>CAWUFW010001723.1:0-1200000 GCA_963921515.1 Calotriton arnoldi
CAGACACCACCACACACAGCCCAAACAGAACAACTGTAAGATGCGTGGGGACATGTGTACACTCAGCCAGCCACGTAACCACCAACAGGTCCCCAAATATGCCAGAAGCGCCACAACGAGCACCCACCACACCCATGTGTCCGCCACAGCTGCACTAACCGACAAGTAACAGGTAAGTGGCAGGAACACAAAGTGCAGTGGGTGGGACGGTGGACAGCCCAAGTACAACACACACCAGGCCCCTAGTCCCACAGCACAGCAAGGAGGAGCATCCCCCACACCCCACAGCCACGTGTCAGCCACTGCAGTGCACAACGACAGCCGAAAGGCAGACATCACGGTCCACAGCAATCGGTGTCAGTGGGTGTCCAGCCACCCCCACGACCCACAACACCCCCCCACCCCCACAGACCTGCAACATGGAGCACCCCGCTTAGAACCATGTGGCATCCAGTACAGTGCACGCACGAACAACCTGCAGGTGGGAAACTGGACAGGGCTGGATTACTGGAGGCATGAGGACCGGAACACGACCAACACATGGGACATGTCACGTAGCAGACGAACACGCAGCACCGCCCACCGTCACGAACAAGTGAACAATGTGCACACGGACATGAACAACAGACTCACACCCCACATGACCCATCACAGACATAGCAACACCCAAGGAGCCACGTCTGCATGCACAAGCCACACTGAATATAGTACCACACGGCAGCCACTGTGCAACTCATCACACACAACCGAAACACCATTGAAGTCCTGTCCATGTAGCCCCTACTGCCTGTCAACCACACACCCCACAACTACGCATATGTAAGACAAACAACACTAGACGCAACAGAGCGGGACAACATAAATGCACACGAACACCACTGAACCCATCAAACACACAGACACACCATGCACATACAACATACCATCCATCCCATCCGTCAGCCCCAGTCTCATGAAAGGCATGTCATCCGCACAGCTGCCACACATACAGCAGTCACGCTAAGATACATGCCCATGACCAACCATGTGCCAGAAGTCAATGAAGCGCACGACACACTGTGAGCAACAACACACAACATGGGCCACACCCCCCGAGCACTGCAGTGATGCACATGGCACAGGGCAGCACGCACACCAAGGAGATGGGACAACTGCAATACGTTGGCTGGCACACAACCATCACTCACTCATAACGATGCGTCCAATGCCATGTCCAGTAATCACAACAGACAGCAAATATGCAGGCCATGTCAAGCATGCACACACCTCAAACCATGCACTGTCATGCTGCCACAACACATGTCACGTTCGGCACCCATGGCTCACAGCATGTACCCCAAAAGCATATTCCCACCCAAATGCGAATCTGGGGCATGGCCCCCATGTTGCCATATGCGTTCCTAAGCGTTCCATTTGAACCCCAAAAGCATATTCCCTCCCAAATGCGAATCTGGGGCATGGCCCCCATGTTGCCATATGCGTTCCTAAGCGTTCCATTTGAACCCCAAAAGCATATTCCCTCCCAAATGCGAATCTGGGGCATGGCCCCCATGTTGCCATATGCGTTCCTAAGCGTTCCATTTGAACCCCAAAAGCATATTCCCACCCAAATGCGAATCTGGGGCATGGCCCCCATGTTGCCATATGCGTTCCTAAGCGTTCCATTTGAACCCCAAAAGCATATTCCCTCCCAAATGCGAATCTGGGGCATGGCCCCCATGTTGCCATATGCGTTCCTAAGCGTTCCATTTGAACCCCAAAAGCATATTCCCACCCAAATGCGAATCTAGGGCATGGCCCCCATGTTGCCATATGCGTTCCTAAGCGTTCCATTTGAACCCCAAAAGCATATTCCCTCCCAAATGCGAATCTGGGGCATGGCCCCCATGTTGCCATATGCGTTCCTAAGCGTTCCATTTGAACCCCAAAAGCATATTCCCTCCCAAATGCGAATCTGGGGCATGGCCCCCATGTTGCCATATGCGTTCCTAAAGCGTTCCATTTGAACCCCAAAAGCATATTCCCACCCAAATGCGAATCTGGGGCATGGCCCCCATGTTGCCATATGCGTTCCTAGCGTTCCATTTTAACCCCAAAAGCATATTCCCTCCCAAATGCGAATCTGGGGCATGGCCCCCATGTTGCCATATGCGTTCCTAAGCGTTCCATTTGAACCCCAAAAGCAAAGTACAAACCAGACCCAGGAAGGGCCAGGAGCCCGCATACACCAGAGTCACAATAAGTAGGGGCACAGCAACACACCCATCGGCATGGCCAATCCGTCCCATGCCACATGTGCACAGCACACAGTCCCATTGCCAAGCACACACAACTACAAATGGTACAGCCACACACACGCCTCCGGGAAACCCATGTACGAGATTGCACGAACTGTTAATGTCAGACGACAAATACATACTTCGCAAGGTGCAACACAATAACAAATCTCATTCTCTCCACAGGTGACGAACTGCTGGATGCTGGGGATGGAGCCAGCAGCCAGCACAGCCAGCCTACAAGCCCCCAACGAGGACACACGGATGTGGAGGATCTGTCCTCCTCTTCGGACACGGACCACCAAGCTGGCCCATCTGGTGTGGCAGGGCCCAGCCGCTCCCCAGGACCCCTCCTACCCACCAACCCATCATCCAGGGCTGCTGAACATTCCCAGCCCCCTGCTGCCACTGTCGTTGCGGCCACACCCACGGTCATTGCGGCCACTACCACTGCCGCAACCGCAACCATCGCCGCACCGACCACCACTGCCGCCACCACCACCACGTCTTCGCTGGCACCAGCCCCAGCGCAGGTGGTGGCCCGGCTGACTGGATCCACCCTGGGAGCCACAGCGAGGACCGTGGTGAGCAATGTGGCTAGTGGGCAGGCCGGTGGCAGCAGGACTGGTAGGAGGAGCAGGGTCAGGGAAACGCCAGCCTCCCCTGGGAGCCATGCCCTGCCTCAAATGGCCAGAGTCCTTGGGGCCTATGAAGAGGCCCAAGGACAATGGGCCAGGTCAGCTACGGACACGCGTGAGGTGCTGGGGGTGCTGAGGTCCATGGACGCCCGTATGGGCCAACTCGTGGACCTCATGGGCCAGCTGGTGGTGGCGGTGAGGTCACAGCCAGGGACAGCAGCTCCCCCTCCGCCACCACCTGCCGGGGCGCAGGGTCGAGCAGCAGTGTCCAGTTCCCCTGTGTCCACAGCCAGTGAGCACACCTCAACCACCAGCATGTCGCAAGCAGGCACCCCCCCTCGCAAACGTGGAAGGGGCCGTCCGAAGAGGAAACAGATCTCCCGGGAGGACTTCGCACGCTCCAGACGCAAGTGAGGCAGCCAGCCAGCCTTCCTTGACCAGCCACTGCATTGACTTGGACTACGATCCCACTCCACACAGCCATCTGGATGGCATGTGTGTGTTGGACTATGGACATAGAACCAGTGGGTACACCCTGAGCATCACGCAGCCATGACCGACAGCTCATTGTCACTGCACGCACCACTTTTGTCATCACCTTACACACAATCACATGTCACAGTTTGAAATAAATGCACCTCTTACACAAACTGCTGTTTGTGCCCTGTGTTTTATTTGTACGGAATACAACGGCCACCTTGGGCGGAAAGGCACCTGATGCGTGGCATGGCAATGGAACCGGAGGGCCTGTAGGGACCTAGGGGTGGGAGACAGAACAGGAGCACATTCAATGAGTGTGTCACACACCCATCACCCAGTACATGTCAACAACTACAAGCAATGTACACACATCGCACAGAGCAATAGGGCACAATGCCACAGCCACCAACAGTGGCATACTACCCTGGCCATGGAGCGTTGACACACAGCACGCAGTGAACAAACGGCCACCCTGACACAGCACACACACACCTGCACAGATACAGCCACATCAGCCGTCGTACATGGACACTCACCGTCAAGTGAAGTAGCGGGCGATGAGCTGCTGCCGCACATTCCCAGCTTCCTCCTCTCCGCTGTCCTCCTCACTCGAGCTGTCCTGGTCTGCGGGCTGGGGCCCTGGTTGATCTCCGTCATCCACGATGAGGGGGATCTGCTTCCGAATGGCCAGATTGTGCAGCATGCAGCACGCCACCACTATCTGGCACACCTTCTGTGGGGAGTACGCCAGCGCACTCCTCGGTGCGGTCCAGGCACCTGAACCTGGACTTGAGGAGGCCAAAGGTACGCTCGACCACACGTCTGGTCCTCCCATGTGCCTCATTGTAGCGATCGTCTGCTGGGGTGCGAGGATTCCTCAATGGACTGAGCAGCCATGCCCCATTCGGGTACGCAGAGTCACCTGGGTGTGAGGGACACAGAGAACCGTTGCTATTCCAACTGGACAGGGGACAGCATCGCACAACCAGCACGCTACACCACTCCACATACTCACCGACAATACAGCCACGATCCTGTTGCAGATTGGACATCAGTCGTGGCAAGATGCTGTTGCGCATTATGTGTGCGTCATGGGCCGAGCCTGGGAACTTTGCACACACGTGGGTGATCACCATGTCCGCAAGGGACACCACTTGCACATTCAGGGAGTGCGTGTGCTTCCTGTTGCGGTACAGGTGCTCAGTGGCCTGTGGTGGAACAAGGCCAACATGTGTGCAGTCAATGGCTCCAACGACGTGTGGGATTCTGCCAAGGGCATAGAATGCACCCTTCACTGCCGCCAATTCACGAGCCCTGGGGAAGCGGATGTACCTGTTTCGGTACAGCATCATGGCTGCCAGTACATCCCTCAGCACCTTGCTGAACATGGGCTGGGACATCCCTCCTCCACTGCCCACTGTGTGCTGGAATGACCCAGTGCCGAAGAAATGCATGGCGGCCATCACCTTAGCCGTGGGGGTGACAGCTGTCGGATACACCCTGCGGGGACGGAGATGGGGTTCTAACATGGCACACAGTCGATGCAGGGTTGGCCTGTCCAGCCGAAACTTCCTAATGACCTCTGTATCGTCCATGTCCGCCAGCAATTGGTATGGGCGGTCAATGTTCGGTCTCCGCCTAGGGAAAATGGCAGTGGACACATGTCAAAGCAACACGACACATAGCAATTTCGCATACACATCACTGACATGACTGAGCAAGCACATGAGCCACAGCCCAGCTGTCAAGCTGGGACGGCACGGCCACAATACACTTACACAGGTCTCCCAACAATGGCAATGGCTAGTGATACAGACCACTGCCATGTGCATGCACATGGGGATCTAGGCCCCAATGACTTGCGGGGCGTGCTGATGGGGACTGACTGCATATTCGTCAAGCGGCAACGCCACGGCAACATGAATGTCTGCTGAGCATGGAACTGCTTCCGAGGCTGGATGAGTATGGCACACGACGACGAGGATGTGGGCACAGGCTGAGCGGCCAAAACAAGTGGGACCTGTGGCACGAGGGGATATGAGACAGTAGTAGGTGTCAGCACTGCACCCTATGTACAGCACTGTACGGATCACACCTCCCGAAACATTGACAGGTGTCCACATTGACAGCCCCATGCCAAGACGGCTGTGTGCTTGCAGTCACACGTCACAGGTGAGAGGTTACATTGCACGTGCCAGGTGGCAGACGTACATAGTGGGAGCTGGCATGTGTGTGCATGTGTCTCCTGTTCAGGATCCACCAGATGGGCGCTGACTCTGTACTGACCATTGGACACACCATGTTCCGTGGAAGGCTTGTGTGTGGGATGGTGGCACTGGATGTGCCTCCGTTGGGTGGGGGGCCATGCACAGGGCGGGTACGTCGATGATTGCGCCTTGTTGGTCACGGTGGGTGCACCCACTAAGATGTGTTGCCCTGTGTTCAATTCCTATGTCCGCATGATGATGGACTGTAGATGTGGGCAGACTACACATTGGTCGATGTGCTGTCTATATGCATGTGCCTTCACACCAGGCACAGCTGCCCCTGCACATGTGACCCCTGCTGGACTCGCTGCTGGGTCTGTGGAGCTGATGCACCTTCTGTGCGTGGGGCGGACAGCTCTCCTCACTTCCCTCATTGCGCATGTCATGACTTTGCCGCAGGTGACATGGATCATGGAGGGCCCACATGTACGCGTGGGTAGGCTACACATGATTGTTCACTGGTCGCCACCCCCAGTCAGTGTTTCGAATGGGAAGGTTGTCGTGCTGGTGGTATGTTCGATGTGGCGGATGGGCGGGCCTAGGTGCGGGCTTACATTCCGGACATGGGGGGTAGTTGGATTGGCGACTAGTTGCAGTACACACGGGACACGTCTCTTCCTTTCCACATCTGGGTCATCCCTTGTACTCACTGACAGTGATACAGTCATCTTCGCCCCAGCCCTCATGTCCTCCCCTCGCTCCCCCAATATGCATGTGCACCTGCGAGGCTAGCGCTTGCACAGGCAGCCCCAAGCTCGCACCAGAGAGGGCAAGGAGTGTATGTGTGGGTCCAGTTGCACGAGTGGGCTGTCTCAGGGTATGATGTGTTGCGGGACGCCGTCCACCTGCGTGGTGCCCCAAATGGAGACCCGGCCTGCATGGACTATGCATCACAGTCTTCGCCTTCCGGATCCGCCACCTGCGACACCCAGTGGCTGTGGCTGCCCTTGCGGCCAGGCCGCGTCCGTCTGTGACTGATGGCCCACACATTCACTCTTTGGCCTCTCTGGGGAGGGCTCGGGGGTGGTGGCGCACGCGCTTGCACTTAGTCGCAATGGCATGTGGCGTGGTTGGTATTATGGGCAATGGATGGGATGGTGCGAGCCACCTCCCGTGACGTCAGTGCTGCTCGTGCTGTGGTGCGTCCCCCTACACTTCCATTTGACTTGTGCCATGCTAGACGTTGAGGTTCTATTGCCTGCGTGATATGACCAGGAGGAGCGCGAGGAGACCTCTCACACACCATGCTCCACTGCCATCCCGTGCCCTGTATCGCCTGTGCGGATTGACTATGTTGGGGTTACACCTGGTCGACTGGGGCTGTGTGTGCCTTGTCAAGGGGCATGGCGGGCGCACAACAGGATCCAGCTTGTCCACAGAGGGTGGGCTGAGGTGCGCCTGGTACCGCTTTGTACGTGTGCCCGGCTGCTGTGCACACACGTGTTCACTCCCCCGACAGGTGTCCTCTCACAATGCCCAGGGAAGCGGTGGTGTACTGTTCATGAGCCCTCCCAACACGGCGTGCTCCAACTTGGCATGTGCGCATCTACCCGTCACACCCACCCACCTGAGCACTGCGTCCATACGACTTCACACGACACATGTGTGTCTTCCACAGTTGTGCTACTCATTTGCGTTGACATCCAATACCAGTGGACTACATGGTCATGTCACGACTGCCGTGTACTTCACATACTCTCATCCTCTCTCATTCGTACTTGTGAAATGAGTCAGCGGAGACAGTTTTGGTTTCAAACATTATATTGAGTCTTCTGTCCTCTGTGATGCAGTATAGTGGACACTACTGGCAGCGGAATACATGTTGAGGATATACTGAGCATGATTGCAAATGGGATAGGGTGTGGGGTTACATGTGATTGGCTGTTGCATGTGGGATGTGGGCTTCAGAGTGACATCTGCTTGGCCAAGGCTGTGCTAATGTACATTTACGTATAGCTGCGGAGCTGCGGACTTTGACACAGACGGTATACATGTAGCCTACCAGACCGCTTGGCATCATGGGCACAGTCCATCTCAGTTCCATGTGACAGGTTTGCTGCGGTTGTTCCTCATGCACGCGTGCATGTGAGATGACATCAGGGCATGTGGTTGCGTGCATGCAGCGGCGTGCCACTTGTTGTTGCACTGTGGTGGTTACTGGACATGTCACAGTCACTGGGGTCGTGTTGTTGTTGTATGCACTTGTCGTCCATGCAAAGGTCCTGGTATGGGATTCCCGGGGCGGGGGTGGGAGGGGTGCAGCACCCACAGACTCCAGGCGACCTATTCATGTCCACTGAGCGGTGTGTGTGTCCATGGGCGCTGGATCCATGTCGTGTCCTGGTTGTTCGTGCAGTTCCGTCCATGTGGGTGCGATACACAGACCCCATGCCACTGCCTCCCACGATGCATGCGGTGTTCCTGGATGTGATGGGGAACAGTGTGCATGTCCCGGTCATATCCGATGTCTTGGCGATGTCGTTGATGGTGTGGTTACAGTTGCCGGTCGTTTGGTATGGCTGTTGTGGTGGTGACTGGCCAGTCCGTGCGGAAGCTAAGCATGGGTGCGGGGTTGGACATCATAGGTCAATCGGGGAACCTGCGTTGTGGTCCGACGAATTTACAGGTTGTCAGGTATGCGATGCCGTCCAGCAGGGCTTCCATGTCATTGGTGGTGTACATGTTTGCCAGCCAATGTAGCGGATGGTGGCTGTCAAGGTGTTGTTCGTAAGTTGTCCCTTGGAGGACCATGATGGGGCATGCTGGGTGACATTCGATGTAGCTGTTCTCGATGATCCGTCGTGTGGAGGCACAGTGGTCCCATTTCAGTGCGGGTGCGATGTTGGCCACATACGCCATGCCCCCATAGGCAGAGCAGGCCCTGTCGTGTGCGTCCAGAGGGAGGAGTAGTGGTAGCAGGTCCGCCTTCAGACATGCCGGGTTGGAGAGGCATATCTCCACGGGATGCTGGTAGGGACACCTCCGACAGTAGAAGACGGGCATGACGCAGCTGAACAATGTGATGCGGTAAGTCAGTCGGTAACTTACGTTCAGCAGGGACAGGAGATCGCATCCCAATATATGTAACAGGTTGGTTTTGTACAGCTTGAGCTGTTCGGCGTAGTTGGGTAGGTGTGTTGCTGTTGCCATTTCGCAGCGGTGCGTTGTGGTGGCGTGCTCCGGCTGTGTGTGCAGTCTGCAATGTGCACGCTCCGAGGTTGCTGTGAGCTCTGTGTAGTCGTAGGGAGACAGGACTTGTATTCTGTTGGCTTGTTTGGAGGACACGGGCCCTCATCCCACATGCTTCTCAGACAGTTCAAGGTCAGTGATGTGTGACTCCTTCCAATTAACTTGCATGTGGCCGACATGGGGGAGTGTTTTCTTCTTTCTTCCCCGTCCGTTGTGTGCTTCTGTGATATGCGCTATCTGCCCTGTGGTCGGTCTCCTCGGCATGCCTGTGTTGGTCTATTCTTGGACAATGGCTGTATTCACCGGCTTCTGTCGTAGGGCTGTGGTTTCGGAGTTGGAATGGAAGGTCATTCAGTGCTGTCTGCTCTCCCTTGTGTGGGCGGCAGGCTGCCTTTCCGCTCTGCGTTGGGCCTTGTGTGTGAATGTTATTCTTGGGCCACCTGTTGTCGGTCCCCGGGCTCTTTGGTGTTCCGTTTTATATGTCTTGTTCATATGTGCAGGGTGGTATGGGTGTTTCTTGTGTGGTACTGGCGTTCCTCTTCCCGAAGGGGCCCTGCTTCTCCTAGTTGGTGTTGCCGCCGCTGTGTGCTACGCCATGTTTGTTACACTGGGGTGTGTCCTGCTGTTGCGTGACTTCACTGACATGTGTGCGTCGGTTGTGTGGCGTTGGGTGTTGTCCGTGAATTGGGCGTTGGGGACATGTCTGTGGCAGGCCTGTCATGTGTCATGTGCGTTCGGGGTGGGGCTGATGTGTGTGCTGCTTGGTTGTGTCCCTGTGTCTGTGTGCGACGCATGCATGGCGCTGCGGTTGGCCTCTGCGTTGTGCGCATGTGTGGCGGCGTCATCGCCGCTTGGGGCCGTGACGGGGTGGTTGGTTCCTAGTCCCAGGTGGTGTGTACACATGTGTTACGCGATGTTACGATTTGGCCTGTGTGTCATATGTGGATGCAATGGTGGATGTGTAGTGTACACGCGCTGGTGGGGGTTGTCCGCTTTTTCCGCCCTTGCACTGTGTGCGCTGTTTGCGTGCACTTGTTGTGTGTGTGCCTACCTGCGTCTCCGCGGTACGTTGCGTCCTTGGTGGTGCATCAGCAGGAGCATGGGGAGGGCCTGCAGTGCTGGATTCATGCTCGGGGGAGCCGCTTCTTCGTTGTCCGTGCTCGGCGTCCGTGTTACCGCTTCGGTTTGTCGTACGGTATCTCTTGGCCGTGGGAGCCGTTTGTTTGCGGCGTCGTAATTTATACGCCGGGCGGGACGTGTTTCGTCGGACGGTGTGTGTCTGTTGGGCTGCGCCGCTACGTGTGCGGACGCACTTTGATGGCGGACGGTGTTGCTGGCTTGCCGGCGGTGTTTGGCCTACTTTTCGCATCGTAATTGGGCGGGCGTGTGGACTGCTGCGTGCCGGCGGTAACTGGTGGTTTTTGCATCCGCCAGCACGGCGGTTGTGCTTCCGCCCGCCATCGTAATGAGCCCCTAAATAATAAAATTAATACATATAAAACTCCAACTTAATTTATACTAAAATAGACAAATTCTTATACTAATAACATATTAAATGTACTACCCCAACCTCACACAACACAACAGTAATAAAATTGTTACATCACACAAAGGTAGAATTTACTACTCTCACTATAATAAATGCAAAATCTGAAAAAATATTGTATTGCAGTGCACTACAATTAATACAACACTAGGAAACATTTTAGATTAAAGAGAGATACAATTTACCATTCCCACTCAATTAAGTGCAACAGTAGGGAAAGTGTTGGATTGTGGAGGGGTGATATTTACTATTTCCACTCCAGTCAGTGTAATAGTAGGGAAAGTGTTAGATTGCGGAGAGATCAAATTTACTATTCCCACTCCAATGAGTGCAAAAGTAGGAAACGTTTTGGATTGCGGAGGGGTAAAATGTAATATTCCCACTCCAGTCAGTGCAACAGTAGCGAAAGTGTTAGACTTCGGAGGGATAAAAATTACTATTACCACTCCAATAGGTGCAACAGTAGGGAAAGTGGTGGATTGCGAAGGGGTGGAATTTACTATTCCCACTCCACTGAGTGTAACAGTAGGGAAAGTGTTGGATTGCGGAGGGATAAAATTTACTATTCCCTTTCCAATAAGTGCAAAAGTAGGGAAAGTGTTGTATTGCGGAGGGATAAAATTTACTATTCCCACTCCAATGAGTGCAAAAGTAGGGAAAGTAGTGGATTGTGGAAGGATAAAATTTAATATTCCCACTCCAGTCAGAGCAACAGTAGGGAAACTGTTGGATTGCGGAGGGGAAGAATTTACTATTCCCACTCCAGTCAGTGCAACAGTAGAGAAAGTGTGGGATTGCAGAAGGACATTTTTTATATTCCCGCTGCAGTCAGTACTACATTTGATACAAACAATTCTCTGCAAAACAATAAAATAATTTCAAAAACAAAATAAAATATTTAAATATAAATATAAAGAATTATTTAAAATAAATACCTATTATAATGTTAGATATATATCATAAATAATTACAAACATTATTAAAATTTAAATACCAAAATAATTTTCATATAAAAGTATTTTTATTTAAAAATTATTTATTAACAAAAAAACAATGTATTCAATAATCTTTGTTTTAGTTACCACCCACCATATACCCCTACAAAACTTACAAGCAACACCTAAAACTTTAAAAAGCTAATTATTTACACAATGAACATAAATATTTATCAAACTAATTATCAATAAATACAAATTAAATAATATTTAAATAAATTACATTTACTTTCCACAATATACCCTCACAAAATATACAACACACTCCTAAAATTTAATAAGAAAATAATTACATAATTAACATAATACATGTTAATTTTTAATAATTATCAATTAAACAATTAATTATAACCTAATTAAAATGTAATTCACTTCCTACCATAACCCCAACAAAACCCAAACCCACACCTACAATTTTAGTTAAAAAATATAATTACACAATAAACATAATTATAAATTAAATAATCATTATTAAATAAAAAATATTAATATTAAATACTTATTATTAATTTACTTCCCACCCTGTGCCCCTATAAACTTCACAACCCACAACTAAAATAAAGAAAATACTTACACAATTAAAATAATTAACAATTAAATAATGAATATTAATTAACAATTAATTACTAATTTATTCAAACAAAATTACTTCCCATCCTGGCCCCTTATAAACCCCACAACCCACACATAAAATGTATATTTAAAAATATATTTAACACTAGTAACATAATTAATTATCAGTTATATAATTAATATTAATTAACAATTAATTATTAAAATGAAATTACTTACCACCCTGTACCCCTATAAACTCCACAACCCAGACATAAAATTTAAGATAAAGAAAATGAATTACACTATTAATATAATTAATTAAAAAATTATATTAATTAAAAGTAATCATTAATTTATTATAATTAAATTACTTCCCACCCTATGCCCCTAAACACCCACAACCCGCTACGGTACTAAAATAACAAAAATTACTCACATTAAGGGGCCGATTCCGATCTGGACTGGAAATCTCTCCGACCGAGCCGGATCCGGAGAGATTTCCGACCGAGCCGGACTCTCGCAGTCCGACCGAGCGAGTACGATGCGGCCGCATGCTGCCGGACTCGATTCGGTTGGACTCCCATTGAAGTCAATGGGAGCCGGTCGTACGACGCTTACACTGGCTCCCATTGACTAAATGGGTGCGTCGCGAACAAGGGCGCCCCCTACAGCGGGTACTCGTCGGTGCGACTCGCACCATACATGCACGTGTAGGGGGGACCCATGGGTCCCCCCTGTGTGCGACTCGCGCGGCTACGCGTGCAGTGGGGTCCGACATGGACCCCCGAAGTCCGGCTCCGACAGCTCTTCGGAGCCGGACGGCGCGAGTCGGTCGGACTGTTCGAATCGCGCATCGTACTTGCTCGGTCGGGTAACGTCTCCATTGCGTGGTGCGAGTCGTGTCCGTACGAGTCGTGTCCGTACGAGTCGGTCGGAGCGGTTCGGACCCGCGAACGAGTCGGTCGGCGATTTCGTGTACGCTCGCATCGTACTTGCTCGCGCGGACGCATGTACGAATCGGTCGGAAACGAGGCCTCCGAATCGGATCCGGTAAAGCCGAATCCGATTCGATGCCCTACCGGCCGAGATCAGAATCGGCCCCTAAATGTAATAACTATATACAAATTTTACAAATACATTAAAAAACATAAACAATAATCATACAAAAAAATTACATCATATACATTTAAAATATGTACCAAAATACATAACAATAACTAAAAAACGATATTATAAACAACTACATTTTTGTAATCAATATTAATCACTTCGATATTTTAAAAATCGATATTACTTACCTTTTAAAATCGATATTCTTGACAACACTGTTCTTGCTGACGATATTTCCATGTCACAATATTTTTGACTCGATATTTCCGCAAGTCGATATTTCCAATTCGATATTTTGTCTCAACACCTTTATAGTAGATGAGGATTGCATTCTGTTTCTGTCCTTAAGTGGCTCTACACCCAGGGAAACCTACCTATACCATGTTTGTCTTAATAGTGGTTACACTAGGGAATCCAGGTTCAGAAGAGCTGCATTGGTCCTGCAGTGTTTTCTGGGCTACAAAGTTCTTGTGATAGTAGAAATAAGAAGCACAAATACAAGATCAAGAAACATAGAAAACCTGTTTTAAAGTCCTTTTGGCAATGAATACTACAGTTATTTTTCAAACTTGGGATTTACAGATTGTATAAATTCCTCTAGCGTACCCATGTGAGCAATTGCTGAAATACAACACATGATATTATTGCGAGGGTCTCAAAAAAAGAGAGGGACAAAGGGCGCTTTAAAGGTCCAGCATACGAGCCCCCAGGGGATCAAGCAAGCAGAAACGGTATGCAGTTCCTTAGAGAGAGAAGAAAAGAAGAGGAAGAGGCTGGGTCAGTCCACTGCCCTGACATTATGGTAGAGACAAGGGGGCCGATTCCGATTCAGGCCGGAAAACGTACCGACCGACTCGGTACGGGAATTTAGTCCGACCGACACGTACCGGCGCTGCCCGATCCGCGTAGTACGATGCAATGCATGTGAATTACGACCGACTCGTACGGAACACAAGCCGACCGACCGAACCGCACGGAAACCAGCTATCCGGCCGGAAAACTACGCAAATCGAACCGACCGACACGCACCAGGAATGAACCCAACAGAAACGTACCCGCAAACTCCGACCCACGCAGTACGATGCAATGCATGTAAAACCAGCCCGAGTCGCACGGAGCTCAAGCCGTACGACCGACAGGCATACAAAACAGGGAGCCGAAGCAACCCAATACTCCGCGACCGACGCGTACGCCGCACATGAAACCCAGCAGAAACACAGCTTGAAAGACTCGGAGAAGCTCGCACGAGCCAACTGCAGCGTCCTACTCGGTCAGAAGAACGTCGCCTACATGCCTAAAAACTACAAAGGAAAAAATACAAAAAAGGGCCAAACAAGCAATGACAAAGTCAATAAATACAGGGGGAAAAAAACATGGAACAAAGACACACCCACAACTCCACCCATATAAAGGCCACAAATCCTTACCATGATCCTTTGCAAATTCAACTGACCTGCCAGCACAGAACACCATCAGACAGCAACCACAGACACACCCACAACTCATCCATCACACAAGCCACACACCATTAGCACCTCCCAAATAGCACCCTCACATACACCCAGCAAAACCTACACTCACCCACCCTCACTTGCACACACACACACACATCAATCCCCACCACCACCCATCACCATGCCCCCAAAGAAGAATCCAAAGTTCCTAGACAGTGAATTGGAAGTCTTGGTAGATGAAATCCTCAGGGTAGAGCCACAGTTGTTTGGTTCATTGGTCCAACAGACCCCCATGTCGCAGAAAACCAAGATGTGGGAGAGGATCGTCGACAGGGTGAACGCACAATCACCATGTTTGCGCACAAAGGAAGACATCCAGAACAGGTGGTATGATGTGCGCAGGAGGGTCAAGGACCTCGTCAAGAAGGATTACGCCTTGAGTCATCGCACCGGCAGTGGCCCTCCTGCCAAACCAGTATACCTCAGGCCCTGGGAGGAGAAGGTGCGGGCCATCCTACCACCAGAGAGCGTACATGGACTATCAAACATCCCAGATCCTGGTGAGTACACAACCAATATACCCAATATTGTGTGACAATACACACACCTCACTGTCAAGGGGATAGTGAAACCATGCACCGTTAGCAAAGCCACAGTAACCAAAACATAATCATCCCAAGATGTGTATGTTAGTTAGACAAACACAATACCTGCCAGCTCATAGTGATATGTAACTGTGTCATGACATGTACAAACCTAACAACAAATAGAGCAAGGCAGTGGCACAAATCTAACCAACAAACACTGTCAGACATTTTGCCACCACTAGAACACCACCTCACAGGGAAGCTCACTGAAAGGAAGGAATTGTGTGTATGCTGGTGAAGTGAGTGTAGCCAATAGCATGATGGGAGTTGTAGTCACAGATATTGGTTACCCTCACAATTGGCCCATCAACACCACCCTGAACCATGCTCACATCACAGGGAGTGGAAAAGAACTGACAAGACGGCTGACACTGGGTACTCCTGTGGGGAGCACAAGGCCCTGCTGGGAACTGTGCACCAGCCAACAGCAGGACACCACTGCCTGACATCCTGAAAGCCAACTTGCACTCTCTGCAATGGAAGCACGTTCCATGGTGGGATATCTGGCTGGGTGGGAAGGAGGACTGACAGCACTGACCATATTTACCAGCAGCTTTTCTCACACACCCCCTTAACACAAACTCCACACAACTCACCTGGGAGAATGCATTGCCTCACACTCTAATTAAATATCCCACAAAGAACCACCACACTGGGTTATGCTGTGTGAAGCACAGGGACAACTTTGGGACTTGTAGCCAAACAAACGCCAGGACAACACTGTCAGCCATCCTGTCAGCACAGGCACACTACCCCACAGGGAAGCAGAGTCAAAAGGAAGGAAGTATGGCAAGCTGGGAAGGGGGGTGTAGGCAATAGCATGATGGGAGTGGTAGTCACAGCTCAACATCCCCCACCCACATGGCCCAGCAAGCTCACACTGAAGCATGCACACCTCACAGGGAGTGAAAAGCCACTTCAAAGATGTTTGACACTGGCCTCAGCTGTGGGGAGCACAAGGCCCTGCTGGGAACTGTGCACCAACAAACAACAGGACCACACTGTCAGCCATCTTGCCATTGCTGTCACACTCACACACAGTGAAGTCCACTCAAAAGGAAGGAAGTATGGGCATGCTGGGAAGGGGGGTGTAGGCAATAGCATGATGGGAGTGGTGGTCACAGCTCAACATCCCCCACCCCCATGGCCCAGCAAGCTCACACTGAAGCATGCACACCTCACAGGGAGTGAAAAGCCACTTCTAAGATGTCTGACAATGGTGCTCTGTTGTGGGAGCACCAGGCCCTGCTGGGAACTGGGCACCAACCAACAGCAGGACACCACTGACTGACATCCTGAGAGTTAACCTGCACCCACTGCAAGGGTGGCATGCTTCATGGTGGGATACCTGGGCTGGGGGAGAAGGAGGTCCGGATGTCAACCAAATACCACCAATGCTGGTCATGCACACACATCAACATTCACATTGAAATGCTTCAGGTTGGCAGGACAATGTGCTACACCAATATCAACCTCTGACTGTGACAACTTAGGACAATGCAATGTACAGGCCCGCATCCAGAGGTACAGTCACAACAGTCAGGTGTTTGAACCATTGATGCCTGTAGAAACATAACATACATTGTGTGTCTCTTCCAAAAACAGGTGATGATGGGGACACAGCAGCAGATGATGAGGAGTCCCTGTCCCAGGCTCCGGTGGCCCCTGAGCTCTCTGGTGTGGAACAGCCTCTGCCCTCCTCGGATGGCGAAGACCTACCTGGCTCCTCCGGTGTGAGTCATCATGCAGCACCAGCAGGACCACCATCTGCACCCCCTGCACCCACTCCTCCAACATCTGCCAACACACAGACCACCCCCGCCGACACGGACAGACCAAGGACACTCAATGATAACAGCACAGGGACCCCGGCCCACCGTGAAGCAATGGACAACAACCCCAGTACCAACCCCCAAGGGGGCCTAGACTCACCTGTGCGTGCCACCGCAGGTCCCGCACATGTGGCCAGGGGTGATGACCCACAACTGGTACGCATTGCTGATGCGTACCAGAATAGCACTGGAGAGGTCAGCCAGGTAGTGGGGATCCTCAAGGACATTCAACAGCAGCAGGCTGCCCATCATGCCCGCTTGGACTCCCACATGTCCCGTGTGGAGACACACATGTCTCTCATGGAGTCCAAGTGGGACACATTGGAAGAACTGACAGCGGTGCAGAGGGACATATTGACATGCCTCCGCCAGATCAGCACCAACATGGCCACACCTCCCTGTGTGCCCACAACATCTGGTGCCGCAACAACTGCAACTGCCACAGGGAGGGAGGATGACTCTGGTGGAGAGTCCTCTGCACCGCAGCGGCCTGCACGTGAGGGTCCCCCCGAAAGAAGAGGGGTCATCCGAGGAAGGAAAACTGAGAGGCCGATGGCCATGTACATCCCCCAGGAACCCAACACCTGTTCTGGAAATTCTCCTTTGTGTGCAAACTGTTCACCCTGTCGAATGCAACGCAATTCACCCACATGACATGGGGAGTTTAAGTTGGACCAATGTATCAGATGACTGTGGACTATACTCAGGACATTTCCGCTACCAACACTTCCAACTCATCTGGGAACTTTGGATTCCAATCCCAATGTACAGCACCCACCATCCTGTGCACTATCCTCACACATGTATGTAAATAAACTCACTAATACACCATACTTGCCTCTGTTGTGATTCCAACTTTGTTTTTGTCATGGAGATGATGATCTGCTGAATGACACTGTGCATGCTAACTGCTACAGCAAGTTCAACACTGTCATGTGAGTCATGGTGACGTGACACATATGAGGGAGACACACCACTAGGGCTACACAACACCTACACACCAGGGCCATCTGACTCATCGCCTACACTGATGTTGCCAGGAAATACAGTGGAATGCACAGACACCACACCTATTCAGAGTATGTGTTAACTAGCCCACAGGTGCAGTAAGCAAATGTCAGTCAGATGTGTGACCACAGACAACGCACATCCCAAAGTGAAGCACAGGTTTATTACCCATTTGCAACATGTTGTTTCCACTATAGATGCAAGGAAATCCCACATGGCAGTGGCCACACAGTCACCAAGTGTAGAAGAAATAAACTCCAGGGGTGTGTGGCACATCACCTGCAGGGAAACGACTGCTTCCACCCTGGAAGTTGAATCATGGTGTCGGGGGATCCGAGTTGACCAAACAACTCTGAAAGTACCCTGTGAAGGACAGACATGACACACAGTCAAAAGCACTGAAGAACAAGACAGAACTGCAATACTCATGCCCAATACATGTCACAAGATACCTACACAAAACCAAGTTAGCATGTCAACACTGTTGGGGAGTACAGACTACCTGTAAGGACACATCACTGCACGCATCCAGTCAAGTAGCACATGGCCACACTCAAACAGCAACAGAGCACCACCAACACATATCATGCAAACTCAAATCATTGACATACCAACTCTGTATACTCACATTCAGCTGAAGAAGTTGGTGATGAGCTGTGTGCGGACATTCCCATCATCATCATCATCATCACTGGCATCGTGGCCCAGGCCAGGATCCTCCACAGGTGGCGGATGTTGGTCATCGTCATCCAGGATGAGAGGCAACTCCTTCCGCACTGCTAGGTTGTGTAGCATGCAGCAGACGATGACAATCTTGCACACCTTTGCAGGGGCATATGGGAGGGCCCCTCCTGTCTTGTCCAGGCAGCGAAAGCGGCTCTTCAGGAGACCAAATGTCCGCTCGATCACTCTCCTGGTCCGACCATGTGCCTCATTGTAGCGCATCTGGGCTGGTGTCACAGGGTTCCTGAGGGGTGTCAGCAACCACAGCATGTTGGGGTATCCGGAGTCACCTACATACAGACAATTGCACATTAGCTGGGTTTGAAAAGAGGGTGGAATACAACATTGCAGAACACACACAATGGTACAAAGTCAGCACACACCGACAAGCCAGGCACGCTGGTTCTGCATCTGTGACATCATCCTCGGGATGCGACTACTCCTCATTATGTAGGCATCATGTGCAGAACCGGGGAAACGTGCACACACATGTGAGATGCTCATATCTGCAAGACATACCACCAGGGCATTGATAGAATGGTAATGTTACCTGTTCCTGTATGCCTGCTCATGTGCCTGTGGTGGTACCAAAGCCACATGTGTCCCATCAATGGAGCCGATGACATGTGGCATCCTCCCCAGGGCATAGAAGTCACTCTTGACGTCAGTGAGTTGTTGACGTTTAGGGAAATAGATGTACTGGTTCAAGTATCTCAACATCGCCTCCAAAACATCGCGTAGCACACAGCTGAACATGGTCTGTGACATCCCACCAGCAGACGCCACAGTGTGTTGAAAGGTACCGGTGGCAAAGAAGTGTAGGGCTGCCATCACCTTCACCTTGGGGGTCAGCGCTGCAGGGTATGGCCGGCCAGGTTGCAAATGTGGGGCCAACTGCACCGCCAATTCCTCAATAAGCGGCCTGTTGAAGCGGTACCGTCGGATGCAATCACGTTCAACCATGGTTGCAAGGTCAGGGAATGGTCTATGGACAGCTGGTGCCCTGCAGTGCATAGGTGAACAAAGAAAGATTGTCAGTCACCCCACATATGTGGCATTGACCATACTCAATATCACATGATACATCATTACGAGACACAAGTACTTGATGTGTGTGCCGTTCTGTATGGACACATATGGCACCTACATGGCCAACATCTAACATCTCAGTTCAACATGTGTTGACAACAAGTTCCAGGTTGTGCTATGGGAAATCATTCGGCTGTGTCACAGAACCCATGTACTGCTGTCACGTTCCAAACACACACCACAGTGACAAGTGAGGACAGATGTGCCCCAGGCATCACAGCTCTTTGACAGGTAGATTCCCAGGGACCCTGTATTGCCACATGGACACTGGCATGACATGGCGTATCATGTACACGTCAGCAAAACAACCATGACTCCCACAGGTAGTGGCCCCTGTTGCCTCTGCAGGACAGACATGGACGTCTGTGACACACACACGCACAACATCAAAGTCGATGCACAAACAACGTGGATGTGGAGACTGTCTCCCATTGTGCACATGGAATCAGAGACATCTGAAACACAACATGCACACAGACTGTGGAGGGCCATCACAATTGTGGCAATGGGTCACCCTGTGACGTACCTACCCTCCCACATGGGACTCAGGGTGTATGTGACATAACATACACATACACAACCTGGAAATGTGACCATGCCACATGCTCTGAACTGAACAGTACGTAAGAAGGGTAAACCCACAGATACTGGGATCTGGGTAACAGGCAGTACAGTAGGAGGTGATCCCAGTATACAATAAAATAACCAGAAAAAAGATTACATAAACATATATTGACAATATCGTATAAAGAATCAAAATACCAAAATGAAATGAAACAGTGTTATTTAATCACACTGCTCTATTGCATTATATAAACATCATAAAATGAGGACAAATTTGTATACACGTGCCCAGAGGGGAGAGGGGGTGTACGGTGAAAAAAGTGAGGGTAATGTGACATAAAGAAGAGTGAAGTTATACAACCAAAACACATCCGTTTTTCAAAAACAAAATAATAACTCATTTTTCACGCCCAAAATTCGCGAATATCTACATCTATTTCTTTAGCCATGCATACAGAAGGAAAAAACACAGTAGAATAATTTCTGTTGTTTTTGATGCTGGCACAAACAAACATTGTCGACGTTTTGACCCCAAGGTTCTGTAGGTAATTTAACACCTTACGAAGGGGTCTTCTTCAGGACTGGGAGGAGGGAATAGGCACCTGGGGATAAATATAATAATAGATAATGACCTCATGGGAATCGGCAGATAAAAACATTATTTAAACATGGGCCATAGGTCCTTTAATTACCATATACGCCCTTGCGGAGACAGATCAGTCTAAGTAACATATAGGGCACAGGGCTCCAATATCGTGAGAACGGAATGCCTGCACCTGCAAAGTAAGGTGTAGTTTAATAACGGCCCACCCAAGTACTATGGGCACAGGGCCCGTATATATAAACTAGGAAAAATCCTAACGACCATTACTCACATAGGCAAAACTTTAACTCATCCGATAGAATCGTACTTATCCCATCAATTGAAACGCTGGTCATAGACCAAATCAGTCCGCTATGACCACAAGAATGAAAATCTAGAAATACAGAGAAGAAAAGGAACTATATCTCTAGCTACACAGGACCCTGGAACTTAAAAGAACCAACCACCACATGATCTTAAGACTCGATCAGGACATACCTGCAGTTACACTGCATCAGGGGGCCTTTTTACGCACAACTGTTACGATGCATCCAACGGCCTCAAAATGCTCCTGACCCCGGCACAAATGTCTCGGCCCACAGCGTCTGTGATCGGGTGACAGAGCGTACCAGTGAGGTGAAACCAAAAAGAGGGGGAAGAACGGGAGGGGAAGAGGAGGGGGGAAACCAACCGCGCTCATAAAAATAATGGCGGAGGTACATTGTATCAAGCACTCAGCGCTTACCACTCCACATCGAGTCGTATCCGGAATGGAGTGTCGAAGACTCGTGCGGATGCTTCCCAGTTTATAAAGGGAGCTCACATAGGGAAAAAAATTGAGCCACGCATGCCCCGTGCCATAGCAGCAGCTGGATGCTAACACCACCAGCATCCATGTCTAACCGTAGTTGCAATGGAAAGGAACAATAGACTAACCCTTCAACAAACATTATGAATAAACGGTAAAGTTACTAAGACCTAGCAGGCAGCATATTGAAAATGCGTATATTAAAAAACCAACGAAGTTATTAAGCCATCACATAGTGACGACTCGGTGACATTTTAAAATCCATTGGATCAGGCACATGAACAGCTTCAGAGAAATCGTCAATATGGCGACAACACACCTGTTACATACATAGTTACACAAATAACAGATCTAAATATTCAGGCAAGGAAGGGTGAGAACGTAAAGATACACCAACAAAGCGGCCAGTCAAGCAACTATGGCTACAAAGGCCCTTATAGGATGCTAATCATGCGTTAACAAGGTGGACACATATAATACACCCAAACTCCTTATTAAAGGAGTATCTTTACGTTCTCACCCTTCCTTGCCTGAATATTTAGATCTGTTATTTGTGTAACTATGTATGTAACAGGTGTGTTGTCGCCATATTGACGATTTCTCTGAAGCTGTTCATGTGCCTGATCCAATGGATTTTAAAATGTCACGAGTCGTCACTATGTGATGTATCTATGTTAAGACATCCAATGTAGTTTTTGAGACATCCCATGCACTTTGTTGGGGGCGCTATTTGAATTACTTTTTAGCAATGTGGTGATGTATGAGGGGCGTTACTGTGAGATCCACTGATTTCAGGCTTTGAGGTCTCCATTTATCATCCGTCACCCTTAATTATCGAGATATGCTAACTTGTTTCCACACCCCACACACCCGCCCCCCCAACCCTTTCCTAACCCTTCTTCCCCTTCTTCCCCCCTACGAATGCTAGAACTTTCGGATTGATATCCCGTTAGTTTTTTTATATAAATTTTATTTTCGATATGTTGCCTGGTATGGCTTAATAACTTCGTTGGTTTTTTAATATACGCATTTTCAATATGCTGCCTGCTAGGTCTTAGTAACTTTACCGTTTATTCATAATGTTTGTTGAAGGGTTAGTCTATTGTTGCTTTCCATTGCAACTACGGTTAGACATGGATGCTGGTGGTGTTAGCATCCAGCTGCGGCTACGGCACGGGGCATGCGTGGCTCAATTTTTTTCCCTATGTGAGCTCCCTTTATAAACTGGGAAGCATCCGCACGAGTCTTCGACACTCCATTCCGGATACGACTTGATGTGGAGTGGTAAGCGCTGAGTGCTTGATACAATGTACCTCCGCCATTATTTTTATGAGCGCGGTTGGTTTCCCCCCTCCTCTTCCCCTCCCGTTCTTCCCCCACTTTTTGGTTTCACCTCACTGGTACGCTCTGTCACCCGATCACAGACGCTGTGGGCCGAGACATTTGTGCCGGGGTCAGGAGCATTTTGAGGCCGTTGGATGCATCGTAACAATTGTGCGTAAAAAGGCCCCCTGATGCAGTGTAACTGCAGGTATGTCCTGATCGAGTCTTAAGATCATGTGGTGGTTGGTTCTTTTAAGTTCCAGGGTCCTGTGTAGCTAGAGATATAGTTCCTTTTCTTCTCTGTATTTCTAGATTTTCATTCTTGTGGTCATAGCGGACTGATACGGTCTATGACCAGCGTTTCAATTGATGGGATAAGTACGATTCTATTGGATGAGTTAAAGTTTTGCCTATGTGAGTAATGGTCGTTAGGATTTTTTCCTAGTTTATATATACGGGCCCTGTGCCCATAGTACTTGGGTGGGCCGTTATTAAACTACACCTTACTTTTTGCAGGTGCAGGCATTCCGTTCTCACGATATTGGAGCCCTGTGCCCTATATGTTACTTAGACTGATCTGTCTCCGCAAGGGCGTATATGGTAATTAAAGGACCTATGGCCCATGTTTAAATAATGTTTTTATCTGCCGATTCCCATGAGGTCATTATCTATTATTATATTTATCCCCAGGTGCCTATTCCCTCCTCCCAGTCCTGAAGAAGACCCCTTCGTAAGGTGTTAAATTACCTACAGAACCTTGGGGTCGAAACGTCGACACTGTTTGTTTGTGCCAGCATCAAAAACAACAGAAATTATTCTACTGTGTTTTTTACTTCTGTCTGCATGGCTAAAGAAATAGATGTAGATATTCGCGAATTTGGGCGTGAAAAATGAGTTATTATTTTGTTTTGGAAAAACGGATGTGTTTTGGTTGTATAACTTCACTCTTCTTTATGTCACATTACCCTCACTTTTTTTACCGTACACCCCCCCCTCCCCTCTGGGCACGTGTATACAAATTTGTCCTCATTTTATGATGTTTATATAATGCAATAGAGCAGTGTGATTAAATAACACTGTTTCATTTCATTTTGGTATTTTGATTCTTTATACGGTATTGTCAATATATGTTTATGTAATCTTTTTTCTGGTTATTTTATTGTATACTGAACTGAACAGTTGCACATCACAGTGGTCATGTGCACAACACACAAAGGATTCTGTCCCCATGAACACGTGCACAGCCTGGGAGTGGCTGCCCCCAAGTGCCACCCAACAAACCACATGTTGACCCCCATACACACACAGGTAATGCAGCCTTACATGCCTTAGGATACAGTGTGGACAGGCTGTGGTGTTGTAGGTGTGCCCCTGAGTCCCTGGCAAGTAATTGTGGCTGGCATACGTTCACTAGTGACAACCATGGTGACATATGCGAGTGACTTGTACAGGGACTCGTCGTACAGCAATGGACCGATCCGTGTGCACGCATTGGCCATTGCATATGATGTGGACTGATGCGTGTTGTTTTCCGAAATACGCGTTGTACAGCAATGGACCGATCGGTGCGCACGCATTGGCCATTGCATATGATGTGGACGAATGCGTGTTGTTTTTCGAAATATGCGTTGTACAGCAATGGACCGATCGGTGCGCACGCATTGGCTATGGACTGACATGGTAACGGACGCGTTTTTGAAGCTTTAGCGAGTCGGATGCAGTGAATTCAGTTGGCCACCCACAACAATGTTGCAAATTCATGGGTGTCATGAAGTTGAACTTTTGAAGGATGCTGTGGGCGTGTATAAGTGGTGCAATTCCAAGGATTGGCCAGATTCAGAAGATGCAAATGACTTGGACCTATCACTTTGGACACATGGGACAGTATCTGCCTCTGCAGCACACATATAATGCTGGCTGTTCCCCTGAGAGCTCACTTGCCTGCACTACATGCTCCAGGACGACATCTACCACCACCACTGCTGCTGTCTCTGCATCCTCTAGCTACTGCAATGGCACGTACTGTGGAGAGAGCCCCAGCCTTCAGCACTGAGGAGAACCAGGCCCTGCTGGACAGCCTCCTTCCACAGTACAGCAAGCTGTATGGGAAACCAGGGGAGCGTGCTGTCCACTGCCTTACTAATTGTGCATGTTGTCTGACTAGCAAGACTTACAGTGTGTACACCAGTGGCTAGCATGCTCACTGAGTAGTTGTCAGCCCCCAAAGTGTGTAGTTACATGCACTGAACAGGTATAGTGCAGTAACAGTGCATTCCAACAAGGTTTTACTGCCCAGGCAATGATACCATTTAGTAACTGCTGGACAACTGTTCATAGCCATAGTTGCACTACCTGTGTTCATCATATGCCCCTGTGATTGAGACATGTATATCCAACTGTGTGATGCACGGATATGTTGCATGTGTAGTAATGGCCTTTTCACTTTGTCATCCTCACAGGTGGATGCCCACCAGAAGCAGGAGATCTGGCTGACCATCGTCCGGGCAGTAAGATCTGTGGGGGTCTACAGGCGCAGGATCCGCAACTGCCAGAAGAGGTGGCAGGACCTTCGTGGCTGGACCCGGAGGATCGCAAGGGTCCAGCTGAAGCTGTCGCCTCCTCGCAGGAGGGGCGGACACCGGACCCTGACACCCCACATGCTCCAGATTCTGGCGGTGGTCTTCCCTGACCTGGATGGGCAGCTGAAGGCCAGACAGCAGCAAGGAGGGGGTAAGTGATAGCCTTTTCTGTGTACTATGACTAACATGCTCTATGCACTCCTTTAGCCTGGTTCCACTTCCACAGTACAACTGTCTTGTCGTACTGGACTCATGTCCCTCACTTGTGTCATGCCCCCTCCTCATCTGTTACACAGGTGTGGCCCTTACAGTCTGTGACTTAGGTCACTTGGGTACTGTGTACTTGCAGTTACCTGTGGTTCAAGTTGGGGACAGCATCAGTTACAGGAACTTTGTTGTGGGCTGCATGGGTGGTACAATTCAATCAATCAATCAATCAATCAATCATTTGTATAGCGCGCTACTCACCCGGAGGGTCTCAAGGCGCTTGGGGGAGGGGGGTCCGCTACTGTTCGAACAGCCAGGTCTTGAGTTGCTTCCTGAAGGAGAGGTGGTCTTGGGTAAGGCGGAGGTGGATGGGTAGGGAGTTCCACGTCTTGGCAGCCAGGTAGGAGAAGGATCTTCCTCCCGTTGTGGCTCTTCGGATGCGGGGGACGGCGGCGAGGGCGTGGTTGGTCGATCGTAGCTGGCGGGTGGGAGTGTAGAAGGTCAGACGGTCGTTGAGGTATCTGGGGCCTTGGTTGTGGAGGGCTTTGTGTGCGTGGGTGAGGAGTCGGAACGTGATTCTCTTGCTGACGGGGAGCCAGTGCAGGTCTCTCAGGTGTCTGGCGATGTGGCTGTGTCGGGGGATGTCCAGGATGAGTCGAGCTGCAGCGTTCTGGATGCGTTGGAGTCTTTTATGAAGTTTGGCTGTGGTTCCGGCGTAGAGGGAGTTGCCGTAGTCCAGTCGGCTGGTGACGAGGGCCTGGGTGACCGTCTTCCTGGTTTCGGTGGGGATCCACCGGAAGATCTTGCGCAGCATGCGTAGGATGTTGAAGCAAGACGAGGAGACGGCGTTGACTTGTCGGGTCATTGAGAGGGAGGAGTCCAGGATGAAGCCCAGGTTGCGTGCGTGGTCCGTTGGTTTGGGTGCGTTGCCCAGGGCAGGGGGCCACCAGGAGTCGTCCCAGGCGGAGGGTGATGATCCTAGGATGAGGACTTCCGTCTTATCTGAGTTCAGTTTCAGGCGGCTGTTCCTCATCCACTCGGCTACGTCCTTCATCCCTTCATGTAGGTTGGTTCTGGCGGTTGTGGGGTCGTTGGTGAGGGAGAGGATCAGCTGGGTGTCGTCGGCGTAGGAGATGATGTTGAGGTTGTGTTGGCGTGCGATGGCTGCGAGGGGGCTCATGTAGACGTTGAAGAGGGTGGGGCTGAGTGATGATCCTTGTGGTATGCTCACACAATGCCTGTGATCTGACATATACTCTGGGTATGGCTTTCATATGTGTTCCAATTGCTGCTCTGACTCACCACATGTCTGGGGTATGTGCCACACACCCATGCTGCAGCAGAGACCAAGGGGGGAGCCTCAGAAATATGTACATCATGTGTGTGACACATGCATAGCCACCTGCCTAGTGTTCAGGGTAATACCATGTTGCACATGGACCAGGACTGTAATGCCTACTCCGTACATCGAAGGCACTCTGTTCTCCCACTCCCGTGTGTCAGCATACATATTGGGCATTGTGAAGAGTGCACTCAGGTGTCTGCCTCTGTGTCACCGTGGTGTGGCCTTGCTTTTTGGACTCCTGGAGTGTTTAACAATTTGGGGTGGCCAACCATCTGAGTTGTGACTATAGGATCTGCACATTGGTTAATGCATAGGTCTCTAATCCCTTGACTGTGCACAATGGTGTATGAAACATTGAGGTGCAGGCAGCTTTGGTTCATTCTCATCAGACGGTGAAGTGGTCATGTGTATGGATTTGTGTTTGCAGTCACTCAAATGTCTCATTTGATTGATGTGGGATCATCTTAGTCCTCATGATGTGGATGGCCAGGGGTGCACATGTGCACCTGTCAGCTACAGGGCTTGCATTCCCAAAACTTACATGATTGTGACACAGTGTAGACTGGTGTTGTGTGTATGCACTGCCCCTGTGACAGGAGGCAGTTATGACTGACTTGCCAGACAGGCCTGTGCCATGACATTCAACTCGCAAAGGGTGATCCAGCAGTGGTGTGATATGTCCTGCATGCACACCATTGTCGCATTGTCTATCAGGACATGAGGACATCATTGTGTCTGGTGATGGAAGCAAAACCCGCATATCGACAGAGACTCTGCCCATCACTTATCCTGACACATGTACTGAGTCAGTGGCAGGAGATGGCATGTGTTTGGAGTGACACATTTCCATATGTTCTCTTGGATGTCCAACAACTGTGTATGTGGTGCATGTGTGCACATATGATTAGTCGCATACAACAGGCAGCAGACAGATGGGTGCATGGACAGGTAGGATATGTGTGGCATGAATGACTGTCAGGCAGACAATGGGCTTCTTCAAATCAGTGTCAGCACTTATTGCAATATCTAGCGAATGATGGCAGGGCTTGCTCTGTGATGTGCTGTACTTACTGTGGTGTGTGTGGTCAGTACAGGTGACTAATGTTGCTCTGTTTATCCTGATTGTTTGCAGATACATCCACGGCCACAGGAGGAGACAGCTCCACGGACCAAGAGGAGCGGCAGAGCCAGACTGGGTCCACTGCAGGGGAGACCGAGGGACCCAGTGGCACGGAGGGTGAGGGGAGCCACACTGAGGAGACCTCAGCTGCGACCACCTCGGCTGAGGACCACAGCACTTCCAGTGAGCACTCCCTTGTGGAGGCGGGTGTCAGCAGACCACAGACAAAATCAAGCAAGTCTGTCCCCGCCACCACCACCATCTCCACCCTCCCATCCCACATGTCTGTGGAGGCTCCTGTGTAGGGGAGCGTGTCTCCTTCATGCCAGGCACCGCACCCCCTGCCTCTGTCTCCCCTGCTGCCCTGAGTGTGGAGTCTGTGGACTTGCTGAAACAGATCCATGTAGGGCAGACATCAGTGCTGAGTGTCCTCCATGCACACACGGGTCTGTTGACACAACTGGTGTCATTCATGGAGGGCATGTCATCTGGCATGTCTGCCCTACATCGGACCAATCAGTCCATGGCCTCCTCACTGACGGCAGCAGTGTCCCTCCTGCAACAGTCCCTCACCCCTCCTACCTCTGCCCCATCCACAATCCCCAGCACCCTACCTGTCCCAAGCACACACACACCGGCACAGGCACCCACCAGCACAGACACAAGCAGCACACAGACACACACGCCAAAATCCAGACGCACACGCACGCACAGTCAGGGGTCTGATACCTCACTCACAGGGGATGGGGTCCAGACACACACACACATGCATCAACGAGCACTCCGCAGTCCTCAGTTACCTCTCCCTCTAAAACCCCTTCCCTTGCCTCACCTGCAACCCCCCCTCCCAGAAGCTCTTCCTCTGTGAGCTTGGCCTCTTCTCCACAGATCCATCTGGCCCAACGCACAGGCGGAAGAGGCGACCACCACACACAGAGGGGAGTGCCCCTCACACCCGGACACCCTCCCCCAGGCACAGGCAGACTGAGGACCCCATTCGGAAGTCCCCCCGGACCAGGAAGGGCAAGACCCCACCACCACACAGCTCCACCACACAGTCTCTCTCCTCCATCCCCCAGGTCACCACTCCACCGGTTCCCCCGCCACACCCTGCCCCAGGTTCCCCCACACACCCATACCGCATCCCCAAAATGCTTAGGCCCTCCCCCCTACCACTTGCTCTTCCACCCCTAACCCAGACGCTCGGCCTGTTTGTGCCACTGGTGTGGAGACCGGGTCCCCCCCTCTGTCCTGCCCACCTCATCTGCCCCCCCTTCCACTCCCTTGGAGTTATGCACTGCAGTGGAGTTCACAACCACCCCGTCTGACTTGGGCACTGCAGTGGGGACCCAGTCCACTCCATCTGACCGGCCCACTGCAGTGGTGCCAGCACCCACACCATCTGACTTGTGCCCTACAGTGGTGCCGGCCTCCACTGAGTCAGACACCTCCACTGCAGTTGCCGGTGACACTCCTGCACCCACCACCCCTTCACTGCCTCCTTCTGGCATCCCCTGATCCTGTCCCTGCGGTGCCTGGCCTGCCCCTTGTATGCCCCTCCGAGGGGATGTCCCCTGTCCGTACCAGTGCAGGCAAGCAATGGGTGACAAGTTGTCACATATCACCCTGTTCGGACTGAGTATGTGGACTGGCCATTGGCCTTAGTTTCTTTTGGACTTCAAATTTTTGTTTCACATTTGCTGAATAAAGCCTCTTTTTGTTTACTAGTGGTTTTTCTTTTGATGTACATGATGTAGATGAGTATCATCATGCATTTGCTGTTGTAATAGTGTTCAGATCAGGAAAATGAAGTGTTGCTGTGATGGACTCCATGTGGTCCATGGAATATGTGTCCTAATCTAGTCTGGATCCATAGCATCCTTTGCTGCAGTCTGAGGGTGTAATGTTCAGCATTTGACACAGGGATGTACGTTTTGCATTTGTAAATTAACATCTGTGGCTTACACTGATGCACATCTGGTGGGCTTACCACTGTTCAATGTTTCTATTTCCCTGACTGTGTGCCCATCTCCACTGGACATGCAGTTTAGCACATCAATGTCGAAGGACTCATCTGTGTATACAGTGCAACTTGCTTGACACGTGTTTTGTGTATATGCAGATGACTGAAGTGACACTCCCGTACCCAGGCTGATGTGAGCAGAGCCTTCAGTATGTTGTAATTGTTGACTCACTGACCGAGTGTTCTGCTGACATGTTTGAGTCGTGCACAGACAAGGTTTGGCACAGCGGACCTTCCACAGGAGTGGAGTGCCCTCATGGCAGTGTGTAATCCCGTGACATTGCCTGGGCCCGTGTTGTCTGTTGTGTAAGCATGTCTGTGTGTGTTCCCTTCCCTTTTCCTACACCGGCTGTGTCCCTACGGATGTTCCTGTTTGTGATGCTTGCTGAGTTGCCTGTGTTCACCCAGCATCTTGGACCTTGTTTCTCCGGGATGTGGGTGCAAGGCAAACTTATGTTCATCAGGTTGTCATCCCTAGTTGTCTTTGTTGTCAGGGCTGGGGATGTGGGCAAACGCAGATGGGACACAGTCAGGATTCCCCTTGGCACTTGTTGGTTACACAAGTCATGTAATTTACAGTTTGTGGTAGCTTTCAGTGATTGTGACACGTTGTGTGTGTGACTGCTGCCACTCCTCAGGGTCAGAGCTGCAATGTTGGAAGTTGTCTACGTGTGTTCTTTGTGGGTCACCTTGGCTTCTTCATTGGTGTGTGACTGTGGCCGGGATCCCATTGATTGGGGTGGATTTCACAGGAGTTGAGTGCCCTCATGGCAGTGTGTAATCCCGTGACATTGCCTGGGCCCGTGTTGTGTAAGCATGTCTGTGTGTGTTCCCTTCCCTTTTCCTACACAGGCTGTGTCCCTAAGGATGTTCCTGTTTGTGATGCTTGCTGAGTTGTCCTGTGTTCATCCAGCATCTTGTACCTGGTTTCTCCGTGATGTGGGTGCATGGCAAACTAATGTTCATCAGGTTGTCATCTCTAGTTGTCTTTGTTGTCAGGGCTGGGGATGTGGGCAAACGCAGATGAGACACAGTCAGGATTCCCCTTGGCACTTGTTGGTTACACAAGTAATGTAATTTACAGTTTGTGGTAGCTTTCAGTGATTGTGACACGTTGTGTGTGTGACAAACACAACAGAAACACGGTTGTGGTTCACAATTTCCGCCTGCACACTGTTTGTCCCAAAAGGGTTCCTAAATGTGCTCACTCTTATTGGGTCAACCGAGAAAAGCCCCAATCCTATACACAAAACTTCACAATTTTGAGGAGCACAATAAACACTATTCCTTATATTTGTAGAAGAGTCCAAATCACTATTTCAACATATGATATCCCATACCATTTGTTTTTGAAGCAATATGACAGCAGCAAAATTCAATAATCATATCTTATACAGATCACTTTCACATTCTAATTATTTTATAGCATCTTTATTCATTAAATACTCAAGCATAAAAAAGCACAAAATAACGTATCCAAGATGAAAACAGCCTACGCGTTTCGTCCCTGTTCGCATGGGACTTCTTCAGGGCTGTTAGACATAAAAACATATAACAACAAAACAAACATTAAAATCCCAACATTAAAAACAAACTAATGCAATTCCTAACACTACATGAATTCAAACATACACCATATTGCTCATAAATTCATTTGTGCTATCCAAACGTTGTGTGTGTGACTGCTGCCACTCCTCAGGGTCAGAGCTGCAATGTTGGAAGTTGTCTACTTGTGTTCTTTGTGGGTGACCTTGGCTTCTTCATTGGTGTGTGACTGTGGCCGGGATCCCATTGATTGGGGTGGATTTCACGTCATGCCCATGTACGGCGTACTGTGCAGTGTGTCAGACATTCACGAGTCTTGTTGACTGGCCAGGTGTGATGGGTTTCTGCACCTTAGTTCCCACCACCACCCCTGGGATTGTCATGGGTGCATGTGCAATGTCACCTGTCCATGTGAGCTTCACTGCTGCACATTGGTGGAGATCAAGGTGTGTGGTGTTGAGTGTGTGCAAATGTGAGTTGTTGCACGGCTAGACCCCTTCCTCCATATTGGCCTTGGCTGACAGGCCGTGCTGATTGATTCGTGCTTGTGTAGGTGTGATGGTAGTTTGTTGCTCAGGACACATGGCTGTGGTTCACAGTGTGAACAACATCTAGCTTTGTCATCACAGTGGGATTATCATGCAAGCTAGTGTCACCACAATGTGGGGTCCCTGGGGGTAGTGCTGTGGTGGGTCTGTCTCTTGCTGTGTTAGTTGCTGTTCCTACAAGCTTGTGTGACATGTGTAATTTGGGCTCCCTCTCATCTAACAATGCCTGATTGCCCACATAGGGGAATCCGATCCATGAGTTACTTTTGTATGGCACTGTATACACATCTGTGTAATTGGAATTCAGGCCTCCTCATGTGTTGTGTGGTTGCCTGGGGACACTGGCACACCCCCCCCCATCACCTGTTGTGTTTGATATGCAGTGTGAGGCTGCCTGTTTGTGTTTGTGCATCTGCACCACTGCATTGGCATATCTTTGGTGTGCCATTGCCTGTATGTTGTTTGGAGGATTTCCCCTGCTGTCCCTGGAACTCCTAGGTCATCAGTCAGCACAATAATCATGGTTCGTATGTCCCATTGCTGCCATGGTATTTGTTCACCTCACATCTACAGTCTCCCCAAGATATCTACATTTGTGTGTCCATTAGTGCAGATATGTGGGTCTGCATTATGAAGGTCACGTCTGGCATTGTGTAATTGATATATGGAGACGATGTCAGTCCCCATGGGTGATGTTTGTCTGCACATGGCCAAAGGTATGTTTTATTTGCACTGCACTGTTTGCCTCACCCAATCTATGTTGCTATGGGACACAACCACTACTTTGCCACTGATGTGTTTGTTGTTCTGTGACCAGGGATCATCCATGCCGAGCGAGCCGAGTCCGTAAGCATACTGCAGCATCGTACTCGCTCGTTCGGACTCCCGGAGCACGTCTCGCTCGGAAAGCCCTCCAGATCCGAGGCGTATGGAGGGCTTTCCTTACAAGATTGGAATCGGGCCCTTTGTTTTTAGAAGTGCCTCCCTGTCTCCAGGTGTAGGCCCGCTTTCTACCAAATGCAGTTTCTAGAGAGCGAGGACTGCCAATGATGAAGCATGTCACCTGGTGGTGTGTGAGGACAGTCCTTCACATTTTTTGAGATGCCCTGCACCTCACTTAATCAAGTGTAGTTTGCTTGTTTTTGTGTATAGAATCAGAGATTTATTCAGGATAGCTTCTTTTGTGTGTACACATTTATTTTTACTACAGATGTCGTCATTGTGAATGTTTTCTAAACGTTTATGAGTGCTAAACATATATACTAAGGTACTATACAAGCTAAATTACTATACTTTGTGTACTACTAATGAATAATACTATTTCTTATGTACATTATTTGAGTGGCTGTGTGACTGTATCCATGTGTGAGTGGATGTCTGAGTGGCTGTATAGGTATGTGAGTGGGTGCTTGAGTGGCTGTATGGGTGAATTAGTGGATGTGCGACTACCTGTGTGGGTGAATAAGTGGGTGTGTGAGTAAATGTATGGGTGTTAGAGTGGCTGTGTGACTGGCTGTATTTAGTGAGTGAGTGGGTGTGTGAGTGGCTGTGTGGGCGAGTGAGTGGCTGTGTGAGTGGCTGTATGGGTGAGTGAGTGGGTGTGTGTGAGTGGCTCTATGGATGACTGAGTGGGTGTGTGTCTGTAATGGTAAGTGAATGGGTATATGAATGGCTGTATGGGTGAGTGAGTGGCTGTGTGAGTAGCTGTATGGGTCTGTGATTAGATACGTGAGTGACTGTATCAGTGACTAAGTGGCTGTGTGAGTGGCTTTATGGGTGAGGGACTGTGTGTGTAAGTGGCAGTATGGGTGACTGAATGGCTGTTTGAGTGGGTGTTCAATTAACTGATTGGTTGTCTGAGTGGCTGTATTGGAGAGTAAGTGTCTATGTGAGTGGTTGTATGGGTGAGTGAGTGGCTCTGTTGAGAGACTGTATGGGTGAATGACTGGGTGTGTGAGTGGTTGTATGGGTGAGTGAGTGGCTGTGTGAGTGACTGTATGGGTGAATGAGTGGTTGTGTGAGTAGGTATATGGTAAGTGAGTGGCTGTGTGAGTGGCTGTATGGGTGAGTGAGTTGGTATGTGAGTGGTTCTATGGATCAGTGAGTGGGTGTGTGAGTGGTTGTATGGGTATTTGAGCAGATATATGAGTTGTTTGTGGTTAGATGTGTGAGTGGTTCTGTGGATGATGGCATCAGTGATGTCATTTGAGATGTCATCAGTGATGTCACTGACCATGTCATAAGTGATGCAATATATGAGGTAATAAGCAGTGCAATGTGGGGTGTAAGTTACAGTTATCTCAGGTAACTTTAACTGCTGAATTTCAATGGTTTTGTACAAGTGTAATCTGAGCCTCACTATAACGTCTCTGTAACCTTTGTTTTTTTCAGTGAATTTCTACGTTTTTTAAAATTCTATTTCCTAACTATAACATCCCTGTAACCTTTGTTTTTGTTTAGTGAATTTCGAAGGTTTTTAAAATGTTATTTCCTAACTGTAACATCTAATCTTTCAGAGTAGGTGCGTGAGTGGCTGTATCGGTCAGTGAGTGGGTTTGTGAGTGGCTGTATGGGTCTGTGACTGGGTGTATGTGTGGCTATGTGGGTGTCTGAGTGGGTGTGTGAGTAGCTTTGTCGGTGTGTGAGTGGGTTTGTGAGTGGCTGTATGGGTCTGTGAGTGGGTTTGTGATAGCTGTGTGGGTGGGTCTGTGAGTGGCTTTATGGGTCTGTACAGTAGGTGGATAAAGGGGGCAGGGTCTCCGATGAGCTCTCAGAAATCTCTCTGTGTGGGACTTACTGGTGATAACACGAGGGGTTCTTGGCCCCAACGATACTCATGATCCAAGGGGACTTTATCCCTCAACTAGCTGAGTGCCAGGAGGCATGGTTGGAGAGTGCTGGGCAAAGGGGGGGGGCGGGCCTCTGATGACCTCTCACCAATCCCGCTGTGTGGGACTTACTGGTGATACCAAGAGGTGTTCTTGGCCCCCAAGGACCCTCAGCATCCAAGGGGACTTCATCTTCCAACCAGTAGTACATCAGGGGGTGCGTTTTGCAGAGTGATGGAGAAAGGGGCGGGCCTCCAACCAACTCTCAGTAATCCTGCTGTGTGGGACTTACTGGTGGTAACAGGAGGGGTTCCTGGCCCCCAAGGACCCTCAGCATCCAAGGGAACTTCATTCCCCAACCAGTAGTGCGCCAGGAGGCACGCTTGCAGAGTGGTGGAGAAAGGGACAGGGCCTCCGACCTGCTCTCAGCAATCCCGCTGTTTGGGACTTACTGGAGGTAACAGGAGGGGTTATTGGCCCCAACAATCCTCAGCATCCAAGGAGACTTCATCCCCTAACCAGTAGTACACAAGGAGGCATGTTTTCAGAGTGCAGGCCAAAGGGGACGGGGCCTCCGACCAGCTCTCAGCAATCCTGCTTTGTGGGACTTTGTGGGGGTAACAGGGTTTTTGACCCCCAAGGACCTTCAGCATCTGAGGGGACTTCATCTTCCAACCAGTAGTGCACCAGGAGGCACGTTTGCAGAGTAGTGGAGAAATAGGGTGGGGCCTCCGATGAGCTCTCAGCAATCCCGCTGTGTGGGACTTGCTGAAGGTAACAGGAGGGGTTCTTGGCCCCCAAGTACCATCATCATCCAAGGGGACTTCATCCACCAACCAGTAGTGCACCAGGAGGTGCGTTTGCAGAGTGGTGAAGAAAGGGGCCAGGCCTACTAGTGCCCAGCAATCCTACTGTGTGGGACTTAGTGGAGGTAACAGGTGGGGCTTTTGACCCCCAAGGACCCTCAGCATCCAAGGGGACTTCATCCTCTAACCAGTAGTGCGCCAGGAGGCGGATTTGCAAAGTGGTGGAGAAATAGGGTGGGGCCTCCGACGAGCTCTCAGCAATCATGCTGTGTGGGACTTGCTGGAGGTAACAGGAGGGGTTCTTGGCCCCCAAGGACCCTCAGCATTGGAGGAGACTTCATCCCCCAATCAGTGGTGGAGAAAGGGAGCCGGGCCTCCATCCAGTTCTCAGCAATCTTGCTGTGTGGGACTTACTGGAGGTAACAGGAGGGGTTCTTGGCCCCCAATGACCCTCAGCATCCAAGGGAACTTCATCCCCCAACCAGCAGTGCGCCAGGAGGTGCGTTTGAAGAGTGGTGAACAAAGGGGGAGGGCCTATGTGCTCTCAGCAATCCTGCTGTGTGGGATTTACTGGAGGTTACAGGAGGGGTTCTAGGCCCCCATGGACCCTCAGCCTCAAAGGGGACTTCACCCCCAACCATTAGTGCACCAGGAGGCACATTTGCAGAGTGGTGGAGAAAGAGGGTGGGCCTACGAGCTCTCAGCGATCCTGCTGTGTGGGACTTACTGGAGGTAACAGGCGGGGTTCTTGGCCCCCAAAGACCCTCAGCATCCAAGGGGACTTTGTCCCCCTACCAGGAGTGCGCCAGGAGGTGCGTTTGCGGATTAGTGAAGAAAGGGGGTGAGCCCTATGAGCTCTCAGCAATTCCGCTGTGTGGGACTTAGTGGAGGTAGCATGAGGGGTCTTGGCCCTCAAGGACCCTCAGCATCAAAGAAGACTTCATCCCCCAACCAGTAGTACACCAGAAGGCGCGTTTGCAAAGTGGTGGAGAAAAGGGGCGGGCCTACGATAAGCTCACAGCAATCCCGTTGTGTGGGACTTGCTGGAGGTAGTAGTGCACCAGTAGGCAAGCCAAAGCAAACAACTATGTCTTGGGGGTGGGCACCCCAGGACATAGAAGTTGGCCCTGGGGGGTGGTGGTCCCCAGGGCCCTGTTTGGCTCCAGGAGAGGGGCCCTCTCCTTTACTTCTCAGAGCTAGCCCCAGAGTGGTGGTGGTCCCTGGGGCCCCATGTGGCCCAGGAGGGGGCCGCATGGCCCCTCTCCCATTTACAAAAAAAATATTTGTCCCCGGGGAAGTGGTGGTCTTTTTATTGTGTCTATTATGGTAGATTATCCCTTTTTGGAGTGGAGAAATAAAAAAAATATATTTTGAATTAATTTTGTATGCTGCTGCCTGAGGTTTTAAGAAATCTGAGGTCATGCTTGCCTCACTGGAGCTTGAGTTTCTTGAGCTGGAGCTTCTCTGGGACAATTAGTCTGTCCTTGAGCAGCACAGAAGTTGTGGACATTGATTCATCAAATGCTAGTGGTAGTGAAAGTGACATTACACACACTCTAATTCCTGATGACATCACAGGGTTGAAAACATTGCTTACCCTTTCCCACTTTACAGCCTCCTTTTTGATATGGACAGGTTAAAGGAAGGTCAAATAGTGGAAATTACCAAGTTTAAATGGCTCTTAAATTACAATTTACTTTCTGTGTCTGCCCCATCTTCAAGAGTTCTGATGTCAGGGGTAGCAACAACTGTAATGGGATATGGCATGATGCAGGGGGCAAAGAAGCCTCCTCATTTGCATGTGGCCATGTAATTATGCAGATGACGGAACAAACACTTCGGATGACACAGGAGTAAAAAGTGCACCTTGGTAATCTGTATTACAGAAGGGTCTGTACAGTCATCTGTGGGTGATTTTATAATTTGAAAGTGCCCTGGGATTAAAAAAACCAAGCACAAATGTATGCTACACCTCCTGCTGTAATACAGCCCTTTGTGGTTATAGAAATAGTGTTGAACTCATTGATTCTGATTTACAGCTGTGAATGTGCGTTCACAAGCTCAGGGCTCCCCTCAAATGCCCTTATTAGTGTGGCCTCACTCAGATCTTTATCCATTTGTAAGTAAGAAGTTATCATATTGACCATTGAATCCCATTCAACAGAAACAGACAAAGAAAACATTTGTTCCCAGCACCTCATGGAGAAGACAAATCAGATTTTCTATCTATGGGATATCGCTGTGGACTCTCTGGCCCACATTAGGGGTTACCAGAATTTGCTTCAGGGTTACTGGGGGGTAGAAGAATCTCCTTTTCTGATCTATATCCCCAACCCCATATCCAGCTTTTCCAAGCATTGTTTCCCAGAATGTGGATTAACCACACTTACCTAGGAATACTGGTCCCTTCACCCTATAGTCTTCCCCGATTCCAGGGACCAATACACTGACAATTTCCACTTGCTCACAGATGGTGGAAATTGTTGGCAGGAGGGTCGGTTTGGGTCTGAGATCAACGCAGGGTAAGGGAACTCTGGCTGGGGTATATTCTGCTTCTCCCATGTTGTGCTTTGGGTAGGGGGAATGGTGGAGGCTGGTGCACACAGGGCTTACATTTTTCTGTGGTGGCGGTGGTGAGCCAGGACGCACTTGAGGGGGGATCATTATATGCTTCCCTTGTGATGCTGCAGGGGTTAGGCAGGGTCCGGGCTTTGTTCCATGACTCTTGCTCTTGCCCCTGCAGTGTTTCATGAAATATGGTTCAGTAACTCACCACCTGGTGAAATTGGACCTGGGGCCGTATTATAAGAATTGTACCGAGGGCGCAACGGACATGTGCACCCTTTTTGCGCGCCTTGGGGGCTCTTTGGTATTACAGATGGGGCCACAGACGCTTGTGCAGCCCCTTCTGTAATACAGTTAGCACTGATGCACATGTAGCACCAGCTCTATCTCAAGAGGGCATTCCTTCAATTGCATGGGGGCGTTTCTTTGCCTCCGTGACCTCGCTGTGTTTTGGATGTGGGCGCAGAGGCAAACATGCTTTTAGGAGGTGCACTGAAAGTGCGCCACAAAAAGGTTGCGCTCTGAAACTGCACCTCCTAAAAGCAGCCATCTGGAGGGGAGAAAGGGGGTTCTCTGGACCCCCCAGACATCCCTGTGATGGCAGTGCAGTCACTCATTGCTTTCACCTGCAAGGGAATCTCTCTCCCCTCTTAAAAGTGCAGGCTGCTGGCCACCTGCATAGTGAAACACAGAGCGGCTTTGAAGCAACTGCTCTGTATTTCACTTGAATGCGCTGCCACCAGGGCAGCATGAGTTCGCTGCTGCCCTGGTGGCCGCACTTTCACTGTAATACAGTGCACTTTCCCTGTTTGCGTGTGGCGCACCTATTTAAAGATGCGCTGTAACACAAACAGGGAAAGTGTGCCATATATGTAGTATGGCCCCTGGTATCTCCGTGCCCAGAATTCTTATGTCCAGAGCATGTGGACTCTGAATTCCCAGACCTGGAAACACTAGGCCCCTCCCAATAGCAGGGGACAGAAGTCCTTGAGGGTTTATTGCTCCAGGTGAAATACCACAAGTCATAATGAGGACTTCTGTGTGACTGTGGCGCTCTGGGGGTAAGGAAACAAGAATTTTAGCCGGCAGAGGCTAACATCACAGTAATTAAAGTATTTCCCAGTTGGTTGGATTCTACCTTTAGGGTCAGAGTTCAAACACTGTTCCTGGATGGAAGGAAAGAGTACCCCTCTAAGATGCCCGCTGGCCTTTTGCCTCACACAAGTCACCCCACATCATTGCCAGCCTTCAGCTCCAGTCGAGGAAGGACACAGCATTTTATACAATTGGTTTACCTGCTCCTTGACTAGAAACAATGGTGTGAATGAAGGGTATGCCTGATTGGTCACTGGGTGGCTAATCAAATTTACAGAAACACCCTGGGCATTACTGTTGCTACCCTGCAAGTAATTATATTGGCTTTGAACTCAAGGTAATGCGATTAGTCACAGGGTAGTAAGGACTGGCTTTGTGGCCAAAGAAAATCATGCAGCATTCCACAGGGGTTCAAGGCTGTTGGTGCTGTCAGTACTGGGTAGCTAAATGTACTAACTTGCAAACCTTGTGCAGGATGCAAAACAATTTGGATATAGTCCTTTTCACAAAGGTTTGCATTTCATAATTATTACAATGATGCCTCAAATGGAAAATTCATAAAAGTAGTGTGTATGTGGGCACACATGTTTTCTTTCCTATGCTAAAGCATGTATTTTATATGAATATGTTTGGGGCCCCTTCTAAAGTTCAGCTTAGAATTCTATGATTCTTTGGTGGACCCTATTTTAAAGCAATATTAGTATTTTTTAGGACTTGTACAAGAACTAATTATTCAAACTGAATGTCAACTTGTTTGTGTACTCATGTTTCTCTAAAGAAATACAATTATATTATTCATCATATTGACAATCCTGGGCATATTACCTTAGTTCTCACTTGATGAATATGTTTCACTTAGTGGCGGATGTGGGGGTCAAAGATCGAATATCTTATACTCTGTATCTTTGGAGCAGCAATACTGGCAGTGAAAGTGTCAGGTGCTCCAAACTGTATCCACCTTTAACTTGTTGGTCCTGACTTTCTTAAGGTTTTCATATATGGGGCTTCCTGTCTCTTATCTTTCACTATAATCTCAGGTCACATTTTAAGTCTTTGTGCCTTCCCTTCCTTTGGGATTACAGATCCATCTGGTCGAGTCAATAGAAGAAAGAACAGGGCAATATTTGTAATCTTTAAAAACTGAATAGATTGAACAGGCATGATGAAGGTGAAGCATGCAGTTTGATAGAAGAAGGAATGAAAGTGGAAGCCTTAGGGGCCGATTACGATACGGCCCTAAAGGCTCCGACCTGCGGTCAGAGCCTTTAGGGCTGCATCGTAATGGGCCAGTCGGTTTACTTTCCAAACGCCTCATTATGTTGCAGGCGGTCAGAAAGTAAAACTGCCGGTCATTCTGGCTGACGTAGGAAGGCGGCAAGTAATCTCATGAGCGGGTCGTTCCGCCCTTGAGATTACAATCACCCTTTCCGATATGGTTTCCATGCCAGCCTGTCCGACATGGAAACCATGTCAGAAAGTGTGTTTGGGGGCCCCCAGCAGGGCCCCCTTTGGTGCACGGCCTCCGGTTGGAGGCCGAGGGGGCACCTAAGGTGCCCCCCTGTTGATCCCTGCACCTTGTGGCAGGCACCATGAGGTGCCTGCCACGGGGTGCAGGGATGAACCACACCTCCCATTTCACTATGAGAGCATACATTACAGCTGGTTTATGGCCGTAATGCATGCTCCGACAGTGAAATATAGGAATGGGACCGAAAAGTGTTCAGTTGCATCCTAAAGCGGCGGTTGAGACTGCCGACCGGGTGTCGGTCGGTCCCATGACCGAATCGGTGTCGGGCAGAAGGAATTCAGCCCGACATCGAAATTACCCCCTAAGAAAAATTGCAATAATTAAAGAGTTAATAAGCTGAAATTATAAATGTTTTAGTGGGAATGGTTTTCAGCGACTTCTTTAGTCAGAGAAGCTCATAACACCAGAAATATGTGTTATGGAGTGTGAAGACGAGGCACAAACTTGAAAGGGTATAGAATTACAAAAGAAAATGTGAGGAAATAATCCTAAATATCCTGTGGCTTGGAAGGCATAGGATGCCTTCTGGTAGATCTTGCTAGCCCCTGTAGACACTATGCTTAAGTCAGTCTTGCACATCAGATTACCCGACAGGCAGAAATAGGGGGAGTTGGAAGCTTGTAGGCTAGGAAATCGTGTATGGATAAAGGCCATCTTAAGAAACAAACTCTGATGGTGGTACAGGCAGGTTAAGTGGTAAACACTGTCAGAGGTTTTTGAGACTCCTGGTCAATAAAGCTTTTGCACAGCCCTTCTAGCTTTGTAAACAGAAAAACACTATCTCCTAGAAAGAGAAAAGACAGGACTTTTTGCCACCACGTGTGGAAGCAATGTTAGTTACCTTATGAATGAGCAGGCCAGGCATTCTTGTTTTGATTATTTATTATAGCAGGAGTGCAGGGCCCTTGAAAACAGCAAGCCCAGGGCTTGCTGTTTTCATGGGCCCTGGCTGCCTTGCCATTGTGAGTGTCATGAGGGTTCTGGGAAAGGAGGGTCTTCCAACATAAATGTAAGCAGCTTATTGTTCTAAATGTGCACAGTGGAAAGAAGTGAAGACTTGAACTAGTGAAAACAATAATGTAAAATCCATAGCCTGGATAGGTGGGGCAAACCGGTGCCTGGGTGGGTGGGGCAGAACAGCCCACATTGAAATTACTTACTAAAATCTTTTTGCATGTGTTTATGGCAGGAGGAGTATGGACATGTTTGAATCAAGAATCATTCTAGATGTTTTACCTGAACTTGGACTTACATATATCTCATACTAAAGCATGTAAATATTACATATATTTCAAGCATCCATTTGGCATTGCTTCACATCAGTAGTGCCTCCATTTTCCTGTGATGAGTTTGAAGCTGCTCTTTTGCATACCCCTTCAAGAAGTCAACTTGATTGGTTAATTCAGATATTTAGAATGCTAACCTGCTTCAGTTGCTTATAGACTTTTAGAGCGTGATTTGAGCCCAACATGTTGCCCATTTTGAATTTATCTAGCTGTGCAATTCACAACGTATACAAGTCCAAGTGCTCTAATGCATATGGTATTATGTTAAGATGCAATTCAAATGCTTTGACAGGAAATCTTACACAGCAGATTTGCACTGGTAGTGCCAAGTCTCAAGGAATAATTACAGCATATAATTGTGTGCCAATTAATATGTCAAGCCTTTGACAGAATTCATGTTTTTGTTTACCAGTTTATCGTGGCTATATTCATATAACTAGATTAACCCTTTCCAACTGTTTATTTGTAAAATTGTATGCAAAGCAATCGGACTGGATCCCCAGAAGCGGTACCTATGTATTTCTTCAAGAGCCTATTCATATTTAACACAGCTTCCCATAAACACTGATTTTATTTCAGGCTATAAATCTTTAATAACCGGTCTGGAATGAGTCCCTGATATATTTACGCATGGTCTTTTCTTCACGTACGGTAGCATTGCTAAATTGCAGTCTTTTCATCGGCATCTTGCCATGCTAACAGTTTGGCCCAAAGTGCAATTGATCTACAATAGAAAACAAATTGGTATATTCAATATTTTGAAAGTGCATTACCAAATGACTCTTCAGCTTTGTTTTACTTTGAACAGAATTTCATTGATGTTCAATTTTACACTGTTATGATGCTTCACATTTAGAGTGTGGTGGGAGAGGATATCCACCATAAATTGCTGGATATCTCATTCCACCACACAAACATGACTCCTCCGCCTGGTTGAGAGTTGAGAACAATCATAGAGCCTCTGTCCTATTTAGGGTGGGCCTTCGAGTGCTGATTTTCACTGAAATTCCCCGCCAGAACTCAAGGAAAGCACAATACGACAGGTGGGTGAGCAAAGCAATGGCTTTCGTTGCCCTATTGGCTAGGCATCTGGCCCACTAAAAGGTAAATGCCACCTATAGTCATAAACTTTACTACAATCACTCACTGAAAGCTAACATGAACAATCAGTGCAGATATACCTGCTTACGAAGTCATTAGCAGCCCAAACAGGAGTCAACGTCTAGTTAAGATAAATACATCACCACACCCAAAACAAAAGCAAACACTGTAATTAAGCAAACAGAAACTTTAATTATATAAATAGCATGTTTACAAACCAACCTAAACAAAAGACAATCACTACAAAGAAATTCATAATAAAAAGGGAACAGAAACATGGGCAATTATTTTGAGCAAAACACCTATGCAGAATAATATGCAATGTAGGGCATGAGTGCATGTTGCAATCAAGGGAAGGCAAAATTGAAGGGAGCCATACACCACTAAATATATCAACCTTCAACACCAGCACTATTCACAATTTATTCTCGCCCAAACCTTCTGTGGCAAGACTTGACACCTTCCTTCAGTTAACACTGCAGACATGACAAGAACAGAGGAATTTCTGTAACATCCGTAGCTTCCCTCGTTCATCATAGTGGTCAGTTGCACATAACTTGTGAAGAAATAAACTGTGAGAAAATGCCCCTGTTTTAATGGTCACCCCCATTTTGTTTGCTGAATTTTTTTGCTGGTTTTAGACTCTGTTGCACATCGGGGCACTTTTGTTCAGTGCTCAGTGTATGTGCTCTGACTCCTAAAACATGTAAATATGGGTTAATCCCTCATTCGTATATTTAACTCTCCTGTAAGGCCAAAAATATGGTGTAGAAACTACACCCATGGCATGAAAAGTTAAATGCCACTGTGAACTGTAGCACTTACTGTGCCCTACACTACTGTGACAAGGAAAATGTGGCACCAGTCCTACCAATGTTGCCTGACTGCTGTAGTTTAAACCCGGAGTCCTACTTGTCAAAATAACCCCTTTGTCAGGGGAAAACCCTTCCTTTTCAATTTTAATGTCACTCCTAAGTAAGCCTTGCGTCCACAGAGTAGTGTTTCTAGTATTTACAAGTGGCACATATAGAAATTTAATTTTGGTATGTCCCTACAGTGACAAGCCCTAGGAATTTATTATCACTATGGAAGGCTTTGGCTGTCCTATGAGGAAATATAGAATGCAGATTAATCTATCCATTTTGATATCTCAGGTTTGGAACAAGCTAGAGAAATGGTTCAACCACTATTTTTTTTTTTTTAGATATCTTTTTATTGAAACGTAAACATTGACAGTCGGCCAAGCAATATACACTTACATGGGATCGATTCCGCTGGCGAATACATTTCGACATCATAGGCAGCTGGGACACACATCGGGTACACAGATGGGTTTCAAGGAGACAGAGGTTCATCCTCCAAGGGGACCACAGGAGCCGCACATATATCTCCCCGGTAGACATTCCACTTAGACCATACAGAGGACCACTTCTTAGGACATCCCCGTGCCACATACACCGTTTTCTCCCTGAACATACACCAATCTAAGTTCTTTTTCCAGGTATCCAGGGTCAGAGGCGTCCCCGCCCCCCACATTTGGGCTATATCACGTTTGGCCACCATTGCACCCAGATTAGCCCAGAGCCTCTCCATACCGGTCAAATCGGTGGGCTCCCAAACATTAAGGAGATATCTTTTCACCTCCGGGTGTATGTCTTTGTGCAATACTTCCCGCATGACCTCGTGCAACCCCCGCCAGTACTCCTGGATCTGTTCACACTCCCATAGTATGTGTAGGAAAGTGCCCACCTGACCACAGCGCCTTCTGCAATTTCCCCCCTCCCCATATGAACCAGCTGGGGCCCAGTGACGTACGTTCTATGCAATATTTTGAGCTGGACCAGGCGTAGCCGGGTGGAAATCGCCACCTCACCGGGGGAGGCCACCGCCTCTCGCCACTCCTCGTCGTCAAGCTCGAGGCCATCCCCCACCCAACACTCACGGAGTCGTTCAAGGAGATCGGGGGTATTATTAATCAATTTTTATAAGTTAACAAAATTGCTTTCTGTGGGAGGTACCCATCAAGTAATCTGTCTTCTAACGGTGAAGACTCAGGAGGAGAAGAGCCCTTCTGTAGGGCTGTTACAAGAGCATGACGGATCTGTAGATAACGGAAAAACTCCGAGCCGGAGAGTTCGTATTGCTGTTGGAGAGCATCGAACGCAATCATATCACCTTTCACCCAGAGGTCACCTATCCGGGAGATACCAATGAGATCCCATTTGCCAAATCCCTTTGAGGAACGCAGGTTGCCCAGTTGTTCCGAGTCCCACAAGGGAGTTGCCAGTGTGAGCTTCCTGTCCCAACCTAAGCTTTTAGTAGCTGCATGCCAAACCCTGACCGAGTGTTTGGTTGGACCAGTTAAAGGGAGTTTCCTGGGGTTCGAATAAAGGGCTCTGTTGTAGTTCCCGCCAGGTAGAAGCCATCTATCCATGGTGAATCCTGGATCGTCTGGCCTTCGGTAGGTGCCCTGATTAATAGCGGCAAGGTGGGAAGCCCAATAGTATTTCCTAATGTCTGGAAGGCTTATGCCACCGTCATACCAGTTTAAGACCAATTTGTTGAGAGCTATTCGGGGCCTCCCGTCCCACAGCAACTCCCTATGTAAGCCCTCAATTTCCCGAAAGTATATCGCAGGGACCGGATCGGGGTAGTTTTGCAGGGCGTAGAGGAAACGGGGCAGGGACATCATTTTGAATAGGGCTGCCCTGCCCAGCAGTGAGAGTGGGAGTGCCTTCCAGCTGGCGATATCTCGCCTCAGCTTTTGCAAGGGCGGGAGCAAGTTTCTCTCATAACGAAGCTTAGAATCTGCGGTGACAAAGATCCCGAGGTAGCGAAAGCCATCCCTAACAGTTTGCATTTGGCAGTCCCTGGGCAGAGCCGGAGAATCACCTCCTAGAATATGTATAAGCGACTTGCTCCAATTAATCGAATAGCCAGAGTATCCACCAAAGGTCGTGAAAATGTCTAGCACACGTCTTAGGGACATTTTGGGGGAGGCTAGATAGAGGAGTATATCATCTGCATAAAGCGAGATGCGGTCCTCCCAGTCTGCCGACCACCGTAGTCCCCGTATCACTGGGTCCCTACGGATCCAGGCCGCCAGTGGCTCCAGGGAGAGGGCGAATAGGAGGGGCGACAGCAGGTACCACGACTCAGTTGGAATGGGTCCGATCGTTTATTGTTGACCACCACCTGCGCCAATGGCTCCGAGTAGAGGAGTCTAACCCATGCAGTGAAGACGGGCCCAAACCCCATTTTGGCGAGAACAGCGAGAAGGTATGGTCATTTGATGGTGTCGAACGCCATAGAGGCATCCAAGGAGACAATCACGGCCGCCTCTTTAATGGTGTCAACTCTCCCCAGCACTCCATGTACCCTCCGCAAATTCAGGGCCGTGTTTCGGTGGGGCATAAAGCCCGATTGATCAGGGTGCACCAGAGTATTTATCACCCAGGTCAAACGAGTGGCCAAGAGTTTGGCAAGGATTTTGGGTTCTGCGTTAAGCAGGGAGATGGGCCTGTAGGAGGCACATTTATTTCTGGGTTTACCCTCTTTATGAATCACGACCAGTGACGCGAGACGCTGGTCCGGTGGGAGCGACCCTACCCTCCTACTCTCCTCAAACATGGCCCGTAGATGCGGAGCAATTTTATCTGGACGTAGTTTATAAAGTTCGATCGGCAGTCCGTTGGGGCCTAGCACCTTCCCCGACCGGAGGCTCCTGATTGCCTGGGCTATTTCATCATTGGTGATGTCGCTTTCTAGGAAACTCTTATCCTCCTCAGAGAGGGCAGGGATGTGGATATCTCGAAGGAGATCCATGGAGTCATCCTCGAGGAAGGAGGAGCGTGATTGATATATCGCGCTGTAGTGCGCTGCGAACTCACCAACAATTTTTAGGGGGTCTGTGATTGTTCCGCCTGCATCATCCACCAACTCCGGAACAAGCCTATTGGCCCTTTCTTTCCTGTCTAGCCAGGCCAGAGGCTCCCCGGCTTTGTCTCCCCATTCATACACTCTACCATCCCTCTCTCTCCCCCAAGTTCTAGCCCTGTCAGTGGCAATACTTTTATATTCGTCCCTCTTTAATTTCAAAAGGTGAAGTTTTTCTGGACTCACTTCCTCAACGAGACTCCCCTCCAGTCGGAGGATCTCCTCCTCCACAGTTTCAAGGTCTTTTTGTTTTTCTTTTTTGACTCTGACAATTAGTGAAAGAGCCTGCCCCCTGATTACCCTTTTGAACGCTTCCCACAATATTTGGGGGGATTCGACCGACCCCTGATTTTCTTGAAAGTAGTGGTTGATGGCTAGCAAGAGCTCTTTGCGAACCACAGGGTTGCGTAGGAACCAAGGGCTGATGGGCGCGACCGTTCCCACCCGCGTGTCCCCCAGGACCAACCGGGCCCATATCGGGGAGTGATCGGAGATACCCCGTGCCAAGTGCCTTATCTCCTGAATGTGGGTGAGTTGAGACGCTGGAGCCAGGAGGTAGTCAATGCGGGAAAAGCTATGATGCGCCCCTGAAAAAAAGGTATGCTGTATAATATTAGGATGAAACGCCCTCCATACATCCAGAAAGTCAGGAAGCCAGCGACACGAGGGGGCCTATGTCACGGGGGGTTGACGATGCAGGGAGCCAGAGGCAACCGCATTGAAATCTCCTCCCACCAGTAAAAGACCTTCAGGAAGTGAGAGCAGTTGGGTACTCAGATCGGTGAACGTTTGGCTCTGTAACCCAGGCGGGACATATACCGACATTAAGGTTAGTGTGTTGCCCTCCCACTGCCCCGTGATAGCGATATATCTACCCCATTCATCGGATCGCGTAGACTGCATGGAGAAGGGGAAGGTGTTTTTGATCATGATGCCCACTCCCCTGGACCCAGAAGTAAATCCGGAATGGGCCACAAGCTTATACCCCCATCTGTTTAATGCTTTACAAGAGTTACCGACCAGGTGCGACTCCTGGAGGAAAACCACATCAGGGGAGTGGCGTTTGAGATATTGTAGGACTAAAGTACGCTTCACCTTGTCTCCGAGCCCATTTATATTCCAGCTCAATAGAGTAAAACTTTTATCCCAGTGTGTACCCATGACGATTTTTCAGTTGTGAGCCTATCTCCATGCGCCATTATAGCCGTTGCTGCCGATTGAACCATTACAAATGAACACCCCCCCAACCCCAAACCAGGCCACTCCCCTCCCTGCTCCCCTGCACTCTGGGCCTGAAACTACCCATGAGAACAACTTTGCAGAGTGCCTGTCGCCCAACTTAAGAACTAAGAGTAGCTAAATGTGGGGAAAGGTGCTCCATCCCTCCGCCCCACCACCATATTCCCAAACAAACAAGGTTTTAGTCCCCGAGTGGGCAGTCACCAGTGTCTTCGAAGACAGGAAACGTGACACGACTCAACCAGTCGAAGTTCTTCAGGATGTCCGCCGCAGCCAACTGTTCCTTCTCGTCCCCGCCCTGGGCAAAGGGTGAAAACAGGCATCGGAGCTCACCAAGCCAGGGAATGTCTCATACTCAGAGTTCCATATTGATCACGTGTCAGCGGGCATTGTGTTCCTTGGCGTCTCTCCATCCCTCCAGCCAGTCCGCCACTGCCTCCGGGTGATCAAAAAACCAGGCCCTTCCATCCGCCTCAACCCGCAGCCGAGCCGGGAAAAGCATTGCATATTTCAGTCCTTGGTCTCTAAGTCTCTTCTTGGCAGCAAGAAAGGATCGCCTTTGTTTCTGCACAGCTTGAGTAAAGTCTGGGAAGAAAGAGATGACTGCATTTTCATACTTGAGCGTTGGCGCCACCCTAGCGCTCTGCAAGATGACATCCCGGTCTCGAAAGTTAAGCAGCCTAGCTAAAATCGGACGGGGAGGGGCGCCGGGTTTTGGACGCCCCCCGGGGACTCTGTGTGCCCGCTCAACCACAAAGAATTGAGACAGGCCCTTGGGGCGTAGATGATTGAGTATGAGGTCCTCGACGAATAGATCCGGTGCCTGTCCCTCCACCTTCTCCAGCACCCCAATGATTTGTACATTATTTCGTCTGGAGCGCCCCTCATAATCGTCCAGCTTGTCCTCTGCGAATTTTCTAAAGGCTTTCAAGTCCTGGATTTCGGTTTGGAGTTGTGAGACGTCGTCGACCAGACTAGTTGAGGTCACTTCCAGCTGCTTGACCTTTTCGCTCATTTTGGTGAGGTCTGCACGAATGAGCGTCATCTCCACCGTGATTGCGTCCGTCCGTTGCTCCATAGAAGTTTTCAACCCAGCGATCACCGCCATGAAGTCTTTTAGGGTAGGTTCGGGGATGTCTCCTTCCGGCCCCCGTCAGACTTATCCCGGGAGAGGTGCTCGGGAATGGCTGCCTTTGGGCAAGTATAGCGGTCCAGCTTGTTCTGCTGCGTAGTCTTTGGGCCTCTCCCGCCCGACATCGTGTCCCACCGGGGGGAAGCCCTCCCCCCCCGTCTGCGGCTTTCTGGGTCCCGCTGGCGTAGTTCGTAACCCCCTTCTCCACTGAGTCAAGGCAGGGGTGAGGACGACCACCCAGCCCCCCGTCGACCCCTGGACGCCGGGTGCAGGAGGGTAGAGACCCCCCCGCTGCAGCACTTAAGTCCAAATCACAGCAGGGACCACTCACCCGCGTCGCCTCCGTCTGTCATCCAGCGGGGGGGTGTCAATAATAGGCGTCCCGGGGGCGGGCCCCCCACCTCCACCCCAGAGTACACATCTGCGGGCCCCCACTCCTGACACTGGGATGCACCTTTTTCTCCTCGGGGCCCACCGGACTTTGGGCCCCAACCTCACCAGGCAGGCCACACCCGTCTCTGGAGAAGAGTGGATATCCTTCTGCTCCGGGGTGGCTGGAGCACCGCTGCACAGGAATTCACAGATCTGAGGGCACACGAGATCCTCAGGCGTCCGCCCGCCACCACTCCGCTCTCTCTGCCCTCCGAAGCGCTCCTCCGGGGAGCCAGGCCACGTCCACGCGGGAGGCACAAAATGTCCTCTGCACCCCCTCCCAGTGCCAGCGGACTCACTCTCATGCAGGTTCCGGGGGCCCCACCACTTCTCTGCAAGTACCACGGCCAGGAGGGGGAGAAGATCCTACCCCCGCGCCGACGCCCTCCCCTCCTCTCGGGACAGGCCCCAGGCCACGGTGTTTCTTGGCGCGCCGACCGCACGCCCATGAACTCTCGCCGGCTCCGGCCGTCACTTCAGGTCCCGGCTTTCCGCTCCGAGGAGGCCGCAAATGGCGGAACGCACCGCTTCTCCGGTGTTGGCACGGCGGACCCGATTTCAGGGTAGATAGAGTCCTGGACACTTCTGGCTGCTTTACCCCAGCTCGGGGCACGGATTACTTAGGCGGATCGGCGGTTTCAGGGCGAGGGCTCCGGAGCTACTCTATCTCGCAGCCATCACGCAGCTGCGCGTAGCCACGCCTCTCAACCACTATTTTTAATCATTATTAAAAATCCAATTCAATTGTAAAGTTAGATTTGTACTAAATATTTAGGGAATGTAACTCTTAGAGAGTTACTGTTTCCCTGCCTGAAACTCCTGGAGGTTAATGTGCATTAGACTGCCTGCAGCTGCCCTTGTCAGTACTTGACCTTTATGGGGTGTAAAATCTGCTCCTAGAGCAGGTCCGTGGCTCTGGCCTGTTAGGCAGGATGGGAAGGGAGTGAGATATGCGACACCTCTCAACCCAGGAAGAGCAGTTGGGAAGGTTTAGGACTTTATTTCACTTCAAAGGGGCCATGGTGAGACCTGACCATTTTTAGTTAAGTATAAGGGAAGACCCTAGGAAGAGAAGGCCTTTCTTCTTTAGACCCTCTATAGCTAGTTGGGCACCAGCCCAGTGGGAGGGGGAGCTGGTCCCAGAACCAGTTTGGGGTAGCTGAGGAAGATGGTAATGCTCATTTCCCTCAATACACCACTGACTGGTCCTCAATGTCTCTTCAGGATAGAAGGCCTGTGCCATTTTTTATTTCCCTTAGAGTGGTGCGATGCAGTATATTTGGCAAAAAGGCAAACAAGATGTGCTGCAAATGTGTAAAATGGTTGTCCCTGGGACCTTTTTCATCATTGGCTAAGGAATGTTAAGACGCCATCCCCCAACCACTGGCTAGTGAAACCTACAAAGCTGGTACCTTACTCACAGCTCACCAGAACACTCTCTGCACCCGTGAAAGGACAGAAGCAGTCTGGACCTGCTGTTAGAGGCCTATGTGGAGACATGGAGGGCGAGACGTGCTCCCTCTGGTGCCCAAGACTAAAAAGTGAACTCTAAGGGTCAGTTAACAACTCCTGTGTGGCTACAGGGACACAAAAAGCTGCAAGAGGCCTTTTTCCTAAAGTGTCCAGCTGAACAATAGCAACTGGAACTGAACTGGATGCTGCTGTGCTCTCTAATGGAGTGAGTCATGACACCTGAGCGCAATCCATATGGTACTAGGAGCCTAAGAATTCATCAATAAGAACTGCTCCAGAAGTTCTAAAAGGTTTTGGACTCCAAGCCCTCTGGGGCATCAGTTAGACCTTGCGGCAGAGGTGTCCGATTTCGATGTGACTTTGTCAGATACAGCTTCAGGCTTGCCCCGCTGAGGAATTTTGAGCTCCATAAAGAAAATAAGTCTGAAGTTAGGAATCTTGATGAGTGAAGGCGCAAAAAGTATCCGCATGACATGCCAACTTCATCACCTATGAAATTTTAAGTTCTCCCGCTGATGAAGTTGTCACGTCGGGCGGATATTTTTGCGTCATGCCTGTCAAGATTCCTAACTTCAGACTTAGTTTCTTTATGGAGGTCAAAATCATTCAGTAGGGCAAACCTGAAGCTGTATCTGACAAAGTGCAACAGCAAAACCAACAGCTTCAGCAGGACCTCATCCAGCAGATATCTGGCTTCAAGAGTACTTTGACAGATACAGCCTGTACCCTTGCGCCGCTGGAGGATTTCGACTTCCATTTCAGGGACTAAGTCAGAAGGTAAAATCCTTGACCAGGACAAACATGCTTGGTGTAGCTGGCCTGCCCTCCCTCGAGTTTGGCCTGAAATCTCACCTAGGTCCCAGTCCACCCGCAAATAGTAACTACTGATTATCCCTTTACTTTTTATTGGTGCATTTTTCCTTACATCTTTAAAAATGTATACCTCTGATCTCCTCAGTGGATTTTTGTTGTTTAGGTGTCATTTTTTACATTTGTCTCTAGTTTTAAAAATTGGAATGGGGTTATTATTGTTGTGTGTTTTTTGACTTTTTAACTGCTTTGGTACTTCTAAATGTTTTACAGATCTCCCCTAGGTTAAGACTGTCTGTTCCCTGCCATAGCTACCAGGGGTTGAGCTCACATTTGAATTATAGAAATCCTTGTCTAGACCTAGCAGGTTAGTGGCTTTATTAGTGGTGATGGACTACCATCCACCCCAATTAATAATACACTTTCTTACTTAACCTAACAGGCATTTCTTTTGCATAATACAACTGGAATGTAGACCCCCATCTTCAACAAATAGTTGGTATCTGAGTCCTCACTACAGACCTCAAACTCTCTGGAAGTCTTCCTGAACTCCAATTAGTGTCTCAGTGTAAATGCAGCATTCTGGATATCAGAATTGTGTTCTGCTTGGTGAACTGCACACAGAGCAAGACACAATTCTGCACATCAATACTCTACTCCACCGTCTCATGATCCCCCTACCAGGGCCGAACTGGGCATCAGTCGTTTTCCCGGGAGGCTGGCAGGGTGGGGGCTGCTTTAGCAGCAGTTGGGGCAGTTTTTTTGTTACTGGGGCAAGTTTTGCAGCGGTGCTGCAATATCAGTCCCCAGTAACAAAAGCAGCAGTGCTTCAGACTTGCAACCCCCCTACCCCCCTGGGGAGGGGCTGGTCCTACAAAATTGCCATGGCTGCTTTGGGTTCCCAGTCCGGCCCTGCCCCCTACCCTCCCATGATCCCACACATGTGACCATGGCTGCATCTTAAGGACATGGCTGATCAAACCATAACACAATCAAACTACCATAGTACATAGAAAATACAACAGCATACTTTACTGGTTACTGGATACAGCATGCACTCTTGAAGGAGCCTTTGAGGTAATGAAATAGCCTTTCATATACCTTCATAGATTAATAATTCAAGGTCAAATCCAGGGACTGAATCAGGGGGATACTACAGGTCTGTCTCATGCTCCACAACATGGCAATCATAGGACAACTACCAACCCGGGACTACCACATACAGTCCCTACCAGGAACAATACCAAATCCAGTAAGGCAAGGAGCAGCTACTGCTACTACATCAGTATTTTAAACATCCTCTGAGAAAAGAAAAAAGAAGAGTAACACCAGCCTGCATAATACATCACTGACACATACTCAGGTGAACACTTTGCATGACTATAAGATCTTTTACTGGAGTGCATTGCTTACTGTCAACCCTCTGGAGTCTCCTGGCTGCAGTCAACAGTTGCATGATCATGACCATGCATCCTGTCGCATACTCGCGTATAATACATGCAGGCAGACCGACTCACGCCACTGAAGCATGAATATTAATTTAATGGAGGCTAGAAATTGATGTACAGGACACATCAGTGGTCTCACTGCCAGGAAGAGACAATTCCGAAAATGTCGGGTAATATCACTTGCTGTGCACATAGTGTTCAGGCACAGTGTTAGAGAAAGTCACCCCAAAAAGTCTCTGCAAGGAACAGAACAGACCCACACACATGCTGGCCATCACTACACCATCACTACCATTAGTCAGTGGATGCACCTACAAATCATGATCAGGATCATACTTTATTATTTCCCTGTGACCTGACCCTAACTTACTGCTTATTGCATTTCCTGCAACACAATCAGTGCTACACTTGACTTATCCAGTACTGTATCCATCACCTACATATTCTTCTCTACTGCCAAAGCACCATACTTCAGTGTGTTGCGTGTCATGCTTATTTCTCCCCATTATGTTTTACAACCAATTCCCCATCCACTCCTGCTGCATTTGATTCCCTGTTGGTACATGTATGAAGTGTTGCTGGCATGTATTGGCACTCCGCATCCTCTCTATCTTCGATAGCACATTCCACTCCTGTCTTTCCCCAGTCATTCTTCACCTCGCCTACCACCTTCACTCTCTTTGTCTTCATCTATGTCTTACTCTTTCGTGGTCTCTGCCTAGCCCATTCGCATTAGTTAAGAAAAGACTGCTGCCTAGAATGCCCAAAAAGAGGGGGGAAATTACTTATTTGGGAACTCCACTGGTATATTATATTTGTCAAACTTAACAATGTTTTTAAGTCTCAGTTAAAAGCACACGAAGACCATGCATTTGAAAACACTTTAGAGCAGAACCAAAAGAAACACTGGCATAAAAGCCTTAAAAGGCACACATTCAGTATTCAGATAGGAATAATAATTAATTTATGATTTGTCTTATAGTTACACATAGCCAACACTCTAACCTTTATCATCTTGTCCTGGAGCCTCCTTTCTGTACACCCTGTAGTGGAACCTGTTAAATTAAATCACATTAGATTCGAGTACATATCTTCCACACGTTTAAACATCCAGCAATGTTAGAATCTGTGAAATACCTTTCACTTTCTTTGTTAGACTGTACTTCAACTTTTTTATTAACATGTGCCCAAGATGCCTCTAGTGACCATTGCTCAGGCAAATATCCTAATCATTCACATACTATAACCGGTCTGTTACATGGTGGATTCAACAGCATGGAGCTGCCCCTTCAGATCTGCCAGGTCTTCTGCTGGTTTTTGTCCATTCTGGTTTTTATAATGCACATCTCTTCAACTCGTGCTCTTTCCTGAGTATCCTTGGGTCATTGCTCCAGGTTGGGTCTCTGTAGTTGGAGCCAATGATTTCTATTGCCTTCTTTGCCAAATTAAATACATTATTAAACTCATGTGTAACTGCCCCCCTTTTAGTTACAGTATTAGTCCCAACAGGCCTATCTGGGGCACTAGAGAGAGAGATCCATCGGCCCACCACTGTGTATCTGTCATCCTAGTTTTCATCATGTATTACTGTTCAGCCAGCTCCCAATCCTGTCAGTGTCCCAGTTTGGGCAAGATGTGGTTGGAGGCAGTGTTTTGCTTTTCTTCTCTCTACGAGCATTTGCTACATTTTGGGTTTCAAGGCGATAATTTGGCCATCCACTGTCTCTTCCAACAGAAATCTATATTTATGAACATTGTCATTTTAAGCGGATAAAATCAACACCCCCTCTTTTGCAAGCAGGGCGCACTAAGGTGTGTTCGGGATATATCTTACTAAGTACCTTTGGAGAGTCATTGTCAAGGCCCAGATACTTATGCGGGGAACAGAATGTAACCTCTCGCCACCCTCACCATGGTGAAATAGCCCCAAATCAGCCTCAGAGGGTGACCACTTCAAAATGCAACAGACGATGTAAAGGAAGGGAGACTGGGAAATAGATCTTGTAGATTAAAAGATTCTGTTACCTTCTGGATTATATGTGTAAATAACTCAAATATGAATTAGTAACAGTGCTAATTGATAATTTAGGCTGCATTGCCATGTGGCTGAGATAGACCTGCCAATGGCTTTGCCAGGCGATTATTGGAAAGAGAGAGAAAGGGTTACTTATAGTTAGATGCCTATAAAAGAGAATGGAATACAAAACACTGGCTTCAATTGTTCTCAATACTCTTACTCAGTTACTGCAGTATTGTCTCAGTTATGAAATGATTTCCAATGTCCATTCATCTTATAAGCTGCTCCACTGCTGCTCTGGCCTGCTCCTTCATTGACCTTTCACGCAATGACACCAAAGAGGATGACCACGAAATCTTGTAAGAGTACCAAGATCCCATGAGATCCAAGATGGTCGCTGGACCCTGTAAGATCTCGCAAATACTTCAAGATCTTGTGGGCCAACAACCCCTCCACACAGTTTCTGGCCCCACAACATAGGACATTGTTTAACCAAGTCCCTTACTTTAAACATGAATGTATTAGGCCCCAGCACCCACCGGGCATCCCTGCCACACCATAACCCAGGGCTCCTAGAACTGGCAGCCGTCTGAGAACTTGTGGCCACAACAGAGGTCGAATGGTCAGGTAGAGGTTGGAGGCACTGTCGAGCTGAGTGCGAGAAGGTTCTTGGAGGAATTCGGTGAGGTAAAGGGCACAAACTATTTTGGAGCATGTTTCTGACAGTCATGTATGTTTTTGCAAGTAATTAAATTCCTCAGTTTATTTTATATTCATATTTTATTGGTTTTGATATAAACATGTATATGATGAGTAAAACAGTAGAATGTTGCATCAGTCCCACCCACTCCAATTCACATATTTCCCAAGGATCCCTCAGCATTACAGAGTACATTTCCCAATATACTAATCAGTCCATAAAATCCCCACCATCTCCTCCATATCTTGTGATATTTCTTGGGACAGCCTCTCGCCGCATGTATCAGCTCTTCTTGTTTGGTCCGCCAAGCCATAGCTGCCCTCCAGTCAGTCAGGGAAGGCAGGTTGGGAGAGATCAACCTATGGGCGATATCTTTTTTGTCAATGATTGTTGCCATACCCACCAGTGCATGGTCACAGAACAGACCCCCATTTCTTGGGGGTCTGTTCTGGTTTTCTTAAAAAGGGGAAGGAGATTAAGTCAATGCATGAGGTCTGACATTGCAGATATATGTATCCCTAGGTACTTAAAAATCAGGCGACGGATGGGAATAAATTAATATATCTTTTAAGTGTGGCATTGTTGGAAATGTTTATACAATGAATGCAAGCCTTGGTCCACTCTACCTCTGTCAATGGTTTTGGACAATCAATATTCTATTTGTCTTTGACACCAGATTTTTCCACACTATTGATATGTGGCATTAAAAGAAGAGGGAGATTCATTATCAATGTGCATACATTTTTGCACACTGTATGTAATCTGGACACAGACCAAACCGTGGCCATCATTCTGAGGTCCCCATTAACTCTATGGGGAGCTACCAAGGCACAGTAGCAGCTGCTACTGAACGGGGGGTGGTGGGGCAGGGGGAGCAGAGGGGAGGGGAACAAAATATAAAATAAAAGGACTTACCTGGGTGACATCGGCCACCGCCTCTCCTCCATCGTCTTCTCCATGCCGCAACAGGAAGCACACAGCCTCCCAGAATCTCTTTGCCAATCACGACGCTGCCTTACAGCAGCATTGTCATTGGTCTGAGCACCATGGTTCGGCACTCAGACAGGAACAGGGAGGCTATGCATGTTCCCCACAAGGCTGTGTAATGCAGCCTGGTGGGGAACATGCAAAGTGCGCAGGACTGTTTGGCCGGCCAAACCGTCCTGCACACTTTAGAATGTGCTTAACACTCCTCCCCCTGGCCCCTGCTTTGGCCAGCCCAGCCCCACCTGCCCGTCCCGCACCTAAGCAGGAAGGAAAACTAAAATGATAATAACATTAGTTATTATCATTTTGGTTTTCCTTTCTAATCATCTTGCAGAGCAGTGGGGCGACGCTCCTCTGCCTTAGCGGAGGAGCCCACGCTACCAGGGCAGGAATTAACTATTCCGAACTCTATGGCCTAGTAAATTAACAGGGATTATGAGTTAAAGTCCTGACAATGAGAAATAGCCTGCTGGGTATCGATTTACTGGTTCTTTATTGCAGTTTTTTCCTGATGCCGGAGACATTAACTCAGATATTTACTACCTGCTCTGAGCAGGTGGAAAATATCCGAGTATGACTAGTGTGCGTTGTCTGGGTGTTGGGTCGGACTGGCGAGGGTCTTTTGTGTTGTGGGAAGGCTTGGGAGTCTTTAGGGGGGGAGCAGTGCCCCTTTGCCCTTGGTAATAGAGGGGGTGGCGCTAGGCTGTCCCTCAACCTGTAGCCTCTATACCCCTTTGATTTTGTCACATGTGGAGTTGCGTCCAGTGGAACCTGGTCTGGTGTATCAGAACAACTTGTATCTGCTGAGAGTGGTATTTCTACTGGGCAACCCGTAACCAGGGCCTATGTGGTGGATTTCTTCTCAAAGAAGATATGTAGTGTTTGGAGCTCAAAAAATAGCCTGTTTTTAAGTGTTGCACTATTTTACTGCGACACAATTTTTTTTATCATTTTAGTTCCATGCCCATACCCTTTTTTTTTATATTTACTTCAAATTTGAGAATTGGTCAATGAATTAAAAACCCATTGGGAGGAGCAGACCCCAGTCAGGAATTCCTTTTCACTGCATCTAGCACGGTCTCCCGCCGTCACGAGGGGCCCAGGGTTGCATCATTTCAAAGCACAAAATGTGTTGAAAAAGAATACTCATCGTTTAAAACATATAAAAACTCTGTAAGATGCCCATTATGCCGCGCGCTTTATCTCCCTTCACAAGCTCCGTCAGAAGGGCTGGCGCGCGGCGCGGTTTATCTAGGCCTTTCCGAGCAGAAGCCGCGTGCTTAACATGGAGCGCCTCCGAGTTGCATTTCATAGGGCTTTCAGAATCCTTTTATAAAGGGACTGATCCGCCAACATCAGCCTCTTTAAGATCTAACAGACAGGATGTTCCTCCACACAAAGCAGCGTTCACAGCCTTTCTTGCCAGAGCAGTAAGTGAAAGATTTCAAGCCTGGTGGGCAGGACTTGAGTCCATGCGTAGCACAGATAGACCACAGTAGCAGGCAGCTGCATGTAATTTTGAACTCCACTCATTGAACTGTAATAAAACAATATAAGCACTGCTTGGGGGAAAGATTGGATGCAGTTACCCTTGCACAAGACTTGGCTCTGTGAAAGCAGTGCCGGCTGACAAGAGGATTTTGAGATTTGATTTTGATTGAATTGCAGAAGTGAGCAGGCCAGGAACGCCAGTGGAGGGGCTAAATGCCTGTAGTGCTGTAAAGTTGTATTCATGTGAAGCTTTCTCATACAAAGAAGATGGATTATTACAAAAGGTGCTGCTGGATTGAAATAGCCTTATTGCAAACATAAGTATGGCTCTAAGGGGAATTCAGTCCACCACAGGCTCTAAAAAATAACGTTTTTGGATAATTGTTTATCAGTGAAGTATTGTTAAAGCAATTGATTACCATAGCACGTTCTGTTCATCATTTTCCTTTTTGGTTTCCATTTACCAACATTTCTTTAAATTGCGGTAAACGGATTTTGTTTTCCTAATGTAGATTTCACACGTTTTGGAATTAACCTTCTGGACTGCAGGGCTTAAAATATTTTGCGGAGCAATTATCATTTGGTCTTGTCCGACAATAATGGCAGACATTCAATCGTCTTATCAGAGATGCATAACCATACTTAGATGTGCACAGTCAGCTGCAATTGTGTCGCTGGTTTTGCAGTTTGGTTGTGTATGCATAGACGTAGTTGCAGCTGCAACCCCTGGCTTGCCCCCTGTGACCCTGGCACTGTCTTTGCAATCCCTATCCTCAGAGGTGGCAAACTCAGTGCAGGAACACAGTGGCAGTACATCCTTATGGACTTTGGCTGGGGCGCCTTTCTCTTTGTTTTCTCTCAATTTTTTAATTACACCAATAGTGAATAGGGCCTAATCTGATTAGATGAAATATTGGCCAGTCAGATTGCTATTTTTTCAGCACTCTGTTTGGCCATTCTTTCAACAAGTCATAACAGTGGCAATTATTTGCTCTGTTTGATTTGTTGCGGCCCAACCTGTAACACAAGTTTGAGTTTTTGGGGGGTAAAGTTTTTTGGGGGTAAAATCACACAAAGAGTCCCAATAACATATACTGTCCTTTTCCACTCATCAACCCATTAAAAACGTTTAAATCCTCAAACTAGACAGTCAGTCAATCAATCAATCAAGTACTATTTGTATAGCACGGCTAATTACCCCATGGGATATCCAGGCGCTGTGCTGCAGGTGTCAGTTGAAGAGACAGGTCTTGAGTCCCTTCCTGAAGTGGTTCAGCGAGGGTGAGGTACAGAGGTGGAGGAGGATGGTGTTCCAGGCTCTGGCGGTGAGGTGGGAGAAGGAGCGTCCTCCGGAGCGGCTGTGGCAGATACGTAGTGTCTGGGCGAGGGCGAGGTGTGTGGAGCGGAGGTTTCTGGTCGGCTGGTGGGAGACCAGGCAGTGGTCATGTAGTCGGGTCCATGGTTGTGGAGAGCTTTGAAGGCGTGAGTAAGGAGCTTAAACTGGCATCTCTTCTGTACAGGGAGCCAATGGAGGTCTTTCAGGTGCTGGGTGATGTGTGTCCTCTTGGGGAGGTTGAGAATCAGTCTGGCCACTGTGTTCTAGATGGTCTGGAGTCCTGGCATGAGTTCGGTGGTGGTGCCTGCATGGAATGCGTTGCCGTAGTAGAACTGGGTGGTGATGAGGGCCTGCTTCACAGTTTTCCTTATGCTGATGGGGAGCCATCTGAAGATCATGTGGGGCACGCGGATCATGTGGAAGTAGGCTGAGGTGATGGCATTGACCTGCCGTTTCATGGAGAGCTCGTTGTCCAGTATGATGCTGAGGTTGCGGACATGGTCTTTCGGCGTGGAGGTAGGTCCGAGCTCTGCTGGCCACCAGGAGTCGTTCCGTAGGGCAGTGTGTCCGTTGAAGATCAAAACTTCCGTTTTGTCAGTGTTGAGTTTAAGGCAGTTGTCTCTCATCCATGTTGTGACGTTCTTCATGCAGTTGCAGAAGTTAGTCTTCGACAAGGTGGGGTTTGCTACGAGTGAGAGGAAGAGCTGAGTGTCATCTGCGTAGGAGATTAGGAGATGATGTTGAAATCGTGGGATCTGATGATGTCTGCTAGAGGTGTCATGTAGATGTTGAAGAGGGTAGGGCTGAGGGAGGAGCCTTGGGGTACTTCGCAGACAGTGTGCTTGGGTTGCAAGGTGAAGGGAGGACTATGGATACCCTGGGTGAGTCCCGTTTGGAAAGATGCCATCCAACTGTCGCGTGTCTGTGGTGGTGGGAGACAGTTTCGAAAGCTGCGGAGAGATCACCTCTTAGTCATATCTCACACCTTGAAAATCCTTGTTAAAGAACTTGTAAAGCAAGTGTTATTACTCTTTATTATCCCCTTTCCCAGTTTTAGATAGAGTAAGCCAGTTCTAGATATCCACATAAAGTACCTTCAGCTGGTGGTGGGAAGAATAGGCAGCAAAAAATTCCGTCCACCTCCTTCCCATAAATAGCCATAAAATTAAATGTCTATCAGCCAGGAAAGTTCATTCAAAATGGTGCTACTTTGATTAATATCTGTGATGTGCAGGTCTCCAGTTTAAATCAAGCCTAATTTACCATTCTGTTGAACAATGTGTTATATACACAACTTAAAATCAACAGAAATGGGATATGTAGGGCTGTATAAAAACATGTTATTATTACTTGTAGCTCTTCCAGGATGTTTATTTACAAGCATGCATAGTCGCTACACCACGTGCCCTGGCACAGAACAGGCATGTTTCCACAGCTGATATTGGGGTTGGGAGTCTATATAGAAGCTCTCATCTCCATTTTTGCTTATCATTTCCCATTTACTATTTTAATTTATGCGAAGCATCATTACCAGTGCTCTGGTGCCAGCCCTGTTATGCTGCTGCTCACCCCAAACCCCCATTGTTACTGATACCTGGGTCATTGGGGGTCAGCGTTTAAGGGGATTACAATTCAGACCATAATGATACCCTTATTAATAATAAATTACTTGGGAAATTGGTGAGTCTGTAATTACCCAAAAAGCCATAATTGACTGATTTGTTTTGTACGTGATAAATTCCGTTACAGAGGAGTTGGATTTTATCAGGTGCAATAAATATCACACAATTGACTAGGCTGCTCATAATGAGGGCCTTAGTGTGCCTGTCATTTTTAGGTCTTGCCTGAGACAGTGCATGCACGTCACCGAGATCTAATGCTTTTTAAAGAAAAATCTAAAAAGGGCGTAGAGCCCACCCATTACTTGCCATTGCCTGGCTTCCTAGTCACTCTCATTTCTTTGTTTTTCATTTGTCAGTGATGGTAGCTTGTTTAATTTTGTCAGTCAAGCCAGACGGATTTGGGAGGATTTTGGTTTCACATCATTAGTTTCGACACACATACAGGGATACCAGATTCATATGCCACCCAACCCTCACTGTTGCTTGTCCTGTTACACTCCAACCTGCTGCCCACTGCCCCCCTCCTGTCGCTTTGTTGCTTTCCCTCTCACCCAGTCCCATTTTACTTCTTTCTTAATGCTCCTGGATAAACTTATAGTCACTTTGAGTCAGACACACTTCCAATTGATATAATTGATTTTGGTTTGAAAAGAAGAAGCGCTTTAAGATATTGGTAAAACTGTAGGCGCGACTCCTGATCAAAGTGATCAGCACACTGGTCCACCCTGACCAGTCGGGGTTTATGCCCCACCGTAGTACCACCCTGAACCTTCAATGCCTTTATGGGGTGCTGGGACAAGCTACTAACTTGAGAGAACCAGCGCTGGTGATGTCCCTTGATGACAAGATAGTATTGGAAGAAAGCCATGGCATTTCTGGGGTGGAAGGGCGCTATTACACAAGGGACAGCCGCATGGGAGGCCAATATCCTGAAGACACCGCAGGACCAGCCGGGTTGTGATAACTGGGACTTCATGGGGATCTCCAAGGTGGGCGATCTTTGGAAACAGGGGGATATCCTCCATTGGCCTGAGCTACGATAGGAGTACCAACTGATGCCCTCCAAGGTATACCAGTACCTACAAGTGAGACATGCACTACAGGCCACCACTCCCAAGGGCTGTAGACCTTCCAGAATGCTCACCCCTAGAGGACAGACTTCTAGATGAGTATATGCCTCAAAAAGCAACCTCGCTGACCTATAAAAATTGGTTAACAACTCACTAGATGTCGGGCAGCAGTTAAAAGGGAAATGGGAGTGTGATGCAGGGACTTTTGAGGGTGGCGAGTGGGAGGAGGCCCTGGCAGCCCCTAAAGAGATGGCTATCCGTTATGGACTTTGGTTGATTCAGATCCAAATCCTACACAGCTCCTACTATGCTAGGACGACAATGGTACAGATGGGGCAGACAGGGGATGAAAAGTGTTCACGGGGCTGCAGGCAGACATGCATCTTCTTTCACATCCTCTGGGACTGTCCACTTATACAAAGATACTGGGTGGCGGTAGTTGACTGCCTGAGGGCGCTTGGGAGTGTGGGCATTGATCTGTCAGCCAAGCAAGGTATTTTGAATATTTGGGGTAAGACAGATGCCACGAGGACATCTAGAATATGGATGATGGTGGGTCTAGTAGTGGCCAAGAGTAACGTTGCTGGGGGTTCACTCAGCCACCAGATATAGATGCATGGAAATGTGATTTAGATTGGTGTGTGTTGGTGGAATGAGTGGTCTATGAAAGTAGAGGATACCCCAGGAAATTGGAGAAAATTTGGACCACCTGGAATACCTACAGGGGCAATTTATGTACCAATGAACATCGTCAACGGGAGATGGGTTCTGACTGAGGACAAGGCGCCTGTTGAACATGTATGGAATCTGCGAAGTCAAGGAGGGGGCGGAGGGGAGGCATGAAGTGGCAATGCAGTTTTTAGCATTGGTATTTATGCAGACTGTAACTGTGTTTAATGTTTTAATGAAAAGATATTTAAAAATAAAAGCAGAAGCGCTCTCTGCAACGTGTGTTCGGCGACTTCGCCTTCAGCTCTTCATGAGAGAACTGCAGTGGACTGTAAGCCACTACACCCTGATAGACTGAAAAGACCATGCTCAACTCCTCCCACAAGGGTAGTGGGGAGAGAAACTAAATATTAACAGGTGTCTCTAGAGCACGAGTTTAAGAGTAAAACACAGTGCACTAACTGGGAGGCGTTTTAAGATTTCTGTAACCTGGTGTGTTAATGTCATTAAGCAATGTAAAGCACTTCTCCTTTCACATGTCTCCATAATGTACGGAAGACTTTACATCTCCCTTACTCACTTCACTGCCAACCTGATTCGAAGGGGAGGCATGTTGTAATTCAAAAAATATTGCAAATCTTTCATGTTTTCTAGGTCGTTTTTGCCTTTCATTCTAGGACTCAAAGTCCTATTTAGCCCATTATATAATCAGGACTAGAAGTCCAGAATTCAAAGCAAAACTCTATCTTAGACAATCTAAACACACTTTTCTTTCTTCAGCTATGCTGCTGTATAACACGGCTAAAAGACATGGACAAAGCCAAAACGTTTTGCTTAATTGAGACCTATTGGCTTTACTAATGCTTGTTAAGAAGGTGAATTGGAAGGTGAACATGAATTAGGTGCATGCTCATATTCATCATTAAGGTGGCAGTGTTGTTGTTCACGTAGTGTGTGCGAGATAATAGGCAGCTATTTACTAGCAACAGGAGGGTGGTCTGATAGTCTGCATGGGCAGGGCCTGGTAGCCAGTGTGACTGGTGGGATAAAGCCAAATGGACAGGTGTGCCTGAAAGCTGCCTGGGTCATAATGTTCAGAGGGCTAGTGTGAGATATAAAGACAGGGTGTGCGTTAAAAGCTGCAGAGTGAGGTAGGTGCTCTGTACTTCGTGATGTGCATTACTGAGAAAAGTGCTGCCTCAGAAGAGTCACTCCCATTTTGGGACTGGATCTTAGGAGGGTGGTTGACTCCTTGGAGCAAACTCATCCCCTCCTTCAGTCCTAAAGACAAATTACCCCAGATCTGACAGGTGATGCAGTGCTAATGTTCCTAAGAGGAGAACTTTGGGTAACTAGATTTGTGTGTCACCAATAGGGCCACCAAACTTGTGTGTTGGGCGGTGGGGACTAGATCCCTACTTTTTGTCTGGTCTGGATGATTTCACCCATCTTTGTGGCAGATTGTTCCTTGGTCTCCTGGCTGGTGAGTGTGCCCAGAACTAAGGATGGGTCTATCTGTCAAGATAACCTTGGGAGCGTGGTGAGCATGGTGAGAGTTAAAATCCAGGGAGTTCACATGACAATCTGACAACACTATCTTCTACACCATATGTGTGGATCCATTAGGACTTTATCAGTGTGTTGCACTTCTAGAATGCTTCGTTTTCCACCTCAGTCTACAAAAATATGGACTCGAGATTATGGACTATCACATATCGTCAATGTGTGAAAAAGTATAGATTTACTATTGTTAACTCCACATCTATGGACCTTCACCATATACATAGATAACATGTATTGTCAAAGTATATAAATGAGTTAAGTATAGTAAATCTATTCTTTTCCATATATACTTAACCTGAGGGTACTGTGGTAGTCGATATTTTGGAGTTATACTTATGTAGTTCACTATTTGTGAGTGTATGACACACTGATTTGATGACTAGATGATGTTATGAAGCGGTTGGTGTTCTAAAGCATCAGGTAAAGGCACATTGTTCTGTTCAGTTTGTTGATGGAGAGGGGGTAAGGTATGGAAGCAACTCTGCACACCAGACATTTATAGTCTTCACCATTAGCTCTCCTTTTCACCATCACAAGTGGTATGTTTCCGAGTATCCCATTGGGAACAGAAAAGTTCACCTTGCTACTGTGGCCTTATTCCATACCAGAAGATCAAGTGGCTCTAACAGCAATAGATAAAACTAAAGTGCTTGCTTCCCCCGCTTTAGCATACCGTGCTAAAGAATCTAATGCCCGGAAGTCACAGAGAAAGAATATCCCTTGATATTGACTGATGCACTACTCGTCACTAAATTCACTTAATAGCAACTTTTATCTACACTGTCAATCTCTAGCTGCCATTGGTAGAGGAGCTTATCGTGCTCGAGGGACTCGATTTTTTTATCCAAAACAGCCCGGTGATCTTGGTGCTGACTACTGCCCAAGATCCAACAACCACGTCTCAGCTCACAATCCTCAAGTGACACTAAACCCTTGCTGTATATATTGACACCAAGCATTTGCCCTAACTGATCTAAATAAGATAACAAATTGGCAACCCACAAATGTTTCTAACAGGCCTTCTCAAAAGTAATCCTCCCTCAATACAGCACCAAGTAATTTAAGCTGACGTCTGCTCCTCACAATGTATAGAAAACGATGTAAACAATTTCGAATGCTTTTGCCATCACTGCAAGTTATGATATATATATGTTATGTGATTGAGTGTTTATCTGACGATTTCTCTGCAGAACCAGAAGTAGGAATATAGTTTATGTTAAACTTAAGGATAGAATCTGCTTTTCGACAACTCTTCTTGTGCAGTGGACAAGATATTGTTCTAGGTGTGTCCATGATGAGACAAGCCTAGTTAGGAGTAGCCTTGCTGTAACTCTTTTTTTATAAAAGGTAGAGTGAACAAGACTCAAATTCAGCTTACCTTCATTGGGACCTAGGAGTGGACTATCAGAAAGAAGCCATTAACATCTCTGTAGCTTGGTTGCCTCAATCTGCCTCAATCTGCCTTTCAGAGTCCAATTCACAGATATTTATCATAACATACTTTAAGCGTACTATTGGGGAACTCACTGCAACTGCTTTCTGGCTCACTGTTAAGGCACTTTTTGAGAGCCAGTCTATACAGTATCCCAAATATGTATTTAAAAAGCTGATATTTGAGTGGTAATTAATGCGGCCTTGGGGAGACTCGTTACTATTATTATCTTGGTGCAGGGGCATTACATCTATGGCTGTTACGTATTTATTATCCATGTAGAGGCCTTCCACATTGACAAAGCATTTTTTACATTACTGAAGGCATCTGTGCCTGATGCACTGATGTGATCACTGCTGATAATCTTACATATGGTGGCTGCTAATGTAATGTAATAGCCAGATCTATTATGTACTGTGCTTGAAACTGCAAAAGGTGGCTTGTAGTGCTGTAGAGAAAAAAGGTATTATTATTATCCTTTATTCTCCCTCTTGGATACTGTGTCCATGAACTGTGCAAGGCACCCAGGAAATTAACATGGGAAACATCACAAAAGCCTGAATATAAAAGAAACAAGGGGAACATCACAAAAGCCTGAATATGTTCTTATCCTGGCACAGTGGGCATAGACATAAAAGAAAGAACAATAGCACAGGCTGTATTCATATCCCTCTTTGACATAGGCACTGGACCAATGTTAAACTGTCTGTCATGTGCTTAGATTTTTGAAAGCCGCCGGTTTCCCAAGTGTTGGGTTCACCACATTTTTCATTTTTTACATCCCCACTCTAAAGACAGCTAATCGGTCTGGCAGAAACGAAAGAAGGGAGTTCACATGCAGACACTTCCTTTAGGTGAACGCAGGGGAGTAACACTCTAAAAACCGATACAGAATATTTCTGTAATTTACTTAATAAAGTGTTCCACCTCTGATATTTTCCCATAATAGGCAGCTCAACATCTTTACATCATCCTTCCTTTGTGAGTCTTTAGTCATCAGTTATATAAAATCTATGGCGACGAGGAAACCTTAGTGTTGTCATTTTGTGTGCAGCCCTGAAGCTGGCAGCCTGCACGTGAGGCGGGGCACGAGCCGCACAGCCTTTGTAGCTTCTGTCACACGGTTATGTGGGCTTGCCCGTAATAATACAATTATGAAGGTTAACAGGAAAAGACAGGGCCCAAGAGTGATTCCAGGCAGCTGGCAATCCCGGCGAATCGGAAGCGCACCGCCAATGAAAACTGCAGTGAAAAGCAAATTAAACCTCATATCTGCCATCTCACTCGCTTTTCGCTGCTTTCCTGTTTGGACTTGAAAGGTGATTGGAGCCAAGGCAGTGACAGTTGACGGAAGTGCTGCAAGGAGAGAGTATTTATTTACAGTGAATCGTGGTGATGCTTGTTCAGGATGCGGTTTCACGCAGGATGTGCTGTCCCCACCCCCGGTTTGATCATTTCTCCCCCCCCAAAAAAAGAAAAACACACAACAAGCAACTTGATTGTTTGAGGCTAGAGAATCCGTTTGGAGAATTATTGTGTAACATGCCTGCGCTTGGAATGCTTTGTTAATACAGCTTTATAGGAAATTCCTGTGTTGGGCATACTGTTGAACAGAGCCCAGCCCAGTCCAGCTCAAATGTAGAAAATTAATATCTGCTTTATATGGGGAAAATGGCTCTGTGCACGGGCTGCCTGTGACTTCCCCGAAGTCCTCAGGTCTTCGGCATGGAGCACACTGGACAGCGATTACCCAAAACAAAATGAAAGAAACGGTCTCGATCATTATTTAAAGCAAGGGATTGCTTAAAAAACAAACAGGACTGAAATGTCTCTGACCATGAGAAGGTATGTGAAGGCTTGTGGTGGGAGTAAATTGCATATCATAGAGAAGGCATCTGTAGACGCCCACCTTACCTGACTAAAGTTCATGTGTTTTTATTGTGTGCACGCTTTTAAAACAGGGGAGCGTACTCATCCATGGAATGAATGTGTGTTTGGGGGAACAGTGCGTTTCTTGGTGAGTCCTAGGACTCTTGTATTAGAGGCTTTAAATGTTTTTTCCCTTATGTTTGTTAATCACAGGGCACACGCTAGCCAATCTAAGGCCCGTCTGTGCCGGTTGTACAACATTACAGCACATGCTTTTTTACCATGCATGCCTTTAACACGCATATGCCGTTACCACATATACCTTTACAATGCAAGTAAGTATAAATAAGTTATTGAAGGTATGTATATAATTTTACATTGTTTTTTGGGGGGCGAGACCCCCAATCTCCCCACTTCTCAAAAAATAAATAAATAAAAATGTTATTTTTATTGGTGGGAGACCACCCTATGCCCTACCCACCCCTAAACACTAAAAAGTAACTTTACCTACCTATGCTCCATACCAACCCCTAAACCCTAAAATACCCTTATCACCCTATACCCCTATCCACCACTAAACCCTAAAATACCCTTACCAGCCTATACCCCTACACACCCCTAAAATACACTTGCAACCCAATACCCTTACCCACCCCAAATCCTAAAAATACCCTTATCACCAATACTCTTACCCACCCCTAAAACCTAAAAACACCCTTACAACCCAATACCCTTACCCACTCCTAAACCGAAAAATGCCGTTACTACCCCATGCTGCTACCCACGCCAAAACTCTAAAAATACCCTTACCACCCTATACCTCTGCCACCCTCTACGCTTACCTACACCCTAAAATACCCTTACCAACCCTATACCTCTAACAACCTCTTAAACATAACTACACCATTACAACCCAATACTCTTACTCACCCTATAGTAAGCTTGGGTGGAGTTTGTGGAGTTCCGCGTAAAGGAACTCCGCGAAGTGCAAACAAATCTCAGCCCCACTACGCGGAGCTCCGCAAGCGGCAGAGTTTCTTTAGATAAATGCTGTTCGCAATGATTTTCAGTGCCAGGTGCTTGTCCGCACTGTGCAATCATCGCGAACGGCACCATGCACAGCACAAGCGGGTGCTGTTTCCTTTCTGCCGCTCAAGTAGATTTTTACTCGTGCAGCAGCTTTCCTAACGCGAATGGACGGTTTCTCAACGCGAGCGGTCACGAGCATACACGACCACTTGCAATGAGAAATCTGACCGCCCGCGTTGAGAAATCTCGCCAGGAGGTTGACTTTCCACACTCGCGCTCGCCAACTTGATGTTGACGATCGCGAACAAGGAATAATCTCGCCGGGAGGTGGATTTTCCTCACTCACCAACTTGACGATGAACGCGAGCGAGGGAAAAAACTCTGCTCCGTTTTTCAGAACTCCGCCAGCTCCACGTAACACGGAGTGCGGAAAACTCCGCAAACTCCGTGAGCGGAGCGGAGTTCACTGCCCAGACTTACCCTATAGCCATGCCCACCCATATATATATAATTGACAAAGGCCGTTATGGCCGAAACGCGTTTGTCAGCCACGGTGGAACAATAAAATACAATTGAATCTAACCTACTCGTGTGTGCGCCACGGACTTTGTGAAAGCAGAGTATTTGCGAGAAAATATATATATATATATATATATATATATATATATATATATATATATGGCAAACACACGGTGACTCACTCAAGAAGCACTCGGGAAACGTGCAAGGTCACCAACCTAAAATAAAAAGATATTGACAAGTTCAGGAGCTGGTACATAATTGGCAGCCTTTCTTTTAGCCTGACGCGTTTCAAAAATTTCTTCCTCAGAGGCTCAAGAAGGTAGGTGCTATTTCTCCTCCCCCAGCAGCATTTATAACATGTCCCGCCCTTGAATAGGGCCATCGTCATTCTTTGGCATTCTGGGAGTTGGAGTACTAAATCTTTCAATATTGTTGTGCACAATTACTGCTTGCGATAAAGCCCAGATTTGGCCCCAGCCGCTGATCAAAGTCATAATTCTGCAACGTTTCCCCGCATATGCGGAGGGTGAATCACTCCACGCGGCCCCCTCTGGATACTGGGGTGGTGCATCCTCAGCGGCTGAGCAGCCGCTTATCAATGGCAAACACACGGTGACTCACTCGAGAAGCACTCGGGAAACGTGCAAGGTCACCAACCTAAAATAAAAAGATATTGACAAGTTCAGGAGCTGGTACATAATTGGCAGCCTTTCTTTTAGCTTGACGCGTTTCAAAAATTTCTTCCTCAGAGGCTCAAGAAGGTAGGTGCTATTTCTCCTCCCCCAGCAGCATTTATAACATGTCCCGCCCTTGAATAGGGCCATCGTCATTCTTTGGCATTCTGGGAGTTGGAGTACGTTTCCCGAGTGCTTCTCGAGTGAGTCACTGTGTGTTTGCCATATATATATATATATATATATATATATATTCACTGAAAAAACCATAGGTTTTAGGGACAGTTATAGTTAGTTGGACATTGCACTCGTACAAAACCCGTGAAATTCCCCTGTTATAGTTAGTTCGGCTAACTATAACTCGCGCCCCCGCAATGCACTGCTGATGACGTCACATATTACATCACTCATGACATGGTCAGTGACATCACTGATGACATCACTGATGACATTTCAAATGACATCACTGATGACATCACTGATGACATCATCCAGTGACTGTGTGTTTCTGTAAAGTTTAAATATGTTTAATATATATAGGGAAAGGCGTATTGAAGAATGAGTGGGTGTATAAGTGTCTGAATGGATGATTTAGTACGTGAGTGACTGACTCTACAAGTGAGTGATTAAACGTATCTTACTGAATGCATGGGTTAGTGACTAAACTGTGTGAATGTCTGTATCCGTCTGTTTGTTGGTGTGTAAGTGGATGCATGGATTTGCGAATAGCTACATGAGTGTCTATATGGGTTATTGATTGGTTCTCTGAGTATCTGTATGGCTGCCTGAGTGTTTGTGTGGGTGGGAAGTGTGTGACTCTATACATAGATGTGTGAGTGGGTGATTCACTGGGTGCATGATTTCAAGAGTGCATCTGTGATGGACTGCTTGGGTGGGTGAGTGTGTGTATGGGTGTGTTAGTGAGTGAATGTATATCTCAGTGGTACATGTGCGAGTAACTACATATGTAAAAGGCAGTATATATGTGTGTTAGAGTATTTAAATGGCTATAAGTGAGAGTGTGTTATTGTGAGAGTGGCTGTATGGATGCGTGTGTGCTTGTATCAGTTATTGTATAAGAGCGTAAGAATGTGCTAGTATTTGTATGAGTAAGTGAGCTGGTGTGTGTATAACTGTATAGGTGAGTAAATGGGTGTGTGATTAATTTTTTGCATGACTGACTAGGTGTGTGAGTACCTCTATGGATGAGTGGCGGTGTGTGAGTGTTTATATAGGTGTATGAGTGCATATGATAGTCCTGTACTGAGTGACTGTAAGTATGAGTGACTGTACAGGTGAGTGAGTGGATGTGTGTGTAGACCTAAGAATCAGTGAGTGGGTATGTAGTTTTTGGTGTTGGAGTGTCTATGGTTTTGAGAATGGCAGTCTGTAATTTAGAGTGGGTGTATCAAAAGTTATATTAGGGTGTGAGAAGATGCATGAAATTATCACATGGATGATGTCATCAGTGATGTCATTTGAGATGTCATCAGTGATGTCATCAGTGATGTCACTGACCATGTCATGAGTGATGTAATATGTGACGTCATCAGCAGTGCATTGCGGGGGCGCGAGTTATAGTTAGCCGAACTAACTATAACAGGGGAATTTCACGGGTTTTGTACGAGTGCAATGTCCAACTAACTATAACTGTCCCTAAAACCTATGGTTTTTTCAGTGAATTTCAAAGGTTTTTTAAATGCTAATTTCTAACTATAACGTGTCTGAAACCTATGGTTTTTTCAGTGAATTTCAAAGGTTTTTTAAATGCTAATTTCTAACTATAACGTGCCTGAAACCTATTGTTTTTTCAGTGAATTTCAAAGGTTTTTAAATGCTAATTACTAACTATAACGTGCCTGAAACCTATGGTTTTTTCAGTAAATTTCAAAGGTTTTTTAAATGCTAATTTCTAACTATAACGTGCCTGAAAACTATGATTTTTTAAGTGAATTTCAAAGGTTTTTCAAATGCTAGTTTCTAACTATGCCAACAGAGGTAGGACATGTGAAGAAAGAAGAAAAACGCACAGAAAGAAGCAAAAGATGTGCAGAAAGAACCAACAGAGGAGCAGAAAGAGGCCTTGTTGCAAAATCATCCTGTGCCCACAACTTTTTCAGACGGGTACTGGTGGTAACTGACTCTGACTAACCAGAGCCAGTGCGCGCTTGCACAGTGGTGAAGGGAGGGGGGCCTGAGGTGACATGTGTGAAACGCGCCCGTGGCGCGTTTTAATTTGCGGGATTAAGTCCCCTTGAATCCTGAGGGTCCCTGGGGCTCAACTAGCCCCCCAGGTACCTACAGTTAGGACCACAGAGCTGAGTTGCAGAGAGGCGTTCCGAGGCCACGCACCTTTTTTCACCTCTCTGCAACGCACCTCTGTTGTGCTTACTGAAGGTACCTGGTGGGCTAGTTGGCCCCCAGGATTCAAAGGGAATTAACTCCCCAACTTAAAACGCACCACAGGGCGTGTTTGCGCACATGTCACCTGAGGCCCCGCCCCCTCCCTTCACCACTGTGGAAACGCGCCCGTGGCGCATTTTAAGTTGGGGGATTAGGTCACCTTGAATCCTGAGAGTCCCTGGGGCCCAACCAGCCCACCAGGTACTTCCAGTAAGCACCACAGGCCTGCGTTGCAACGCCTGTAACAAATTGTGCAGTTGTGTTTAGGTAGTGAAGAGGGTCGTGCTGGGGGTAGTGTTTTAGGGTTTAGGGTAGTGCAGTGGTGTTTGTGTAGTGTAGGGGGTCATGCTGGGGGTAGATTTAGGGTTTAGGGTAGTGCAGTGGTGTTTGGGTAGTGTAGGGAGTCGTGCTGGGGGAGTGTTTTAGGGTTTAGGGTAGTACAGTGGTGTTTGGGTAGTGTAGGGGATACTGCTGGGGTTAGGGTTTTAGGGTTTTAGGGTTTAGGGTAGTGCAGTGGTGTTTGGGTAGTGTAGGGGATACTGCTGGGGGTAGTGTTTTAGGTTTAGGGTAGTGCAATGGTGTTTGGGTAGTGTAGGGGATACTGCTGGGGGTAGTGTTTTAGGGTTTAGGGTAGTGCAGTGGTGTTTGGGTAGCGTAGGGGGTACTGCTGGGGGTAGTGTTTTATGGTTTAGGGCAGTGCAGTTTGTGTAGTGTAGGAGGTCGTGTTTTAGGGTTTAGGGTAGTGCAGTGGTCTTTGGGTAGTGTAAGGAGTCGTGCGGGGGGTATTGTTTTAGAGTTTAGGGTAGTGCAGTGGTCTTTGGGTAGTGTAGGGGGTTGTGCGGGGGTAGTGTTTTAGGGATTAGGGTAGTGCATTGGTATTTGGGTAGTGTAGGGGGTCATGCGGGGGGTAGTGTTTTAGGGTTTAGGGCAGTGCAGTGGTGTTTAGGTAGTGTAGGGGGTCATGCTGGGGGAGTGTTTTAGGGTTTAGGGCAGTGCAGTGGTGTTCGGGTAGTGTAGGGGGTCGTGCTGGGGGAGTGTTTTAGGGTTTAGGGCAGTGCAGTCGTGTTCGGGTAGTGTAGGGGGTCGTGCTGGGGGAGTATTTTAGGGTTTAGGGTAGTGCAGTGGTGTTCGGGTAGTGTAGGGGTCATGCTGGGGGTAGTGTTCTAGGGTTTAGGGCAGTGCAGTGGTGTTCGGGCAGTGTAGGGGTCGTGCTGGGGGTGGTGTTTCAGGGTTTAGGGCAGTGCAGTGGTGTTCGGGCAGTGTAGGGGGTCGTGCAGGGGTGGTGTTTCAGGGTTTAGGGCAGTGGTGTTCGGGCAGTGTAGGGGGTCATTCTGGGGGTGGTGTTTCAGGGTTTGGGGCAGTGCAGTGGTGTTCGAGCAGTAAAGGGGTTCATGCTGGGGGTGGTGTTTCAGGGTTTCGGGCAGTGCAGTGGTGTTCGGGCAGTGTAGGGGGCGGTGCAGGGGGTGGTGTTTCAGGGTTTAGGGCAGTGCAGTGGTGTTCGGGCAGTGTAGGGGGTGGTGCAGGGGTGGTGTTTCAGGGTTTAGGGCAGTGCAGTGGTGTTCGGGCAGTGTAGGGGGTCGTGCAGGGGTGGTGTTTCAGGGTTTAGGCAGTGCAGTGGTGTTCGGGCAGTGTAGGGGGCGGTGCAGGGGGTGGTGTTTCAGGGTTTAGGGCAGTACAGTGGTGTTCGGGCATTGTAGGGGTGGTGCTGGGGCTGGTGTTTCAGGGTTTAGGGCAGTGTGCAGTAGGGGTCGTGCTGGGGCTGGTTTTTCAGGGTTTAAGGCAGTGCAGTGGTGTTTGGGCAGTGTAGGGGTCGTACTGGGGCTGGTGTTTCAGGGTTTAGGGCAGTGCAGTGGTGTTCGGGCAGTGTAGGGGTCATGCTGGGGCGGGTGTTTCAGGGTTTAGGCAGTGCAGTGGTGTTCGGGCAGTGTAGGGGTCTTGCTGGGGCTGGTGTTTCAGAGTCTAGGGCAGTGCAGTGGTGTTCGGGCAGTGTAGGTGGTCTTGCTGGGGCTGGTGTTTCAGGGTTTAGGGCAGTGCAGTGGTGTTTGGGCAGTGTAGGGGGTCGTGCTGGGGCTAGTGTTTCAGGGTTTAGGGCAGAGCAATGGTGCTCAGGCAGTGTAGGGGTTGTGCTGGGGGTGATGTTTCAGGGTTTAGGGCAGTGCAGTGGTGTTAGGGCAGTGTAGGGGGTCGTGCTGGGGTGGTGTTTCAGGGTTTAGGGCAGTGCAGTGGTGTTCCGGCAGTGTAGGGGGTCGTGCTGGGGTGGTGTTTCAGGGTTTAGGTGCAGTGGTGTTCGGGCAGTGTAGGGGGTCGTGCTGGGGTGGTGTTTCAGGGTTTAGGGCAGTGCAGTGGTGTTCGGGCAGTGTAGGGTGTCGTGCTGAGGGGTGGTGTTTCAGGGTTTAGGGCAGTGCAGTAGTGTTTGGGCAGTGTAGGGGGTCGTGCAGGGGGTGGTGTTTCAAGGTTTAGGGCAGTGCAGTGGTGTTCGGCCAGTGTAGGTAGTCTTGCTGGGGGTGGTGTTTCAGGGTTTAGGGCAGTGCAGTAGTTTTCAGGCAGTGTAGGCGGTCGTGCTGGGGCTGGTGTTTCAGGGTTTAGGGCAGTGCAGTGGTGTTCGGGCAGTGTACGGGGTTGTGCTGGGGCTGGTGTTTCAGGGTTTAGGGCAGTGCAGTGGTGTGCGGGCAGTATACGGGGTCGTGCTGGGGCTGGTGTTTCAGGGTTTAGGGCAGTGCAGTGGTGTTCGGGCAGTGTAGGGGGTCATGCTGAGGGTGGTGTTTCAGGGTTTAGGGCAGTGCAGTGGTGTTCGGGCAGTGTAGGGGTCGTGGCTGGGGCTGGTGTTTCAGGGTTTAGGGCAGTGCAGTGGTGTCCGGGCAGTGTAGGGGGTCGTGCTGGGGCTGGTGTTTCAGGGTTTGGGCAGAGCAGTGGTGTTCGGGCAGTGTAGGGGGTCGTGCTGGGGTGGTGTTTCAGGGTTTAGGGCAGTGCAGTGGTGTTCGGGCAGTGTAGGGGGTCTTGCTGGGGGTGGTGTTTCAGGGTTTAGGGCAGTGCAGTGGTGTTCGGGCAGTGTAGGGGGTCTTGCTGGGGGTGGTGTTTCAGGGTTTAGGGCAGTGGTGTTCGGGCAGTGTAGGGGGTCTTGCTGGGGGTGATGTTTCAGGGTTTAGGGCAGTGCAGTGGTGTTCGGGCAGTGTAGGGGTCTTGCTGGGGGTAGTGTTTCAGGGTTTAGGGCGGTGCAGTGGTGTTCGTGCAGTGTAGGGGGTCGTGCTGGGGGTGGTGATTCAGGGTTTAGGGCAGTGCAGTAGTGTTCGGGCAGTGTAGGGGTCATGCAGGGGGTGGTGTTTCAGGGTTTAGGGCAGTGCAGTGTTCTGGCAGAGTAGGGGGTCATGCTGGGGGTGGGGTTTCAGGGTTTAGGGCAGTACAGTGGTGTTCGGGCAGTGTAGGGGGTCGTGCAGGGGGTGGTGTTTCAGGGTTTAGGGCAGTGCAGTGGTGTTCGGGCAGTGTAGGGGTCGTGCTGGGGCTGGTGTTTCAGGGTTTAGGGCAGTGCAGTGGTGTTCAGGCAGTGTAGGGGGTCTTGCTGGGGGTGGTGTTTCAGGGTTTAGGGCAGTGGTGTTTGGGCAGTGTAGGGGGTCTTGCTGGGGGTGATGTTTCAGGGTTTAGGGCAGTGCAGTGGTGTTCGGGCAGTGTAGGGGGTCTTGCTGGGGGTAGTGTTTCAGGGTTTAGGGCAGTGCAGTGGTGTTCGTGCAGTATAAGGGGTCGTGCTGGGGATGGTGTTTCTGGGTTTAGGGCAGTGCAGTAGTGTTCGAGCAGTGTAGGGGTTGTGCAGGGGTGGTGTTTCAGGGTTTAGTGCAGTGGTGTTCGGGCAGTGTAGGGGGTCGCGCTGGGGGTGGTGTTTCAGGGTTTAGGGCAGTGCAGTGGTGTTCGGGCAGTGTAGGGGGTCATGCACGGGGTGGTGTTTCAGGGTTTAGGGCAGTGCAGTGGTGTTCGGGCAGTGTAGGGTGTTGTGCTGGGGCTGGTGTTTCAGGGTTCAGGGCAGTGCAGTGGTGTTCAGGCAGTGTAGGGGTCGTGCTGGGGCTGGTGTTTCATGGTTTAGGGCAGTGCAGTGGTGTTCGGGCAGTGTAGGGGGTCGTGCTGGGGCTGGTGTTTCAGGGTTTAGGGCAGTGCAGTGGTGTTCGGGCAGTGTAGGGGTCGTGCTGGGGCTGGTGTTTCAGGGTTCAGGGCAGTGCAGTGGTGTCTCGGGCAGTGTAGGGGTCGTGCTGGGGGTGATGTTTCAGGGTTTAGGGCAGTGCAGTGGTGTTCGGGCAGTGTAGGGGGTCGTGCAGGGGCTGGTGTTTCAGGGTTTAGGCAGTGCAGTGGTGTTCGGGCAGTGTAGGGGTCGTGCTGGGGCTGGTGTTTCAGGGTTTTGGGCAGAGCAGTGGTGTTCAGGCAGTGTAGGGGGTCATGCTGGGGGTAGTGTTTCAGGGTTTAGGGCAGTGCAGTGGTGTTCGGGCAGTGTAGGGGGTCGTGCTGGGGTGGTGTTTCAGGGTTTAGGTGCAGTGGTGTTCGGGCAGTGTAGGGGGTCTTGCTGGGGGTGATGTTTCAGGGTTTAGGGCAGTGCAGTGGTGTTCGGGCAGTGTAGGGGGTCATGCTGGGGGTGGTGTTTCAGGGTTTAGGGCAGTGCAGTGGTGTTCGGGCAGTGTAGGGGGTCGTGCTGGGGGTGGTGTTTCAGGGTTTAGGGCAGTGCAGTGGTGTTCGGGCAGTGTAGGGGGTCGTGAAGGGGGTGGTGTTTCAGGGTTTAGGGCAGTGCAGTGGTGTTCGGGCAGTGTAGGGGTCGTGCTAGGGGTGGTGTTTCAGGGTTTAGGGCAGTGCAGTGGTGTTCGGGCAGTGTAGGGGTCGTGCAGGGGCTGGTGTTTCAGGGTTTAGGGCAGTGCAGTGGTGTTCGGGCAGTGTAGGGGGTCATGCTGGGGGTAGTGTTTTAGGGTTTAGGGTAGTGCAGTGGTGCTTGTGTAGTGTAGGGGGTCGTGCTGGGGATAGTGTTTTAGGGTTTAGGGTAGTGCAGTGGTGTTTGTGTAGTGTAGGGGTGCAGTGTTTTAGGGTAGTGCAGTGGTGTTTGGGCAGTGTAGGGGTCGTGCTGGGGGTAGTGTTTTAGGGTTTAGGTAGTGCAGTGGTGTTTGTGTAGTGTAGGGGTCGTGCTGGGGGTAGTGTTTTAGGGTTTAGGTAGTGCAGTGGTGCTTGTGTAGTGTAGGAGGTCGTGCTGGGGGTAGTGTTTTAGGGTTTAGGGTAGTGCAGTGGTGTTTGTGTAGTGTAGGGGGTCATGTTTTAGGGTAGTGCAGTGGTGTTTGGGTAGTGTAGGGGGTCGTGCTGGTGGTAGTGTTTTAGGATTTAGGTTAGTGCAGTGGTGTTTGGGTAGTGTAGGGGGTCGTGCTGGGGGTAGTGTTTTAGGGTTTAGGATAGTGCAGTGGTGCTTGTGTAGTGTAGGGGGTCGTGCTGGGGGTAGTGTTTTAGGGTTTAAGGTAGTGCAGTGGTGTTTTTGTAGTGTAGGGGGTCATGTTTTAAGATGCAATGCTCCAATACCTGACCAGTCTGCACTACATAAAACTGCAAAAAAACTAAAAATAAAAGTGTTTTGCACACTTTTGTCATTGGGCTATATGTGGGCTACATCTGGGTAATATTTATGCTACATTTGGGCTCTTTTTTCACTGGTGGCCATCTTGGAAGACTTCTTTGTTATGAAGTTTCCTAATTTCTTCATTTACTGCAGTCTCCTCAGTAGGAAATGCTTTCAGTTTTTTACTTTGATTCCATCAAGAAGGCATTCAGATGTTCTCACATCTGCCATAAATTCAGAATGTTAGCACTCTAGTTGCTCATTAGATCACTGGAGTAAAGCTACTGCTCACCAGGGAGTTAACTGGTAGTCTGCTGCTGGTATTGAAAGTGATTGTTTCAGTCTGCATGTCAGAATTTTCTAATGAAATAGAAGAGGATTTGAGATCTCACTTAAAACATGCCCTAATTTTTCTTTCTGCAGCACTAACCATAATTTCTATTTCAAAAAGAACCCCTCATTTTGTTCCTTTTTAAATTAAATGTTTTAAGTGTTACTGGTTTATTCCAATCAAGATGGTTTCAGGTGTGCCATACTTTTGTCATAAGTAAGGCTGTTAGCGCTCTAGTTGTTCTTTAGAACACTCTGGGAAGCTGCAGTAGAACACAAAGGCATCAACTGGCAGGCTGCTCCTGTTGAAATATAACAGGAAGATATTTGAGATCACACTTGAAATATGTCCTAATTTTTCTTTCTACAGCACTAACCATAATTTCTATGACAAAATGAACCCCATCATTTTGTTCCTTTTTAAATTAAATGTTTTAAGTGTTACCAGTTTATTCCAATCAAGATGGCTTCAGGTGTGCCATACTTTTGTCATAAGTAAGGCTGTTAGCGCTCTAGTTGTTCTTTAGAACACTCTGGGAAGCTGCAGTAGAACACAAAGGCATCAACTGGCAGGCTGCTCCTGTTGAAATATAACAGGAAGATATTTGAGATTACACTTGAAATATGTCCTAATTTTTCTGTCTACAGCACTAACCATAATTTCTATGACAAAATGAACCCCATCATTTTGTTCCTTTTTAAATTAAATGTTTTAAGTGTTACCAGTTTATTCCAATCAAGATGGCTTCAGGTGTGCCATACTTTTGTCATAAGTAAGGCTGTTAGCGCTCTAGTTGTTCTTTAGAACACTCTGGGAAGCTGCAGTAGAACACAAAGGCATCAACTGGCAGGCTGCTCCTGTTGAAATATAACAGGAAGATATTTGAGATCACACTTGAAACATGTCCTCATTTTTCTTTCTACAGCACTAACCATAATTTCTATGACAAAATGAACCCCATCATTTTGTCCCTTTTTAAATTAAATTGTTTAAGTGTTACCAGTTTATTCCAATCAAGATGGCTTCAGGTGTGCCATACTTTTGTCATAAGTAAGGCTGTTAGCACTCTAGTTGTTCTTTAGAACACTCTGGGAAGCTGCAGTAGAACACAAAGGAATCAACTGACAGTCTCTGCCCTTGTTGGATGTACATGTTTTACTGAGAATGTCAGACTTCATTCTCACATGAGTGAGAAAGATAATGTGAATTTACAGAAAATATGCTCTCATTTTAGCTTCTGGAGCACCTTCCAAACCTCCATGGGACAAGCATGAGAAAATAGTGTTCTCTCAAACATGATTCATGATATCCCAGCAGAAGGTTTTTCACAGGGTAAAATCACCTTAGAACACACCACAATTCCTGAAATTAGTATGGTACCATCAACAAATAAATTCTAATGTAACTAAAGCCTGTTATCACCCTTTATAGTTCTCCTTTGGTGACCCTAAAAATCTTCTATTCACTACAATGCATTTCAATGAGGTACTATCATTTATATTGGTCCCAAGATGGCTGCCAGCAATTCCAGGATGAAGTGCTGACAGCCAATCAGATCTCACGATGACATGTGTGGTTAGGCTCCGCCCAGATATATATGTGACTTTACTTTTGATTTTCTCAGGAACTACTGAACGGATTTACACCATTTAAGCAAAAGGCACGACACTGAACCAAGGGCTACCTCTTTGCCAAATTTGGTGTAATTCCGTTCAGCAGTTCAGGCTGTAGCTGCGACTAAAGGTTCCTATGGAAAAATGAATGGGAAAACGCGTTTGGGATCCCCTTTTTCTCGGCCCCCGCTTGACGTATCACCCCGAGACTTTCAGGATAGGAGCGGACCGGAGCGCCCCAACAAGTTGGAAACTTTCGCGAAGATTCGTCAACCGGCGCCAACGATATTTCAAATAGAATGTCGCGGATTTCCTATGGATAATAGGTTTTAACTATAACTATCTACTGGCGACCGCCAGTAGATAATATATATATATATATATATATCATTTGTTTACAGCTCGTATACCCTCGTATATCGCCAAATTTTCGGCTTAAGCAGGCGCGGACCACAGGTTAGTGCTTCAATTTTGTTTATTGCTTAGACGGCCATATATATATATATATATATTACCTACTGACGGTCGGCAGTAGGTAGTTATAGTTAGGACCATGTTTCCATAGGAAAAGCATTTTTTGCCTTGAGTATATCTTTGGCGCCGTTTGATGAATCTTAATGAAATTTTCCCCAAAATGTTTCAAGTTGGGTCTTGTTGTGCATGGAAAGTTTCAGGGTGATCCATCTAGCGGGGGCTGAGAAAAAGGAGGGTCAAAAAAAGTGTGTTTCACATGTTAATTCCCATAGAGATTTTAGACACGGCTACAGCTCAAACCACTGAATGGAATTGCACTAAATTTGGCAGAAAGCTAGCTATTGGTAAAGAAAGAGTGCTTTTTGTGATTTGGTGACAATCCCTTCAGTAGCTTTTGAGATATTGAAAGAAATCCAAATTTGGATATCTAGGGATGCCTATATGCCAGAAGGAGTGGTGTGATTGACTGGCCACAACCTGTGGAAAAAGTTGCAGCCGCCATTTTATGATACGGGACACGGTCCCGGGAGATGAAAATAAATGTTTGAAACTGTAAAAGGGGTCAGGGTAGGGGTACCTTGAACCCATGGGTGCATTGTAGGGGTCTCTAAGGGACCCCTTATAAGTGTGAAAATGCACAAAACTATTTTTTACATGGTTGGAGTCACGGACTTGTCAGGATGCTCAGCGCAGCCCCCCATATAACATTGCAGCGGATTCGCAAACCTTACCAGAGACATACAAAAATACACATTCACGCACAGTAATGCATGCACACACAGACCCACTCAGACACTCATTCAGCCACTCACTCTCCCAGTCAAAGGCTCATGTACCCACTCACAGAACCACTCATACACTGACACACCCACTCACATGCCCAAAGACTCATGCACCCACTCAAAGAGCCACTCACGCAGCCACTCACTCACCCACTCAGGGCTTATCCATCCACTCAGAGACTCACTCAGACACTCATGCACCTACTCCCAGACCCATTAAAAGACTCATGCACCCACTCACAGACCCACTCACACACTGAGACACCCAGTCACAGACCCACTGAGAGACTCTTGCTCCCACTGACAAACCCACTCAGAGATTCACACACTCACTCACAGACCCACTCAGACACTCACACACCCACTCACAGTTGTGCACCCACTCACAGACCTAGTCAGCCACTCAAGCAGCTACCCACTCACCAACTCAGAGACTCATCCACCCACTCAGAGACCCACTCAGACACTCATGCACCCACTCACAGACCCATTAAGAGAGTCATGCACCCACTCACAGACCCACTCATACACTGACATACCCATTCACAGACCCACTCAGAGACTGTTGCACCCACCCACTCACCCACTCAGAGGCTCATGCACCCACTCACAGACAGTCAGTTGTGTATCCACGCACAGACCTACTCAGAGACTCATGCACCCACTCAGGCACCCACTCACAGACTCACTCAAAGTTATGCACCCACTCACAGAGCCACTCAGAGACTCATACCCTCTTACAGACCCACTCAGTCATTCACCCACTCACCCCTGAGAGACTCATAAACCCACTGACAGACTCACTCAGATCATGACACACCCACTGACAGACCCATTCAGAGACTCAGGCACCCACTCATAGAGCCACTTAGACACTCATGCACTTACTCAAACACTCAGAGACATGTTTACGCACTCACAGACCCACTCATTCAGCCACTCACAGACTCACTGAGAGTCATGCACCCACTTACAGACCCACTGAGAGATTCATGCACCCACTCACAGACTCACTGAGACTCATTGACCCACTCACAGATCCAGTCAGACACTGATGCACCCAGTCACAGAGCCACTCGAAGACTCATGTACCCGCTCACAGACCCACTCAGAGACAGACGCACCCACTAACAGACCCACTCAGACATTCATACACGCAGTCACAGACCCACTCAGACACTCATGCACCCACTCACAGAGCCACTCAGACTCATGCACTCACTCACTCACCCACACAGACTTATGTATCCACTCACAGACGCACTCAGATACTCATGCAGCCTCTCACAGACTCACTGAGAGTCATGCACCCACTCACAGACCCACTGAGAGACACCTGCAACCACTCACAGATCCAGTCACTGATGCACCAAGTCACAGAGCCACTCAAAGACTTATCCACCCACTCAGAGACAGATGCACCCATTCACAGACCCACTCAGAGTCACACACCCCACTCACAGACCCACTCAGGCACTCATACATCCACTCACAGACCCACTCAGGAGCTTAGGCACCCACTCACGGACCCATTCAGGGACTTATGCATCCACTCACTGACTTACTCAGAGACTCAAAAAACCAACTCACAGACCCACTCAGAGACTCTTGCACCCACTGACATACTCAGACACTCACGCACCCACTCATGGACCAACTTAGAGACTCTTGCACCCACTGACATACCCACTCAGAGACTCATGCACTCACTCACAGACCCACTCACACACCCACTCACAGAGCCACTCAGAGCCATGCATTCACTCACAGAGTCACTCACAGACCCATGCAGTGACTCACAGACCCACTCATAGACTCATACACTCACTCACTCATCCAGTCAGACACTGATGTACACAGTTACAGACTTACTGAGCCATTCACACACCCTCTCAGAAAGTGACATATTCACTCAGAGAGGCACTGACTTATGCACCCACTTACACACATATTTACACATTCACAAAAGCACTCACAGAACCATTGTCATGTGCATAGAATCAAACTGAGAGTTATAGATTTTAAATTTGGTGGTGCGCATTGATTTCATGCTTTTGCTTTGCGGATCCGTGATGGATTCAAGACTCTGATATTTAAAAAAAGAAAATTAACATGACAATTATTTAGTCTTTGATAGGGTGGCTCCTAGAAGAGCCTTTGGGTTTATTGTGTGTAGATGATAACTACACATAATACAAAATGCAGTCTTTCAAATTATTAAGGAATATCCTGTTGCCTTTCTCAGAGAAATGTACTCTATCATAGTAGGTGCCCCAGTTTAGGCATTTCTTCTGCAAAGGAAGCACACACCCACTCAGAGAGTGAATCATACATCCACTCACAGTCCGTGTCATACACTCTCATACGCATTTATAGACCCACTCAGACACTCATGCACCCTCTTACAGAATCATTCACTAAAAAAACAAAGGTTACAAGAACTTTATAGTTAGGAACGAACACAAAAAAACGAATGTATGATGATACAACGCATGCATTCACATCGCATGCTATTAGATCGCGGTTTTACCACGCAAGTCGTTACAACGATTTTCGTTGGAGGGCGCTGGACTTAGAGTAGTTTAATTTACTATTCCAACTCCAGCCTACGTACAGTAGGGAAGGTGTCGGATAGTAAATTAAACTATTCCTTGTCCTATAGTGCTTCCAACGCAAGTCGTTGTAACGACTTGCGTTGTAAAGACTGCGATGTAATGGCATGCGATGTAATGCATGCGTAGTAAAGGTTGTTTCCCCAAAAAAACATACTAATTTATTTAAAAAACTAAAGGTTGCATGGTTCATTATACTTAGGAAATAGCATTTAAAAAACCTTAGAATTTCACTGAAAAAAACAAAGGTTGCAGGGACGTTATAATTAGGCTCAGATTTCACTCATACAAAACCTTTGAAATTCAGTAGTTAGGTGAATTTATCATTCACAATGTTAATGTTTTAAACAAAAAAAAACACAGAAATTCAGCAGTTATAGTTAGCAGCACTAACTATAACTTGCTCCCGCCATGCACTGTTCAGGACCTCACATATGACATCACTCATGACATGTTCTAGGACATCGTTGATATCACCGATGACATCATCGAAGCTTCTTTTGTACACAATGCCCTGTAAATGGGTATGGGATTGGAGCTTTGAAAGTAAGTGTAAAATAGCTCACAATAATACGAAACATCATTACTGCTATCATACATACAACCTCCATAGGTAAAGCAAGCTTGTGTTATGTGCAACATTGACCCTATACCATACACTTCATGGGTAGCCAAGTTCATGTTGACTATGAACCACAGATGAAAGGGTAACCTATCCTGCTCACGGTGTTAAATCTTTATACAACTGTTCAGGAAAACCAACTTCCTCCAGATACTCAAGCCCTGTTACATAACTAATGCCCTACCATGGACAGTCTTTACTTGTATCAAACCCCTGACAGTCACTGGAACATACAATGAGAAAAGGAGTGGATATAAGTAGAAAAGTGGGTACTATTAACACTATTTACTCTATGGAGATAGTTTACTCTGTTTACAAACAGTGAAACTCTCATGATAAATACACCACAGAGTATTCAAAATAATCTACTATGAACAGTGTACATTCTATGCAACGGTTGTCAAAACAGACACTGTTTGCTAAAAAATAACCAAGATCAGAAGGTGCTAAAGATCATACTACCTGCACCCTTCATACTGTGGTGAAAACTTTACAGATTGCCCTACCTCTGAAGCAAAACAAGCACGCGTACATCAATCAATCAATCAAGATTTGTAAAGCACGGCTGCATCACCCGTGAAGGTCTCGAGTCGGCCTGGGCGGTAAACACCAATCCACTCGCGGAGTTTGCAGTTTTTCCCACTCTGCGCTCCGCGTAGAGTGCCGAGTTCCGAAAAACTCATCGGAGTGACATGGAGCAGAGTTTTTCCTCTCTCGTGGCTCGCCAATGTTAAGTTGGCAAGCGAGAATGAGGAAAATCCAACGCTAGACCACCTCCTGATGAAATCTTTCAATGTGGGCGGTCGCGGCAGGAAGCTACCACTCGTGTTGAGAAAACTGCTGCTCAGTTGAGGAACTACTGCTCGAGTAGAATATCTACTCGAGTGGCAGAAAGAAGCTGCGCCCTCTTGTGCTGATTTTACAGCACAGGACAAATGCCCAGCTCTAAAAATCAGCACAAGCAGCACAACTTTTCTCACTCTGTCGCTTGTGGAACTCCGCGGAGTGAGGTGAAGTTTTTCTGTCACTTCGCGGAGTATACGGAAGTCCACAAACTCTGCCCAGGCCTAGTCTCGAGGTGCTGGGGGACCATGCTCATGCTGCCTGTAGTGCTATTGGTCGAACATCCAGGTATTGACGTCCTTCCTGAACTGCTGGAGCAATGGTGAGGCTCTGAGGAGCAGGGGGAGGTTGTTCCAGGCCTTGGCCGCCAGGTAGGAGAAGGAGCGGCCTCCACTGATCGTCCTGCGGTTGCATCTAGTGGCTGCTAGGAAGAGGGATTCAGAGCGGAGTTTCTTGGTAGGTTAGTGGAAATTTATTCAGTTGTTGAGGTATGCCAGTCCTTCGTTGTGTAGTGCCTTGTATGTGTGAGTGAGCAGCTTGAACTGGCATCTCTTCGTGACTGGTTGCCAGTGGAGTTTCCTGAGGTGAGGGGTGATGTGTGTCTGTCTGAGGAGGTCGAGGTTTAGTCTGGTTTGGAGTTTAATCATGAGTTGGGCAGTATTTCCTACGTAGAGGGATTTGCTGTAGTCTAATCTGCTGGTGATGAGTGCTTGCGTGACTGTTCGCCTGAGTTGGGTGGGAGCCATCGGAATACCTTCCTGAGCAGTAGGAGGGTGAGGAAGCAAGCGGAGGCGATGGTGCTGACCTGCTTCTTCATGGATAGCTGGCTGTCGAGGGTGATGCCTAGGTTGTGGGCATGTTCGGAGGATTTGGTGGTTGGGCCCAGCTCAGGTGGCCACCAATTGTTGTTCCAGAGGCTATCCTTCCCTTTTCAGAAGATGAGTACTTCTGTCTTGTCGGTGTTGAGTTTAAGACAGTTGTTGTTCATCCAGATGGCCATGCCTTTCATGCATCTTTGGAACTTATCTTTGGTGGTTGTTGTGTAGTTGGTCAGGGAGAAGATGAGTTGGGTGTCATCAGCATAGGGAGATGATGTTGAGTCTGTGGCTCTTGGCAATGTTGGCCAGGGGTGTCATGTATACATTGAAGAGGGTTGGGCTGAGGGATGAGCCTTGAGGCACACCGCAGCTTATGTTCATGGGGAGCCAGGCTTAGGGAGGGAGGATGACCTTCTGTGTTCTTCCTGTGAGGTAGGATGCGATCCACTTGAGGGCTGCTCCTCAGATGCCGATCTGGTGGAGTCTGTTCATCAGTGTGTGGTGGGATACGGTGTCGAAAGCTGCTGAGAGGTCGAGGAGGATGAGGACTGCTGTTTCTCCCGGGTATAGAGCAATCTGATGTCGACCGTTGCTGCGACTAGGGCTGTATCTGTGCAGTAGTTAGCTCTGAAACCGGATTGGGAGTGGCCCAGAAGGTTGGGGCTGCTCCAGATGTTTAGTGAAGTGGATGTTGATGGCTTTCTCGATGACCTTGGCTTGGAAAGGTAGCAGGGAGATGGGTCTGTAGTACTTCGGTTCTCCTGGGTCTGCTGATGGCTTCTTGAGGTACATAGGTTAGTACCTGCTGCACGCACTCTTCCAAGTTTAGTATAACGTCTCTTAAAGGAAACCTTTTTGGGAGGACCAAAAAGTTGTGTAGAGCATAATGGATACAAGTTAACTGTCACTTGCACACAGAGTTACTCTTGAATGCAAACATGTATAATGTGTTCAATACCTCTACTGTGCTATAGGGCATTAGGAGCACATGCGTTTTGTAAACACTTACACCCCTTAGCTGCATCTAAGCTGTACAAAATTACATAGAATTAATACGGTAATTACTCACCACTATATAAACTGTAAAACAAACTTAACTTGCACAGTCATTGGATGCTGCCATCAATGATGTCATCAGTGAGGTCATCAATGATGTCATTTGATAAGTCATCAGTGATCTCATAAATGCTGTCATATAACATGTCATGAGTGATGTCATATTTGAGGTCATAAGCAATGCATGGCGGGGGTGCAGATTATATTTAGTGCTGCTTACTACAACTGCTGAATTTCTGTGGTTTTTAAGTTTAAAACGCTAATGTTGTCCCTGACAAATTAACCTAACTATAACGTTAGTTTAACATTTGTGTTTTTTCAGTGAATTTCTAAGGTTTTTTTTTTAATAAAAGATCCTTTTACCACACCTACCTATGGGCCAGATGTACGACCCTTACAATTTGCGAGTCGCAAATTGCGTCGCTTTGCGTCTCGCAATTTGAGACTCACAAAATGTCATTTACAACAGTGTCTCAGACACTGGTAGCGATTCCTAATGGGTCACAAATTGCCTGCCTCATTAATATTCATGAGGCAGGTGCTATTTGCGACCCCATTAGGAATGGCTAGCACTCCCAGGGATGGTGGCCTGCTGGGGTCAGCAGACCACCATGTCTGTGACTGCTTTTTAAATAATGCAAAAAGAACAATTGATGGACAGAATGCTGCACAATGTCAAACATTCACCCCAGTACAGAGATCTGGGCCTAAATCCATCGTTTTTTGCTCCCCATGCCATTCCAGTTCAGACCCTGCCATATGCAAATCAGTCTTGACCCTCAGCCCGAACTGCCAAACCAGGTCTTCCCTGAACCGAAAATAAGCATCCTGGGACCGGTGTCGGGGTAACACCCCTCAACAGCCAGGCTAGCTTGAATCCAGTGCAAAGTGAGCAAGGGACCCATGTCTGGGCATACCCTGCCAACCTAGGGCGAACAAAGCAAACTCAAGGAGATGATGGACGGAGCGCTGAAACTTTTCAGACACTCACCCCCAGTCACAGATCTAGGTTGAATCCATCATCGTTCTTTAGCTCACTTCGCCACCTCAGTTCAGACCCAGCTATATGCAAATCAGGCTTGACCCTGTGCCTCATGGGAACAGTCCAGCCTGAACTGCCAAGCCAGGTCTTCCCTGAACCAGAAACAAGCATCCTGGGACCGGTTTCAGGGTGACACCCCTCATCAGCCAAGCTAGCTTGAATCCAGTGGCAAAGTGAGCAAGGGACCCACGTCTGGTCATACCCTGCCAACTTAGGGCGAATAAAGCAAACACAAGGAGATGATGGATGGAGCGCTGAAACTTTTTAGACACTCACCCACAGTCACAGATCTGGGTTGAATCCATCATCGTTCTTTAGCTCACTTCGCCACCTCAGCTCAGACCCAGCCATGTGCAAATCAGTCTTGAACCTGTTCCCCATGGGAACAGTCCAGCCCGAAATGCCAGGCCTCCCTAGACTGGAAACAAGCATCCTGGGACCGGTTTTGGGGCATCACCCCTCATCAGCCAGGCTAGCTTGACTCCGGTGGCATGGAGAGCACGGGACCCATGTCTGGGCATACCCGTCCCACTCGGGGTGACAAATGCAAAAAGAACAATTGATGGACAGAATGCTGCACAATTTCAAACATTCACCCCAGTACAGAGATCTGGGCCTAACTCCATCCTGGTACCGGTTTCGTCCATCATCAAGCTAGTCTGGCTGATGAGGGGTGTTACCCTGAAACATATCTCAGGATGCTTGTTTCCGGTTCAGGGAAGACCTGGCTTGGCAGTTCAGCCTGGACTGTTCACATGAGGCACAGGGTCAAAACTGATTTGCATATAGCTGGGTCTGAACTAAGGTGGCTGTTAGACCTGTCAGCCCTAGGGTGGCCTTTCCCTGTTTTTTTTCCCTTTTGCGCCTCATTTTTGCCACCATATTTTTACTGGACCTAGGTCTCTGGGCGCCTTGCCACTGCTAGCCAGTGCTGAGGTGCAGGTGCTCTCTCTCACTCAAGATGGCTGCCACAGGCCCCTGCTACTGCAGAGGGGCCTTACACGCATACACACTAGTAGCCAGGGTCAGACTGGGACATAGGGATACAGTATCCATTCCATCCCCGCCTCTGGGCCACATAGCCAGGCATGTAGAAGGTTACAGAACCTTCTGGGCTGTGGGAGGAGTTATGTTTTGCCGCCTTTGGGAGAGTCACCTGACCTAGGGGTATAAAAGGCTTGGAGGGAAAACTTTCTAGTCAGTTGATGAGGCACCACTGATCCTGGGAGAACCTCCGCCGGAGTATAGGCTTTAGGGCCTAGGGGGGAGACCTACACTACTGCTGCTGACAGGGCTGAGGCCCTGCTGTAGTAAGATAGATGAGGAACGCCCACCACCCACTGATCTTGCCCAGTGTGAGGGGACCCAGGGAACCACCTTCAGCGTGCGGGGAGGAACATCAAGCACTCCCAGACCACCAACTCATCCCCCCTCATAAGAAGAAACTTCTGACAAGAAACTTTGACAAGAAACTTATAATAAGAAACTTCTGACAAGAAACTCCTGACAAGAAGCGCCTAAGAAGCAACCAATCTGGAACAGTCGCAAGACACCTTAATTTGAGGAGGCCTGACCGTCCAGCCAGGCCTGAGGCCTAAACTGCCCAACTGGGGATCACCAGGTAAAGCGCCGTACCCTGAAGCGCTAGACCTTCACCCCCTATCTATTCCTGCCTGCTGCTGGGCTGCCCCCAAGTACTTTTCCAGTCATCCCTGCCCACAGGCTGCTGGTGCGCCCTGCGTTCTGCCTCCCCTCAGGTCACTGACCTTGTGAGGAAATCACCGCCACGGCCGCCGCCGCGTGAGGAGAAGTGCCGTGTGGTGAGGTGCGCCGTCGCGCCCTCACCGAAGGGAGCGCTGAGGTGAGGGAAGCCCCTTGAGTGGATGTGGTGAGGTGCGCCGTCCGCGCCCTCACCGAAGCCTCTACAAATTGCCCAAATCATTGCCACCGGGCCCAGGGCCCCACCGCCGCCGTCGCGGCCGAAGAAATCACCACCGCCGCGGCCGAAGAAATCACCACCGCCGCCGTCGCGGCCGAAGAAATCACTGCCGCGGCCTAGCACGACCAGCGAGGCCTCCAGGCCCCGCCGACGCCGTTGCCGAGCAACCGGGGACGCCGGCCGTGCCCCCAGGAAGGCCGCGCAACGATTGGGCGCCGGCTCCCGCCACGCCCCCAGCGCCGACGGAGGCCGAGGAAGAGCCCCGGCCGTGCAGAGGGAGACGGGGAGCCGGCCGGAGAGGACTGCCGGCTCCCGCTCCCATCCCCGAAGTCCCTGAAGCCCGCGAAACCCACTCACCTGATCCCGGGGCCGGAGGAGGGTGATACCGCCCCGCAACGTGCCAAAGTCATTTCCTGATCCCGGGGCCGGAGGAAGGTGATACCGGCCCCCGCAACGACTCATCAGTCCGGCCTGAAGGCCGAGGTACTCCGACCGGGCCCCGCCTCCAGAACACAGGCCGGGCCTGGGGATTGCCAGTCGCTAAAGAAGCGCGACCAACGAACAAGCACCAGGTGAGCCCAGGAGGCCCCTAGGGCCCACAAAAACGCCACTGGGGGCCGGAGGCCACCATTAACCCCTAAAATTAACTGTGTAACTTTCCCCATGAGGCGAGGCCCCGGAGAGGAGTGGGCCTAGCCTGGAGTTAACCCCTAAGGGACATAGAAGCCCCAGGATACAGGACATGTTGAGGGGTTCCCCACAGTATTTATTAATTTATTGCAGATGCCTATTGTAATTACTGCCTAGGCCATGCTTTTAACTGCAAAGTCTTTACCACAGGGGGAAAGTGTTTAAGTGAATTGAGCTGAAGTGTACACCGCCAAGAGTTGAAGTGTTTTATGTTACAGGTGTACTGGAATTGCGACCCCCAATGTACTGAATATGGGCGCGCCTAGATTAATGCAGGCCTATTGAAATGTAACGTGAAAAGCCTTCTTTTAAGTAATTGAATATGCTAAAGTGAACTGCATGTTTAGGCCCATGTTTTATTAACGCACCTTGAGATCATTATTGAGTGCTACGTTTAAGAGATAATTCCTGCGGCCTCTTAGTGGCCTACAATGTTGATGAGCTTTGATGCTTTATTTAAAATGTGCACCAGTTGAGTAATGCAATGAATTTAAATGTAGATCTGAATTAATCTGCCTCATCTGATGCTAACTTGATTTATATATGAAAGATCTTGATTTTAAATACACAAGCCTGGTGTGGTGTCATGTTATTGCGTTCGCATTTCTGAGTCAAAGTAAGAGTGTGCTGCACAACTGCCTTACACATTGCCTTCGCGTGCTTTCCCGCTTCGCGCCATGCTACCGTGGCGGACTCGGTAAACCCGGTTCCAACATTTGGTGTTCAGCGGTTGGATAAGGACTGGTGTTTGTGCAGCACCCTACAGTGACTCAGTGTGCGCCGCAATTAGACACCTATTGTAATGCAAGTGCTAGGAATTCTTTTGTAATTGCCGATTGTGTACATTCCTGCGTTAGACCTGCTACCTACAGTCTAGAACCCTTTCCTTAAATTGTCTGGGACCCCACCTAGGAGGATGGAGTTTGAGTTAGCCAACCTAGAAAGGTATACGGTGACACAGCTCAAGGAGTTCTGCCTAGAGAGGGGGTGGCCGTCAAGCGAGGCGCCAGGAAGGAGGTGCTTCAGAAAGCTTTGAGGGCATGGGTAATGGCCCACCCGGAGGGAAGAGGGGACGAGGAGCAGGGGGAGGCAGACAACCCAGGAGAACTGGACCTACTGCACATTGATGTTAACGAGAATGTGTTGCCAGGAAGACGTTCCAGGGCAGGCAGTAGTGCGTCAGGGGGGAGTTTGTCGGCAGAGGAATTTGAGGACAGAAGGGAGCAGAGGCAATTAACATTAGAACTTGCTAGGATGGAAAGGGAGCGAGAACAGGCAAGGCTAGCCATGGAGGAAAGGAAGCTTGCGCATGAGCTTAGCCTGAAGGAACTAGAGCTCCGAACCTTGCAGATGGAGATGCAGGGCAAAGTGAATGGTGGCAGCGTACCTGCTGGGGTTCCACAGGAGCCCAAATTCTATTTACCAAGAGAGGTGATAGCCAGTTTTAGTGTAGGTGATGACATCGACAAGTGGTTGGCAGCGTACGAGGTGGCTTTGGTGGCCCATAGAGTTCCTGAGAGTTACTGGGGAGGAGGTCTTTACAGGTACATACCTCCACTAGTAAGGGACACACTTTTAACTTTGGATAAGGGGGAGCAGACTAACTACCCTATCATGAAGGAGGCCCTGCTCAAGAAGTTTGGCCTCACCCCAGAGAAGTACCGCCAAAAGTTCCGCAACAGCCACAAGCTTCACACACAAAACTGGGTGGATTTTTTTGATTATGCCCGGAAGGCATTGGAGGGTTGGGTGCGTGGCAGCAATGTTGACAATTACAAAGGGCTGTACGACCTGTTCTTGAGAGAGCACCTCCTAGAGAAATGTTTTCCGGAGCTGCGCCAGTACTTGGTGGACCGCAAGCTGACCAATCCTAGGGAGCTTGCAGAGGAGGCAGACACGTGGGTCAGCACTCGGGTGTCCCACAAGGGAGCCGGGCGGACCCCCGAAAGGTGGACAGGGGCTCCCCCAGAAGAAAGAGGGGGAGATAAAAAGAGGGAGTTCTTTAAAGGCCCCCAAAATAGACCGCCTGGGAGAGGGGTAGGTTTCCCATCCCAATCTGGATCCCAGAAACCCACTTATCCTGACAGGAGTCAGCAGCCCAGAACTGTCCGGTGCTACGAGTGCGGGGAGGTTGGACATTACAAGGGGGATCCCCAGTGTCGCAAGAGAACCCCAGCCCCCACAGGAGGTAAGAGCCCCGGGGTGGCCAGTGTAGCGCTTGGGAGGAGTTGTCCCTAGGTAGGGGAGGTGAGTGGACAGGCTTGACCTTAGTTTCCCTGGGGGATAGAGAGATCATCCCACGGGTTCAGGTACCTGCGAACACTGCCAAGTATCGGCAGAGGGTCCTGGTGAACGGGGAGGAGGTGGAGGCTCTGAGGGACACAGGTGCCAGCATGACGATGGTGAGACGTCAGCTGGTGTCCCCAGAGCAGGTGATTCCTGAGGAATTCCACCCGGTTGTTATGGCTGATAATAGCCTGGGTCATTACCCTGTGGCCCAAGTTCCCTTTGAGTGGGGAGGAGTATCAGGTCTGTTGAAGGTTGCGGTGAGCCCTGCCATGCCAGTTGACTGTCTGCTGGGCAACGACTTGGAACATACTGCCTGCAAGGGAGGTAGAGTTCAATGCCCATGCTGAGATGTTGGGATTACCAGGATGGACTTGCGTCGTCACGCGGTCCATGGCTGCCCGACAAGGAACTCAGCTGGGGTTGGAGCCTGGAATAATGGCCCAGCCCACTGCTGGACGAGGAGATGTCCAGGAGGAGACACCCGGTGAGATGGATGGGGAGCCCGCGGAGGTGACCCCGGAGTCCGCTGAGGTGGTTGGTGTTCCCGTGGGGGACCTGCCGACCCCTGCAGAGTGGCAGGTGGAAAGAGGGCCTACCCGGGAGGAATTTTGCCGGACGCAGAAGGAGTGCCCTACGCTTGAAGGCATGCGGCAACAGACCGAAGCCCAAGCAGCTGGAACAGAGACTGGTAACTACCATGTCTACTGGGAGGATGGTCTCCTCTATAGTGAGCCTAAGGCTCCGGTGCATGGGTCATCAAGGGCCTTAGTGGTCCCCCAATGCTACCGAGCCTTTCTGCTAGAGTTGGCACACGAAATACCACTAGCAGGACACCTGGGCCAAGACAAGACGTTTGCGCGTCTGGTCCCACATTTTTACTGGCCCAGGATGCGCGTCACTTCTGACACTTTTTGCAAGACTTGCACCACTTGCCAAGCGAGCGGCAAGACAGGGACGAAAGTGAAGGTCCCACTAGAACCTCTCCCAGTTGTCGATACCCCTTTTGAGCGGGTAGGGATTGACATTGTCGGGCCATTGGACCCGCCGACTTCTGCAGGACATAGGTTCATTTTGGTGCTGGTAGACCACGCCACCCGGTACCCGGAGGCAATCCCTCTGAGGACCATCACTGCACCGGTGGTAGCGCGGGCCCTGATGGGGATTTTTACCCGAGTGGGATTCCCCAAGGTCGTGGTGTCAGATAGGGGCACGAATTTCATGTCGGCCTACATGTGGAAGGAGTGTGGAGTGACCTACCGGTTCTCCACTCCTTACCACCCCCAGACGAACGGGCTCGTGGAGCGCTTTAACAAAACCTTGAAGGGGATGATCAGGAGCCTTCCCGAGGACTTGAGAAGGAAGTGGGACGTCCTCTTACCCTGTCTGCTCTTCTCCTACCGAGAGGTGCCGCAGAAGGGGGTCGGTTTCAGCCCCTTTGAGCTGCTCTATGGCCACCCCGTTCGGGGGCCCCTCAGTCTTGTCAAGGAGGGGTGGGAGAAGTCTTCCTCGAAGCTTCCCCGTGATGTGGTCAGCTATATGCTGGCATTCCGCAGCCAAGTGGCCAAGCTGTGGAAGGAGGCCTCGGACAACCTAGAGGCAAGTCAAGCCGTCATGAAGAAATGGTATGACCGGAACGCGCGGACGGTAGAGTTAGACGCTGGACAGAAGGTGTGGGTCATGGAGCCAGGAGAGCTTAGCGCCCTCCAGGACCGGTGGACTGGGCCGTTTGAGATCTTGGAAAGGAGAGGCCAGACCACATATGTCGTCGATGTGAAGACCCCACGTCAACCCCACAGGGTGTTCCACGTCAACCGCCTGAAGCCCCACCAGGAGCGTTCAGAACTCACTCTCCTAATGATAACAGATGGAAGTGAGGAGGAGGAGAGTGAGCCTCTTCCAGACCTTCTGGCGGCCCATGAGAAGGATGGTTCGGTAGAGGGAGTGGTCCTCGCCCCATCCTTAACCCTAGAGCAACAGAGGGACTGCCGCCAGGTCTTGGGGCAGTACGCCTCGTTGTTCTCCCTCACGTCTGGGATCACGCACCTGTGTACCCATGATGTGGACACGGGACAGTCCGCCAGTAAAAACCAAGTCTTACCGGCTGTCCGATAAAGTCAAGGCTAGTATCCAGGGTGAGGTTACCAAGATGCTAGAACTGGGGGTGATTGAGCCTTCCAGTAGCCCTTGGGCTAGTCCGGTGGTGTTGGTGCCGAAAGCGGCCCCACCGGGCACCACACCAGAACTCCGGTTCTGTGTGGATTACCGTGGACTCAACTCAGTCACAAAGACCGACGCTCACCCGATCCCTCGGGCGGATGAGCTCATTGACCTGCTGGGAGCAGCCCGGTATTTGAGTACCATTGATTTGACGTCAGGCTATTGGCAGATCGCCATGGCGGAAGGAGCAAGGGAGAAGACTGCGTTCTCCACCCCCGAGGGCCACTTTCAATTTCGGGTGATGCCCTTCGGGTTGAAAAATGCTCCAGCCACTTTCCAGCGGTTGGTGAACCAGGTGCTGTCTGGCCTAGAGGCCTTCTCTGCTGCCTACCTGGATGACATAGCTGTCTTCAGTAGCAGCTGGGAGGACCATCTGGAGCATCTCCAGGAGGTGCTACAGGCTCTGCAACGGGCTGGTCTAACCATCAAGGCCAGCAAGTGCCAGATTGGACAGGGATCTGTCGTGTACCTGGGACATCTGGTGGGCGGAGGTAAGGTGCAACCCCTCCAAGCCAAGATTGAGACCATCTTGGCCTGGGAGCCCCCCAAGACCCAAACAGAGGTCCGAGCTTTTCTCGGCCTCACGGGGTATTACCGCCGGTTCGTCAAGGGATATGGAACCATCGTGGGCCCATTGACGGAATTGACTTCAAAGAAGCAGCCACGCAGAGTCATCTGGAACAGTCGCAAGCAACCTTAATTTGAGGAGGCCTGACCGTCCAGCCAGGCCTGAAGCCTAAACTGCCCAACTGGGGATCACCAGGTAAAGCACCGTACCCTGAAGCGCTAGACCTTCACCCCCTATCTATTCCTGCCTGCTGCTGGGCTGCCCCCAAGTACTTTTCCAGTCAGCCCTGCCCACAGGCTGCTGGTGCGCCCTGCGTTCTGCCTCCCCTCAGGTCACTGTCCTTGTGAGGAAATCACCGCCGCGGCCGCCGCCGCGTGAGGAGAAGTGCAGTGTGGTGAGGTGCGCCGTCGCGCCCTCACCGAAGGGAGCGCTGAGGTGAGGGAAGCCCCTTGAGTGGATGTGGTGAGGTGCGCCGTCCGCGCCCTCACCGAAGCCTCTACAAATTGCCCAAATCATTGCCACCGGGCCCAGGGCCCCACCGCCGCGGCCGAAGAAATCACCACCGCCGCCGTCGCGGCCGAAGAAATCACCCCCGCCGCCGTCGCGGCCGAAGAAATCACCGCCGCGGCCTAGCGCGACCAGCGAGGCCTCCAGGCCCCGCCGACGCCGTTGCCGAGCAACCGGGGACGCCGGCCGCGCCCCAGGAAGGCCGCGCAGCGATTGGGCGCCGGCTCCCGCCACGCCCCCAGCGCCGACGGAGGCCGAGGAAGAGCCCCGGCCGTGCAGAGGGAGACGGGGAGCCGGCCGGTGAGGACTGCCGGCTCCCGCTCCCATCCCCGAAGTCCCTGAAGCCCGCGAAACCCACTCACCTGATCCCGGGGGCCGGAGGAGGGTGATACCGGCCCCCGCAACGTGCCAAAGTAATTTCCCTGATCCCGGGGGCCGGAGGAAGGTGATACCGGCCCCCGCAACGACCCGTCAGTCCAGCCTGAAGGCCGAGGTACCCCGACCGGGCCCCGCCCTCCAGAACACGGGCCGGGCCTGGGGATTGCCGGTCGCTAAAGAAGCGCGACCAACGAACAATCACCAGGTGAGCCCAGGAGGCCCCTAGGGCCCACAAAAACGCCACTGGGGGCCGGGGGCCACCATTAACCCCTAAAATTAACTGTGTAACTTTCCCCATGAGGCGAGGCCCCGGAGAGGAGTGGGCCTAGCCTGGAGTTAACCCCTAAGGGACATAGAAGCCCCAGGATACAGGACATGTTGAGGGGTTCCCCACAGTATTTATTAATTTATTGCAGATGCCTATTGTAATTACTGCCTAGGCCATGCTTTTAACTGCAAAGTCTTTACCACAGGTGGAAAGTGTTTAAGTGAATTGAGCTGAAGTGTACACCGCCAAGAGTTGAAGTGTTTTATGTTACAGGTGTACTGGAATTGCGACGCCCACTGTACTGAATGTGGGCGCGCCTAGATTAATGCCGGCCTATTGAAATGTAACGTGAAAAGCCTTCTTTTAAGTAATTGAATATGCTAAAGTGAACTGCATGTTTAGGCCCATGTTTTATTAACGCAACTTGAGATCATTATTAAGTGCTACGTTTAAGAGATAATTCCTGCGGCCTCTTAGTGGCCTACAATGTTGATGAGCTATGATGCTTTATTTAAAATGTGCACCAGTTGAGTAATGCAATGAATTTAAATGTAGATCTGAATTAATCTGCCTGATCTGATGCTAACTTGATTTATATATAAAAGATCTTGATTTTAAATACACAAGCCTGGTGTGGTGTCATGTTATTGCGTTCGCATTTCTGAGTCAAAGTAAGAGTGTGCTGTAAAACTGCCTTACACATTGCCTTCGCGTGCTTTCCCGCTTCGCGCCATGCTACCGTGGCGGACTCGGTAAACCCGGTTCCAACAGTGGCGAAGTGAGCTAAAGAACGATGATGGATTCAACCCAGATCTGTGACTGAAGGTGAGTGTCTGAAAAGTTTCAGAGCTCCGTCTATCATCCCCTTGTGTTTGCTTTGTTCGCCCTAAGTTAGCAGGATATGCCCAGACGTGGGTCCCTTGCTCACTTTGCCACTGGATTCAAGCTAGCCTGGCTGATGAGGGGTGTTACCCCGAAATCGGTCCCAGGATGCTTGTTTCTGGTTCAGGGAAGACCTGGCTTGGCAGTTCGGCCTGGACTGTTCCCATGAAGCACAGGGTCAAGACTGATTTGCATATAACTGGGACTGAACTGAGGTGGCGAAGTGAGCTAAAGAATGATGATGGATTCAACCCAGATCTGTGACTAGGGGTGAGTGTTTGAAAAGTTTCAGCTCTCCGTCCATCATCTCCTTGAATTTGCTTTTTAAATAAAGCAGTTTTTAAAAAAAATGCCGCACGTTTACCTTAAAGGAAAACAGGCTGCATTTAAAAAAGAAAAATGAAACATTTCTGTTTCATTTTTTAGGAGGAGGCAGTGGTCCGTGGGACCACTGCCTGCTCTTAAAAAATATTTTCGCACACACTCACAAAGGGGATGGGGTCCCCTGGAGATTCCTTCCCGTTTGCGAGAGGCTTACCACCTACTTGAAGTAGGCGGTAAACTGCGAGTGGCAAAACTTGGCACGCCCCTTCCTAATAGCGAGTCGCAAACCCTATTTTGCGAGTCGGTGAAAGGTTACCGACTCGCAAAATAGGGTTTGTACAAGGGGCAAACCAATTTTGCAGTCGCACACGGGACGATTTCCCGTTTGCAACTGCAAAATATGGTCGTACATCTGGCCCTAAAACGTTACTTTAACCTTTTCTTTTTCAGTGAATATATTTATCATCTGTGAGCAAGGACGTTCCTGTCCGTAACGCGTCAGATTTGAAGCTCTAAATAAAATAACAACAGTGCCCAAACCTGGAGGATTCGTGTTGTCTCTGTTCGCCACATGTTCTGCGGAAGTGCGGAGACTTTGTTTGTTTGTTGTATATATATATATATATATATATATATGTATATATATATATATGTATATATTATCTACTGGCGGTCGCCAGTAGATAGTTATAGTTACAACCTATTATCCATAGGAAATCCGCGACATTCTATTTGAAATAACTCTCTTGCCGGTTGACGTATCTTCGCAAAATTTTCAAACTTTGTGGCCCGCTCCGGTCCGCTCCTACCCTGAAAGTCTCGGGGGATTCGTCAAGCGGGGGCCGAGAAAAAGGGGGATCCCAAAACGCGTTTTCCCCATGCAATTTTCCATAGGAAACTTTAGACACGGCTACAGCCCGAACTGCTGAACGGAATTACACCAAATTTGGCAAAGAGGTAGTTCTTGGTTCAGAAAGAACCCTTTTTGTTAAATGGTGTAAATCCGTTCAGTAGTTGCTGAGAAAATCAAAAGTAAAAAGATAGTGATATCTATGGCCGAGTAGGGTCCGCGTACCCTCCAGATCACGAGCTGCATGTTAATTGGCTGTCAGCTGGCTGTCAACATTCCGATTCAGGAAATGTTGGCAGCCATTTTGTCCCTCGGTAGAACCGAGGGACAGAAACAAGTGTGCAAAGCGCACAAAGGGGGCAGGGTAGAAACACCCTGACCCCCTAGGTTTGCTCAGGGGGTCCCACAAGGACCTCCTGGGCAAAAAAAAATAAATAAAAATTTTATTAAAAAATCGGCAGGATGCGCTCAGGGTGCGCGAATCATGCCGAAAAAAAAAAAAATCGAAGCGCGGTCTCCCACGCTTCGATTGTATTTTGCCCCCGGGTGGCCCAAGTCCCGGGGGCATGGTGGGGGGGATAATTTAATGTGTGGGGGCCTCAAAGGGCCCCCAAGCCCTGGGGACCGCCACCCCCGGGGCTTTTTTTAAAGATGGTGCGGGAGGGCTCTGAGCCCTCCCGCAGCCCCGGGGACCACCACCTCCCCGGGGCTTTTTTTAATAAATTGAAAAACCTGTGTGGGGGGCTCCAGCCCCCCACACGCCCCGGGACCGCCACCTCCCCGGGGCACTAAACATTTAAATATGGGGGTCCGTTACGGACCCCAGGGCCCCGGGGACCACCACCTCCCCGGGGCTGTGAACTGAATGGGAGGGGGCCGCGCGGCCCCCTCCTGGAGCCCTTGATGGCCCTGGGGACCACCACCCCCAGGGCCGGCTCCTGCAGTGTCCCGGGGTGCCTACCCCGGGACACTGCTGTTTGCAATGACAGGACGGGAGCCTCGCGGCTCCCGTCCTGTCATTGCAAACTGCTTTGGATATTGGAAGAGAGAGCAGGAAACCTGCTCTCTCTTCCAATATCCAAGCTGATTGCTTTTCCACACGGGGAGCTGCATCTTAGCAGCTCCCCATGTGTAAAGCAATGCCGGCTCCCGTAGGACACGGGGAGCCGGCGGGACTGTGGGGGCTTGGGGACCCCCCCACAGTCCCCAACGAGAGGCCAGGCCCCGGGGGATGGGGTCCCCGGGGCAAGTAGTGGCCCGGGAGGGGGGCCACGCGGCCCCCCTCCCCAAAGTTTAAAAAAAAAAAAAATAATTTTTTAAAAGGGTATGGCCGGCCCCGGGGGATGGGGTCCCCGGGGCCTTAAATGGCCAGAGGAGGGGGGCCACGCAGCCCCCCTCCAAAGAATAAAACAAAAATCGAGGCCATGCCCCGGGGGATGGGGTCCCCGGGGCCAATACAGGCCCAGGGAAGGGGGGCCAAGCGGCCCCCTTCCCATTTTTTTTTTTAAATAAAAATTTTAAAAAAGGGGTAAGGCCCTGGGGGATGGGGTCCCCAGGGCCCAAAAACAGGAAAAAGGAAGGGGGGCCACACAGCCCCCCTTCAGGGGAAAAAAAAATAAAAAAATAAATAAAACGATCGGGCCCGCAGGCCCCGCCCCCTTCCTTCACCACTCTGCAAACGCGCCCCCTGGCGCGTTTGCAGAGGGGGAACGAATTCCCCTTGAATACTGGGGGTCCCTGGGGGCCAACTAGCCCACCAGGAACCTCCAGTATGCGCCAGGGAGCTGCCTTGCAGAGAGGTGTACATAGGCCACGCCCCTTTTTACACCTCTCTGCAACGCAGCTCTGTGGCGCTTTTTGGAGGTATATGGTGGGCTAGTTGGACTCCGGGGACCCTCAGGATTCAAGGGGACTTAATCCCCCAACTTAAAACGCGCCACGGGGCGCGTTTGCACAGTGGTGAAGGGAGGGCGGGGCTTCAGGTGACATGTGTGCAAACAGTCCCCGTGGCGCGTTTTAAGATGGGGAATTAAATCCCTTCAATCCTGAGGGTCCCTGGGGCCAACTAGCCCAACAGGTACATCCAGAAAGCGCCACAGAGCTGCGTTGCAGAGAGGTGTAAAAGGGGTGTGGCCTCTCTACACGTCTCAGCAACGCAGCCCCCTGGCGCATATTGGAGGTTCCTGGTGGGCTAGTTGGCCCTAGGGACCCTCAGGATTCAAGGGGACTTAATCCCCAACTTAAAACGCGCCACGGGGCGCGTTTGCACAGATGTCACCTCAGGCCCCGCCCCCTCCCTTCACCGTTGTGCAAATATTCTTCTAAAATCATCCGAAATACGAATTCCGATTTACTCACCTGTTATAAGGAGAGACCTCAGTGCTGCATCTTTCAGCCCAGTACTGGTCCTGAAAAGTAATTTTAACCGTACTTACCAGTAACTTGAATTTCCTTCCATAGGATATCGTTGCCTGCTTTTTGCTGAAAAAGTTTCTAAGTGTTGATTTTTGAAACATACAAATATTCCTCTAAAATCAGCCGAAATACGAATTCCGATTTACTCACCTGTTATAAGGAGAGACCTCAGTGCTGTATCTTTCAGCCCAGTACTGGTCCTGAAAAGTAATTTTAACCGTACTTACCAGTAACTTGAATTTCCTTCCATAGGCTAACATTGACTGGTTTCACTTGGAAATTCTTCTAAGTGTGGAGTTTTGGAACTTTAAAATATTCCTCTAAAATCAGCCGAAATACGAATTCCGATTTACTCACCTGTTATCAGGAGAGACCTCAGTGCTGCATCTTTCAGCCCAGTACTGATCCTCAAAAGTAATTTTAACCGTACTTACCAGTAACTTGAATTTCCTTCCATAGGATATCATTGCCTGCTTTTTGCTGAAAAAGTTTCTAAGTGTTGATTTTGAAACATACAAATATTCCTCTAAAATCAGCCGAAATCCGAATTCTGATTTACTCACCTGTTATCAGGAGAGACCTCAGTGCTGCATCTTTCAGCCCAGTACTGGTCCTGAAAAGTAATTTTAACCGTACTTACCGGTAACTTGAATTTCCTTCATAGGCTAACATTGACTGGTTTCACTTGGAAATTCTTCTAAGTGTGGAGTTTTGGAACTTTATAATATTCCTCTAAAATCAACGAAAGTACGAATTCCAATTTACTCACCTGTTATCAGGAGAGAACCCAGTGCTGCATCTTTTAGCCCAGCACTGACCCTGAAAAGTAATTTTAACCGTACTTACCAGTAACTTATATTTTCTTCCATAGGAATCCATTGTCTGGTTTTCAGCAGAAAAGTTTCAAAGTGTCGATTTTCACAAACTACAAATATTCCTAAAAATCGCCTGTATGACTTAAACGCATTCTTTCAACTGTTTACAGGAGATGCACCAGTGCTGGATCCAGGATCCAACACTGAGTAAGAAAAAGTAACGATAACAGTTTTTACCTTCTAAGTGAATTTCCTTCCATAGGATAACATTGGTGATTCTATGAGAAAAAGTTTCTAAGTGTCAACTTTTAAAGTACAATAATATTCCTTAAAAATCACGACTGTAACCAAAACGCTTTTACTCAACTGTTTACAGGAGATGTCCCAGGACTGAATCTAGGATCCAGTCCTGTGGTTAGAAAAGTAATCCATAAAGTAACTAATTGCATTTAACTAGAAATTCACATTGAGCTGAATGTTGCATTGTGTTTGAAAATGTGTTGCCCATTGCAACAACTGTAACTACTGTACTTAAAAGTCTATTGCCTATGTGCAAAGTATTTAAACTAAAGTAATTCATTCTGAGAAAGTATTTTTTGTAATGTAATGTATAATGTAATTACAATGTAATTTAAAAAATAAAATATGTAAAAAAAAATTGTTTCTAAAAATGTAGTAAATCAGTATGAAAAAAATGTATATAACAATTAATACATTTAAAAATTGTCATTTACAAAACCTTTGAAATTCACTGAAAAAACCGTAGGTTTCAGACATGTTATAGTTACAAATTAGCATTTAAAAAACCTTTGAAATTCACTGAAAAAACCATAGGTTTCAGGGACGTTATAGTTACAAATTAGCATTTAAAAAACCTTTGAAATTCACTGAAAAAACCATAGGTTTTAGGGACAGTTATAGTTAGTTGGACATTGCACTCGTACAAAACCCGTGAAATTCCCCCGTTATAGTTAGTCCAGCTAACTATAACTCGCGCCCCGCAATGCACTGCTGATGACGTCACATATTACATCACTCATGACATGGTCAGTGACATCACTGATGACATCACTTATGACATCTCAAATGACATCACTGATGACATCACTGATGACATCATCCATGTGATAATTTCATGCATCTTCTCACACCCTAATATAACCTTTGATACACCCACTCTAAATTACAGACTGCCATTCGCAAAACCATAGACACTCCAACACCAATAACTACATACCCACTCACTGATTCTTAGGTCTACGCACACATCCACTCACTCACCCGTACAGTCACTCATACTTACGGTCACTCAGTACAGGACTATCATATGCACTCATACTCCTATATAGACACTCAAACACCGCCACTCATCCATAGAGGTACTCACACACCTAGTCAGTCATGCAAATAATTAAACACACTACCATTTACTCACCTATACAGTTATACACACACCAGCTCACTTACTCATACAAATACTAGCACATTCTTACGCTCTTATACAATCACTGATACAAGCACACACTCATCCATACAGCCACTATCACAATCACTCACTCTCGCTTATAGCTATTTATATACTCCAACACACATATATACTGCCTTTCACATATGTAGTTACTCACACATGTACCACTGGGACATACATTCACTCACTAACACACTCTTACACACACTTACCCACCCATACAGTCTATCACAGATGCACTCTTGAAACCATCCACCCAGTGAATCACCCACTCACACATCTATGCACAGAGTTGCACACACCCCTCCCACACAAACACTCAGGCACCCATACAGATACTCAGACAAGCATTCAATAACTCATATAGACACTCATGTAGCTATTCACAAACACATGCAGCCACTTACACAGCAACAGACAGACGGATACAGACATTCACCCAGTTTAGTCACTAACCCATGCATTCAGTAAGATACGTTAAATCACTCACTTATACAGTCAGTCACGCACCTACTAAATCATCCATACAGACACTTACACACCCACTGATTCTTCAATACGTCTTTTCCTATATATATTAAAAATATTTAAACTTTACAGAAACACAGTCACTGGATGATGTCATCAGTGATGTCATCAGTGATGTCATTTGAGATGTCATCAGTGATGTCATCAGCGATGTCACCCACCATGTCATGAGTGATGTAATATGTGACGTCATCAGCAGTGCATTGCGGGGGCGCGAGTTATAGTTAGCTGGACTAACTATAACGGGGGAATTTCACGGGTTTTGTACGAGTGCAATGTCCAACTAACTATAACTGTCCCTAAAACCTATGGTTTTTTCAGTGAATATATATATATATATATATATAATATATATATTCACTGAAAAAACCATAGGTTTCAGATATGTTATAGTTACAAATTAGCATTTAAAAACCTTTGAAATTCACTGAAAAAACCATAGGTTTTAGGGACAGTTATAGTTAGTTGGACATTTCACTCGTACAAAACCCGTGAAATTCCCCCGTTATAGTTAGTTCAGCTAACTATAACTCGCGCCCCGCAATGCACTGCTGATGACGTCACATATTACATCACTCATGACATGGTCAGTGACATCACTGATGACATCACTGATGACATCTCAAATGACATCACTGATGACATCATCCATGTGATAATTTCATGCATCTTCTCACACCCTAATATAACTTTTGATACACCCAATCTAAATTACAGACTGCCATTCTCAAAACCATAGACACTCCAATACCAATAACTACATACCCACTCACTGATTCTTAGGTCTACACACACATCCACTCACTTACCCGTACAGTCACTCATACTTACAGTCACTCAGTACAGGACTATCATATGCACTCATACACCTATATAAACACTGACACACCGCCACTCATCCATAGAGGTTCTCACACACCTAGTCAGTCATGCAAAAATTAATCACACACCCATTTACTCACCTATAGAGTTATACACACACCAGCTCAATAACTCATACAAATACTAGCACATTCTTACGCTCTTATACAATAACTGATACAAGCACACACGCATCCATACAGCCACTCTCACAATCACACACTCTCACGTATAGCCTTTTAAATACTCTAACACACATATATACTTCCTTTTACATATGTAGTTACTCGCACATGTACCACTGAGATATACATTCACTCACTAACACACCCATACACACACTCACCCACCCAAGCAGTCCATCACAGACGCACTCTTCAAATCATGCACCCAGTGAATCACCCACTCACACATCTATGTACAGAGTCGCACACACCCCACCCACACAAACACTCAGGCACCCATACAGATACTCAGACAACCAATCAATAACTCATATAGACACTCATGTAGCTATTCACAAACCCATGCAGCCACTTACACAGCAACAGACAGACGGATACAGACATTCACCCAGTTTAGTCACTAACCCATGCATTCAGTAAGATACGTTTAATCACTCACTTATACAGTTAGTCACGCACCTACTAAATCATCCATTCACACACTTATACACCCACTCACTCTTTAATACGCCTTTCCCTATATATATTAAACATATTTAAACTTTACAGAAACACACAGTCACTGGATGATGTCATCAGTGATGTCATCAGTGATGTCATTTGAGATGTCATCAGTGATGTCATCAGTGATGTCACTGACCATGTCATGAGTGATGTAATATGTGACGTCATCAGCAGTGCATTGCGGGGGCGCGAGTTATAGTTAGCTGAACTAACTATAACGGGGGAATTTCACGGGTTTTGTACGAGTGAAATGTCCAACTAACTATAACTGTCCCTAAAACCTATGGTTTTTTCAGTGAGTTTCAAAGGTTTTTTAAATGCTAATTTGTAACTATAACATATCTGAAACCTATGGTTTTTTCAGTGAATATATATATATGTATATATGAAGATGAAGGATCACAAGAAAACAACAGCCAGCCAGGGCAAAAATCTGGATCCCAAAGGATACAATGAGTCACAAAGAAATAAAATATCCAAGAAAGAAGTGACTCAAACAGATAGATTCACCAAAGAACAAAAATATATTTCCACTACAACGTTTCAGCTTCCGCCTTCCTCAGGTAGTACAAGATGGTTTGCTCAGTGGCTGCACAGATGACACAGCTGAATTTTCAAAAAGCATCATGAGTGAAGATTCCATTTGGAATGTGGAATCAATGCAGTCCTGAGAGCTCTTGAGATATGCAGTAATCAGGTTGTATTATCAGTAATGTTCAGTCCATCTGGATGCAGTGATTTTAAACGGTACATCCAGAAGTTTTCTCTGGAGTCCAGTAGTTCTTCCTTTGAGACATGTTCCACGGGGAAAATCTTCAAATCTGATAGTAAATGATCCACAAGGTTAAAATGATTGGCTACAGGCTGGTCAATTTTCTTATTAATTATTGCCGATTTGTGGTTCCTGAATCGTGTACGGAGGTCATTCACTGTTTGGCCTACATATTGTTTTTTACAGCTTTGCCGTTGGCACTGAATCACATAAATAATGCATGTTGAGCGACATGTAAGATGCTGTCTTATTCCATAGGTCCTTCTCGTAACAGAACTAGTTACTGATGATGTTTGTAAAAGGTATTCACACGTGATGCACCTTTTAGAGTCACAGCAATGAACCCCTGCATTTGTTACAACTTGCTTGAGTTCAGCTCTCACAATAAGAGATCGTAAATTTGGAGCTCTGCGGTAAGCAATGACTGGCGGTTTTGGAAAAACCTTTTGCAATTTTTCACAAGTAGACAGTAAGGGAAATGTTTTTTGCATTATATTTCTGTAGTTGGGAGCTGATGGATGATAGTCAACCACAAATGGAGTTCTGTCACTTTTGTTTCTGCCGTTGGTATTCCAAATAAGTGCTTCTCTGGGTAACTGCAAAGACTTGTCAATTTGTTGCTGTATGATATGCAGAGGATAGCCTCGCCTTTTAAATAATGTAGCAAGCTCCTGTAGATGGTCTTTACAGGTTTCCTCATTGCTGCAGATGCGTCTTATTCTGAGTGCTTGGCTGTAGATGATGCTCAGTTTAGTGTGGTGTGGGTGACATGAAGTCCAGTTTAGATACAAATGAGCATCTGTAGGCTTGTGGTACAGATCAGTTGTAATTTTTTGTTCATGAATGGTGAGTAGCACATCCAGAAAAGGGAGATGATGCTTCTGTTTAGTATTGCTGCTGGTAAATTTGATGGTAGGATGGATATTGTTGATATAAGCTGTAAATTGTTCCAATGCTCTACTTCCTGCATTCCATATTATAAATATGTCATCAATGTATCTTAGCCATACCAGTGGTTTGATGCTATAAGTAGCAAGTATACAGTTCTCTAGTTTGCCCATGAAGATATTTGCATAGGATGGAGCCATCCGAGTGCCCATGGAAGTCCCTTGTATCTGCAGATAGTGTTTACCATTGAATGTAAAATTGTTGGATTTAAGGATAACTCTTGCAAAGTTGGTAAGCACATTTGTTGATGGCTTTTTCACAGTTCTTTTATTAAGAGCTTCAGATAATGCCATAAGCCCATCCTCATGTGGTATATTGGTGTATAATGATGTAACATCAAATGTAGCCAGAAGAGTATCATCATCAAATGTGTAGGTTTGGTTTAATTTTTCAATAATCTGAAGGAAGTGACTGGTATCTTTAACAAATGATGGAAGTTCCTGTACAATGGGCTGGAGGTGCAGGTCGACAAATAAAGATAGTCTCTCAGTGGCTGTGTCATTGCCAGAGATGATGGGACGGCCAGGATTGTTCATTTTGTGAATTTTGGGAAGCATATAAAATCTCCCAGGTCTTGGTTTGGGATGAACAAGTATATCTGCTGTTGCTTCATCAATGAGGTTTAAGCTCCTGTACCTTACAACCATGTTCTTAATTTCTTTGTTTAAGTCTTCTGTGGGATCAGTTTCTAAAGGTTTGTAAGTGTTGGTATCCATTAGTTGTCTCATTCCTTCCTCAATATAATCACTTACTTTCAAGGCAACCACTGCACCACCTTTGTCTGCCGGTTTTATAATGACATCCATTCTCTGTTGAAGGAGGTGGAGAGCTTTTCTTTCTTCTCGGGTAATGTTATCAAAAATCCTCTTAGGTGTTGATTCCTTGATGAGTTTGTTGATGGATAAAATGTATGTATCAAGAACAGGATTTCTACCACATTGAGGAGTCCATGATTTGGGATGGCGGAACTTCTTAAATGGATCTGGAAGGTAGCTTGGCAGACCAACATTAGAATTATTGTAAAAGTATTCTGCAAGTCTGCATCTTCTCTCGAAGGTTTTTAGGTCTCTCATCATGTTGGCCATATTATGGTCCTTCGGTACAGGACAGAAATAGAGGCCTTTGCTCAAGAGGTTCAATTCACCTGGTGATAGGAGCCCTCCAGTCAAGTCAATAACTGGGTCGGATGTCTGGAAGGGTTGTAACTGGCTGATGCTATGCAGCTTTTTTTGTCTTATAAATCTTCTGTTTTTTTTATGCTGTTTACTCACAGGGCTTACACTGACAAGAAAATCTCCAAAAACAGAATGATTTAGGAAGTGGTGAGTTGGAAGAGGAGGTATATGAAATCTTAACATATCTCTTTTTAGTTTTGCAGATTTAATTTCAATAGCATTCCTGGCAGTCATCTTTTTTACTACTGCAACCCTCTGTAGTATGTGTGCCACTTCAGAGTCACTTTTTGTGTTCTTTAAAAGTTCCAGTTCTTTTTGTAGCTTGGCTTTAAGCATTTGCATTTTTTGAATGGTTACTTTAATAGATGCCAATAGTAGGGCCATTGATGAGTTATGCAGTAAAATATTCCATGTAGCGGACCATTCACAACTAGTTAGTTTAAAAGGTGGCTTAGACTTAACCTCCAACCCCATAGGATAGATGTTAAGTTTTTTATAGATTTGTAAATGTGCTATTGTAAATTGGCACTTACTGATTTTCTCCTGGATGAACAGCGCATATCTAGGATGTAGATTTGTTCTTGACATGGTGGTTGCTTCTGGCTTGAGTGTCGGATCCGGGGAGGATACAGGTTTGTAATCCCAAAAAGAGTATACTTGAAGATGAAGGATCACAAGAAAACAACAGCCAGCCAGGGCAAAAATCTGGATCCCAAAGGATACAATGAGTCACAAAGAAATAAAATATCCAAGAAAGAAGTGACTCAAACAGATAGATTCACCAAAGAACAAAAATATATTTCCACTACAACGTTTCAGCTTCCGCCTTCCTCAGGTAGTACAAGATGGTTTGCTCAGTGGCTGCACAGATGACACAGCTGAATTTTCAAAAAGCATCATGAGTGAAGATTCCATTTGGAATGTGGAATCAATGCAGTCCTGAGAGCTCTTGAGATATGCAGTAATCAGGTTGTATTATCAGTAATGTTCAGTCCATCTGGATGCAGTGATTTTAAACGGTACATCCAGAAGTTTTCTCTGGAGTCCAGTAGTTCTTCCTTTGAGACATGTTCCACGGGGAAAATCTTCAAATCTGATAGTAAATGATCCACAAGGTTAAAATGATTGGCTACAGGCTGGTCAATTTTCTTATTAATTATTGCCGATTTGTGGTTCCTGAATCGTGTACGGAGGTCATTCACTGTTTGGCCTACATATTGTTTTTTACAGCTTTGCCGTTGGCACTGAATCACATAAATAATGCATGTTGAGCGACATGTAAGATGCTGTCTTATTCCATAGGTCCTTCTCGTAACAGAACTAGTTACTGATGATGTTTGTAAAAGGTATTCACACGTGATGCACCTTTTAGAGTCACAGCAATGAACCCCTGCATTTGTTACAACTTGCTTGAGTTCAGCTCTCACAATAAGAGATCGTAAATTTGGAGCTCTGCGGTAAGCAATGACTGGCGGTTTTGGAAAAACCTTTTGCAATTTTTCACAAGTAGACAGTAAGGGAAATGTTTTTTGCATTATATTTCTGTAGTTGGGAGCTGATGGATGATAGTCAACCACAAATGGAGTTCTGTCACTTTTGTTTCTGCCGTTGGTATTCCAAATAAGTGCTTCTCTGGGTAACTGCAAAGACTTGTCAATTTGTTGCTGTATGATATGCAGAGGATAGCCTCGCCTTTTAAATAATGTAGCAAGCTCCTGTAGATGGTCTTTACAGGTTTCCTCATTGCTGCAGATGCGTCTTATTCTGAGTGCTTGGCTGTAGATGATGCTCAGTTTAGTGTGGTGTGGGTGACATGAAGTCCAGTTTAGATACAAATGAGCATCTGTAGGCTTGTGGTACAGATCAGTTGTAATTTTTTGTTCATGAATGGTGAGTAGCACATCCAGAAAAGGGAGATGATGCTTCTGTTTAGTATTGCTGCTGGTAAATTTGATGGTAGGATGGATATTGTTGATATAAGCTGTAAATTGTTCCAATGCTCTACTTCCTGCATTCCATATTATAAATATGTCATCAATGTATCTTAGCCATACCAGTGGTTTGATGCTATAAGTAGCAAGTATACAGTTCTCTAGTTTGCCCATGAAGATATTTGCATAGGATGGAGCCATCCGAGTGCCCATGGAAGTCCCTTGTATCTGCAGATAGTGTTTACCATTGAATGTAAAATTGTTGGATTTAAGGATAACTCTTGCAAAGTTGGTAAGCACATTTGTTGATGGCTTTTTCACAGTTCTTTTATTAAGAGCTTCAGATAATGCCATAAGCCCATCCTCATGTGGTATATTGGTGTATAATGATGTAACATCAAATGTAGCCAGAAGAGTATCATCATCAAATGTGTAGGTTTGGTTTAATTTTTCAATAATCTGAAGGAAGTGACTGGTATCTTTAACAAATGATGGAAGTTCCTGTACAATGGGCTGGAGGTGCAGGTCGACAAATAAAGATAGTCTCTCAGTGGCTGTGTCATTGCCAGAGATGATGGGACGGCCAGGATTGTTCATTTTGTGAATTTTGGGAAGCATATAAAATCTCCCAGGTCTTGGTTTGGGATGAACAAGTATATCTGCTGTTGTTTCATCAATGAGGTTTAAGCTCCTGTACCTTACAACCATGTTCTTAATTTCTTTGTTTAAGTCTTCTGTGGGATCAGTTTCTAAAGGTTTGTAAGTGTTGGTATCCATTAGTTGTCTCATTCCTTCCTCAATATAATCACTTACTTTCAAGGCAACCACTGCACCACCTTTGTCTGCCGGTTTTATAATGACATCCATTCTCTGTTGAAGGAGGTGGAGAGCTTTTCTTTCTTCTCGGGTAATGTTATCAAAAATCCTCTTGGGTGTTGATTCCTTGATGAGTTTGTTGATGGATAAAATGTATGTATCAAGAACAGGATTTCTACCACATTGAGGAGTCCATGATTTGGGATGGCGGAACTTCTTAAATGGATCTGGAAGGTAGCTTGGCAGACCAACATTAGAATTATTGTAAAAGTATTCTGCAAGTCTGCATCTTCTCTCGAAGGTTTTTAGGTCTCTCATCATGTTGGCCATATTATGGTCCTTCGGTACAGGACAGAAATAGAGGCCTTTGCTCAAGAGGTTCAATTCACCTGGTGATAGGAGCCCTCCAGTCAAGTCAATAACTGGGTCGGATGTCTGGAAGGGTTGTAACTGGCTGATGCTATGCAGCTTTTTTTGTCTTATAAATCTTCTGGTTTTTTTATGCTGTTTACTCACAGGGCTTACACTGACAAGAAAATCTCCAAAAACAGAATGATTTAGGAAGTGGTGAGTTGGAAGAGGAGGTATATGAAATCTTAACATATCTCTTTTTAGTTTTGCAGATTTAATTTCAATAGCATTCCTGGCAGTCATCTTTTTTACTACTGCAACCCTCTGTAGTATGTGTGCCACTTCAGAGTCACTTTTTGTGTTCTTTAAAAGTTCCAGTTCTTTTTGTAGCTTGGCTTTAAGCATTTGCATTTTTTGAATGGTTACTTTAATAGATGCCAATAGTAGGGCCATTGATGAGTTATGCAGTAAAATATTCCATGTAGCGGACCATTCACAACTAGTTAGTTTAAAAGGTGGCTTAGACTTAACCTCCAACCCCATAGGATAGATGTTAAGTTTTTTATAGATTTGTAAATGTGCTATTGTAAATTGGCACTTACTGATTTTCTCCTGGATGAACAGCGCATATCTAGGATGTAGATTTGTTCTTGACATGGTGGTTGCTTCTGGCTTGAGTGTCGGATCCGGGGAGGATACAGGTTTGTAATCCCAAAAAGAGTATACTTGAAGATGAAGGATCACAAGAAAACAACAGCCAGCCAGGGCAAAAATCTGGATCCCAAAGGATACAATGAGTCACAAAGAAATAAAATATCCAAGAAAGAAGTGACTCAAACAGATAGATTCACCAAAGAACAAAAATATATTTCCACTACAACGTTTCAGCTTCCGCCTTCCTCAGGTAGTACAAGATGGTTTGCTCAGTGGCTGCACAGATGACACAGCTGAATTTTCAAAAAGCATCATGAGTGAAGATTCCATTTGGAATGTGGAATCAATGCAGTCCTGAGAGCTCTTGAGATATGCAGTAATCAGGTTGTATTATCAGTAATGTTCAGTCCATCTGGATGCAGTGATTTTAAACGGTACATCCAGAAGTTTTCTCTGGAGTCCAGTAGTTCTTCCTTTGAGACATGTTCCACGGGGAAAATCTTCAAATCTGATAGTAAATGATCCACAAGGTTAAAATGATTGGCTACAGGCTGGTCAATTTTCTTATTAATTATTGCCGATTTGTGGTTCCTGAATCGTGTACGGAGGTCATTCACTGTTTGGCCTACATATTGTTTTTTACAGCTTTGCCGTTGGCACTGAATCACATAAATAATGCATGTTGAGCGACATGTAAGATGCTGTCTTATTCCATAGGTCCTTCTCGTAACAGAACTAGTTACTGATGATGTTTGTAAAAGGTATTCACACGTGATGCACCTTTTAGAGTCACAGCAATGAACCCCTGCATTTGTTACAACTTGCTTGAGTTCAGCTCTCACAATAAGAGATCGTAAATTTGGAGCTCTGCGGTAAGCAATGACTGGCGGTTTTGGAAAAACCTTTTGCAATTTTTCACAAGTAGACAGTAAGGGAAATGTTTTTTGCATTATATTTCTGTAGTTGGGAGCTGATGGATGATAGTCAACCACAAATGGAGTTCTGTCACTTTTGTTTCTGCCGTTGGTATTCCAAATAAGTGCTTCTCTGGGTAACTGCAAAGACTTGTCAATTTGTTGCTGTATGATATGCAGAGGATAGCCTCGCCTTTTAAATAATGTAGCAAGCTCCTGTAGATGGTCTTTACAGGTTTCCTCATTGCTGCAGATGCGTCTTATTCTGAGTGCTTGGCTGTAGATGATGCTCAGTTTAGTGTGGTGTGGGTGACATGAAGTCCAGTTTAGATACAAATGAGCATCTGTAGGCTTGTGGTACAGATCAGTTGTAATTTTTTGTTCATGAATGGTGAGTAGCACATCCAGAAAAGGGAGATGATGCTTCTGTTTAGTATTACTGCTGGTAAATTTGATGGTAGGATGGATATTGTTGATATAAGCTGTAAATTGTTCCAATGCTCTACTTCCTGCATTCCATATTATAAATATGTCATCAATGTATCTTAGCCATACCAGTGGTTTGATGCTATAAGTAGCAAGTATACAGTTCTCTAGTTTGCCCATGAAGATATTTGCATAGGATGGAGCCATCCGAGTGCCCATGGAAGTCCCTTGTATCTGCAGATAGTGTTTACCATTGAATGTAAAATTGTTGGATTTTAGGATAACTCTTGCAAAGTTGGTAAGCACATTTGTTGATGGCTTTTTCACAGTTCTTTTATTAAGAGCTTCAGATAATGCCATAAGCCCATCCTCATGTGGTATATTGGTGTATAATGATGTAACATCAAATGTAGCCAGAAGAGTATCATCATCAAATGTGTAGGTTTGGTTTAATTTTTCAATAATCTGAAGGAAGTGACTGGTATCTTTAACAAATGATGGAAGTTCCTGTACAATGGGCTGGAGGTGCAGGTCGACAAATAAAGATAGTCTCTCAGTGGCTGTGTCATTGCCAGAGATGATGGGACGGCCAGGATTGTTCATTTTGTGAATTTTGGGAAGCATATAAAATCTCCCAGGTCTTGGTTTGGGATGAACAAGTATATCTGCTGTTGATTCATCAATGAGGTTTAAGCTCCTGTACCTTACAACCATGTTCTTAATTTCTTTGTTTAAGTCTTCTGTGGGATCAGTTTCTAAAGGTTTGTAAGTGTTGGTTTCCATTAGTTGTCTCATTCCTTCCTCAATATAATCACTTACTTTCAAGGCAACCACTGCACCACCTTTGTTTGCCGGTTTTATAATGACATCCATTCTCTGTTGAAGGAGGTGGAGAGCTTTTCTTTCTTCTCGGGTAATGTTATCAAAAATCCTCTTGGGTGTTGATTCCTTGATGAGTTTGTTGATGGATAAAATGTATGTATCAAGAACAGGATTTCTACCACATTGAGGAGTCCATGATTTGGGATGGCGGAACTTCTTAAATGGATCTGGAAGGTAGCTTGGCAGACCAACATTAGAATTATTGTAAAAGTATTCTGCAATTCTGCATCTTCTCTCGAAGGTTTTTAGGTCTCTCATCATGTTGGCCATATTATGGTCCTTCGGTACAGGACAGAAATAGAGGCCTTTGCTCAAGAGGTTCAATTCACCTGGTGATAGGAGCCCTCCAGTCAAGTCAATAACTGGGTCGGATGTCTGGAAGGGTTGTAACTGGCTGATGCTATGCATCTTTTTTTGTCTTATAAATCTTCTGGTTTTTTTATGCTGTTTACTCACAGGGCTTACACTGACAAGAAAATCTCCAAAAACAGAATGATTTAGGAAGTGGTGAGTTGGAAGAGGAGGTATATGAAATCTTAACATATCTCTTTTTAGTTTTGCAGATTTAATTTCAATAGCATTCCTGGCAGTCCTCTTTTTTACTACTGCAACCCTCTGTAGTATGTGTGCCACTTCAGAGTCACTTTTTGTGTTCTTTAAGAGTTCCAGTTCTTTTTGTAGCTTGGCTTTAAGCATTTGCATTTTTTGAATGGTTACTTTAATAGATGCCAATAGTAGGGCCATTGATGAGTTATGCAGTAAAATATTCCATGTAGCGGACCATTCACAACTAGTTAGTTTAAAAGGTGGCTTAGACTTAACCTCCAACCCCATAGGATAGATGTTAAGTTTTTTATAGATTTGTAAATGTGCTATTGTAAATTGGCACTTACTGATTTTCTCCTGGATGAACAGCGCATATCTAGGATGTAGATTTGTTCTTGACATGGTGGTTGCTTCTGGCTTGAGTGTCGGATCCGGGGAGGATACAGGTTTGTAATCCCAAAAGAGTATACTTGAAGATGAAGGATCACAAGAAAACAACAGCCAGCCAGGGCAAAAATCTGGATCCCAAAGGATACAATGAGTCACAAAGAAATAAAATATCCAAGAAAGAAGTGACTCAAACAGATAGATTCACCAAAGAACAAAAATATATTTCCACTACAACGTTTCAGCTTCCGCCTTCCTCAGGTAGTACAAGATGGTTTGCTCAGTGGCTGCACAGATGACACAGCTGAATTTTCAAAAAGCATCATGAGTGAAGATTCCATTTGGAATGTGGAATCAATGCAGTCCTGAGAGCTCTTGAGATATGCAGTAATCAGGTTGTATTATCAGTAATGTTCAGTCCATCTGGATGCAGTGATTTTAAACGGTACATCCAGAAGTTTTCTCTGGAGTCCAGTAGTTCTTCCTTTGAGACATGTTCCACGGGGAAAATCTTCAAATCTGATAGTAAATGATCCACAAGGTTAAAATGATTGGCTACAGGCTGGTCAATTTTCTTATTAATTATTGCCGATTTGTGGTTCCTGAATCGTGTACGGAGGTCATTCACTGTTTGGCCTACATATTGTTTTTTACAGCTTTGCCGTTGGCACTGAATCACATAAATAATGCATGTTGAGCGACATGTAAGATGCTGTCTTATTCCATAGGTCCTTCTCGTAACAGAACTAGTTACTGATGATGTTTGTAAAAGGTATTCACACGTGATGCACCTTTTAGAGTCACAGCAATGAACCCCTGCATTTGTTACAACTTGCCTGAGTTCAGCTCTCACAATAAGAGATCTTAAATTTGGAGCTCTGCGGTAAGCAATGACTGGCGGTTTTGGAAAAACCTTTTGCAATTTTTCACAAGTAGACAGTAAGGGAAATGTTTTTTGCATTATATTTCTGTAGTTGGGTGCTGATGGATGATAATCAACCACAAATGGAGTTCTGTCACTTTTGTTTCTGCCGTTGGTATTCCAAATAAGTGCTTCTCTGGGTAACTGCAAAGACTTGTCAATTTGTTGCTGTATGATATGCAGAGGATAGCCTCGCCTTTTAAATAATGTAGCAAGCTCCTGTAGATGGTCTTTACAGGTTTCCTCATTGCTGCAGATGCGTCTTATTCTGAGTGCTTGGCTGTAGATGATGCTCAGTTTAGTGTGGTGTGGGTGACATGAAGTCCAGTTTAGATACAAATGAGCATCTGTAGGCTTGTGGTACAGATCAGTTGTAATTTTTTGTTCATGAATGGTGAGTAGCACATCCAGAAAAGGGAGATGATGCTTCTGTTTAGTATTACTGCTGGTAAATTTGATGGTAGGATGGATATTGTTGATATAAGCTGTAAATTGTTCCAATGCTCTACTTCCTGCATTCCATATTATAAATATGTCATCAATGTATCTTAGCCATACCAGTGGTTTGATGCTATAAGTAGCAAGTATACAGTTCTCTAGTTTGCCCATGAAGATATTTGCATAGGATGGAGCCATCCGAGTGCCCATGGAAGTCCCTTGTATCTGCAGATAGTGTTTACCATTGAATGTAAAATTGTTGGATTTTAGGATAACTCTTGCAAAGTTGGTAAGCACATTTGTTGATGGCTTTTTCACAGTTCTTTTATTAAGAGCTTCAGATAATGCCATAAGCCCATCCTCATGTGGTATATTGGTGTATAATGATGTAACATCAAATGTAGCCAGAAGAGTATCATCATCAAATGTGTAGGTTTGGTTTAATTTTTCAATAATCTGAAGGAAGTGACTGGTATCTTTAACAAATGATGGAAGTTCCTGTACAATGGGCTGGAGGTGCAGGTCGACAAATAAAGATAGTCTCTCAGTGGCTGTGTCATTGCCAGAGATGATGGGACGGCCAGGATTGTTCATTTTGTCAATTTTGGGAAGCATATAAAATCTCCCAGGTCTTGGTTTGGGATGAACAAGTATATCTGCTGTTGATTCATCAATGAGGTTTAAGCTCCTGTACCTTACAACCATGTTCTTAATTTCTTTGTTTAAGTCTTCTGTGGGATCAGTTTCTAAAGGTTTGTAAGTGTTGGTATCCATTAGTTGTCTCATTCCTTCCTCAATATAATCACTTACTTTCAAGGCAACCACTGCACCACCTTTGTTTGCCGGTTTTATAATGACATCCATTCTCTGTTGAAGGAGGTGGAGAGCTTTTCTTTCTTCTCGGGTAATGTTATCAAAAATCCTCTTGGGTGTTGATTCCTTGATGAGTTTGTTGATGGATAAAATGTATGTATCAAGAACAGGATTTCTACCACATTGAGGAGTCCATGATTTGGGATGGCGGAACTTCTTAAATGGATCTGGAAGGTAGCTTGGCAGACCAACATTAGAATTATTGTAAAAGTATTCTGCAAGTCTGCATCTTCTCTCGAAGGTTTTTAGGTCTCTCATCATGTTGGCCATATTATGGTCCTTCGGTACAGGACAGAAATAGAGGCCTTTGCTCAAGAGGTTCAATTCACCTGGTGATAGGAGCCCTCCAGTCAAGTCAATAACTGGGTCGGATGTCTGGAAGGGTTGTAACTGGCTGATGCTATGCATCTTTTTTGTCTTATAAATCTTCTGGTTTTTTATGCTGTTTACTCACAGGGCTTACACTGACAAGAAAATCTCCAAAAACAGAATGATTTAGGAAGTGGTGAGTTGGAAGAGGAGGTATATGAAATCTTAACATATCTCTTTTTAGTTTTGCAGATTTAATTTCAATAGCATTCCTGGCAGTCCTCTTTTTACTACTGCAACCCTCTGTAGTATGTGTGCCACTTCAGAGTCACTTTTTGTGTTCTTTAAGAGTTCCAGTTCTTTTTGTAGCTTGGCTTTAAGCATTTGCATTTTTTGAATGGTTACTTTAATAGATGCCAATAGTAGGGCCATTGATGAGTTATGCAGTAAAATATTCCATGTAGCGGACCATTCACAACTAGTTAGTTTAAAAGGTGGCTTAGACTTAACCTCCAACCCCATAGGATAGATGTTAAGTTTTTTATAGATTTGTAAATGTGCTATTGTAAATTGGCACTTACTGATTTTCTCCTGGATGAACAGCGCATATCTAGGATGTAGATTTGTTCTTGACATGGTGGTTGCTTCTGGCTTGAGTGTCGGATCCGGGAGGATACAGGTTTGTAAACCCAAAAAGAGTATACTTGAAGATGAAGGATCACAAGAAAACAACAGCCAGCCAGGGCAAAAATCTGGATCCCAAGGGATACAATGAGTCACAAAGAAATAAAATATCCAAGAAAGAAGTGACTCAAACAGATAGATTATATCAACAATATCCATCCTACCATCAAATTTACCAGCAGCAATACTAAACAGAAGCATCATCTCCCTTTTCTGGATGTGCTACTCACCATTCATGAACAAAAAATTACAACTGATCTGTACCACAAGCCTACAGATGCTCATTTGTATCTAAACTGGACTTCATGTCACCCACACCACACTAAACTGAGCATCATCTACAGCCAAGCACTCAGAATAAGACGCATCTGCAGCAATGAGGAAACCTGTAAAGACCATCTACAGGAGCTTGCTACATTATTTAAAAGGCGAGGCTATCCTCTGCATATCATACAGCAACAAATTGACAAGTCTTTGCAGTTACCCAGAGAAGCACTTATTTGGAATACCAACGGCAGAAACAAAAGTGACAGAACTCCATTTGTGGTTGACTATCATCCATCAGCTCCCAACTACAGAAATATAATGCAAAAAACATTTCCCTTACTGTCTACTTGTGAAAAATTGCAAAAGGTTTTTCCAAAACCGCCAGTCATTGCTTACCGCAGAGCTCCAAATTTACGATCTCTTATTGTGAGAGCTGAACTCAGGCAAGTTGTAACAAATGCAGGGGTTCATTGCTGTGACTCTAAAAGGTGCATCACGTGTGAATACCTTTTACAAACATCATCAGTAACTAGTTCTGTTACGAGAAGGACCTATGGAATAAGACAGCATCTTACATGTCGCTCAACATGCATTATTTATGTGATTCAGTGCCAACGGCAAAGCTGGAAAAAGACAATATGTAGGCCAAACAGTGAATGACCTCCGTACACGATTCAGGAACCACAAATCGGCAATAATTAATAAGAAAATTGACCAGCCAGTAGCCAATCATTTTAACCTTGTGGATCATTTACTATCAGATTTGAAGATTTTCCCAGTGGAACATGTCTCAAAGGAAGAACTACTGGACTCCAGAGAAAACTTCTGGATGTACCGTTTAAAATCACTGCATCCAGATGGACTGAACATTACTGATAATACAACCTGATTACTGCATATCTCAAGAGCTCTCAGGACAGCATTGATTCCACATTCCAAATGGAATCTTCACTCATGATGCTTTTTGAAAATTCAGCTGTGTCATCTGTGCAGCCACTGAGCAAACCATCTTGTACTACCTGAGGAATGCGGAAGCTGAAACGTTGAGGTGGAAATATATTTTTGTTCTTTGGTGAATCTATCTGTTTGAGTCACTTCTTTCTTGGATATTTTATTTCTTTGTGACTCATTGTATCCTTTGGGATCCAGATTTTTGCCCTGGCTGGCTGTTGTTTTCTTGTGATCCTTCATCTTCAAGTATACTCTTTTGGGATTACAAACCTGTATCCTCCCGGATCCGACACTCAAGCCAGAAGCAACCACCATGTCAAGAACAAATCTACATCCTAGATATGCGCTGTTCATCCAGGAGAAAATCAGTAAGTGCCAATTTACAATAGCACATTTACAAATCTATAAAAAACTTAACATCTATCCTATGGGGTTGGAGGTTAAGTCTAAGCCACCTTTTAAACTAACTAGTTGTGAATGGTCCACTACATGGAATATTTTACTGCATAACTCATCAATGGCCCTACTATTGGCATCTATTAAAGTAACCATTCAAAAAATGCAAATGCTTAAAGCCAAGCTACAAAAGAACTGGAACTTTTAAAGAACACAAAAAGTGACTCTGAAGTGGCACACATACTACAGAGGGTTGCAGTAGTAAAAAGAGGACTGCCAGGAATGCTATTGAAATTAAATCTGCAAAACTAAAAAGAGATATGTTAAGATTTCATATACCTCCTCTTCCAACTCACCACTTCCTAAATCATTCTGTTTTTGGAGATTTTCTTGTCAGTGTAAGCCCTGTGAGTAAACAGCATATAAAAAACAGAAGATTTATAAGACAAAAAAAGATGCATAGTATCAGCCAGTTACAACCCTTCCAGACATCCGACCCAGTTATTGACTTGACTGGAGGGCTCCTATCACCAGGTGAATTGAACCTCTTGAGCAAAGGCCTCTATTTCTGTCCTGTACCGAAGGACCATAATATGGCCAACATGATGAGAGACCTAAAAACCTTCGAGAGAAGATGCAGACTTGCAGAATACTTTTACAATAATTCTAATGTTGGTCTGCCAAGCTACCTTCCAGATCCATTTAAGAAGTTCCGCCATCCCAAGTCATGGACTCCTCAATGTGGTAGAAATCCTGTTCTTGATACATACATTTTATCCATCAACAAACTCATCAAGGAATCAACACCTAAGAGGATTTTTGATAACATTACCCGAGAAGAAAGAAAAGCTCTCCACCTCCTTCAACAGAGAATGGATGTCATTATAAAACCGGCAGACAAAGGTGGTGCAGTGGTTGCCTTGAAAGTAAGTGATTATATTGAGGAAGGAATGAGACAACTAATGGATACCAACATTTACAAACCTTTAGAAACTGATCCCACAGAGGACTTAAACAAAGAAATTAAGAACATGGTTGTAAGGTACAGGAGCTTAAACCTCATTGATGAAGCAACAGCAGATATACTTGTTCATCCCAAACCAAGACCTGGGAGATTTTATATGCTTCCCAAAATTCACAAAATGAACTGTCCTGGCCGTCCCATCATCTCTGGCAATGACACAGCCACTGAGAGACTATCTTTATTTGTCGACCTGCACCTCCAGCCCATTGTACAGGAACTTCCATCATTTGTTAAAGATACCAGTCACTTCCTTCAGATTATTGAAAAATTAAACCAAACCTACACATTTGATGATGATACTCTTCTGGCTACATTTGATGTTACATCATTATACACCAATATACCACATGAGGATGGGCTTATGGCATTATCTGAAGCTCTTAATAAAAGAACTGTGAAAAACATCAACAAATGTGCTTTCCAACTTTGCAAGAGTTATCCTTAAATCCAACAATTTTACATTCAATGGTAAACACTATCTGCAGATACAAGGGACTTCCATGGGCACTCGGATGGCTCCATCCTATGCAAATATCTTCATGGGCAAACTAGAGAACTGTATACTTGCTACTTATAGCATCAAACCACTGGTATGGCTAAGATACATTGATGACATATTTATAATATGGAATGCAGGAAGTAGAGCATTGGAACAATTTACAGCTTATATCAACAATATCCATCCTACCATCAAATTTACCAGCAGCAATACTAAACAGAAGCATCATCTCCCTTTTCTGGATGTGCTACTCACCATTCATGAACAAGAAATTACAACTGATCTGTACCACAAGCCTACAGATGCTCATTTGTATCTAAACTGGACTTCATGTCACCCACACCACACTAAACTGAGCATCATCTACAGCCAAGCACTCAGAATAAGACGCATCTGCAGCAATGAGGAAACCTGTAAAGACCATCTACAGGAGCTTGCTACATTATTTAAAAGGCGAGGCTATCCTCTGCATATCATACAGCAACAAATTGACAAGTCTTTGCAGTTACCCAGAGAAGCACTTATTTGGAATACCAACGGCAGAAACAAAAGTGACAGAACTCCATTTGTGGTTGATTATCATCCATCAGCTCCCAACTACAGAAATATAATGCAAAAAACATTTCCCTTACTGTCTACTTGTGAAAATTGCAAAAGGTTTTTCCAAAACCGCCAGTCATTGCTTACCGCAGAGCTCCAAATTTACGATCTCTTATTGTGAGAGCTGAACTCAGGCAAGTTGTAACAAATGCAGGGGTTCATTGCTGTGACTCTAAAAGGTGCATCACGTGTGAATACCTTTACAAACATCATCAGTAACTAGTTCTGTTACGAGAAGGACCTATGGAATAAGAAAGCATCTTACATGTCGCTCAACATGCATTATTTATGTGATTCAGTGCCAACGGCAAAGCTGTAAAAAACAATATGTAGGCCAAACAGTGAATGACCTCCGTACACGATTCAGGAACCACAAATCGGCAATAATTAATAAGAAAATTGACCAGCCTGTAGCCAATCATTTTAACCTTGTGGATCATTTACTATCAGATTTGAAGATTTTCCCTGTGGAACATGTCTCAAAGGAAGAACTACTGGACTCTAGAGAAAACTTCTGGATGTACCGTTTAAAATCACTGCATCGCGATGGACTGAACATTACTGATAATACAACCTGATTACTGCATATCTCAAGAGCTCTCAGGACTGCATTGATTCCACATTCCAAATGGAATCTTCACTCATGATGCTTTTTGAAAATTCAGCTGTGTCATCTGTGCAGCCACTGAGCAAACCATCTTGTACTACCTGAGGAAGGCGGAAGCTGAAACGTTGTAGTGGAAATATATTTTTGTTCTTTGGTGAATCTATCTGTTTGAGTCACTTCTTTCTTGGATATATATATGTATATATATATGTATATATGTATATATATATATATATATATATATATATATATATATATATATATATATATATATAATTACCCAGTCACTGTGTACTTAAAGTTGAGTCTGTGTTTCTATAGGAAATGCATTTTCTGTATTGCTAATAACTTTGGCACCGTTTGATGAATGACCAGTTTGTGCCTAGAAAGTTTTGGGGTGATCGGTCAGGTGGAGGCAAGAAAAAAATGGGGTCCCAAAAAGTAAAATCCCTAATCATTTTCCATTGACTTCTTTAGGCAGTGCGACAGCAAAAACTGCTGAACGGAATTACGCCAGAATTCGCAAGAAACTAGATCTGGGTACACAGATTGTGCTTTTTGTGATTTGGTGTACATCTGTTCAGTAGTTTTTGAGAAATTAAAGGTCAAACGTATTTGTATATCTGGACATTTGGGTCTGCGAGAGGCTTGAGAGACACTGGCGGGAGTTCCAGTTTAAAAATAGAGCATTCTGATTAGCCCAGGGAGCTTTATTTCCCTTAGGTCAATTTGCTCCTGCGTAGCGAGCGCTCTGATTGGCTTCCAGCAACATCAGAAAAATATTCCTGACAGCCATTACAGGACTTTGGGACTTTGTCCCCTGTCCTGAAATAGTGAAAAAAACAAAGATCTAAGGGGACATGGTAGGGATACCCTTGTAGGAGAGTAGGATCTGCCTCTTATGGTTACCCCCACTTTTTGCTGGTGTATCACTGTTTTTCGACTTTAGTCTGGCTGGGGCCCTGCTATTCAGGACCCCAGCCTAGCTGCTTCCTCTCTAAATTGATTCCATGTACTTTAGGTGCATCCCAGATTGGATTCTGGGGTGCCCTTATAAGTCCCTAGTATATGGTATACTATGTACCAAGGGCATAGACACCCCAGAGGCCTACCAGGGGCTGAAGCATGTATTGTGCCACCCCTGGAAGGCCCTCCAAAATGACACCACAGGTCTGCTACTGCAGCCTGGGTAAGGTGGTACATGCACCCCTTACTGTGGTATAGGCTACCTATATCACTACCATTGCACACACATTACTTTATTATACAGTTAATTAAAACCGTAACATACAAACATCATAATAATACTTGATAAAATGTAAGGATTAAAATATAAGGAATAATAAAAGATTGTATACACATTTATAAGTCTGGCAATACAAAATAAATATCAAATCCAAAAAGCAGCATTTCAAATTAATGGCAATATATCACAATCGGCCGTTTGGTCCAAAAGAGAAGTGTATGGTATAAAAGACAATAGCAAAAGTGTCACAATGCTTATTACTGAAGATGTAACTTTCATCGACGTTCATTTATGCAATAAGAATAAAGCTTGTCAGTTTCTTAATGCTGGGCATTATGCAGTGTAGTTAAAATAATGTTAACAAACTTCCCAGCTCATGCTAGAACTTGGGCTGAGTTATTACTGAAGCACAAATCAGATGCTTCCCTGCAATGTCTCAGAAACTTTTCCCGATAAACTGGGACCAGTAGGCGTCGGCGATCATTGGCAAGATGAGGGCAACAACATAGCAGATGTAACCAGGACTCATGTGGATAATTGCAGAGCCTACATGTTAGCTGACCATTCCTCCGAGCCCACAGCGGGTTAAAGTCATGAATTGGAAGGGCTAACAGCCTCATATAAATGATTTTATTGCGAGTCTGCGATTGAAGAGAATAGTTAAAATATGGTTGAGATTTCCCTTAATATACGAGTCATTCAAAGCTGCAAGGAGTGGTTTTTGGGAAGCCGAGCAACATCTCTCTCGAATGATACTAGAGTAATTTGGCTTTTTATCGTTTTTTTCCACATTGACAGGGAAATAATTGGATTAGAAAAGTTGATGATTTCAATCTTCAATGTGGAAATGGCCAAATGCAGCTGTCTGTACCAAGGAGAGAGTTCGTCCGTGAACACTGATTGCAATTGTTCTTTCATGGATTGAGCTGGTGCACGTAGAGTGTAGATGTAGAATTTAATTAAGTCTCCCAGACAATAAAGATCTGCACTTGCCAGGCCCAGCTCAAGTCTCAGCCTCGCCCTCCTTGCATGCTGAGGAGCCGAAAATATTTTCTTATAGGCCATTATTTGATAATTCACTAAAAATGAATCCATTTTGCCAGGGAAAGCCAGGTGACCATAAGACACTGCTATTGCACACACATATAAACCTATAAGTCACTCCTATGGCAGGCCTTAACAATCCTGAAGGCAGAGTGCTTGGTTTTTATGTGAGAGGGTGCCCCTGCATGAGCAGAGCCCCTCTGCAGCGTTCAGAGTCAATCCTCTGGTGCGGTTTGTGGTGCAGCCTGACCATATACTCTTAAGTGCATTATAACCTCGCGTTAAATGCTAACTTTGGGATGGCTGCACGGAAACATGTCGTGTTTGGTGTCAAACATCTTGGAATACTACCCCCCGCCAGACTGGCGGCGGGGGTAGCATTCCACCCTTCTAGAGGGAGAGACATGTACACACCGGCATACCCGGTATTAACTTTACAGAGCCCTGGCATCACAAAATGGATGCCGCTGCCACAGACACGGGTCTGGCCTCCTGCTGCTGACTTAAACTCCAGCAGGGGAGGCCTGGACAATAGGTTTCCTGTTGAAGGGAGGCGTAACCACCTCCCCAGACAGGATAGTGTGTATTGGGGCTGGGCGGGAGCACTCTCTGGTGCTTTGAAATCCTGCACTGGGGGCACATTTGGTGTGCCTGTGCATAGTCCAGTTCAAACCGGTTGCAGGGGCTACCTGCCCCTGCTCTGGTGCAAAACTGGACAAAGGGAATGGGTGTAACCACCCCTCTTCCCTGACCCTCCCATAGGTGGGTCCCCAGAGTATGTCCAACCCCCTAACTTAGTATAAGTATGGGACCCCAGTCCTTAGGACTTTAGATTACCCTGGACAAAACTCTGAAGCCGAATCCTGGACCTTTGACGCTCTACTTCAAGATTAGAGGACTGAAGAATCTCCCTTGGGGTCAAGGAGTGACTCCCCTGCTTGGCAGGCACCTAAGAAGCAATTGTCCGGTCTGCATCGCTGAAGCTCCCGCTGGACGCCGAAGTCTTTGCAACACCAGAGGTAGATTTCCAGACTTCCCCAAGGCTGCCCTGAGTCCCCAGTGAAGCTGAGGCCCGTAGCTGTCGTGGGTAACGTGGAACCGTGACCCCTGGACACCGAGAACTTTTGTAAGTGCATCCTCTTCCTGGTCTCCCACGAAGTTGTGCTTTGGGCTCCGAGTAGCCCCCGCCTCCAGCACCGACTGCACCAAAGATCACTGGCCTCCACTCCACGAGTGTCCTGTGAGCCAGCTCCAAGTGCGTCCACTCAAGGCTCCTTCGCAGTCGCTAGTCCATTGGCTAGTGGGCCCTCCCGGAGGCAACTCTTCTTCTGCTTGGGCTTTCCTGGTTGCTCCAGACGTGCCCTAACTTACCCTTGCTGGGTGAGTCCCCCAGACCTTGCTGGTCTGCATCATCGTCCTTTCTTTGTTTCCACATGACTTGCCGTTGCCAAGGCTTGTTGGGTCCAATCTGGTCGCCGACACCGCAGCAATCGACAGACATCGTGGGACAGCTCGAATCCAGCTCCTGGTTGTCGTCAACGCCTCCTGGACCTCGTGGCTGAAGTGTCAAGACGACGTCAACCTACCTGAAGCACCCGACATCGGTGGGCATCTGCTCATCGCCTTCCTGGTCACTGGCTAGTGACCCAGACTCTGTCCCCTCTGCTTTCAGGTCCTTCAGATCTTCAATCCACTCTTGGATCCACCCGGACACCTTCGACTTGGTCACCAGCAGCCTGCTGCAGCAGATCGCCATTGAAAACGACGAAACCCGACGCCAAAAGACACCTATGCACCCGGCTTCCCTGGGTGAGGTAACTCGAGTACTCCGGTGCTCCCGTGGGTATTGACTCTAGAACTGCCTAGTTCTAAAGGGGTTTGCTCCAAGTCCTCCTCTAAGTGTCCTTTCCTTTGAAAAATCCAACCGCGACTTTCCCCATAGAAGTCAACGGTGGCTCGCGGCTGTGTTCTCACACTGCACGCGTTCCCCGTGGGTCCCCTGTGTCACTACCTTGGGTGGTTCCTTGGGGTCCAAGCACTTCTACAGGCTCTAGGCCTTGTGTCTAGTTCAGTCGTGGTTCTTATACCACTATTTTAGTATATGGTTTGGTACGCCCCTAGGGCTCAAACGTGTATTGTGCTAAATACTGTTGATATTTGACTTGTAACTTATGTACTTCGAACTCTAGCCTCATAAAGAGACTAGAGGGGGTGTGTTTAAGACTAAATACATATATTTTATATATATACCTGGTGTGGTCCTCTTTCATTTGGTCACTCAAGAGATTATAGACTGGTAAAACAAGCTGCTTTACATTCCTTCAAGACTTAGCCTGAAGGCTGCTCTCCATAGCTAGCACTAGGATAGCTTTCAATAAAGGTTGTCTTTAACCTATCTCCATAAGGGGTTGTTTGGACTGGTACAAGGTGCCCACTAGAACTAGTGGACAGCATATGCCAGGCCAACTTCTCACATTGGTGTGCAGCGTGTGGGATTCCAGCTTGCTATTGTTTTACCAGATAATCTCAATTGAATTGATCAAGTGAAAACCACTAAGGGTACCTAAGGTACATATAAATTCAAGCTTAGAAATACAGTAAGTTCTACTGAACTTAGAGTTGTGTGTCAAGGGCCTAGCACACCCTTTCTACAACTCAAGAGAGTTTAGTAGGCCACACTAGAGTAGGTAGTGCATACACCACACCTCACTAGTAATGTCTTCACTGCCAGGAACCAGTGGACTCCTGCCATCCAAATATGACAACCTCCCATTCTTGGAATTGAGAGAGTGGTGCAAGATTAGGAAGCTGAAGACAGGCAAAAGTGCCAACACCCAACGTCTCATGGAGATGCTCCTGCTAGATGATCTCAGAAGACCTATAGGGTCTGCAAGGGTAGGCAGAGAGGGTGGGGCAGAAGATGAGGAAGGGGCCAGGGGTGAAAATACCCAGGACCTGACCTCTGAAACTGGCCAGGAAGGTGACAATGACCTTGCTTTGGAAAATGCAGCTCCTCCTGCAGATGAGGAGGAGGATCAGAATGACCTCCCCTTTGTCCCACCAGGAAGAGTTGTGAGTGTGCCCAGAAGGTCCAGATCTCCTTCTCAGGAGTCTAACCATTCTGACACCTCAGTAGGGACCTCTGTTTCTTCTCATAGGAGGGAAACCTCTCATGAAAGGAAAGACAGACTGCTCAAGTATGAGGAAGCTCAGTTGAGAATCAGAAAACAGCAGTTGGCTATAGATAGGGAGTCCCTAGAGCTTCATAGACAAAGAAGAAAGTTGGGACTAGAGTTCCATGGTGGCAGCAACTTCCCTAGTGGTAGGGAAAGGTCTTATGACCATAGAAACCTGAGCAAGATTGTCCCTCCCGACTAGAGTGGGGATGACATCCACAAATGGATTACTGCACTGGAGAGGGCCTGTAAAGTACAGAGGGTCCCTCAGGAGCAGTGGGCAGCAATCTTGTGGCTCTCCTTTGCAGACAAAGGTAGAGACAAGCTCCTCACTGTAAGAGAAGAGGATGCTGATGATTACCAAGTCCTGAAGAGTGCCCTAATAGATGGATTTGGCCTAACCACTGAACAATACAGGTTAAAGTTCAGAGATACCCAAAAGGCACAGACACAGGACTGGGTGGACTTTGTAGATTGTGCTACAAAGGCTCTGGAAGGCTGGTTACTGGGCAGTAAGGTGTGTGACTTCAAAGGATTTTATAATTTAATCATGAGGGAGCAGATTCTTAATAACTGTCAGAATCAGTTGCTACATCAGTACCTGGTTGACTCTGATCTGACCTCTCCCCAAGAATTGGGAAAGAAGGCAGACAAATGGGTCAGAACCAGGGTGAAGCAGAAAGTACAGAACCAAGGTGGTGACCAGAAGAAGCAAGATTCCAAAAACTCTGATAAGGGTGGGGAGAAGGGTAAAGACCAGAAGTCTTCACAAGGCCCCCAAAAATCTTCTTCAGGTGGGGATTCCCAATCTAATAAAGGAAAAGGCCAAAAGAAACCATGGTGCAAAGTCTGTAAGCAAAAGACTCACTGGACCAGTGACTGCACCAAGTCCAAAGACTCCAATCCAGCCACCATTGCCCCTAAGGCAACTGTTCCCCCTAGTTCAGCTACAAGTGGTGGTGGAAACACTCAGAATAAGGGTTTAGTAGGGTTGACCCTGGGTACTGAGATGGACTCTGGCCTAGTCAGAGTGCCTACTCAGGCTGTCCTAGTCTGTGATGGGGGCATGGATATGTCCCCCTTTGTGAGTCCCACTAATTTGGGCAAATACAGACAGCAGCCTTTAATTAATGGAAGGGAGGCTTTGGCATTCAGGGACACAGGAGCAAGTGTCACCATGGTGACACAAGATCTTGTGGATCCTGGGCAGATTATACTTGGTGAAATGTACCAAGTGACCAATGCTAGCAATGTCAGAACAGACCATTCTCTGGCAGTTGTTAACTTCTCCTGGGGAGGGGTAACTGGTCTTAAGAAGGTTGTGGTAAGTGCAGACCTACCAGTTGAATGCTTGCTTGGCAATGATCTTGAAACCTCAGCTTGGGCAGAGGTGGCGCTCAGGAAACATGCAGAAATGCTAGGGATCCCTGCACATGTCTCTGCTGTGACCAGGTCACAGGCAAAAATGTCAAAAGCTGAACAGGCCCTGGATTCTGGAATAATTGACCAGGTGCCTCCCAAGAGAAGGAGCAGTAGGGTTAAGGCAGTGCCTTCCCCCTTGGCTCAGGAGGAAGATCAGTCTTTTGAGGAAACTGATTTCAGGCCTGAAGAAGGAACTGTCCCAGAGGAGCTTGAACCTGATCAGGTTGAGTTCTTGGGGACAGGGGGCCCTTCCAGGGCAGATCTGAGCCAGGAGCAGCTGAACTGCCCCTCTCTTGAACCCCTCAGACAGCAGGCTGCTGCTGAGGCTGCTGGGAATGCTAGTGGCACCCATAAGATATATTGAGATGATGGACTCCGGTACTCAGAGAGTAGAGACCCCAAGCCTGGAGCAGCCAGGAGGTTGGTTATACCTCTGAAGTTCAGGGGCTTCCTATTGACACTAGCCCATGATATTCCCTTAGCAGGTCACCTGGGCCAGAACAAGACTTGGGACAGAATTGTCCCTCACTTTCACTGGCCCCACATGTCTGAAGACACCAAGGAGTTTTGTCGCTCCTGTGTAACCTGCCAAGCCAGTGGGAAGGCAGGTGGCACCACAAAGGCCCCCTGATACCACTACCTGTGGTGGGGGTTCCCTTTGAGAGGGTGGGGATTGACATAGTTGGTCCCATGGATCCCCAAACAGCATCTGGGCACAGGTTTATCCTGGTGGTGGTGGACCATGCCACCAGGTACCCAGAAGCCATTCCCCTTAGGACCACTACAGCTCCTGTGGTGGCAAGGGCCCTCCTGGGAATTTTCTCAAGAGTGGGCTTTCCTAAGGAGGTAGTATTTGACAGAGGTGCAAACTTTATGTCCAGTTACTTGACTGCAATGTGGAAGGAGTGTGGAGTGACTTATAAGTTCACCACACCCTATCACCCACAATGCAATGGTTTAGTTGAAAGATTCAACAAAACCTTGAAGGGCATGATTAAAGGGCTCCCAGAAAAGCTTAGGCGAAGATGGGACATACTCTTGCCCTGCCTTTTATTTGCATACAGGGAGGTGCCTCAGAAGGGGGTTGGCTACAGCCCTTTTGAACTTTAGTTTGGCCATCCTGTTAGGGGTCTGTCACACTGGGGATCGGTACCAGGCTGAAGGTAGCCAAAACAAAAGGATCGACTTATCAAGATTTTTATTCGTGACAAGAACAAAAGTAAAGTCAAACGTCTGTTTGGGCATAAGACAAGCTTCCCGGTTGGAGTGATCCCGTCTTCACCAGGGCTTCTCCTGGACTTGGGGTTTAGTCCCGAGTTTATCTCGTTCCCAAGAGTCGGTATTGCCGGTGTATGGGAAGGAAAGGAAAAAAATACCGGAATCAGTGTTTAGGTAGGGCGTATTTTCTATAGCAAGGGAAGAGGAGTGAGGGAGTAGGTCACCTCTAACCCAGCACCAAGTGGACCCCGACGTGACCTCCCTCTAAACAACGTCCTTCCCCCTCCCGTGTCCCGTGAACCCCTGGAGTTTTGCCCGTACCTTGACAAGCCACCCCCTCCTGGAGGGTGGCTGGGCGAGACGCGGTCCGGTTGGCCTCCTGGCTTGATGTTTTCGGTCGGCGGCAGCGCCTCTCGGCTTGGCGTCTTCCTCTACAGCCAGTCTGCTCGTCCCGTGGGGTATCCCGCTTCTGCTCTCTTCCTCCGTCCACGCCACAAACTCTCCTCCTCCGGGGAATACAACTTCCGTCGTTGGTACGAAGTCCGGCCTTCTTGTATCGCCCGCCTGTTCCTCTGATAGGCCGGCTTCCGACAGCGTCATGGGCCACGCCCCCGGGGATTCCTCTTGAGGGATTTGCTTAAAGGGCTCCAGCCCTGCCTGTATAGAGGGCGAGATGGCGTTTATGAGTGTTTTGTCGCTGTCAAAGGGCAACAAAGTCCGCAGTTCGTCATCAGATTCGTGACACACGTCCCCCCCTGGCATTCCCCGATCGGGGGAAAGGGGAAACCGGGACAGGTAGTCCGCGTTGCCTTGGTCCTTGCCCTTACGGTGTAGTACCTCAAAACGGAAGGGTTGCAGAGCTAAAAACCAGCGAAGGACCCTGTCATTGACTCCTTTATTCCTCTGAAGCCAAGTGAGAGGAGCATGGTCGGTATATAACAAAAAGGAACGCCCCTCTAGGTAATACCAGAGTTTTTCCACACTCCATTTCAGGGCCAAACACTCCTTCTCTATTGTGGGATAGGCTTTTTCCCTGGGGAAGAGCTTCCGGCTGATGTACAGGATGGGGCGTTCTAATCCCTCGCTATCTAGCTGCGAAAGAACGGCACCTATCCCCACCCCTGAAGCGTCCGTTTGCAGAACGAATGCTTTTTGGAAGTTTGGAGTGAGTAGGACAGGAGAAGTGGTCAATGACGTTTTTAGGGCCATGAAGGCCTGGAGTTCCTGTTCAGAGGGGTTTCTGATACGGTTAGCCGTAGTGGACTTCTTTAGCAAATCAGTGAGGGGTGCTGCTGTTTGGCAAAAATGGGGGATGAACCATCTATAGTAGCCAACCAAGCCCAAAAAAGCCCTCATCTCTTTCTTGGTGTTGGGAAAGGGGGTGTCTTGAATGGCCCTTACCTTTTCTGACTGTGGTTCAATCAGCCCTTCCCCCAACAAGTAACCCAGGTATTTGACCTTCTGGAAGGCGAATTTGGACTTTTTGGCGTTGATATGAAGGTTGGCTTCCCTCAGTTCTGTAAGAACGGCGGAAAGGTGTGACTGATGCTCCCCCCATGTTCTGCTAAAGACCACAATATCATCCAAATAGCCCGAGGAATATCCCAGATGGTTTTTCAGGAGGGCGTCCATGAGCCTCTGAAAGCTAGCGGGGGCACCATGAAGGCCGAAAGGCAATACTGTGAATTGAAACAGTCCATCAGGGGTAGAGAATGCAGTCTTTTCCTGGTCTTCCGGGTGGAGAGGGATCTGCCAGTAGCCTTTGGTGAGGTCGATGGTGGATATGTAGCGTGCCTCACCTAGGCGCTCGATCAGCTCATCCACCCGGGGAAGGGGATAACCATCCTGCTTGGAGATGCGGTTAACCGCTCTGAAGTCAATACAGAAGCGGGTGCTTCCGTCTGGTTTAGGGACAAGAACAATCGGTGAACACCAATTGCTCTTTGAGGGCACCACTACCCCTAAAGTTAACATATCGGCCACCTCTTTTCGTAACGCAGCACGGCGTGCTTCTGGGACCCGGTAGGGTTTTTGTTTGACCACAACGCCGTCAAGGGTAGGTATCGAATGGGTGGCTAAAGACGTTTTGCCAGGCTGGTTGGAAAAGATATCGGAGTATGAGAGGTGAAGGGCTTGTAGCTCTTCTTTTTCTTTCGTGCTAAGCTCGGGACCAAGAATGGTATCACGGACTGTGGTTTGAGCCGGGGTGGCGAATGAAACACTGCGGGGTGTCTTGGGAGTCGGACCCAACCATTTTTTTAGTATGTTCACGTGATACATTTGGGTTTTGTTAGAGGAGAGACGGAGCACATAAGTGGTCTTCCCAACTCTCCTTATAACCTCAAAAGGACCCTGCCACTCTTTTCTTAATTTGTGAGAGGAGGAGGGGAGAAGTATCAACACCCAGTCGCCTGTTTTAAACTCCCTCCATTTCGTCCCCTTGTCGTATTGTAGCTTGTGTCGTGTTTGGGCCTTGTCTAGTTGGTTTTGTGCTAAAATCCTCAATTTATGAAGCCTTACCTTCACCTGGTTTGCATAATCCAGTAAGGCTTGAGCCTCAGCCACCCCTTGTTCTTCCCATGTCTCTTTTGTAATTTCGAGGAGGGTGCGAGGCCGCCTCCCGAACAGGAGTTTAAAAGGGGAGACACCTAAGCTGGACTGTTTGGTGCTCCTAATAACAAACAGAGCTAACGGAAGAAGCTGATCCCAATTTCTTCCGTCCCCGGACAGGAGTTTTTTTAACGTGAGCTTTAAGTTCCCGTTATACCGTTCTACGAGGCCATCCGTTTGAGGGTGGGACACGGATGTCTTTATGTGCTTGATGTCTAGCTGTTTACAGACTTCCTTCATGAGGCGGGACACAAAAGGCGTGCCCTGATCCGTGAGTATTTCTCTCGGAAACCCCATTCTTGCAAACACCTCGATCAGTTTTTGGGATATGGTTGTGGTAGTGGCTGTCTTCAGGGGGAGGGCTTCCGGATAGCGAGTGGCATAGTCCACAATCATAAGAACGTACTGATGACCTTTACTGGACCTGGGAAGGGGTCCTATCAGATCCATCCCTATACGTTCGAAAGGCCGCCCAAGAATAGGTAGAGGCTGTAGGGGTACTTTTGGAGGGATGTAGGGGTTTCGTTTCTGGCATATCTCACACTCCTGGCAATACTTTTTGATTTGGAGATATATGCCAGGCCAGTAAAAGTTATCCAGGATCGCCTGACTGGTTTTCTCAGCCCCCACATGACCCGCTAACAAATGAGAATGGCCAAAATACAGGATCTGGTCCCTAAACCCCGTTGGTACTAACAACTGAGGTGTAGCCCCCTCCTTAGCGATGCGGTATAGAAGCCCATGTTGTTCTATAAAGCAAGGATAGGTTTTGTTTTGGGTGTCCTTTGTTTCCTGCGCTCTCTGCCACGCATGTCTAAGGGACGCATCATTTAACTGGGCCCCCTGAAGTTTTTATCCATAGCCCAGGGCTCTGAGGTGAGGAGAGTGTTGTGTGGACTTTCTGGGACTGTCTCTGTTTTCAGGGCACTGGCAAGGAGGAGGGGAAAACAGGGATTGTCTACCCCCAAGATTAGTGGCTCAGGAAGAAAAGGAAGAACCCCTACAGTAATGGTAGTATGGGTGCCTGCTTTGGTGCGTATGGACAAGTGAGCTACAGGATAGACCCGTATATCCCCATGCACACATCGTATGCAGACATTCCTTCCTGAGACAATCTGCGATTTAGGGACCACATCCTCCCGGGCCACGGAATGCCTACACCCCGAATCAAGGAGGGCTTTCACTTCCTGGTCGTTTACCATGAGACTCACATAGTACATATGTCCCCTCTCCTGGGCAAACAGAACCGATCTGGGAGCATAGCTGACGTCCATAGGTTCCTCCTCGGGTCTGTCTCTCTTCTTCCTACAGAAGCGAGCTATGTGGCCCCACTCGCCACATTCGAAACACTGGGGGCTAGAGGTGATGGGAAGGTCAGACCTCCCTGGTCGAACCCTGGGGGGCTCTGGGTAGGTTTTGGTGGGTCTTCTCTCGAACTTTGACGTAACAGGACCCTTTTGGGGTTTTTCGGGTTCCTTGGAAGTTCCACGACTTTGGGCACGGGTGAATGAAGTGGCCATTTCAACGGCCTGTTCGATTGTCAAATTTGCATGCTGTCGAAGCCACCTTTGGGTGCCATAGGGAAGGGCTTCTAAATACTGCTCGAGATAGATTTTGTTCATTACATTCTCGAGAGTGGATTCTTGTGGTTTCAACCAACGGTCGGCGGCATCCTTCATCTTGTAGAAGAGCGTTTTAGGAGTGTCACCCGCCGCTCCGCGTTCTTGCCGAAACCTAAGGCGGTGGGCCTCATCATCGACTCCAAGGCGGTCCAGGATGTACTGTTTCACAATCCCATATCCAGCACTCCCATCTCTGTTGACAGTCTGGTACGCCGCCTGAGCCTCCGCTGTGAGCAATGGCGCCAAGTAAAAGGGCCATCGGTCAGTGGGCCATCCACTGGCCCGGGCTGCCCTTTCGAAATTAAGAAAAAACGCTATAGGGTCCTCCCCAGGTACGTATTTTTGCAGGGGGACAACAGTGCCAGGAAGTGTAGGGCCTCTCCCTTGTCCCAGTCCCAGGAGGAGCTGGTTTTGCCCTTCGGCCAGTTTCACCATATTATCCGCTTGGGTCTGTATGGCTGCAGAAAAAACCGCCCTGTCCATCTCGGCCTGACCGGTACTCCGCTCGACGGCCCATTCCAGCTTGGTTTGGCCCTCCTTCAGCTGGTGTATTAGGTTCTCCATCCTGTAGCGACAGAGGCTATGCCCGCATTCTCCACCACTTTGTCACAACTGGGGATCGGTACCAGGCTGAAGGTAGCCAAAACAAAAGGATCGTCTTATCAAGATTTTTATTTGTGACAAGAACAAAAGTAAAGTCAAACGTCTGTTTGGGCATAAGACAAGCTTCCCGGTTGGAGTGATCCCGTCTTCACCAGGGCTTCTCCTGGACTTGGGGTTTAGTCCTCCCGCGTTTATCTCATTCCCAAGAGTCGGTATTGCCGGTGTATGGGAAGGAAAGGAAAAAAAATACCGGAATCAGTGTTTAGGTAGGGCGTATGTCCTATAGCAAGGGAAGAGGAGTGAGGGAATAGGTCACCTCTAACCCAGCACCAAGTGGACCCCGACGTGACCTCCCTCTAAACAACGCCCTTCCCCCTCCCGTGTCCCGTGAACCCCTGGAGTTTTGCACGTACCTTGGCAAGCCAGCCCCCTCCTGGAGGGTGGCTGGGCGAGACGCGGTCCGGTTGGCCTCCTGGCTTGATGTTTTCGTCGGCGGCAGCACCTCTCGGCTTGGCGTCTTCCTCTACAGCCGGTCTGCTCGTCCCGTGGGGTATCCCGCTTCTGCTCTCTTCCTCCGTCCACGCCACAAACTCTCCTCCTCCGGGGAATACAGCTTCCGTCGTTGGTACGAAGTCCGGCCTTCTTGTATCGCCCGCCTGTTCCTCTGATAGGCCGGCTTCCGACAGCGTCATGGGCCACGCCCCCGGGGATTCCTCTTGAGGGATTTGCTTAAAGGGCTCCAGCCCTGCCTGTATAGAGGGCGAGATGGCGTTTATGAGTGTTTTGTCGCTGTCAAAGGGCAACAAAGTCCGCAGTTCGTCATCAGATTCGTGACAGGGTCCATTGTGTCTGGTGAAGGAAGGTTGGGAGTTACCTCTCAAACTCCCTAAACAGGACATAGTGGACTATGTACTTGGTCTCCGCTCCCGGATGGCTGAGTATATGAAAAAGGCAACCAAAAACCTTGAGGCTAGCCAAGAATTACAGAAAGCCTGGCATGACCAAAAGGCTGTGCTGACTGTTTACCAGCCAGGGCAGAAAGTGTGGGTGCTGGAGCCAGTGGCCCCAGCAGCCCTCCAAGACAAGTGGAGTCGCCCCCATACCATTGTTGAACAGAAGGGAGAGGTTACCTATCTGGTAGACCTGGGAACTCCCAGGAGCCCCCACAGGGTGCTCCATGTCAACAGGCTGAAGCCATATGTGGACAGGGCTGACATGGGCTTGCTCATGGCAACTGATGAGGGCCAGGAGGAGGAGAGTGACCCTCTCCCTGACCTGCTCTCTCAGAACCCTGATGATGGGTCAGTGGATGGTGTAGCCTTGGCAGGCAGCCTCACTACCCAGCAGCAAACTGATTGTAGACAGGTGCTCAATCAGTTCAGACACATGTTTTCTCTGACTCCAAGTCAGACCACCTGGTGCACTCATGAAGTGGACACTGGGGACAGTCTGCCTGTTAAAAGTAAGATTTGCAGGCAACCTGACCAGGTCAGGGACTGTATCAGGACAGAAGTCCAGAAAATGTTGGAACTGGGTGTCATTGAACCTTCAGATAGCCCCTGGGCTAGTCCAGTGGTCCTGGTGCCAAAACCTCACACAAAAGATGGTAAGAGAGAGATGAGGTTTTGTGTGGACTACAGAGGCCTCAATGTAGTCACTAGGACTGATGCCCATCCAATCCCCAGGGCAGATGAGCTAATAGACACTTTGGCCTCAGCCAAGTATCTAAGCACATTTGACCTAACAGCTGGCTACTGGCAGATCAGACTAGCTGATGATGCAAAGCCAAAAACTGCATTTTCTACCCCTGGTGGGCTTTTACCAATTTGTGGTGATGCCCTTTGGTTTGAAAATGCACCTGCCACTTTTCAGAGGTTGGTGAACACAGTCCTTACAGGTCTGGAAGCCTATAGTGCAGCATATCTAGATGATATTGCTGTCTTTAGCTCCACCTGGGAGGATCACCTGGTCCACCTCAGAAATGTTTTGGAGGCCCTGCAGAAGGCAGGCCCTAACTATCTAGGCCACAAAGTGCCAGATAGGGCAGAGTCAGGTTGTGTACCTGGGCCACCTTGTGGGTGGAGGCCAGGTTCAACCATTGCAGAGCAAGATCCAGACCATCATGGACTGGGCTGCTCCAACTACCCAGACTCAGGTGAGAGCCTTTTTAGGCCTGACTGGGTACTACAGAAGATTTGTCAAGGGGTTTGGATCAATAGTGACACCCCTGAATGACTTAACCTCTAAGAAAATGCCCAAAAGGTTCAGTGGACAGTTAGCTGTCAAAAGGCATTTGATGACCTGAAGTAGGCCATGTGCACTGCTCCCATTCTGCAAAGTCCTGATTACTCCAAAAAGTTCATTGTGCAAACAGATGCATCTGAGTTGGGGGTAGGGGCTGTACTGTCACAGTTGAATGATGAAGGTCAGGATCAGCCAGTAGCTTTTATTAGCAGAAGGCTGACCCCAGAGAGAAACGTTGGTCAGCCATAGAGAGGAGGCCTTTGCTGTGGTTTGGACTCTGAAGAAGCTGAGGCCATACTTGTTTGGCACTCATTTCCTTGTTCAAACAGACCACAAGCCCCTCTTATGGCTAAAACAGATGAAGGGTGAAAACCCCAAACTTTTGAGGTGGTCCATTTCCCTACAGGGGATGGACTATACAGTGGAACATAGACCTGGGAGTAACCATGCCAATGCAGATGGACTCTCCAGATATTTCTACTTAGAACATGAAGACTTAACTGGTCAAGGTTAGTTTAATGTCCCTGCGTTTGGGGGTTGTGTAGGAGAGTAGGATCTGCCTCTTATGGTTACCCCCACTTTTTGCTGGTGTATCACTGTTTTTCGACTTTAGTCTGGCTGGGGCCCTGCTATTCAGGACCCCAGCCTAGCTGCTTCCTCTCTAAATTGATTCCATGTACTTTAGGTGCATCCCAGATTGGATTCTGGGGTGCCCTTATAAGTCCCTAGTATATGGTATACTATGTACCAAGGGCATAGACACCCCAGAGGCCTACCAGGGGCTGAAGCATGTATTGTGCCACCCCTGGAAGGCCCTCCAAAATGACACCACAGGTCTGCTACTGCAGCCTGGGTAAGGTGGTACATGCACCCCTTACTGTGGTATAGGCTACCTATATCACTACCATTGCACACACATATAAACCTATAAGTCACTGCTATGTCAGGCCTTAACAATCCTGAAGGCAGAGTGCTTGGTTTTTATGTGAGAGGGTGCCCCTGCATGAGCAGAGCCCCTCTGCAGCGTTCGGAGTCAATCCTCTGGTGCTGTTTGTGGTGCAGCCTGACCATATACTCTTAAGTGCATTATAACCTTGCGTTAAATGCTAACTTTGGGATGGCTGCACGGAAACATGTCGTATTTGGTGTCAAACATCTTGGAATACTACCCCCCCACCAGTTCTGGCGACGGGGGTAGCATTCCACCCTTCTAGAGGGAGAGACATGTACACACCGGCATACCCAGTATTAACTTTACAGAGCCCTGGCATCACAAAATGGATGCCGCTGCCACAGACACGGGTCTGGCCTCCTGCTCCTGACCGAAACTCCGGCAGGGGAGGCCTGGACAATAGGTTTCCTGTCGAAGGGAGGTGTAACCACCTCCCCAGACAGGATAGTGTGTATTGGGGCTGGGCGGGAGCACTCTCTGGTGCTTTGAAATCCTGCACTGGGGGCACATTTGGTGTCCCTGTGCATAGTCCAGTTCAAACCGGTTGCAGGGGCTACCTGCCCCTGCTCTGGCGCGAAACTGGACAAAGGGAATGGGTGTAACCACCCCTCTTCCCTGACCCTCCCATAGGTGGGTCCCCAGAGTATGTCCAACCCTCTAACTTAGTATAAGTATGGGACCCCAGTCCTAAGGACTTTAGATTACCCTGGACGAAACTCTGAAGCCGAATCCTGGACCTTCGACACTCTACTTCAAGATTAGAGGACTGAAGATTCTCCCTTGGGGTCAAGGAGTGACTCCCCTGCTTGGCAGGCACCTAAGAAGCAATTGTCCGGTCTGCATCGCTGAAGCTCCCACCGGACGCCGAAGTCTTGAGGCTGCCCTGAGTCCCCAGCGAAGCTGAGGCCCGTAGCTGTCGTGGGTAACGTGGAACCGTAACCACACCGAGAACTTTTGTAAGTGAATCCTCTTCCTGGTCTCCCACGAAGTTGTGCTTTGGGCTCCGAGTAGCCCCCGCCTCCAGCACCGACTGCACCGAAGATCACTGGCCTTCACTCCACGAGTGTCCTGTGAGCCAGCTCCAAGTGCGTCCACTCGAGGCTCCTTCGCGGTCGCTAGTCCGTTGGCTAGTGGGCCCTCCCGGAGGCAACTCTTCTTCTGCTTGGGCTTTCCTGGTTGCTCCAGACGTGCCCTGACTTACCCTCACTGGGTGAGTCCCCCAGACCTTGCTGGTCTGCATCAACGTCCTTTCTTTGTTTCCACGTGACTTGCCGTTGCCAAGGCTTGTTGGGTCCAATCCCGTCGCCGACACCGCAGCAATCGACAGACATTGTGGGACAGCTCGAATCCAGCTCCTGGTCGTCGTCGACGCCTCCTGGACCTCGTGGCTGAAGAGTCAAGACGACGTCAACCTACCTGAAGCTCCCGACATCGGTGGACATCTGCTCATCGCCTTCCTGGTCACTGGCTAGTGACCCAGACTCTGTCCCCTCTGCTTTCAGGTCCTTCAGATCTTCGATCCACTCTTGGATCCATCCGGACACTTTCGACTTGGTCGCCAGCAGCCTGCTGCAGCAGATCGCCATTGAAAACGACGACGAAACCCGACGCCAAAAGACACCTATGCACCCGGCTTCCCTGGGTGAGGTAACTCGAGTACTCTGGTGCTCCTGTGGGTATTGACTCTAGAACTGCCTAGTTCTAAAGGGGTTTGCTCCAAGTCCTCCTCTAAGTGTCCTTTCCTTTTAAAAATCCAACCGCGACTTTCCCCATAGAAGTCAACGGTGGCTCGCGGCTGTGTTCTCATACTGCACGCGTCCTCCGTGGGTCCCCTGTGTCACTACCTTGGGTGGTTCCTTAGGGTCCAAGCACTTCTACAGGCTCTAGGCCTTGTGTCTAGTTCAGTCGTGGTTCTTATACCACTATTTTAGTATATGGTTTGGTACGCCCCTAGGGCTCAAACGTGTATTGTGCTAGATACTGTTGATATTTGACTTGTAACTTATTAACTTCGAACTCTAGCCTCATAAAGAGACTAGAGGGGTGTGTTTAAGACTAAATCCATATATTTTATATATATACCTGGTGTGGTCCTCTTTCATTTGGTCACTCAAGAGATTATAGACTGGTAAAACAAGCTGCTTTACATTCCTTCAAGACTTAGCCTGAAGGCTGCTCTCCATAGCTACCACTAGGATAGCTTTCAATAAAGGTTGTATTTAACCTATCTCCATAAGGGGTTGTTTGGACTGGTGCAAGGTGCCCACTAGAACTAGTGGACAGCATATGCCAGGCCAACTTCTCACAACCCTGACCCCTAAGCCCCATTAGGGGGACCCAGAGGGACCCTCCCCGGGGCCAAAATAAAGAAGAAAAATTGTCAGCTTCTGCCACGATTCCGCTGGACTCCCTTGGGATCGAAAACAAAAGCAAAAAACAAAATGGCAGCCGGGGAGGCCCGCATTGTTTAATTAGGGGATGGGTGCGTAGCCCCCTCCCCGAGCTGTACTCGGCCCTGGGGACCCCAATCCCTAGGACCCCATTTATTAATATGGGGAGAGGGGCACACAGCCCCCTCCCGGGCCATTATAGGCACTGGGGAGCCCACTCCCGCAAACACAAAGTCTGATCCCAGTGGACGGGAGCTTTAAAAATGTTCCCGCCAGCTGGGAGCAGACTTTTGATCTGTTTCCCTCACCTTTTTAAATACATAGGGTGCCTGGGGTGGGCTCCCCGGGTCCAAAATCGGATCGGTGGGGGGCCGTGTGCCCTCTCTCCTTATATTCACTGAATCGGGCCACAGGGATGGGGACCCTATCCCCTTGGCTGAAAACAGCTTGGGGGGGCTGTGTGGTCCCCCACCCCTTTTAAATACATTGGGGCCTGTGGGATGGGGTCTCTGGGGACAAATATGGACTGGGGAGGGTGGTTGTGTGCTCCCTCCCCCAAATAAGTAAATTAGGTCCCGTGGGATGGGGTCCCAAGGGCAAAATATGGCTCAGGGAGGAGGTCCACAAGCCCCCTCCCCTAAATAAGGCAATTGGGCCCTGGGGGTTGGGGTCCCAGGGGTTGAAAACAGCTCGAGAGGGAAGCCGCACAGCCCCGATCCCCTTTTATTGAAAATTTGGCACCGGGGATGGGTGTCCCTGGGACCTAATTAGGCTCAGGGAGGGGGAACGCGTGCCCTCCTCCCTTTATTAATTACGTGGCCCCAGGGGATGGGTTTCCTGGGGCCTAATAATGCTGGGGCAGTCGGGCCCTCCTCTCCTTTATAATGTAACGTGGCCCCAGGGTATGGGGTCCTCAGGAATTAATATATTTCATGGAGTGGGACCATGTGGCCCCCCTCTCCTTTATAATGTAATGAGACCTTAGGAGATAGAGTCCCCAGGGCCTAATAAGGCTTGGGGAGCAGGCCACATGGCCTTCCTCCCCTTTTAAAAAATGGACTGTCCTTCGTGATGTAGTTCTTGGGGCCTGAGAAGGCTCAGGGAGGGGGGGCCACGTGGCTGCTACAATTGTTTCTTGTATTTGACCCCGGATGGGGATGCCAGGGCCCAAAGGCCAACCTTATGCTGCGCACGCCAAAGGCCATGCACAGCTGGGGTTGGCTGCCAGCTGGGGATTTGGCCGCAGGGTCTGTCCCTTTGGGTGAATCTCTATGTTTTTTTAAAACCAAAACAAGATCTTATTTCACTTAACTATAACGGTACTTTATCCTTTGTTTTTTCTCCGCTCCCCCAGCTCCCAGATGTAAAGGTCATCGCATAGCCCTAGAGATATTGCGCACTTTATAAATTTTAAATCAAATCATAGGCCCACTCCTGTGGTCTAATATTCTTGCACCATACTGCTCAATGGTTGCCTCATGGGTCTATTACAGTGGTGTTCATCCAATATCCCTTGGGCTGCATACCATCCTGCTCCTGGGTTAGCTTGATTGGTCCACTGCAAAGGGTCTATTATATATTCCTAGAGTAGCACATATTCTGCTCCTGGGTTCACCTCATAGTCTTGTTGCTGATGTATCTATGTAATGATCCTAGGATTGTACTCCTAATTCTCCTGGTTTGCCCTCATAGATCCACTTCTGTATCGCTCATTAAGCATCCCCAGGGCTGCATCCAGGTCAGATATTAGGTTGACTTTATCTGTGCCTATGCTGGCCTGATAGGCCCTCTACTGTGGTGTCTATTAAATATTCCAAGCGCTGCACCCATAGTGCTCCTCAGCTAGCCGTACAAGCCAACTACTGTAGGGTTTTAGTTAACATTCCCTGGGCTGCATCCTTCTGTTTTGCTCAGTGAACCTTAAAGGTTCACTACTTTGTTGTCTATATACTATTTTCACGGTCGCACTCATAGTCCTATTCTGAATGGCCCAACACTGGGATGTTCATTTAATATTTGGGAGGTGCATCCTACCTTTCTTCTGGGCTCCCCTTACATGCCCAGGACTTTGTTGTCTTTAAATTTTCCAAGGGTGGCCGGCATACTGCCTCTAGGTTGACCTAACAGCCCTTCTACTGTAGTGTACATTTAATTTCTGCAGAATTGCACCAATTATTCTCATTATATGCCCATGATGGTTGTGTGTATTAAATGTTCTCTGGCTGCACCCACACTACTCTTGAAATTCCCTCATAGGCTCACTACTGTGAAGTTCTTTCAGTATTCCTAAGGTTGCACCCATACTGCTGCTGGGTGACTTTGTAGGGCTGAACTTTTGGGCGCTGTCTGAAATCCCAGGTCTAAACCCTGTTTTGCCCTGGGTTACACCATGGTCGCATATCGTTAATGGAAGTTTCTACTGCTAAAGGTATCCACATAGCTACAATGCTTACCCATTGACTTACTACATGGTCAAATTCCTTGCCTGAGGGTCCAATACAACTATCCAACCTTCCAACAAACCGTCACAGTTAAAGCTGACTGACACATTTCTCATGACTGACTGCAGCATTCCCTCACCTATTAAAAATGTTTCTCTACAGTATCGGTCTCGAGCAGCCTCTGCTAGATGAGCTTTTGCCACTCCAGAGATTCAATACCATCATGTTGCTTACCTACTATTGTCCCAGATCTAAAAACCATGTCTCAGCTCACAATCCTCAAGTCAACTAAACTATTGCCATACATATTCACACCAAACATTTGCCCTACCTGGTCTCAGTAAGACAGCAAATCAACAGAGGGGGAACATGGCGGCCGCTAGCTGAGCGGTGCGCGCGTCCGGAGAACTCTCCCATCCCTCTCCCACCCCCGTGGCAATGTTACCTGGAGTAGACCGTGTTTCAGCGTAGTAAACTCTGGAACTCTTTTCATGCTAAATGTGTGTCCAGCTCTTGATCCGGACTTCCAGTGTCTCCCGACCACCCGGCCCACTCTATCTCCCACGCTGGTACGGAGCCGCCCTGGAGTTGAGACGTGGTCGCAGAGCGGCGGCCCGCGGTCTCCTCCGGGTCGGCAGTGGCAGCGCCAGTATCAGCCGGTTCTTCGGGACGGCTGTGGCCGGCTGTGCTGATGAGAGAGTGAGGTCTATCCCGGAGGAGGTTTTGGATGCATACGTCCCGAGCGTTTCTCCTCATACTGCTACAAGCACCGTTTCTGCTGTTTCTGCCGGTAAGAGCGTGGCATCCTCTCCGCAAGAGGTGGAATCCTTGGCATTTTCGGAGGTGTTAGGCGGGAAGCGTAAGCAGTTAGGTGGCAAAGAGGTTTCCCATAGTCTAGACAGCCCGGTGTCAATCGCAAACAAGCGAGGGAAAAAAAGAGGAAAACGCGGGCAAAGTGAGTCAGGCCAGAAGAAAACGAGCATAAAAGGAAAAGACAGTGGGATACGCGAGACACAAACAGAAGAGAGTCAGGGTTTGGTGAAAGCAAGAGATAAGAACACAGCCTCCCCAAATGAAGTCTCCCCTAACGCAGAGACAGCCTTTCAAAACTATCAGGTTAAGGGAAAGAGTATAAAAGGAAAGAGGAACAAACCTGTCTCTTTATACAACAAAGTGAGAGTTACTCCATCACTTCGGTCCTTCTTTAGGGTACAACCTGAGATCTTGATTGTCACAAAGCGGGGGGAGGACTCCAGGGATAATTCTGAAATTTACCCCGCAAGCTCTGCAGTCTCCCGAGTTAATATGGATCCTAAGGGGGCACATCCCAGCCAAAATGCGACACCCACACCTATACCTATTGCAGTCTCTGAGAAACTGCCGGAACTGCAGTTAGGGGAGGGAGCAGAGTCGGTCTCTCAAAATCAAGGGGGTGCCGTCAACCATTCCTCAGGGGCCTCGATCGAAGCCTTATTCACTTCATTAAAAGAGGATATAAAACTGGGATTTGCAGTCTCTGCAGACAATCAAAGCGAGATAAGGAACGTATGCGAAACCCTAGGGAGGAAGGTGGATCTCCTAAATTCCAGGACCGAGTCCCTAGAGAGCTCTGTTGAGGAACTTAAGAATAATCTGGGGACAGCAGGGATAAAAATTCAAAGCTTACAAAGAGGTGAAGCTGCATTGCGGGACAGAATGGAGACATTGGAAAACAACTCTCGCAGAAACAATCTGCGGGTTACAAATGTTCCAGAAGGGAAAGAAGGGACAGACATTAAGACCTTTATGATTGCTTTGCTCAAGGAGGCCCTATCACTTGAAGAGTCAACAGAGCTCCTAGAAAGAGACATTCAAAGGATTCATAGGGACCCATTTCGTCATAACCCTAATAGGGCTAAGCCCAGGAAGATCCTTATCAATTTTCTTACTTATTCGGTTAAGGAAAAAATTCTGAATCTGGCCCTGAAGGAAAAGTCGTTAAGAGGCAGGGACTTTTCCTTTGAGGTTCGTTCGGACCTTTCTAAAGCCACTCTGGAAAGGCAGTGGGAACTTGGTAGTAGAATGGATGGCTTTAGGAAGGTCGGGCTGTAGTACAACTTAAATTCCCGGCCTTCCTGAAAGTTATGCATAATAATAAGATGCATAATATTAGGTCAGCCCAAGAGGCAGACGATTTGCTAGATACAATTAGCAAGGAGGTCCCATAAGCCGTTAGAGATATCTTTTTTTTGGTTTTTGGAATGGGTCAGGTCAGAGAAGCTGAGTATGAGTAAATTGAGTTTCTTTTGTTTCTTGTCTATCCCTACTCCCCATTCCCTGCTTGGTTAATGGTTTGGCAATGGTTTGGCAAGATCTGGTTTAAAAAAAAAAAAAAAAAAGTTTAGGCAAGAGAAATAAGGGACAAAAAAAAAAAAAAATGGGGTATAGTATCTTTTGAAAAGATAAAAAAGATAAAAAGATAAAAGATTAAAAAGGGGGGAGGTCGGTAAAGGGGCATAAAACAAAAATGGAGAAAAAAAAAAAAAGATGTGTGTGTAGTTAATATAAATAAGTAGGGTAACTCACAGTCACAATAGAAATAGGGGGAGTAGTTCATGGTCGCAAAATCTGGTCAAACACCGGACCAGAGTAATGGGGGAAGGGTTCCCTAAGGGGGGAGGAGGTAGGGGGCAGGGGGAGGGGGAGCACAGGGTGAAAAAAATAGGAAAAACCTCATTTGTCTTAATTCCGCTAGATTTTGAAATTTTAAAGAGTAGGAGGATTGGGAAAGCTGGAAGGTGTACCTGTTCTTGGCTTCGGCTTGCTAGGGCTGAATACGATGAATCTAACTCTTACTTTAATTTTAGAATAGTATGACAAAACTACAGATACTCTCCTGGAATATCAATGGCCTGCGCATGAGGGCGCGAAGAGCTAGAATCTTACAATATCTGAGAGATTCCCCTGCGCAGGTCATTGTCATCCAGGAGACTCACCTTCTAAAGGCAGAGACAGAGGAACTGCTAAAAACTCAGAAGTGGGTGGACGCTTTCATATGCACCGATCAGACGGCTAATATTAGAGGGGTCTGTATTATCTTTAAGAAGCAAGCTAGAGCTCAGATTTTACAACATAGGAAAGATCTAAGTGGTAGGTGGCTGATATTGAAGATTACTTTAATGGGCATTTTTTTACTTTAGTTGGATATTACGGCCCTAACCAGGATGATCCTTCTAGCCTAAACTCTATTGGCTCACACCTTCTGGACTTCCCAGAGCCAGTGATATGGGCAGGAGATTTCAATATCGTCCTGGACCCTAAACTGGATAAAACCCCAAGCTGTAGAGCAGTAGCTCCCTCTAGATCTAGGACATCTCTTTGACAAAGATGACCCAATTGGGGTTATGCGACATATGGAGAGAAAGGTCAGGCGAGCAACTTGGAGTATCGTTTAGAAATTTTAAGTACAAACATAAGTCTAGAATAGACTATTTTTTGCTCAGCTATAATCTAAGGGACAGAGTCAGAGATATAAAATATTTACCCTCACATCTTTCGGACCATTCAGGAGTTTTATTAACCATTGATTGTATACAGTCACAGTATGCCAGAGCATGGTCATTTGATCGAACAATATTGCTTGAAGAGGAAGAGACAGCCTTCCTTTTTAATGAAACCAAACAATTCTTAGCGAACAACTTAGGTACAGCCAATATTACAACAGTTTGGGATACCCTCAAAGCTTTCCTCAGGGGAAGTATCACTAATAGAGCAAGCTATAGAAAAAAATACAGGGAAGTGACTTTAGCTCTGGAAGCCGAAATGAGAGCAGTCGAGGTAAAAATGAACAGCCAGGCCGGTATTGGCCGGAAGGAAGATCTTGATAAGTTTAATCAACTGAAAGAAGAGTTGGAGAGTATTCTTCAAAGGAGGCTCATGCGTAGGTGGGAGGCAAGCAAGATCGCCCATTTTGAGTATGGTGAAGGGGCAGGGAGATTACTTGCTTGGAAAATTAAGGCAGACCAGCTTCGAAACCACATAAAAGAAATTAAGGTGAACGATGACGCACCCTCCTTATCCTCAGATAAAGACATTGGTGAGGCTTTCCTGGATTATTTTCAAGATATCTATAAAGAGGCTTGCATAGAAGATAGCGCAATAGTTAAGCTCTGGCTGGATGGGACTGCATTACCATCTATCAGTTCCAAGCAACAGACAGATCTGCAGTGTGCTATTTCAGAAGAGGAGGTGAGGAAGGCAATGGCGGGCTGTAAAGGGGGAAAGCAGCCGGGCCTGATGGGCTTCCAGCCGAAATATATCGATCCTTGGGGAGGCTATAATCCCAGTATTAACTCAACTGTATAATATGATACTACTGGAGGGAATCAGCCCCTCGTTCGTGGGATGATGCCACTGTAGTTCTGATTTTGAAACCCGGAAAGAATCCAGCTAGTTGCGGTTCATATCGACCAATATCGCTCCTAAATACAGATTATAAAATCTTTTCCTCTATTTTAGCAGCTAGGCTGGGGATGGTGGCAAACGACATCCTGCACCCAGACCAAAAGGGCTTTGTGAAGGGGCGACAACTAGCAGACCTTACTTACGATCTGATCGGTGCAATTGATATTGCCTCCACTTACTCACTTCCTCTGGCAGCTTTAACTTTGGATGCCACTAAGGCTTTCGACAGGGTGAATTGGGGCTACCTGTTGGAAGTCATGGCGAGATTTAACTTGGGCGATAAGTTCTGCCGCACTATTCAGTTGTTATACCAAGCACCGTCCGCCAGGCTGCTGGTGAATGGAACTTTGACTGCGGCATTTAAGATAACTAGGGGAGCGCGACAGGGCTGCCCCCTCTCTCCCCTGCTCTTTGATATGTACATCGAGCCCTTTGCACAGAGACTTAGAGACAACCCTAACATCATTTCCTTTAAGTATGGGGGTTGGGAGAGGAGGGTGGCCTTGTATGCAGACGACATTCTGATACTGTCGGCAGATTTGGATTCAGCTTTCCCGGCAGTCATAAAATTGGCTGAGGAATTTGGACAGGTTTCTGGGTATGAAATTAATGCTGGGAAGACAGAGATAATGACCTGGAACATTAGAGAAACCCAACTTCAAGTTAGTTCCGGCATGCGGTACTTGGGGGTTAGAATTGTGCAAGATGTAGAGAAAATCGCAGAAACAAATCTAGCGCGAGTCCTCAGGGAGTGTCAGAAACAGATGAAGTCATGGGCCCACCTCCCCTTATCCATCCTGGGGAGGGTCAATCTGGTCAAAATGACAATTTTACCGAAGATCACGTTTCTCTTTAACACTATCCCCCTACATTTTGATAAATTCTTGATAGACAAATTTCAGCAGGACGTAAACTCCTTTATTTGGAGATACAGATCAACCAGGATAGCGTGGAAAAAACTGAGGAGAAGGAGAGAGAAAGGAGGACTTGCGCTACCCGACCTGCAGTACTATGCCTGGGCCTTCCAGCTTTCACACTCTCGTATGTTATTGAAAACGCCGGCAAGTACAGGGGGAGGTGACATGTTTCGGGCGATGTTAAGTGGTGCTGGGCTATCAGTAGAAGGCTTTATGTTTAAATTTGGGGACCAAAAATTTTTTTAAAAGGTCAAACTTAAGGTCCTCCAGGCAATGGCAAAAACATGGGCCAGATTAAGAAATATGGTGGGTCTTAACTACTTTTCAAGCCTAGCGCCACTTTGGGACTCACCAGGTTCGCCGGACTGCCTCCAGGATAGGTTGGCGACACCATTAAGAGAAGCTGGATTAAAAGTGTGGGGAGATTTGATTATTGAGGGTACATTTGTTTCTTGGGAAGATCTAAGAAAGAGGGTAGGCACGGGTCTTTCAAGATTTAAGTATATCCAGCTACAAAGCTGGACAGGATCCCAGTTAAGACAGAAAAAAATCATTTGGCAGGGGTAGTAGTTTGGAACAACTGCTAGTCGAGAGGTCACCCGGAAAGAGGGAGGTTTCATTATGGTATTGGGTTATTGAAGAGGCAGTGGATGGGGAAATTAGGGTCCCAGACGAGCTATGGAGTGAACAGATTCCGAATGCACAATGTGATCTTCTATGGCAGGATTCGTTCAGAACTCTCTTCAGCCTAGTTAAACCTGCTTGGCTGAAGCGGAATCAACTGTTCACTGCCCATAGGGCATACCTATCCCCTCTTAGACTATCTAAATTTTTGAAAGTGACCCAACCTACATGCAAGAGGTGCGGGCTGGCTGAAGCATCGGATATACATATGTTTAAGGACTGCCCCTCCATCGCTCCTTTCTGGGAAGAAGTGCGGAAGACACTCGAGAGTATCTTAAAAGCACCAATCTATATGGATCTGACTTTGATAATTTTTGGCCTCAATAGTAATATCGTAGGACCAGCAAGATCTCTTCTATTTTATTCAATATTATTGGCTAGGAGGCAAATTTGCAAACATTGGATAGATCCAGCCCCCCAAACATTCAGATTGGCTGACCTCATTGTATGAAGTATCTAAGATGGACCTCTCTAGAGCTTGCAGCAGAAAAAAACTGCATATTGGGATTTGTTGCTTCAGTGGAAATGATTTTTTTTTTTTTTTTTTTTTTTTGGGGTCCTATGATTATGCCTTTTGGATACTCTCTGGACCATCTTAAGCCTTTTTCAGGCTATCGATAGTGTCCATCAGGTTCTGAAGGACCTAGTCGGAGTGAATCCCACTTTTCTTTCCTCTGCGGGGAAACAACCTTCCGGTCTGATAACGTACCCTTACAGGCTGTAGGCATTGAGAGCTGTTATAGTAGAATGCCTAAGTCATCCCAGGTCGTCAAGTAGGGCTACGAACAGGCGGTCGGTTTAAGGTGGATAAAGGCGAATGAGGACAAAAAAAAAGACAGAAAATCAACAAACAGTTTCCAACAGGTCTTCTCAGAACTAATCCCCCCTCAATACAGCCCCACAGCATTTAAGCTGACCTTCATCCTGTCTTTTTGCCATGGTTGTACTGCCACAACACCTGCAACATGGTGTAAACTACCATGCACTATTTCAAGGCAGCTAGTTATAAACATTGCTGATGTCCTATTACAACTCCCACTTGTCAAATGCAAGGTTGTCGTGGCCCATTAGGCATTACTGGGACCAGGGTCCAGAAACGCTACTGAATTGTCTTCAGCAGACCTCCTCTCAACTCTCTAACTCTAGTCTTGAACTCTGCACACTTCAAACATCTCAGGTTAATCAACATAAAGGCGCCCTGCTACAACTAACCTCCTTTCACTTTCTTCGTGATGAATATCTGACTATGCTCTTACCAAATCATTTCCAGCTAAGGCATTGAACACCCACAGAATAGTTCTACTGAATATTTGCTCCGTACCTTAGGCACAGACATGAGCTCATTCTCAATAACAACTTGTTTGTTTTTCTCTTGACTGAGACTTGGATTAAAGACTAGTCCCAGGCCTCCAGTATTGAAATTATCCCATGGACTATGTTATTACTCAAGCTGATCACTACCCAGTGAAAAAGGAGGTGGTGGAGTTGCAAGCTTTTTAATGCTGAAAGTTTCCATTTTCAATTCTCACACTTTTGCAATTGCTGGTTGTGAGATCATTATCACTACTGTTTCTCCACAGCTAATCAATCTATGTTGTTTATTCTAGTTTATCACTTAGTTGGTACATACTTTCCCTTCCATTTTTCTTTTGAAAAAGTAATCACTACTTTGTTATCGATATAACAAAGACGGTAAAAAATAAGGATTTTATTAACCATATTGCTTTGTGCTATTCCCCAACATGTTTAGAGAGCAATTTGCAAAGCAGTACTTTCTCTTAACCTCCTCTGCGCCCTTGTTGTTATCACTACATCTATTTTGATATCTCCTGTAGTTTGTGAAGACTACCTTCTGATGCAAATCTCAATTCTTATTGCTGCTTACTCTGAGTGCTGTTTCCAGCTCTATTTCTGCTCTAAAATTGCCTTTAAATTGGAAGACGATCAACCTGGAAACATTTTGCACCTTCATGGCCAACCTTCTTAATTTGAACAACGCTCTTGGTGGCGACCCAAACCACTACAGGTCATGGGTGTAGATTCACCAAAATGCCATGGGTGTAGATTCACCAAAATGCCATGGGTAGCGGAAATGACATCACATACCCTTTGACCTCAATGACTTCACAAGAAGTGACATCATATGACCCCCACCCTAATTGTTTTCGAGGAAGGCATGTCACATGACCTAACATCACAATAATTGAGGATTTGAGTTGGATAGTATCACAAAGTAACTCAAAGTTGCGCTATGTGCTGCTTTGGATTATTTTGTATCAAGAGGGCATTCCATAGATGGTGCATGGAGGTTCCCATACAACGGCCCATGGGTTTTGATGGAAATACCATCTACAAACATTGGTAGACAGGAATCTGTGCCAAAGTCTTCTGCCTCCTCGAGGCAGGTGTAACAAAGAGAAATTCTCGTTTGTATTGTACAGCACACATGCAAAGTGGGAAACGCTTTAAAGCATAGTTATTGTATTGAAAGGGATGCCTTCCAGTACAAAACTTATGCTTCAGAGAATGTACATGCCTTGCACTCTGGCACAAGGGGTTTGTGCTTTGGTGCATGGCTGCCAAAAGTGTGCTAGTGCACTGGGAGAGAAGAATTGCAATGGACCATATCTTATTAGATATGGTAAAAAAATACATTCTACCCCTTTGATCCAAGGCAGTGCAGCAACTTTGGTGCAGCATTGGCTTGCATCAAAGACTAGAAAATCTGAGCCTCAATCTCACACAATCTCACTCACTACCTTTCACTTAACTCTCATGCACTTTCAGTGAGACACACATGCTAACACATACAGAAACATTTTTTCACACATGCGCACACTCTCTCACTTAAACACAGTCACCCACAAGCACACATATAGCACACCTTTAAAACCATTTTTTCTTACAACAGATGCCACCATAGGTCCTAAGTGTGCTCCATTTTTTATTACACTAATAGTGAATAATGGATTATTATTCACTATTAGAATAAGGAAAAACAGGCAGACAGTAAGAAATGCGGAGCCCTCGCGTCTTCTTAGCACTGATTTTGCCACCCCTAAGGCCAGGGGTCGCAAAGGCAGTGCCAGGGTTTGCAGCTGAGACCCCTGGCCACTCGCAGATGATGTCCATGCACAAGGTGCCTAAAGTTCACTCTTGATTGTATTTCACCAGTGGTTGCAATGGTACCATATGAGATCTGGATGTTCACCCTGGTATATAGCTCCAGGACCAAAGTTACTAATCAAAGTGGAAAACTCTGACAGCAGAGATATGATCATGCTGTGGTAGTTGCATATATAATTTGCTCAGCTGTTTATAAAATATCTCTGAAAAACACCCACTTGAATAGTTATTCTCTGAAAGAATTCTGTCTTCTGACAACATCCAGAAAGAGATTTTCAACATAGTGTATAATTACACTGAAATGTTCATTCTGATTCCAGCTCTGCCTTCATTCCTATGCTTTTATGAGGATCTGGAAAACTTACTTGATGAACAAAATCTGTGATAATACTGTGACTGAACATCCTGCACCGCACACTAGGACGTGCCCCTTTTTCTGTGGCTCCAATCTTAAATGAGTATATCCCATCACCTCATCTAGGGCCAGATGTATCAAGAATTTTACCGATTCGCTATTCAAGAATCGCAAACTGCAATGTATGTAGGATTTGCAAAAACATTCGCGATTCCTACATATTCCTTAATAGCGAATCGCAAATTGTGATTCGCTATTAAGGAATACCTTCCCATTCATTCCTATGAGTCTAGAGGCCCATAGGAATGAATAGGATTGCATTCGCAATTTGCGAGTACCAAATAGGTACTCGCAAATTGCGCATGCAATTTCAAGGGTGCCAAAAGGCCACCCTGATGCACCCCCAAAAAAGGTAAATATGCACATGTGGCGCACATACATACCCTAAGGGCATGTGTGTGCTCCCAATGGCACTTAGAAAAAAGCAAAAATGTGCATTTTTCTAGGAATTTGCAAATTACCACCAACTTGAAGTTGGTGGTAATTTGCCATTCCTTAAAGCCAGGTCGCAATTTTTTCTTGCTTCCTGCATTGCATTTAAGGAATCGCAAATTGCGATTCCCTAAATGCATTCGCAAAATAGGTAATCACAAAAATTGCGATTCCCTATTTTGCGAATGCTTTTTGGGATGATACATCCCAAAAGGCTTTTTACCGATCGCAAACGAGCCAATTCTGCGAATTGGCCCGTTTGCGAATGGTAAAACGCTTGATACATCTGGCCCCTAGTCTTCAAAAGGCAATACTTCTTTATCAATCTTCACCCCCTCTGTACCCTATCCCGATTCACATTCTTTGTGAAATTAGTTCCATTATTCTCACACTCTCTAGCTCTGACCCTAACACCTCACTCTCCACATGCAATGTGCACGCCCAACTTAAAGAAAGTGCTCTGCTTCTCTTTCTAAAGGAAACTTTCTTGATTTTTTCCTGTTCCTCGAACTAATGGTCCATAGCTCTCCTGCCTGTTTTGGATAAAATCTTGGCGCGCCATGTTGCAAAGTAGCGTTCCTCCTTTTTAAAAACGAAAAAACGTCTTGTGATGAATGAAGTTCAGGCTGGTGTTTGCCCTGGGCGTAGTATGATTGCAGTGGTAAAAGTGGCCACGGATTAATTTTGTTTAGCAATATGCTCTGACAGTGCCAATGCTCTCAATTCACTAGCTCTGTCAGTGGCATTGACTCTATTGAAAACTCCTTCCTAATAGGCAGACTACAAGGTGTAAGCTTAGGTGGGCATGTACTGTGTGTACCATTGTGTGGTTCTCAATCTTTGTTTCCAGCACTACTCAAAGAGTGGCACAAGAATGTTTCACCACTACCAGTTCTGCCTTCTTGTTTTGGGTTCCTTAAGTCTCCATTCCCTAGCTCTACCACTTTATCCTCTCGTTTATGCCTCTTGCCTCTCTCACCGGATCTCTTGCTTTCCAGTTTCAAACCTACCGTTCATACCCAGCTTTTGTTGTGACTCAAGGACTGAATGGGAAGAAATTGGCTTAATCTTAACATTGAGGAAACAGAGGTGGGGGGTGGCAATGCAGACCTATGAAAACACCTCTGATAGCTGCTAGAATTGTGTGTGTGCCCCAGGTATCTCCAGTCATCCAACCTTTGGAGATTACAGATGTCGAAAATACATACAATTCTCATTTTTTTAGATTAAGAAGGACGTTGTTCTGTTATTTCTCCACTCGTTGGATCACGCTCAGTCAAAGGGCATAAAAGGTCTCATGCAGTATCTCCAGATCCTACAAGAGTAGGCAGCGAGTATGAATACACCTGCCTCTCAGTTAAGCAGGACCTCTGCCATTCTCGACTGATTGCCAGTCCCCTATACGGTTTCCTTCAAAACACTTTTCCTAGTTCATCACATCATCTACGGAGAGGCTCCAGCTTTTTCTGTCTAATAGGTGGTCCTTCCTTGACCCTGTCAGAACACTGCACTCCTGTGACCTCACTCTTCTAGATCGCGTGACCGTCCCATATTGTACCTCGCTCCTTGCCCCCCAGAACCCTCTCCCTATAGGTTTAGGAAAACTACCCCTAATCTCTCAATTAGGAAGAAGTTAAAGACTATGTTCAACTTTTGAGTGTTTTCCTCCTTCCTTTAGATGCAGTTATGCTGCTACCTTCATAGCACCGTGAGACCTTTGGGTGAAAGAGCGCTTTACAATAACCCCCGCACTTTGCACACTCCCAACTTTCCATCCCTGTATTCCTTGTCATAAATAAGCCAACATACACATTCTCTTGTGGTGGTCCTTTGTTGGCCGCAGTTTTATTAGGAATACACGCATATACATATTGCCTATTGTTGTGCATCCTGCCGGTGCTGCTCCCCCGCTTCCAAAAGATAGGAGCTTACCTGGGGGAGCAGTGCTTATATCCCCCCCTGGGTGCTGGGCCGCCTTCTGCATGGCCTCCCCCCATTGGGGGGTTTGTATTACGCCTAGGCCCCCATTGGCCGGGGGGGCCGGCGCCTCTCTGGCGGTCGCAGCGGGGGGGGGGCGCGGGAGCTTCCCTGCTCCTTGGCGCGAAAACCGGTTTCGTCCGGGGCTCGGCGTCGGTTATGGCGCCGGCCCTCTAGGCCCCCTTCGGTGGCGGCCTTTGCTAAACTAGCTTGACATAACGGAACATATGAAAACAACTTAAAGAGGTTCAGTGAAAACAGAAAGGTGAGAGCGCCCTGTGTGTACAAGCCATGGTGGTGTATCTCGTGTATAGTGAATTTACTAACGCTGTTGTTTTAGCTAGGAAACATGATGGTATTAGAGAGAGGTTGGAGGCAAAGCGCTGGAGTTAAATGAAAGAGGCTTGTGGAATATTGCTGTGCTGAGCTCCTCAGACCCGTGTGGTTTGTTAATTCATTTTTTAAATTCCTCTTTTAAATATATTTTCCACAAACCTAATTTCTCACTAGCCTCTTACCCTTTTGAGTCATTGAAATATCATTCAGTATATGAGCTGTTCCCTGATAGGACCCGATAGTAAAGTGAGGGTGCCTCGAGTCAACACTTCTAGTGTTTACCAAAAGATAAATTTCAGGAAATATAAAACAAGAATATTGTTTTTCTCAGAGGACATAACGATTGGAAAATAGTTATTTTCAGAGTACACATCACTATGCGCAATAGCTATAGTACTGCTCTTTTTGCTTAGGTCGTTTGTATTTCTTTTTGACTTCTCTCTTACAACAAAACATTCGCTTGAAGTTTGAAGATTCACAAATTAGACAAACTGTCACCTAACCGCAGTGTCCTGTGATTGACACTTTACATTGAAAAAATGGAAACATATTCCAGAATGTAGAGTTTTACAGCCTACGCATATATTTGGGTAATTAATCTGGAAAATAAGACATATACAAATGGAAGCTCATGGGTGGTGAAAAGCTCAATATTTAGTAAATACAACAAGTATTCATGTGGAATGTGAATGTAATATAGCTAACGCTGCAGAATTCTGTTGATATTTTTAACATACATGCTATTCTGCTTACGTAAAACTTTAATGTACGTAATATATTTCTCCAGTCTGCATCTGTACAGGTTCATCCTTCCATATTCTTCCATAATTGTTTTATCTTTCCATCAGTTCCTCTGGTGCATAGGTGTAGACAAAGGTTAGAGGGTTTGAGGGTGTAAGTTCAGTAGAGTAGTGATGAACTGAGCCTAGGTCAGTCCACGGAGCTCTGTGCACGTTTGTTTCTAATTCAGGCATATTGAGGTCTGGGAAAATATTAAAATCATGGAGGTCACGTGCCAATGTGCGAGAATCCTTGAAGTAACGGGAGGTCTTGAACTAGCTGATAGACCATCTGCGAACAATTGCCATGCTAGAGAACGTTTTTGGGAGTATATGCCGGTGTAAAAATGCTTATACATGTCTTTATTTGAACAGATGTGTCTTCAAAAGCAACTCACAGCATGTCTTGTTAGGTATCAAAACCACTCCGACGACGCTGTGGTGTAATAGCCAAATGCGATGCAGCGTGCGCAACGAAATTCGTTTTATTTATTTATATGTTTACTTACCTCTATTCGGCCGTATTCCGTACTTTACTACCCCCACCCTGCCCCTCCCCCGCCCCACGTCACCGCCCGGCAGCACTCCCACCACGGGCCGCTACTGAGTAGGAAAGCAGTTTGAAAATGCATTCACAAACTTGGAAGCAAACCATTGCTTAGAACGGCCACTTTACTATCCTCTGGAGATTTCTCTGCTCTCGTTGCCTTGAAATGCATTCATGCATCCAGGAATCCCTTTGTGAAATCCTACCAGGCTTAAAAAAAGGTAAAATTCAGTCAGAATCCTTTGTTTTGGAAGCACATTTACCTGTGTGAGAAGGGCTTGGTGTGATCATTTCAATAGTTAGTGATAGTTAGTTGGGGCCGACGGTAAGCAGTCGTATACACCAAGAGAGTCTGCGTAAAGCATCAGATTAAAATATTCTCTCCAATATTTTTGTTTGATTTCCATTTTGTGATAGAAAACATTTTCGGTTAGAGTGAAGAATGGGATTTCCGTATTTTTTCATCTCACAGCTTTTAATTACATCATTGCTGTCCGCGGGCTCTTTCTCCAACTCCCCCGTTGTTCAGCAGTCACATTGAAATATTTTAGGGACCTGTAAAATGCAATCATTTGCATCCCAGTGCCAAGGTTGCAGTCAGAATTCATGCAGCCGAAACCAGAGCCTCGGTGGCTTTATTACAATATATGTTCTGGCTGCTGCTCGGCGAGGGAAGCTGTCTCATCCCGCACACAATTGTCTCAGAAAACATGAGGGTGTGGTTGTATCATTTTAACAGGCAACTCCCTGATGGGCCAGGCTACATGCGCAATTAAATGTGGGTTTAAGGACCCTCTCCTTCCTGTCCATAGCAATTTATAGCTCACCTAATTCAGCACACTGCACAACCGCTAAGGGCCTTTCTCTTCTACTAAAGCTGAGCTTCTGACGACTTTGTGCCAACCGACACAAGGATAGGACAGCAATAAATAAATGTTGCGAAACTTGTACCTTTGAAAAAAAAGTACAAAACGACAAAAATATATTTATTTTTCCTGAAGACTAACTGGCTTTGCAGACAATTTAACATCTGAAGGCCAACTGGCTTTCCTGACAATTTAACATGTAATTTGTTTTTACGAGGAATTGAAACGTTTTGACTGACACTGTCCTAAATGTCATCTCCGATGAAGTCAGTGATGACATCAGTAGTCACTTATGAAAGACATCCAAATGAGGGGTATAGCATGCTTGGCTCAGAGTGTACTTTCACAGTTTGTTTAATTTATTTATTTGAAGGAATTGTGTACAGCTATTGCCAAATGTGCATAACAAATGACAGTTAGTAGAAACATTTCTGATAGTACTGTTTGCCCTACTAATAATGGCAGTCTTGCCAATTTTTCGTTAGTAGAGTGTAATGGTTAAAGGGGCCGGGTAGCAGTCTAGTGCTCCCGCGCCCGTAGTGCACGCACTGGCGTTGGCGTACGACGCCAACGCGAATATAAATAAAGGAGGCGTGGCCCGCGGCGGCAGTCGGGACCACGCGAGTTTAACCAGCACACCGTGTGGCGTCCTTTTCTTTTAGCCTAGGCCACGTAAGCGACACGCGCTGGTCCTAGGCCTCTACACTGGCGACGAGGCGGGTGACGGCCCGTGCCGCAGCACAAGTCATCGAGGGCGCAGTGTGGGCCCCCCGGTGGCAAACAGCGGTACTGCACCCTGCAGGCCGATCTCTGCCACGAGGCACGTGGAGCTGCAGGGAAGGCCTGCCAACAGGCCTCCTCACAAGGTGGTCCAGCTGCTGTTGGCCCTGAGCTTTAGGCGCCCTGAAGGAGAGGCACACAGCAACCAGACAGGCCTGCTGCCCATCATCACCGGCAGGCATTGGGCAGGCTGCTCCAGTGCTCCCAGAGAGGGAAGGTAAGGGGCAGTGACCTGGATTCTGAGCCCCCATCGCCCCACGCAGCGCACAGGGTCATCTCAGCCTTAGTGCCCTCGGCCAGGCGGCTGTTCCCCGTTCCAGAGAGAGGGACAGTGCACGTACCGCGAGCAGGACCACTAATTACCCAAAATGGCGGCAATCCCGGCCATGGAGCCTTTTGTAGTCGATGGCGCTCCTCTGCTTTGGCCCCAAGGTGGAAAGACTGGACGGAGAGGCTCCAATTCTACTCGAGGGGGCGGGCATCTCCCGTGAGAGGCGCAGGGCGCTGCTCCTTCATCTGGGTGGGAAGGACATTCACCTGATCTACAAAACACTGGTAGAGGCCACCCCCAAGACCTATGCTACACTGCTCAATGCCCTTAACGCACATTTTGAGCCCATGGCTAACAGAGACTACGAAAGGTTTATCTTTCGTCAGGCAAAGCAGGAGGCGGAGGAGTCATTGGATGCCTTTCATGGGCGGTTGAAGGAGTTAGCCACCACGTGTGGGTTCACCGATGAGCAGGAAGAGATCCGGGCCCAAATTATCCAAGGGTGTTTCTCCTCCAAACTCCATGAACACATCCTCCAGGAGTCGGGGAAGCCCCTCGCGGACATCCTCACGATGGGGAGATCCAAAGAGTTGGCGCGAGTGAGAGCGTCCCATATGGAGGCAGCCCTTCATCGTCCCATCAAGACGGAACAAGTGAATATGGCCCAAGCGAAGCCGCGCCCGCACCCAGGGAAGCGCGAAAGAGGCAATGTGGCTATTGTGGAGGAACGCCACACCGCATGCAGGAATGCCCGGCGAAAGGACGGAGATGCTCAGCATGTGGCAAGGTTAATCATTTTGCAGCAGTCTGCAGGTCTACAGGACACAAAAAAGAGCTGGCTCAGACGGTAGAAGAGGCCCACGAGCCCGAAGACATGGACGACGAGGGTAGCTACCCAGTCCATTACGTGTTCGCAGCAAATCAACCAATACCGAAGAGACGTAGGCTGCCGAAGTGCAGGGTAATGGTCCACCGCCAGGAAGTACAGGCCACCATAGACACGGGAGCATCCATTGAGCTGATGGCGGAGGATGTATTCAACCGGCTGGACCCCCGTCCATCACTGCGCGAAGCGAAGATTCGCATATTCGCATATGGCCAGAAGACGCCCATCCCACTGCTGGGATGCTTCCCGTCGAAAATCAAACATGAGGAGCAAGAGACCCCTACCACTGTGTACGTCACTAAAGAGGGCAACGGCATGCTGGTGAGCGGCCAGACGGCTGAGGAGCTACGGCTCATATCATTTGCACTAGCGGTACAAGAGGAGGAGTTGTCTACCATCATGGACGAGTTCGGTGACATCTTCACAGGAATCGGGTGCCTCAAAGGAAAGGAAGTCGCCCTCCACATTGATCCATCGGTCCAACCGGTGGCGTTGAGGCACAGGCGCATAGCCTTCCACCTGAGGCAGAAAGTGGAGGCAGAACTTGAAGCGTTGGAAGAACAAGGGGTCATTGAGAAAGTTGAGGGACCGACCCCATGGGTGTCCCCTATAGTAGTGGCTAGGAAGCCGAAGCAGCCTGGCCAGGTTCGCATATGTGTCGACATGCGACTCCCCAATGCTGCGATAAAAAGAGAGTGTCACCTAACGCCTACCATAGACGATATACTCGGGGAGCTCAACGGAGCAAAATGGTTTTCAAAGATGGACCTCCGGTCAGGGTATCATCAGCTTCCCTTACACCCGGACTCATGGTACATCACCACATTCTCAACGCATGTGGGCCTCCGGAGGTACAAACGCCTCAGCTTCAGGATATCGAGCGCCGTGGAGGTGTTCCAAAACACCATCCGAGAAGTCCTCAGCGGGCTCCCGGGGGTCCTGAACGTGAGTGATGACCTGTTGGTGTATGCTACCTCGCTGGATGATCATCACCAGAGGCTACTCAACGTCCTGCAGAGGATCAGGGATTCAGGTTTGACGCTCCACAAAGAGAAGTGCCAATTTCTGAGAAAGAAGATCAGTTTTTTTGGCTACACCTTTTCTGACCAAGGACTGGCTCCAGACCCAGACAAGGTGAGGGACATCAGAGAAGTTCCAGCGCCCTCCAACATCTCGGAAGTCCGGAGCTTCCTTGGAATGGTCAATTTCTGTGGACGTTTCATGCCAGGCCTAACCAACGTCACCAAGCCCCTCCAGGAACTGACCAAGTCTACCACTGTATGGCAGTGGGGTCCTGACCAGGAGCAAGCCTTTCAGGACACAAAGGCAGCGCTATCCGCCAACACCACTTTGGCATACTTTAATCCGGCTCGTCCCACCAAAGTGGCCGTGGACGCCAGCCCGCACGGGCTAGGGGCCGTGCTCACACAGCAGGGGTCCAGCGGGGGAGTGGATCCCCATTGCATATGCGAGCAGGTCGCTGACGGAGACTGAACAACGCTATTCCCAGATAGAACGGGAAGCGATTGCCATCCACTGGGCGTGCCGCTATTTTCACATTTACGTGTACGGCAAACCGTTCACCGTCACGACGGACCACAAACCCCTAGTGCCACTATTACAGGGTTCGGTGTCCAAGCCGCCACAGAGGATCGAAAAATGGATTCTCCAGCTGCAGGAGTACGACTACAAGGTGGAGTACAAGCCAGGGTCGTCCAACCCGGCGGACTACCTGTCTAGGCACCCAAGAGCAGCCACAAGAGCCGAGGAAGACGAAGCAAATGACACAGAGGAGTATGTCCGATTCATAGCGGAAAGGTCCCGACCACTACCCATCAGTTTGGAAGCCATTGTGGAGGCCACCCAAAAGGACGAGTGCCTACAGCTGGCTAAAGCGGCAGTCAGGGCCAATGACTGGCGGGCCATCCTGACCACACTGTCCCGGAGGACGCCCCAAGCCAAGGCGGCGTTGGAGTCGCTGCACAGAGTGAAGGACGAACTGTCTGTTGACAACAGCGGATGTGTACTAAGAGGCCCTCGGCTCGTGATTCCATCAGGTTTGGCCCAACAAGCCGTAGACCTTGCCCATAGAGGTCACCAGGGGATCGTGAAGACCAAAGGACGTCTAAGAGTAAAGGTGTGGTTCCCGGGGATGGATCACCTGGTTGAACAAACTGTTCGCACCTGCCAGTGGTGCCAGGTCTCGGGCCAACAAGACCGCCCTCACCCAGTCATCACAGAGGATAATCCCCGGAGACCATGGGAGCGGGTCAGCATGGACTTTGGGCACCTGCCAGATGGGCGACATGCCCTTGTAGTCATTGACGACTACACGAAGTATCCAGAGGTAGAGGTGGTGGCAAGCCAGACCGCCACGGAGGTCATTACGAATATTGAGAAGATCATCGCAACCCATGGGATCTTCGAGATGGTCAAAACGGACAATGGCCCCCCTTTTCAAGGGCAAGAGTTTGCCGACTACCTAAAGTCCTGGGGGATACAACACCGCAAAGTCACCCCGCGCTGGCCCCAAGCAAATGGGGAAGTAGAGAGATTCATGCGCACGCTCAATAGGGTGATCCGGATAGCGCATGCTGAGAATGCCCCCCTGGAGAGAGCCATTTACAGTTTCCTGAGGGAATACAGGATGACACCACACTCGACGACGGAAAGGGCACCAGCCCCGCCTGTCTGGGCGGATTGGTACGGGACACTCTTCCCCATCACCCGAAGTGGATCCCAAACCCCATTGATGATCCCAGGATTCTGGCGAAGAGGACCTCCACCAACGACCGGTCTAGCCGGGACCGGAGAGCATGCCCGGCGAACATCCAGGAGAGGGATCAGGTGTTTGTGAAAGACCGATATCCGGGGAGCAAATTCCGTCTCCCCTACGAGTGCCAGCCCTGGACGGTGACCCGCCGGACAGGCACGATGGTGACCGCCCGAAAAGGAGCAGAGGAACTCACTAGAAATATCTCATTTTTCAAGAAAGTCCAAACAGGGACCCCGGGAGCTGCACCCGAGGAGGATGATGTGGGAGAAACCATTCCGGAGGAGGAACCAGCGGCTGGGGGAGCTGGAGCGAGTGACGGCCAGCTGTCGCCGGCCGGAACACCGGAGGGTCGACGGCGTTGTCCCAGGGAGAGTGGTACACTGGACAGAGGCTCACCGAGGGGAGGTGTCGTTTTGCCAATGACACGTGGAGCCGGCTGTGGTTACGGCCTACGGGGCAGTCCTGCCCCGTCATCCCGGTTGGCTGGGTTTCTGGTATAAGGAACAGTGAGTGCCCAGCTGATCGAAATAGGGGTGCCAGGTGGTGGACATGAGACCCTGAACCAGGAACTGGTACCAGATCGACTGTTTGTTGTTTGGTTGTGTTTTATTTAAAGGTTAGAAGGAATGTAATGTTTAAAGGGGCCGGGTAGCAGTCTAGTGCTCCCGCGCCCGTAGTGCACGCACTGGCGTTGGCGTACGACGCCAACGCGAATATAAATAAAGGAGGCGTGGCCCGCGGCGGCAGTCGGGACCACGCGAGTTTAACCAGCACACCGTGTGGCGTCCTTTTCTTTTAGCCTAGGCCACGCAAGCGACACACGCTGGTCCTAGGCCTCTACAGTAGAGGAAGGCATGATTCTTTACAGACTTACTGAAATATCTTTTGGTTATTTTCTTGACCCTTTCTAAATGAAAGCAGTCAAACTCTTAACCACTTACATCTCCGCTGTCTTGGAGGAACTCTGCTAATTTTCCCTGTAAGGTTCCTTCAAACTGGAAGAAAGCTTTCATCAACCTGCTTTTTAAAAACCGACAGCAGTCCCCAATGTCATGGCTAACTATAGGCATAATTCACTCCTTCCATTTCCTACAAAAATATTGAAAAACTTTCTAAACTATCAAATCTTTGAATTCATTATAGACTTGAATGTTATTGCTGCGTCCCAGTCAGGCTTTCATCCATATTTCAGCACAAAACCTGTTCTGCCTTGTCCGCCAGCCACATTGGGAGGACGCTTGATGAAGGGGGAGAAGTTGTCCTGATTTTATTAGACCTGTCAGCAGCATTCAATAGGTTATTGTGCGCAGTTCTCCTGAAGCGACATGTTGCCATTTGCATAAAAGGTCTTGCTTTTAACAGGCACACCTCCTTTTCACGAAATCGCCAGCAAGCAGGATCCATAGCCCGCGTTCGCTCTCACATGAAAGACCACCCTGTGGTGTGCATCGGAGATCAGCCTTAAGTCCAGCTCTTTTAATTATTTAAATGGCTCCACTAGCCTCTCTGATTTGTTTCATTGGACCTTGAGTTCTTCTGATATTCAAATGATAATTAATTCTATGCATCTGTGGCAATACAGAAAGACTTCAACACAACTTTAAAGAGTGCATGTGCGTGGCGGCCAATTGAATGAACTCTTCTGACTGGTATACTGTTACACTCTATTTCTCAGTCTTTCAGTCTATCTCACTAACAGGCTACAGCACATTCAAAATGTTGCAGCCTATATTATCCTTATTTATAACAAAAGGACACGCGTCTCTAGGCATCTTGTCTCTCTTCATTGGCTATAGTACTAAAACTATGCCAATTTAAATCCCTTTGTTTATTCCACAAATGTTTTCATGGCTTTTTTCCTCTGTGTGTCTGTTGCAACTTTTTATGATGCAACCTATAAGGACCTTGTGCTCTACAACGCAAGACACTTCCATTTATCACATCGAAAGCAGAATATGAGGGACAATTCAAATTCATTGAGTTTCATAAAACATCTGAAAACTTACTCTTTTTCACCTAATTAATTCTTTCAGACTACTCATCCCAGCTTCATGCTATGATTGCCTGTGGTCATCCCCAGGACAGTCCTGGAAAATCAAAAGGTCTTCTCAAAACTGATACTACAAGACATTTTGATTTTCCATAACTGATCTTGCTGAGGATTTAGCTGTGAATGAACATACTGAATTGTTTTTGTTCATAATTCATGTAAAAATACATGATCTAAAATTTAAGGGAAGAACATCTGTATGAATGTCCCGAAGAAGGTGGGCGATAATTTTTTTCCACCGAAATACGTTTTGGTATCATAATCTGCCAACACTGAGTAATTGTACATGATAAATCTATCCATGATTGTACACTGACATCAATTGGTAGATATGTATAGGTTTTATGGCAAACGATTTTGGCCTGGTTTTGAATTCTTCCTTGTCATTGTGATGTCTGTTATTGTGTTGTTGTTTTTTTAATGAGGTATAACGTGTACCTCAACAAAATAGACTATTTTCAGTATAACAGTAATGAATCTATAATATTTTTCATATGTATAATATTTATATGTTTTTTCACAGTGTTCATATTATTGATTGAAGGTATAAATGAAGCGTGGGTGTGTGCAAGTGAATTTATGTGTTTAGAGCAGATTTCCACATAGGGGATAATTTCTTTAGATTTGTTATAATTACCACACTTCTGCAATTTTCCTCAGGTAATGCCTGATAAGTACTAAAGCATGTGAAATTTCGTGCAGAAGCACAAAATTCTGCCTTGTAATTACACACACCCTGGGAGATCGGTATTTACTGGGTGTGAATAATACTTCCCTCCACAACTCCATGGCACTCATAATCGAGGCTTTAGTACTGCGAAACCTAGCCAGAAAATACTCCTTGATTTATCAGCCAGCAAAGCTTAGGAGCAGAACAACACTGAAGGTGCACGCAGTAAACTGTAGTAAAAGAAGAAAGTCCAATCAAAAGTTACATCTTATTTGACATGGAGAAATAAGCTTTGTCAAGTATGGAGGTGCAAGGGAAAGAAGACACTTCGAGCAAGTATATAAATAGTGAAACTGGAAAATGTAAAGAAACAGGGTGCCATTGAAAACAAACCAAGTAATGAGAATCATAAGCTGTAAAATCCAGAAAAATATTTCTGGCTAATAGCCAGAGGCCGATTAATCGTCTGTTCGGTTTTGTTTCCAACCGACCCATTGGGATGGAGTCGGTCGGAGGGAATCCGAACTGGATTTCCAAATGGCTTCCGACAGGCTCGGAGAGCCCGTCTGCCATTCGGAAAGCATCCTGTAATCCCAAGGGCGGGCACTTTCCGCCTGAGGGATTACGATGTCGGATTCCGACAGCCTTTCTGTGCCGGCCTTTCCAACACAGAAAGGCTGTTGGAAGTCGACTTTGGGGGTACCCAACAGGGCCCCCATGGGTGCACGGCCTCTGGATGGCGGCCAAGGGGGCGCTTATGGTGCCCCCCTGTTGATCCCTGGACCCCATGGCAGGCACCTTAAGGTGTCTGCCACAGGGTGCAGGGATGAATTGCACCTAGTCTCTTTGCAATGAGAGCATACATTCCGGTCGGAATGCATGCTCCCATTGTAAAGAATAGGATTGCGACTGAACAGTGTTCGGTCGCATCCTAATTGCTGGTTTGGGACCGCCGACAGGAGGTCGGTTGGTCCCACAACCGAATCGATGTCGGACGGACTCCGGTCCGTCCGACATCGAAATTGGCCCCTTAGTATGCTTAGGTAGACTAATGTAAAGAACACAGCAATAATTCAGATGAGAAAGAACTTGCAACTCTAAAATTAAGTTTGATAGATGAAAATAGATGATGACATAAAGAAAACTTGTTTCATTTTCGTGGAAAAATGAGCAGCAAGATTGTCTAAAGAAAGATGAGACTAGATGGGAATAGGGAAGGACCAACGAGCAGTAAAAAATAAAGGAATGGAAGAGTGAGAATAAATGCTTCTCTTTAGCAAACGGAGAGCCTGATTTAGACTTTGGGATTGGATTATCTCCATCAGGATGGTGGAGGACAATTCTTCTGCCACCTCAGATTTATCCCTGGTCCAGTGGACAACTCTCTACAATGACAAGACCTGTCATCATGGAAGTTCCTGTCAATTTAGGAACAGTTTGACAGATGGTACCGTCAACCATAATGGCTTGCCTTCAAACTTTTCTAACTTTTATTTTTGTGTTTCAAACGCAAACTTCCAAAGTAGGAGTTTGTTTTTGAAAAATAAAAAATAACATAAAAATATATATATTGGCCTTCAGACCCTGGGAGTTTTCTTCCTGGCAGTGTGGGTCATTTTGTTTTTTCCTATCCCTTTCCGCTGGATTTTTAACACTGAAACTAAATCCCAAATAAATATTTAACAAACAACATTTAATACAACATCTAAAAAGCAATATAAAAGACCTAACAAATAATATTCTTACCTTCTATATTTTTTCCACCATATTTTTGACATCACAATAATTTTAACACAATAAATGTCTCGCAATATTTTTTACACGATCTTCTAACAGAATACCGTATGAAAAAAATATTCATTAATATGTGTTGATAAATGATTAAGTAAATAAATTGTCTTACTTGACTGGGCAGAATAGTGCACAAAATGTAATAAAAGTCTTAAAAAACAAAAAGATTACAAAGACAACTACACAAGAAACAGTAGCAGGAACCGATCGCTATTCTCCTTTTTTTACTGAGTTTATTTCCATCTGTGCTTGATGGTACAAAGAAAGGCAAGACTTTCAGATCCAAGACATTGAAGACAGAATCCAAGTTGGGAGGTGACGATGAATGACAGGTCATGCTGATGTTGGAAGCAGTTAGAAACACAAGAGGCACGAATTCCTCTTAAAGGATCACTGAAGATGATGAAGACGCCAACAGGTGAAGTTGCAGATGGTGCAGCTCAATAAGGATCAGATTTGCATCATAGTCGGTGGTGCATAAACCATGATGGGATTTGTATGCACCAGTGAGCTAGACTCATTTGAATAAGGCGACAGCAGAGCTAATGTAGCTCTAGCATTCAATGGTTGTGGCACAGGTAACAAACCTTATGAAGTAGACATGATTAACGGGCTGCTGCATGGCACGACAATACAAATTATGCTGCTGGATTGGTGAGATCAGCTCTCTCCATGATGCACAGCGCATTGTTCCAGAAGAATATCCAAGATGACAGTCTCAGATATTGAAAGAGAGCTCTCACTGTAACTTCCGAAGCACAAAGTTGAGTACTCACTCAAGCTGGAAAGCAAGTTTACTCCTAAGTAGAAAGCTATAACTTGGCTCGGAAGGATGTAGCATTATCATACTCATTGCTTAGAAGGAGTATTAGTAAGATGACAACACCTACAGTGATTAAAGTTGTTGAAATTCCATTTAATGTGTTTGAAAACAGCTAACAGAAAAATGCAGGAATAGTTCCAGCATAGTCTTAAGACAAGTTAATAACTCAGAAACAATTGTTTAACATTGGTTGCACATATTGTGGAGGCATGTAAGACCACACTAAGCATATCAGCAAAGTGAGTTAGAAACCATGTATTAAATAAATACTGTGTTTTTCTGCATAATGTGCCTTCTGAAGGTTAAAAGTGTCTTCTGTAGAGGCTAAAGGAACCTCTTTTGTGTTAAAATTGACAGTAGCTTATTCAATTTATCATAGCGCATATTTGTAAGATTAATTCTTGGCAATTGAGGAACATCAGAAGCTCCTATTTCATTTTGCTATTCTCTACAAAGGAAGATTGGAGTGAGACCACAGCATGAAACATTTGACATAATAACAGCTAAAATTGTTTAAAAGAGCATGGTAGGAGGGCATGAAAGATGCAGGTGCAACAAGGAATTGGCATGCAAGTTCGGGCTTAGAAAGGTTATAAGAGCCATGTATAGCAATATTGTCACACAAAAAGTGGGAGTCCCAAAGGGTTACCACACAAATATGAGCCCCATCGGGTAGCTGAGCGCTTTATTTGACGCAATAATAATAACAAAGAGCCAATTAATGCAGGATTTCCAATGGAAAGACAATAGAATTTAAAAGGAAAATGTCTTGTTTTTGGAGAAATGTATTGTGTATAGGCTCATGAGCAATGAAAACAGGATTCCCACTAGAAAGACAAAATAATTTAGATGGAAAATGCCATACTTTGGGAGAAATGTATTGTGTATAGGCTCATGAGACCATAAGAAATTTGTCTTTGACAGCCAAAAAAATGGAAAGCAGTAATAGGTACATAAATAACCCCATATAATAACCACAATAAATGTAGATCAAATGTGGAGAAGAAAAGACGCACTCTCTATTTGTTGAATTGGGAGAAGAATGTAGGATGCCTCATTTTTAGAGATACTCTGCTGTCATCCAGTGAGATTATAAAGCAAAAAAATGCAGTCTCATTAAGATGAGACCAGGACACTTTGTGAGGTTTAAGTGTTTGTAATGCCCAGTTCAGTTGTGTTAGGGTACACCTTTCAGCTTCTTCCTGTTGTAAAGAAATTAAAACTTTCTTAAATGCACTTAAAGCAAAAGAAGCAGAGATAGGAGATATAGTATCGGTGTGTTTAGCTGGAGTTTGAAAACTATTATCTAAGACCTTAAAGGCAGTTTGCTACATTTCTGTCAGCCTCCCCTTTTTGCCCAGCTGCTTCCTTTGCTGAATAGGCTATACTTTCTTGTATGGCTTTGTAAATCAATAAGGAATAAATATTTTTTCTCTTCAAGTATTTTGACATAAGAAAATCAGCTAAAACCATTTATTTTCAGCATGTGTTTTTTCTTAGTAGTAAGCCACAGGGTAAAATCTGTTATCGATATTGAAATACGTAAAAGAGTTTTGAAAAGCCTGGGCACTGTCAACCAAAGGCATCTGACAATTCTCCCACATTGTAAAATTATAAATTTCATGTTGCCCAGTCGATCAATGAAAGTAATGAGGACCATAGAGATGAAAACAAAAAAACTCCTGCTAGCTGTCTGCATCTAAATAAGGATCTTCATTATCTAATGAGGCAGAAAAATCAAGGGGCCCCATGCATCAAACTAAAAAACGGTCGCAAATGGGCAGATTCGCAGAATCTGCCCCTTTTGCGACCGAAATGTTTGCATTTGGGATGCATCATCCCAAATGCAAAAATCGCTAAATAAGGAATCGCAAAATTTGCGATTACTTTAATTGCGATTGCATTTAAGGAATCGCAAATTGCGATTCCTTCAATGCAATGCATTAAAGAGAAAAAAATTGCGATTTCGCAATTAAGAATCGCACATTACTGTCATTTGAAAGGTGATGGTAATTTGCGATTTCTTTGAAAAATGCACCAAAGTGCATTTTTCAAAGTCCCATGTTACACACACACTTGCCCTTGGGGCATGTGTGTGCGCAACATGTGGTAAATTTGTAATTTCAGGGGTGCAACAGGGTGTCCTTTTGGCACCCTTGCACCCTTGAAATTGCATGCGCAATTTGCGAGTACCTACTGGGTACTTGCAAATTGCGCATGCAATTCCCATTCATTCCTATGGGCCTTTAGGCCCATAGGAATGAATGAATGGGAAGCAATTCCTTAATTGTGAGTCGCAATTTGCGAGTCGCAATTAAGGAATTTGTAGGAATCGCTAATTTATTAGCGATTCCTACATGCATAGCCAATAGCGAATCCTTAATTGCGATTCCTTAAAAATCGCAATTAAGGATTCGCTATTGGCTATTTTGATGCATGAGGGGGAAGATCTTTTAACAACTGTTTGACAGCTTGGATGCCCTATGACATTGTGCAACTATGTAATCCAGTAAAGTTTGTAAAACATTTTTTATTATTTGTTTTACCTATGTAGGACCTAACATTTGATAAGGCTTGTTTACCCAAAGAGCACACTCAGGCAAATGGATATGCAGTGATGTTGACAGTATGATAATGACTTTTACCTGTATGTTTTAACCAATGATATGCAGCATCAGCAAAGATGCCGTTTGCCAATGCTGTGCAGTAAGCATACACATGTGCACATAAGTCATCATGCATGTACCATTTTATTTCTAAGATGGCAGATGCCACTAGGAGAAGAAAATTCAAAACAATAATGTAAATAATTTAAAAATGAGTGAAAGTGTGTTTTCAAAATAGAGCAGTCCAGCGCCTTATGGTAGTTGCTGTGCCCTCCAAAAAACAAAACAACAATATATTTTTTGATGACTGCAACTGAGGGTGTGGGGGTGCTACGGATGAGTGAGTGAGGGAAAAGGCAACACAGGGGAGCAATGGAGGAGCTCAAGTTGAGGGGAGTAAATACATTTGAAAAAATCAAAACATAAAAGGCTGTGGTGGGTAATGGGTGAGGTGATCAAAGGGAGGAGGGAACAACATGGAGTGAAGTGGGTGACTGTGGTATTTGCGATGGGTCAGTCAAGGGGGAAACAGCAAGGAAACACACACACTCGCATAGAGTGCTGCAGAAAGAAGAAAAAAGTAGGTTTCTGAATGTGAGCAGTGGAAGGATACAAGTAATTTAAAGAAAATAAGAGTGACAATAAAGCCAACTGATAATAAGCAATGGGTTGGTAATAGGCCCACTGTAAGTTTTGGTATGGTCATCAAGAGGTCTCTTGCAAAAAGCTGTCTGTAGACGTGATCTAATAAATGGTAACTTATTAGTCGGTGTGCCTTGCCAGTGTCTGTGGTTAGGGAAGATTACAGACATCTTGACAATCAGTAAATCTCCCCCTGTATGAAAAGCTTTGCAATTTTGGTGAGAAGTCCAGACACGCAGAAGCTCTGATCTGAGCTGGACACAGAAGTGTCCAGAGCTCCTATCAACCTACACAAATTGGAAATGTAAGGAACCAAACAGTCACACCAGGGAGTCCAGCCTGCAATTAATGAGCCTGGGGCTTCAGAACTATTACTAATTTTGATCTGTGGATCCATCCATAGCCCTTAACCACCCATCAATCCACAACCCATGCATTAACCCATTCTTCGAAGCTGCTGTGCCCTTTTAAGCATGAATACTAATACATGGTGTTGTACATACATTAGCAGATCAAGACGTCAGTCTTGCAATCCTGACTAGTACTCTGTTGTTCAGAAGTGAAAGCAAGCACTTATACTTAATCTATTTTTTGCTTTGGTTTTTAGTAAAGCCTCCAGGAATAAGCAATCAGAGTATGGCATAAAAAATGTGATCACTTAATATACCAAAGGATATCAGTCTTGTTAGCTATGCATTCATAGTAAAAAGGCAGGTCAGGTCCATTTTATTATCTGTATTTTCAATGGTTGATTTGCCTGCGTCTTTTCATTTTTCACTATTCCATTATTTCATTGTTTCTTTTTGTAATTATCCTGAACAGTGTTTTGGGAAAATCCCTTCTTCAGTTCTAAATCAAATTAATATACTGCTTCCTTACCGAAAAAAATCAGTCTAACAAAATGAAATATAACCAAATAACTAATAATTTTGCATACAATCATGAACATAAAAATTGTTTAAAAAATTTCCATGGCAGTCTATTAAATCACAATTTCGTCATTAAAGCATATGGATTGCTTTTTATGGAAACAGCCATTTCGTTCTTCGTAGTAATTAAAATATTCCTATTTAGCTCACAATGATATATAATTCAGCATGCATAGAAACAGCATCTGAGAGTTCATTTTAATCAAACAGAACGCATTTTAATTATATTACACCTACAACATGCCAACACACCCGATTCAGGTGGAAGATATTTTTAAGCATAAAACTGACTTTATTTTAGCTTTTTCCCCACCTAGAATTACCTTAACTTCAATGAAAGCCAATGCTTCAATAAAATAATGGGTCAGTAAGATAATTTTTCCTGATTCATTTAAAAAAAAATTCAAATGTGTGCACGTATGATTGCATTAATGTGTGTGCCTGATTTGTCTCAATGTCCTCCACTGTTTCAATCAATTCTCGTTAATCTGCAGAGAACAGGTTCAGCATCAGCTGCGATCTATTTCACATTTCATCGTTCAAATGCCGGTAATCTAGTTTTGTATATAAACCAAAAATGTTGTGTTCCAACATCTACTTTGACTTCAAGCTTCTGGCTTTGACGTCCTATTGCCGGTATTCATTTATTATTAACATAATGTTATTGTCGGGTCTGAAGTCCAATCCACGTGAGATTCCACAGGAGCAAAGAAATTAGTTCCCCCCACCTTTAGACAACAACTCCTGGAGGAGGTATAGTAACTCACTCACAAGACGCTGCTAACCAAAAGTAAGGGGAATAACGCATAGAGTGACCACCACTCTTTCCCCAGAGATGACACCAGGTAGCGTGGTAGTGGGGAGCTGGTCCCACAGAGAAGCTAAACAAAAGAGATAACAAATAAGACTGGTCTTACTCCTCAAGAACTAAACAGTAGTCAAGAACATTAATGCATGTCACTTCCCAACATATGCAGTTCACTTACCAGTGATAGAGTCCCAGGATATTCTGATTTTTCTCAGCGTCCTATGAGCGCATAACCCAGGCCCAATCGATGAAAGACCAGGAAGTGCAGGTAAGGGAATACTGAGAAGAAGAACGACTAAGGGACGACAAACACAACCACTCACTTCCACAACCACTCAAGGTCACGTTGGGTGATTCAAAAAGAGGGAGAGTCCCCTAGTTTGTTAAGGGGAGTGGGGATTCCAAGAATTACTGACCGGCTCCGTAGGGAAAGGAGCGGATCAGCGGCACTCACGCTTTCACGAAAGCGGGAGAGGAAAAGACGGCGTGGCGCGCTGGCCGGCTCCGTAGGGAGAGGAGCGGATCAGCGGCGCACAAGCTTTCAAGAAAGAGGGACTGGAAAAGATGGCGTGGCGCGCTGGCCGGCTCCGTAGAGAGAGGAGCGGATCAGCGGCGCACACGCTTTCAAGAAAGCGGGACAGGAAAGATGGCGTGGCGCGCTGGCCGGCTCCGTAGGGAGAGGAGCGGATCAGAGGCGCACACGCTTTCTCGAAGGTGGGTCGGCAATAGATGGCGTGACGCGCTGGCCGGCTCCGTGGGGAAAAGAGCGGATCAGCGGCACAGACGCTTTCACGAAGGCAGGTCAGCAAAGGAAGGCGTGGCACGCTGGCCGGCTCCGTGGGGAGAGGAGCGGATCAGCGAGACACACGCTCGTCAGGGAAGGAACAGAACTTCTGATGGATAGCAGAAGTAGACAAGGCAACTCGGGATAGAAGAGTTCAAGCCGGATACCAGGAATCAATCCAAAGAGCAGGTACTCAACTCCGAGCTCGAAGGGGGCGTGGTCACTAGTTAGGGATAGTAAGTCAAGCATTGGCAATTGGGTGAGACGGCCTCTTATAGCAGGTAGGGGTCGTCACAAAAGATCTCACACTGTGAACTAACGAGGGAAGTACACATGCATCAAGGTACCGACATTTCTCCTACAAGGGCATCTGCTGCCGAAATCCTAACAGTTCTCCCACCCAAAGGCCTATTCCCGGGGCGGGGTTTTGAAGGATGGAGTGCATGGAATCTGCGAATCAACACAGGGGCATGAATATTTTCAGCAGGCTCCCAGGACCTATCCTCTGGGGCATAGCCTACCCAATCAATGAGGTACTGTATTTTGCCTCTGTGTTTGCGGGAATCTAAAATCATGTTCACTTCATATTCCTCTTCACCCTCTATGATTATTGGGGGAGGAGGCTTCTCAGGGACTAGAGGGGGTATGTATCTTTTGACTAAGGAGCAATGAAATACAGGGTGTATTTGCATGTCGTCTGGCAACTGCAGGTGTACTGTAACAGGTGTTATTACTCTCTTTACCAGATAAGGACCTATGTATCTAGGTTGTAATTTTTTAGAGCCTCTCAATCTCAGATTTCTAGTTGATAACCACACCTTGTCTCCTACTTGATAAGCAGGTTCAGGACGTCTGTGTTTATCAGCCTGTAGTTTCATGGCTTCTTTGGCTCGGTGTAATTCTTTTTGCGTTGTCCCAGTTGGACAAAAGAACTTTGTGATGATCTTTAAGAGCAGGGATACTCTCTAATTCTGAGGGAAGAGAAATAGGCAGGAATTTAGGGTGTTGTGCTAATGTGAAAAAGAAAGGAGACACACCAGTAGAAGAATGTGTGGAATTGTTATAGGCAAATTCAGCCATAGGGAGAGCTCGGGACCAGTCACTTGTGATTGTGGCTAACAGACAACGTAAATATTGTTCTAAAGTCTGGTTAGTTCTTTCGGTTTGACCATCAGTTTGGGGATGATAAGCGGTGGAGAGTCTGTGATCTATACCCAGTGTCTTACACATGCCTTGCCAAAATTTGGACACAAATTGGGCCCCTCTGTCTGAAATGATTATCGAAGGAAGACCATGTAATCTGATTACATGTTCTAGAAAAATATGCACTAATTCTTTGGATGTGGGTAAGTTTTTTAGAGGGACAAAATGGGCCATCTTGGTTAACATATCTACCACTACAAAGATGGTGTTGTATCCCTGACTTCTCGGGAGATCTGTAATAAAATCCATGCTAATGGAATGCCAGGGGAAGGGGGAACGGCAGTGGTTCTCAATAACCCGGCCGGAGCACAATGTGAGGCTTTTTGTCGAGCACAGGTGGAACACGAATTGACAAAGGCTATAATATCTTTGGCCATTTCTTCCCACCAAAACCATCTCTGACAGATCTTGAGGGTTTTGCTACTCCCTGGATGTCCAGCCAGTGAGCTATTGTGGCACCAGAGCAATAGTTGTTTTTGCAATGCAACAGTTGGTATGTATAATTTGTTTTCGTGATAATACAACTGGTCTCTGATCTGATTCAGGGGATCGTTTTCCCATTCTTCAGAAGGGATGGTACGGTAGTATTCTTTTAGTTTGTCTATAAACCCCAAGGGAGTGACGTCCCCATGGCATTCTACCCCTATAATTTTTTTGTCAGAAAAAAAAGGGGAATAACATTCAGGAGAGGCAACTTTCTCTGGACCAAGTCGAGAGAGTGCATCTGCCTTGCCATGTTGAGATCCAGGGCGATAAGTGATAACGAAATCATACTCACTAAAGAATGAAACCCATCTCATTTGACGGGGAGTAAGTGCTCGTGCTGACCGAAAATATTGGAGATTTCTATGATCAGAGTAGATGGTAACTATATGTGGGGATCCTAACAAATAGTGTCTCCACTCCTGGAAGGCAAGCTTGATGGCCAATAGTTCACGTTCTCCAATTGTGTAGTTCTGTTCAGCAGGCAATAGGGTTTTAGAATAGTAAGCAACAGGATGCAAGCGTCCTGTGTTAGTATCTCTCTGAGAGAGAACTCCTCCCACCGCATACTGAGAAGCGTCTGCTTCAACGTAATAAGGTTGCGTATTATCAGCATGTTTGATGACAGGAGCGGTAGTGAATCGTTCCTTTAAAATGCAGAAGGCTCGTTCTGCTTCTTGATTCCATTCAAACTGTACTCCTTTCCGCAGAAGTCGAGTAATGGGTGTTAATAATTCAGAAAAGTGATCTATAAATCTGTGGTAAAAATTGGCAAAACCTATAAAAGATTGCACCTCTTTTACTGTACAGGGCCTAGACCAGTTAACCAAGGCTTCTATCTTTTTGGGGTCCATATGTACGCCTTCAGGAGATATCACAAATCCTAGAAACTCCACTCTGGTGGTATGGAAGGTGCTCTTGTCAAGTTTGGCGAATAATTGGTTTTCCTTCAGTGTTTTCAAGATTTTTGTAACGTGGATAATATGATCTTGTTCTGTTTGTGAATAAATCAGGATATCGTCGATATAGACGATCACGAAGACATCAAGGTATTCTCTTAGTATTTCGTTAACAAAAAATTGAAATGCCGCTGGAGCATTACAAAGACCAAACGGCATTACGCAGTACTCAAATAACCCAAATTTGGTACGGAATGCTGTTTTCCATTCATCTCCATGTTTAATACGAATGAGATGGTAGGCTCCTCTAAGATCTATTTTGGTAAAGATCTTAGCTCCTCGTACCTGATCCAAAAGAACTGAAATAAGTGGTAGGGGATATTTATTCTTTATGGTGACTTTGTTAAGGGCGCGATAATCCAAACACGCTCGAAGACCCCTTCTCGCTTTGGAATAAAAAAGATGGGAGAGGACACTGGAGATGTAGAGTGACGTATGAACCCTTTTTCCAGCATTTCTTCGATGTATTTCTGCAAGTATTCAGTTTCAGGTGCAGTTAGGGCATAAATACGACTAACTGGCAAGGTTGCTCCGGGTACTAAATCAATGCGACAATCATAGCTTCTGTGCGGAGGTAAGGCAGAGGCTTTAACTTCGTCAAAGACAGTTAGGTATTCCTCATAGTGCGCCGGAAGGTCAGGAACTGTGGACATTATATGTACCGCACAGCAAAGCGAACTATTCCATTCACTTGCTTCTTGGTAACAGTTTATCATGCAATGATGAGATTTTAGTGTCACTGTTCGAGTCACCCAGTCTATTTGGGGATTGTGAACTTGTAGCCAGGGAACCCCAGGATAGCGCCGAAATTGGGGGTGTCTATAAGATCAAAGACTATAGATTCTGAATGTCCGTTATTACACACCATTACAATCGGGGAGTCTGATAGGTAATCAATCCAGATGATAACTCAGACCCATCTACCGCTCTCACCGGTTCAGGATGAGGTTTCAATAAGAAAGGGATTCCGACATCTCGGGCCAACTGAATATCAAGAAAATTCCCTGTGGCCCCTGAGTCCAATAATATAGACATGTTCTTTCGACATTGAGGAGATATCACCAAAGTAATGGACAAGATAAAATGTCTTGGTACTAGGGGAAGGATTTTCTTTGTGGTAGAGACCGTAGAAAAGACAACACTTGAAGAATTGGTCTCTGCTTTCTTCAAGTCTTCTAGTTTTCCTCCCTATAAGTAGGAAGAATACTACTTGCGATTTTCTTAGCAACGGAACGAGGTCTGATTGGACACTCACGAGCATAATGTCCTCCTTTCCCGCAATATAAACAGAGATTGTTCTTTCTCCTCTTGTCTTTTTCTTCAGCAGACAGCGGACTCCTCAGTCCTCCAATCTGCATAGGCTCAGCAACGTCTTTAATGTCTTTCTTTTCAGGTTTTAACATATATTTAGAAAGAGTAAGACGTGATTTTTCCCCTTTCCTTTCATGGAGTCTATGATCCAACTTGACCGTCATATCTATGAAGGCAGAGCAGTCATCAGGAGGATCTACTATTTGAGACAACAAATCTTTAAGTTCATCGTTTAACCCTCGATAAAACAGAGAGGTTCTTTTTCCTCAGGCCAATGCGTTTCAGCTACCAGCCTATTAAAGTTAGTTATATACGTAAGTAGGTCCTTGGATCCCTGCCTAAGATTGAGAAGAGCATTATCGCTGGCCTGCTTAAAGGTATGTTTTGAAAAAAGACTCTTCATCTTATCCTGAAATAGCATAAAGTCATATAATAATGGATCGTTGTTTTCTACCAATGGAACAGCCCAATCTGCAGCATTGCCTGCTAAATAAGATATAACAAAGGCTACTTTAGCAGCGTCGTCTGGAAACGATGCCGCCTTACACAGGAACTGTAGCTGACATTGGTTCATGAAGACGCTAAATCTAGCACTGTCTCCGTTGAACCTCTCTGGCATAGCTAGTGGAACTGGGCTGGGAGTATGAACAGTAAAGTGAACAGGAGGTATGTTGCTATCTACCCTTGTGGAGGAATTGGGACTATGGGACGGAACTGGAAAATGCGCAGGCTGAATGTAACTTTTCCGGGTCTTTGGAAGGGTACCAGGGTTCCTAGGGTCTACTGAATTCTGTGACTTTGATTGTAGTAACTCTGTCTGTAATCTCTGATTTTCAGACCTTAACCTCCCTACCTCCGATTGCAATTCAACTAGAACTGCCGCAAGTTCCTCTACTGAGGGACCTAATAAAGATGAGAGGAGAGAGGATCTAGAGGGCGCTAGCCCCGTCAGTATTCATCTTTGCTCAGGTGGAAATAACTCTTGGGCTTGACTTTCTGTCGGGTCTGAAGTCCAATCCACGTGAGATTCCACAGGAGCAAAGAAATTAGTTCCCCCCCACCTTTAGACAACAACTCCTGGAGGAGGTATAGTAACTCACTCACAAGACGCTGCTAACCAAAAGTAAGGGGAATAACGCATAGAGTGACCACCACTCTTTCCCCAGAGATGACACCAGGTAGCGTGGTAGTGGGGAGCTGGTCCCACAGAGAAGCTAAACAAAAGAGATAACAAATAAGACTGGTCTTACTCCTCAAGAACTAAACAGTAGTCAAGAACATTAATGCATGTCACTTCCCAACATATGCAGTTCACTTACCAGTGATAGAGTCCCAGGATATTCTGATTTTTCTCAGCGTCCTATGAGCGCATAACCCAGGCCCAATCGATGAAAGACCAGGAAGTGCAGGTAAGGGAATACTGAGAAGAAGAACGACTAAGGGACGACAAACACAACCACTCACTTCCACAACCACTCAAGGTCACGTTGGGTGATTCAAAAGAGGAGAGTCCCCTAGTTTGTTAAGGGGAGTGGGGATTCCAAGAATTACTGACCGGCTCCGTAGGGAAAGGAGCGGATCAGCGGCACTCACGCTTTCACGAAAGCGGGAGAGGAAAAGACGGCGTGGCGCGCTGGCCGGCTCCGTAGGGAGAGGAGCGGATCAGCGGCGCACAAGCTTTCAAGAAAGAGGGACTGGAAAAGATGGCGTGGCGCGCTGGCCGGCTCCGTAGAGAGAGGAGCGGATCAGCGGCGCACACGCTTTCAAGAAAGCGGGACAGGAAAAGATGGCGTGGCGCACTGGCCGGCTCCGTAGGGAGAGGAGCGGATCAGAGGCGCACACGCTTTCTCGAAGGTGGGTCGGCAATAGATGGCGTGACGCGCTGGCCGGCTCCGTGGGGAAAAGAGCGGATCAGCGGCACAGACGCTTCACGAAGGCAGGTCAGCAAAGGAAGGCGTGGCACGCTGGCCGGCTCCGTGGGGAGAGGAGCGGATCAGCGAGACACACACTCGTCAGGGAAGGAACAGAACTTCTGATGGATAGCAGAAGTAGACAAGGCAACTCGGGATAGAAGAGTTCAAGCCGGATACCAGGAATCAATCCAAAGAGCAGGTACTCAACTCCGAGCTCGAAGGGGCGTGGTCACTAGTTAGGGATAGTAAGTCAAGCATTGGCAATTGGGTGAGACGGCCTCTTATAGCAGGTAGGGGTCGTCACAAAAGATCTCACACTGTGAACTAACGAGGGAAGTACACATGCATCAAGGTACCGACATTTCTCCTACAAGGGCATCTGCTGCCGAAATCCTAACAGTTATATTTTAAACTCATCAAGTATTTGAGATTCAGTAACACCTTTGAGGCTAAAATAAAGCTGAAGGTCACTCCCACGGATTATAAAAAGCGGGCCTGATGATCAAGGGCAATTGCAATGCTAAGAAGATCCTAACTGGCTATAACTCCACAAAAGAAGCTTTCAGAATATTAAACTCTTTATATGCTTTGTCTTTCACTGATAAACGTTTTGAACACTCTTAGGCACATGGTAGCAAACTATCTGATTGTTTTGCTGATTACATAAATGCGGTCTGGAGTTCTTTCCTCATGGATAGGATTAATTCTTCTGAGTAGCTGAGTTCCCAATCCTCTTCAAACCCTACTTTTTTCTACTTTGACGTATTCACTTTAAAATATTTTTATCGAAATTGACTTGGTAACGTTTCAAGATTTAGTTCTATTCACTCAGGTTCTCCACTGGATCCATGCCTGGATTCTGTTATGCAGAAGGAGTCCATTTCCACATTACAGACTCTGCCTACTCTGTGTAACAAATCACTTTCTCTGGCAGGGGTTCCTAAAACATGGAAGCAGTCTTTGGTCTTCCTGTTGCTGACCTGTCCATTCCAAGAAACTATCAACCCATCCCACTGCTACCTTTTCCAATTAAAATACTGAAAACAAAAACAGTCAACAAGCAGTTGTCATGAGTCTTGAAAGAAAATAACACCTATGATGCCTCCCAGACCTTGTCTTAGGCCAGCTCAAAGTACTAAATCAGCTTTGATTTCTATTCTGTACGATCTTTGATTAGTTGCAGAACAGGGCCTTTCTTCTGCGCTGGTGCTACCAAACTTGTCAGCAACATTCAATATGGCTTCCCACAAACGTTTGTTTCTCTGTCTTAAGGAAGTTGTACAGGGCCAAGTATTACCCTGGATGGAATCTTATTTGTCGAAAGACCTCAAGAGGCATATCTGTTCCCTTATTGCTCTAAATTCAAACCACTTGCTCATGGGATACTGCAGGGCTGTTTGTGGAACCCTATTTAATTTAATGTCTCTGTGAGAAGTTGGCTTGATATATGCTGTCCACTAATTAAAGTGGGCAGCTTGCACCAGTCCGAACAACACTTATGGTGATTTAAGAGGTCAAAGATAACCTTAGAAAGCTATCCAAGTGGTAGCTGTGGAGAGTAGCCTTCAGGCTTAGTCTTGAAGGAATGTTAAGCAGCTTGTTTTACCAGTAAGTAGGGACCCCACGGAGGATGGGTGCAGTGTGAGAACACGACCGGGTGCTACGTACAATTCAATGCGAGAGTCGCGGTTGCAATTTTAAAGTTAAAGGACCCTTCCCAGTGGATTGCGAGGAAACCCTTTGGAACATAGGAGGCTGGAGGGCCACCCCACCCGTGGATACCGAAGTACCAGAGTTACCTATCCCAGGGAAGCCGGGTGCATACGTCTGAAGTGGCGTCAGAAACCGCTGTTGTTCTCAATGGGAGTCTTCAAAGAAATGCCACTGCTGGAAAGAAGAAAAGTGTCTGGTGAAATCCGCAGGTGGATTCTTGATGGAAGGAACCTGAAAGCAGAGGAGACAGAGTCTGGGTCACTCAGGGATGAGCAGGGGCTCGGTATACGAATGCCCACCGATGTCGGGTGCCTCAGGTGCGAAGATGGAGACCTTGACTCTACAGCTGCAGAGACCAGGAGATGTCGAGGATGACCAGGAGCGGAATACGATCTGTCCCACGAAGGATGTTGAGTGCTGAGGGGTCGGTGTCTAGCGGGAGCACCAACAAGCCTTGGCAACGGCAACCCACGATGAAGGTCAAAGAAGGTAACGGTCTGGCCCAGCAAGGACCAGAGAACTCACCACAGCAAGAGGAGTCAGGGCAGGCCTGGAGCAACCAGGGGAGCCCAAGGAAATCAGTGTTGTCCCTCAATTGGACCCACAGGCCGAAGGCACAGGAGTCACGAGGGGACCTCTAGCAGTTTCACAAAGTCACAGCTTGCAGAGCACAGAGTGCGAGGAGGCCGGAGTCCTTTGTACGAAATGTGCGCAGAGGTTGGGGCTATCGACAGCCCAATGCACCAAGAAGGGGAAGACTAACAAGCATATGCAATTGCAAAAGTATGCGGTGCACAGGGGTTCGGGTTATGCGGTCCCCACGAGGGATACTGGCCTCAAACCTGGTGAGAGGGCAGCACGACCTCAAGGAACTTAGGAACCCACCTCCTCTGTTGCTGGAGCCTTCGGAGTGCGCAGGAGCTCAGGATCAGTAGACTGGTCAGTTGCGTTACGGTGCCTGCAAACGCAGGGGAGTGACTCCTTCACCCCAAGGGAGATACTTCCATTGTCCTTGATGCTCCACAGGTCCTGCACGGAGCCTGTATGGTGCACGGGCATAGACGATGTAGAGGGAGACTTAGGGGCCGATTCCGATTCAGGCCGGAAAACATACCGACCGACTCGGTACGGGAATATAGTCCGACCGACACGTACCGGCGCTGCCCGACCTGGGTAGTATGATGAAATGCATGTGAATCACAACCGACTCGTACGGAACACAAGCCGAACGACTGAACCGGACGGAAAAACCACGCGAATAGAACCGACCGACACGCACCAGGAATGAACCCGAACGAAACGTACCCGCGAACTCCGACCCGCGCAGTACGATGTAATGCGTGGAAAACCAGACCGAGTCGCACGGAGCTCAAGCCGTACGACCGACACGCATACAAAAGCCAGCCGAAGGAAGCCAATACTCGGCGACCGACGCGTACGCCGCACAATAAACCTAGCAGAAACACAGCGTGAACGACTCGGAGAAGCTCGCACGAGACAACTGCAGCGTCCTACTCGGTCAGAAGAACGTCTCCTACATGCACAAAAAAAACAAAGGAAAAAATACAAAAAAAAGGGCCAAACAAGCAATGACAAAGTCAATAAATACAGGGAAAAAAAACATGGAACAAGGACACACCCCCAACTCCACCTATATAAAGGCCACAAATCCCTACCATGATCCTTTGCAAATTCAACTGACCTGCCAGCACAGAACACCATCAGACAGCAACCACAGACACACTCACAACTCATCCATCACACAAGCCACACACCATTAGCACCTCAACAAATAGCACCCTCACATACACCCAGCAAAACCTACACTCACACACCCTCACTTGCACACACACACACACATCAATCACCACCACCACCCATCACCATGCCCCCAAAGAAGAATCCAAAGTTCCTAGACAGTGAATTGGAAGTCCTGGTAGATGAGATCCTCAGGGTAGAGCCACAGTTGTTTGGTACATTGGTCCAACAGACCCCCATGTCGCAGAAAACCAAGATGTGGGAGAGGATCGTTGACAGGGTGAACGCACAATCACCATGTTTGCGCACAAAGGAAGACATCCAGAACAGGTGGTATGATGTGCGCAGGAGGGTCAGGGACCTACTAAAGAAGGATTATATCTTGAGTCAGCGCACCGGCAGTGGCCCTCCTGCCAAACCACTATACCTCAGGCCCTGGGAGGAGAAGGTCTGGCCATCCTACCACCAGTGAGCGTATATGGACTATCAAACATCCCAGAGCCTGGTGAGTACACAACTAATATACCCAATATTGTGTGACAATACACACACATCACTGTCAAGGGGATAGTCAAACCATGCACCCTTAGCAAATCCACAGCAACCAAAAGATAATCACCCCAAGATTTGTCTGTCAGTCAGATAAACACAATACATGCCATCTCATAGTGATATGTAACTGTGTCATGATATGTACAAACCTAACTACAAATACAGCAAGGCAGTGGCACAAATATAACCAACAAACACAGTTAGACATTTTGCCACCACTAGAACACCACCTCACAGGGAAGCTCACTGAAAGGAATGAATTCTGTGTATGCTGGTGAAGTCAGTGTAGCCAATAGCATGATGGAAGTTGTAGTCACAGATATTGGTCACCCTCACAATTGGCCCATCAACACCACTCTGAACCATGCTCACATCACAGGGAGTGGAAAAGAAATGACAAGATGGCTGACACTGGGTACTGCTGTGGGGAGCACAATGCCCTGCTGGGAACTGTGCACCAACAAACAGCAGGACACCACTGTCAGCCATCTTGCCATTGCTGTCACACTCACACACAGTGAAGTCCACTCAAAAGGAAGGAAGTATGGGCATGCTGGGAAGGGGGTGTAGGCAATAGCATGATGGGAGTTGTAGTCACATATATTGGTCACCCTCACAATTGGCCCATCAACACCACTCTGAACCATGCTCACATCAGAGGGAGTGGAAAACAACTGACAAGATGGCTGACACTGGGTACTGCTGTGGGGAGCACAAGCCCCTGCTGGGAACTGTGCACCAACCAACAGCAGGACACCACTGACTGACATCCTGAAAGCCAACTTGCACTCCCTGCAATGGAAGCACATTCCATGGTGGGATATCTGGCTGGGTGGGAAGGAGGACTGACAGCTCTGACCATAGTTACAAGCAGCTTTTCTCACACACCCCCTTAACACAAACTCCACACAACTCACCTGGGAGAATGCAATGCCTCACACTCTAATTAAATATCCCACAAAGAACCACCACCCTGGGTTATGCTGTGTGAAGCACAGGGACACTCTTGGGACTTGTAGCCAAACAAACGCCAGGACAACACTGTCAGCCATCCTGTCAGCACAGGCACACTACCCCACAGGGAAGCAGAGTCAAAAGGAAGGAAGTATGGGCATGCTGGGAAGGGGGTGTAGGCAATAGCATGATGGGAGTGGTAGTCACAGCTCAACATCCCCCACCCACATGGCCCAGCAAGCTCACACTGAAGCATGCACACCTCACAGGCAGTGAAAAGCCACTTCAAATATGTCTGACACTGGCCTCAGCTGTGGGGAGCACAAGGCCCTGCTGGGAACTGGGCACCAACAAACAACAGGACCACACTGTCAGCCATCTTGCCATTGCTGTCACACTCACACACAGCGAAGTCCACTCAAAAGGAAGGAAGTATGGGCATGCTGGGAAGGGGGGTGTAGGCAATAGCATGATGGGAGTTGTAGGCACAGATATTGGTCACCCTCACAATTGGCCCATCAACACCACTCTGAACCATGCTCACATTACAGGGAGGTGAAAACATCTGACAAGATGGCTGACACTGGGTACTGCTGTGGGGAGCACAAGGCCCTGCTGGGAACTGTGCACCAACCAACAGCAGGACACCACTGTCAGCCATCTTGCCATTGCTGTCACACTCACACACAGTGAAGTCCACTCAAAAGGAAGGAAGTATGGGCATGCTGGGAAGGGGGGTGTAGGCAATAGCATGATGGGAGTTGTAGTCACAGATATTGGTCACCCTCACAATTGGCCCATCAACACCACTCTGAACCATGCTCACATCACAGGGAGTGGAAAACAACTGACAAGATGGCTGACACTGGGTACTGCTGTGGGGAGCACAAGCCCCCTGCTGGGAACTGTGCAGCAACCAACAGCAGGACACCACTGACTGACATCATGAAAGCCAACTTGCACTCCCTGCAATGGAAGCACGTTCCATGGTGGGATATCTGGCTGGGTGGGAAGGAGGACTGACAGCTCTGACCATAGTTACAAGCAGCTTTTCTCACACACCCCCTTAACACAAACTCCACACAACTCACCTGGGAGAATGCAATGCCTCACACTCTAATTAAATATCCCACAAAGAACCACCACCCTGGGTTATGCTGTGTGAAGCACAGGGACACTCTTGGGACTTGTAGCCAAACAAACGCCAGGACAACACTGTCAGTCATCCTGTCAGCACAGGCCCACTACCCCACAGGGAAGGAGAGTCAAAAGGAAGGAAGTATGGGCATGCTGGGAAGGGGGGTGTAGGCAATAGCATGATGGGAGTGGTAGTCACAGCTCAACATCCCCCACCCACATGGCCCAGCAAGCTCACACTGAAGCATGCACACCTCACAGGCAGTGAAAAGCCACTTCAAATATGTCTGACACTGGCCTCAGCTGTGGGGAGCACAAGGCCCTGCTGGGAACTGTGCAACAACCAACAGCAGGACACCACTGACTGACATCCTGAGAGTCAACCTGCACACACTGCAAGGGTGGCATGCTTCATGGTGGGATAACTGGGCTGGGGGAGAAGGAGGGCCGGATGTCCACCAAATACCACCAATGCTGGCCATGCACACACCTCAACATTCACATTGAAAAGCTTCAGGTTGGCAGGACAATGTGCTACACCAATATCAACCTCTGACTGTGACAACTTAGGACAATGCAATGTACAGGCCCGCATCCAGAGGTACAGTCACAACTGTCAGGTGTGTGAAACATTGATGCCTGTAGAAACATAACATACATTGTGTGTCTCTTCCAAAAACAGGTGATGATGGGGACACAGCAGCAGACGATGAGGAGTCCCTGTCCCAGGCTCCGGGGGACACTGAGCTCACTGGTGTGGAACAGCCTCTGCCCTCCTCGGATGGCGAAGACCTACCTGGCCCCTCCGGTGTGAGTCATCATGCAGCACCAGCAGGACCAACATCTGCACCCCCTGCACCCACCCCTCCAACAACTGCCAACACACAGACCACCCCTGCCAACACGGACAGACCAAGGACCACCGATGACAACACCACAGGGACCCCGGCCCAACGTGGAGCAACGGACAACGACCCCAGTAACAACCCCCAAGTGGGCCTACGGTCACCTGTGCGTGCCACCGCAGGTCCCGCACGTGTCGCCAGGGGTGGTGGGAGGGGTGGTAGACATAGGTCGCTGTTTGCAGAGGGGTCTGGACTGCATGATGACCCACAACTGGCACGCATTGCTGATGCATACCAGAATAGCACCGGAGAGGTCAGCCAGGTAGTGGGGATCCTCAAGGACATTCAACAGCAGCAGGCTGCCCATCATGCCCGCTTGGACTCACAAATGTCCCGTGTGGAGACACACATGTCCCGTGTGGAGACACACATGTCTGGCATGGAGTCCAAGTGGGACACATTGGAAGAACTGACAGCGGTGCATAGGGACATATTGACATGCCTCCGCCAGATTAGCACCAACATGGCCACACCTCCCTGTGTGCCCACAACATCTGGTGCTGCAACAACTGCAACTGCCACAGGGAGGGAGGATGACTCTGGCAGAGAGTCCTCTGCAACGCAGCAGCCTGCACGTGAGGGTCCCCCCCGAAAGAAGAGGGGTTGTCCGAGGAAGGAAAACTGAGAGGCCGATGGCCATGTACATCCCCCAGGAACGCAACACCTGTTCTGGAAATTCTCCTTTGTGTGCAAACTGTTCACCCTGTCGAATGCAACCCAACTCTCCCACATGACATGGGGAGCTTAAGTTGGCCCAATGTATCAGATGACTGTGGACTTTACTCAGGACATTTCTGCTACCAAGACTTCCAACTCATCTGGGAACTTTGGATTCCAATCCCAATGTACAGCACCCACCATCCTGTGCACTATCCTCACACATGTATGGAAATAAACTCAGTAATACACCATACTTGCCTCTGTTGTGATTCCAACGTGGTTTCTGTCATGGAGATGGTGATCTGCTAAATGACACTGTGCATGCTAACTGCTACAGCAAGTTCAACACCGTCATGTGAGTCATGGCGACGTGACACATATGAGGGAGACACACCATTAGGGCTACACAACACATACACACCAGGGCCATCAGACTCATCGCCTACACTGATGTTGCCAGGAAATACAGTGGAATGCACAGACACCACACCTATTCACAGTCTGTGTTAACTAGCCCACAGGTGCAGTAAGCACATGTCAGTCAGGGATCACTGACAGAATATCGAGGAGCAAAATATCGACCTGGCAAAATATCGAGGAAAAAATATAGAATGCCAGAATATCGAATTCCTATCTACAAACAGGTAAGTACAAAAATATTGAATCTCAAATATCGTTGTAAAAATATAGTTAGTCAAAATATTGAATTTTTTAAATGTCTTAAAAGTAATGTAAAATTAATAAAATAATACATTAACTAAAACATACTTAAAAATACTTAAATTACCTTAATATTAATAAATATTTAATGTAAGTTAAAAAAATAAACATGCATTTTTATTTTTTAATACATATATATATTAACGTAATATTAATAACAAATATTCAATATTTTAAGCGTAGGATAGCGGGAGGGTAAAATTTACTATTCCCACTCCAGTGAGTGCAACAGTAGGGAAAGCGTTGGATAGCGGGAGGGTAAAAATTACTATTCCCACTCCAGTGAGTGCAACAGTAGGGAAAGCGTTGGATAGCGTAGGGTAAAAATTACTATTCCCACTCCAGAGAGTACAACAGTAGGGAAAGCGTTGGATAGCGGGAGGGTAAAAATTACTATTCCCACTCCAGAGAGTGCAACAGTAGGGAAAGCGTTGGATAGCATAGGGTAAAAATTACTATTCCCACTCCATTGAGTGCAACAGTACGGAAAGTAATGATTTAATATTTAAAAAAAAAAAAAGAATTATCAATACCAATAAAAAATTAATTAAAATTAATTACCAATTACAACATATTTAATAATTAATTAATTATAAGTACCAATAAATATTATTTATTAAATATTAATTACCTATTAATAATTAATTAACCAATTAATTTTCAATACCAAAAATTAATAAGTAATACAAAATGTTTACCTATTAATAATTAATTAACAGTAGATTAATTATCAATACACAAAAATATTTTCAATAATTATTTAATTACAATTAAATTAGTTCCCACCCTATTCCTCTATAAACCCACAACCCGCTCCGAATAATAAATTAATACAATTAATATAATTATCAATTAATCAATTAATAAAAATGTATTACCAATTAATACAAATTAATTACCAATTAATAAAAATTAATTACCAAATAAAAATTAATAAACAATAAATTAATAATCAATACCAATAAATAAAAATAAATAATTACTGAAGTACAATTAAATTACTTCCCACCCTATTCCCCTATAAACCCACAACCCGCTCTGAATAATAAATTAATACAATTAATATAATTATTAATTAAAAAATTTATAAAAATGAATTACCAATTAATAAAAATTAATTACAAATTAATAATTAATTAACAATGAATTATTTATCAATACCAATAAATAAAATTAAATAATTACTTAATTACAATTAAATTACTTCCCACCCTATTCCCCTATAAACCCACAACCCGCTACAGAACTAAAACGCAAAATTAAATTAAAAAATAATTAATAATTCCTAAAATTAATATTTAATTTACTATAATTAAATTACTTCCCACCCTATTCCCCTATAAACCCACAACCCGCTACGGAATTAAATTACGCAAAAATTAAATAACATAAAATTCATTACTTTAAAAAAATTAAAACATACATTACAAAAATAATACATACTTTTAACACATATACTAACACTTAAAACACTATAAAAAAATTCGATATTTTTAACAACTATATTATGACTGTCGATATTATGACAATCGATATTTCTTACCTGAATTTCGATATTCTGCACCACTATATTTTGGCAATTCGATATTCTGTCCATTCTATATAATAAACTCGATATTTTGGCAATTCGATATTAAAAATTCGATATTATGTCTGTTCACCGTCAGTCAGATGTGTGACCACAGACAACGCACATCCCAAAGTGAAGCACAGGTTTAGCACAGATTTGCAACATGTTGTTTCCACTACAGATGCAAGGTAATCCTACGTGGCAGGGGCCACACAGTCAACAAGTGTAGAAGAAATAAAGTCCAGGGGTGTGTGGCACATCACCTGTAGGGAAACGACTGCTTCCACCCTGGAAGTTGAATCATGGTGTCGGGGGATCACAGTTGACCAAACAACTCTGAAAGTACCCTGTGAAGTACAGACATGACACACAGTCAAAAGCACTGAAGAACAGGACAGAACTGCAATACTCATGCCCAATACATGTCACAAGATACTTACAGAAAACCAAGTTAGCATGTCAACACTGTTGGGGAGTACAGACTACCTGTAAGGACACATCACTGCACGCTTCCAGTCAAGTAGCACATGGCCACACTCAAACAGCACCAGAGCACCACCAACACATATCACGCAAACTCACATCATTGGCATGACATCTCTGGATACTCACAATCAGCTGAAGAAGTTGGTGATGAGCTGTGTTCGGACATCACCATCATCATTATCATCATCACTGGCATCGTGGCCCAGGCCAGGATCCTCCACAGGTGGCGGATGTTGGTCATCGTCATCCAGGATGAGAGGCAACTCCTTCCGCACTGCCAGGTTGTGTAGCATGCAGCAGACGATGACAATCTTGCACACCTTTGCTGGGGCATATGGGAGGGCCCCTCCTGTCTTGTCCAGGCAGCGGAAGCGGCTCTTCAGGAGACCAAATGTCCGCTCGATCACTCTCCTGGTCCGACCATGTGCCTCATTGTAGCGCATCTGGGCTGGTGTCACAGGGTTCCTGAGGGGTGTCAGCAACCACGGCATGTTGGGGTATCCGGAGTCACCTACAGACAGACAATTGCACAATAGCTGAGTTGGAAAAGAGGGCGGAATAAAACATAGCAGAACACACACAATGGTACAAAGTCAGTACACTCCGACAAGCCAGGCATGCTGGTTCTGCATCTGTGACATCATCCTCGGGATGCGACTACTCCTTATCACGTAGGCATCGTGTGCCGAACCAGGGAAACGGGCACACACATGTGAGATGCTCATATCTGCAAGACATACCATCAGAGCATTGATCGAATGATAATGTTTCCTGTTCCTGTATGCCTGCTGATGTGCCTGTGGTGGTACCAAAGCCACATGTGTCCCATCAATGGAGCCAATGACATGTGGCATCCTCCCCAGGGCATAGAAGTCACTCTTGATGTCAGTGAGTTGTTGACGTTTAGGGAAATAGATGTACTGGTTCAGGCATCTCAACATTGCCTCCAAAACATCGCGTAGCACACGGCTGAACATAGTCTGTGACATCCCACCAGCAGACGCCACAGTGTGTTGAAAGGTACCGGTGGCAAAGAAGTGTAGGGCTGCCATCACCTTCACCTTGGGGGTCAGCGCCGTAGGGTACGGCCGGCCAGGTTGCAAATGTGGGACCAAGCGCACTGCCAAATCCTCAATCAGCTGCCTGGTGAAGCGGTACCGTCGGATGCTGTCACGTTGCACCATCGTTGCCAGGTCAGGGAATGGTCTAAGGACAGCTGGTGCCCTGCAGTGCATAGGTGAAGAAAGAAAGATTGTCAGACACCCCACATATGTGGCATTGACCATACTCAATATCACATGATACATCATTACGAGACACAAGTACTTGATGTGTGTGCCGTTCTGTATGGACATATATGGCACCTACATGGCCATCATCTAACATCTCAATTCAACATATGTTGACAACAGGTTCCAGGTTGTGCTATGGGAAACCATTAGGCTGTGTCACAGTACCCATTTACTGCTGTCACGTACCAAACACACACCACAGTGACATGTCTGGACAGATGCGCCACAGGCATCACAGCTCATTGACAGGTAGATTCCCAGGGACCCTGTATTGCCACATGGACAGTGGCATGACATGGCGTATCATGTACGTCAGCAAAACAAACATGACTCCCACAGGTAGTGGCCCCTGTTGCCTCCGCATGGACATGGACACACACACACGCACAACATCAAAGTCCATGCACAAACAACGTGGATGTGGAGACTGTCTCCCATTGTGCACATGGAATCAGAGACATTGGAAACACAACATGCACACAGACTGTGGAGGGCCATCACTATTGTGGCAATGGGTCACCCTGTGACGTACATACCTTCCCACATGGGACTCTGGGGGTATGTGACATGACATACACATACACAACCTGGAAATGTGACCATGCCACATGCTCTGAAATGAACAGTTGCACATCACAGTGGTCATGTGCACAACACACAAAGGATCCTGTCCCCATGAACACGTGCACAGCCTGGGAGTGGCTGCCCCCAAGTGCCACCCCAAAAACCACATGTTGACCCCCATACACAGAAAAGGTAATGCAGCCTTACATGCCTTAGGATACAGTGTGGACAGGCTGTGGTGTTGTAGGTGTGCCCCTGAGTCCCTGGCAAGTATATGTGGCTGGCATACGTTCACCAGTGACAAGCACGGTGACATATGCGAGTGACCTGTACAGGGATCGCGTTGTACAGCAATGGACCGATCGGTGTGCACGCATTGGCCATTGCATCTGTTGTGAGCGGGTACGCGTTGTTTCCCGGAATACGCGTTGTACAGCAATGGACCGATCGGTGTGCACGCACTGGCCATTGCATCTGTTGTGAGTGGGTACGCGTTGTTTCCCGGAATACGCGTTGTACAGCAATGGACCGATCGGTGTGCACACACTGGCCATTGCATCTGTTGTGAGCGGGTACGCGTTGTACAGCAATGGACCGATCGGTGTGCACGCACTGGCCATTGCATCTGTTGTGAGCGGGTACGCGTTGTTTCCCCGGAATACGCATTGTACAGCAATGGACCGATCGGTGTGCACGCACTGGCCATTGCATCTGTTGTGAGCGGGTACGCGTTGTACAGCAATGGACCGATCGGTGTGCACGCACTGGCCATTGCATCTGTTGTGAGCGGGTACGCGTTGTACAGCAATGGACCGATCGGTGTGCACGCACTGGCCATTGCATCTGTTGTGAGCGGGTACGCGTTGTACAGCAATGGACCGATCGGTGCGCACGCATTGGCTAGGGCCTGGCATGGCAACGGATGCGTTTTCGAAGCTTCAACGAGTCTGATGCAGTGAATTCAGTTGGCCAGCCACAACAATGTTGCAAATTCATGGGTGTCATGAAGTTGAACTTTTGAAGGATGCTGTGGGCGTGTAATAGTGGTGCAATTCCATGGATTGGCCAGATTCAGAAGATGCAAACGACTTGGACCTATCACTTTGGACACATGGGACAGTATCTGCCTCTGCAGCACACATATAATGCTGGCTGTTCCCCTGAGAGCTCACTTGCCTGCACTACATGCTCCAGGACGACATCTGCCACCAACACTGCTGCTGTCTCAGCATCCTCTGCCTACTGCAATGGCACGTACTGTGGAGAGAGCCCCAGCCTTCAGCCTTGAGGAGAACCAGGCCCTGCTGGACAGCCTCCTTCCACAGTACAGCAAGCTGTATGGGAAACCAGGGGAGCAGGTGAGTGTGCTGTCCACTGCCTTACTAATTGTGCATGTTGTCTGACTAGCAAGACTTACAGTGTGCACACCACTGGCTAGCATGCTCACTGAGTAGTTCTCACCCCCAAAGTGTGTAGTTACATGCACTGAACAGGTACAGTGCAGTAACAGTGCATTCCAACAAGGTTTACTTCCCATGCAATGATACCATGTAGTAACTGCTGGCAAACTGTTCATAGCCATCGTTGCACTGCCTGTGTACATCATATGCCCCTGTGATTGAGACATGTATATCCAACTGTGTGATGCACGTATAGGTTGCATGTGTAGTAATGGCCTTTTCACTTTGTCATCCTCACAGGTTGATGCCCACCAGAAGCAGGAAATCTGGCTGACCATCGCCCAAGCAGTAAGATCCGTGGGGGTCTACAAGCGCCGGATCCGCAACTGCCAGAAGAGGTGGCAGGACCTTCGGGGCTGGACCCGGAGGATCGCAAGGGTCCAGCTGAAGCTGTCGCCTCCTCGCAGGAGGGGCGGACACCGGACCCTGACCCCCCACATGCTCAGGATCCTGGCGGTGGTCTTCCCTGACCTGGCTGGGCAGCTGAAGTCCAGACAGCAGCAAGGAGGGGGTGAGTCCATGACTGCACTGTGAACTTTGTCTGACATGCAATGTGCCCTCCTCTGGCCTGGTTAAACTTCCACAGTACATCAGTCTTGTGGTCCAGGACCCATGTCCCTCAATTGTGACATGCCCACTCCTCATCTGATACGCAGGTGTGGCCCTTACAGTCAGGAAATTGTGTCACTTGGGTACTGTGTCCTTGCATTTTGCTTCGCTCAAGGTGGGGGACAGCATTTGTTGCCGTGACTTTGTGGTGGGCTTCATGGGTGGGTCAATTGCTTACACGATGCCTAAGTTCTGACATGTAATCTGGGTGTAACTTTGATATGTGGTCCACTTGCTGATCTGAATCACCACATGTCCCTGGGTTATTTGGCACACCCCCATGCTGCGGGTGGGAACAATGTTTGGGCCTCAGGAGTATGTATATCAAGGGTGTCACACATGCTTAGCCACCTGCCTACTGTCCCGGGCTCATCCCTCTTTCAGGTGGAGCAGGACAGTCATGCCTACTCCAGGGCATACAATACACTCTGTACTCCCACTCCCGTGTATCAGCTGACATGTTGTGATCAGTGAAATGTTCCCTCAGGTGTCTGCCTCTGTGTCATTGTGCTGTGGCTTCGTTGTCAGGACTACTGGGATGTTTATCGTTTAGGGCTCAGCATGCCATCGGAGATGTGACCATGAGAGACGATACTTCTGTGACTTATAGGTGTTTGATCATTTGACTGTGCACACAGGTGTATGCGACTGTGAATTTCAGGCAGCTGTTTTTCATTCACAGCAGACTGTGAGGTGCTCAGGTTCATAGAGTTGTGTTTCATGTCTCCCATATGTCCAATTGGCATGACGTGGACAAATAAGAGTTCAGATGATGTGGTTTGTGGGGGATGGACATGTGCACTTGTCAGCTACATAACTTGCATTCCCCATTACCTAGGATTGTGACACAGTGCAGACTGTTGTTGGCTGGCTGCCATGCCCATGTGACTGGAGACAGTGATGTATGACTTTGCAGGCATGCCTGTGCCATGGCATTTAACTTCCTAAGAGTGATCCTGCAGGGGAGTGACATGTGCAACATGCACCCCATTGTGGCATTGACTATCCGGACATGGGTGCATCATGGTGTCTGGTGCTGGTATGCATCACATGCATTTCTAATTAGACTCTGGCCATCCCTTTATCCGGACACCTGTACTGACTCAGTGGCAAGAGATGTGATGTGTGCATGTTCACATACTTCACCGTGTTCTCTGCAATGTCCAACAACTGTGTACGTGGTGCATGTGTCCACACTGGGGTATTACCATCCAACAGGCACCAGACAGATGGGTGCAAGGGCAGGAGGGGTGTGAGTGCCATGGTTGACCATCAGACTGACAATTGGCTTCTCCTAATCTGTGTGAGGACTTTTGGCAATGTTCAACTGAGGATGCCAGGGCTTGCTCTGTAATGTGCTGTACTTACTGTGGTGTGTGCGGTCAGTGCAGGTGACTGATGTTTGTCTGTTTCCCTAATTGTTTTCAGATACATCCACGGCCACAGGAGGGGACAGCTCCACGGACCAGGATGAGCTGCAGAGCCAGACTGGGTCAGCAGCCGATGAGTGGTCGGAGGGACCCAGTGGCACGGAGGGCGAGGGGAGCCACACCGAGGAGTCCTCAGCACCATCCACCTCAGCTGAGGACCACAGCAGCTCGGAGGATGACTCCCTTGTGGAGGCGGGTGTCAGCAGCCACCACACCCCAGCTAGTATGTCTGGCCCCGCCACCACCACCACCACCGCCCTCCCATTGGCTCCCATTCCAGAGGTCCGTGGAGGCTCCCGTGTTCGGGAGCGTGTCTCCTTCGTGCCAGGCACCGCACCCCCTGCCCCTGTGTCCCCTGCTGCCCTGAGTGAGGAGTCTGTGTACCTACTTCGCCAGCTCCATGTAGGGTAGACAGCAATGCTGAGTGTCCTCCATGCACACACCACTCTGTTGACACAGCTGGTGTCGTTCATGGAGGGCATCTCGACGGGCATGTCTGCCCTACAGAGGAGCAATAGGTCCATGGACTCCTCCCTGACGGCAGCAGTGTCCCTCCTCCAACAGTCCATCACCCCTCCTACCTCTGCCCCATCCACACTTCCTGGCACCCTACCTGTCCCAAGCACATGCACACCTGCACAATCACCCAAACACACAGACACGAGCAGCACAGAAACACCCAAAACAAAGGCAAAACGTGCACACAAGCATCCTCAGGGGACTGATACCACACCCACAGGGGATGGGGAACAGACACACACACAGGCATCCACAGTCACTCCGCAGTCCTCAAAATCCTCTCCCTCCAAGACCCCTTCCCTTGCCTCACCTGCAACCCCACCTACAAAGCAGCTCTTCCTCTGTGACCTCGGCCTCTTCCCCTCCGATCCCGCTGATCCAGCATACAATGGGAAGAGGAAGTCCACCCACACAGAGGGGAGTACCCCTCGCCCCCGGACACCCTCCCCCAGGCGCAGACAGACAGACTGAGGCCCCCACCTGCAAGTCCCCCCGGGCCCGAAAGAGCAAGACCCCGCCACCGCCCTGCAGGTCAATCACACAGTCTCCTTCCTCCATCCCTCAGGCACCCACAACACAGGTTCCCCCACCACACCCTGCCCCAGGTTCCCCCACCCACAGATACACCATCCCCAAAATGATGCGGCCTTCTCCACCTACCACTTGCTCTTCCAGCCCCACACCCCCCGCTGCACATGTTTGTGCCACTGGTGTGGAGACCGTGTCCTCCCCCTCTGTCCTGCCCACCTTACCTGAACCCCATTCTACTCCCCTGGAGATGGGCACTGCAGTGGAGTCCACTACCACCCCATCTGACTTGGGCACTGCAGTGGGGAACCTGTCCACTCCATCTGGCCAGCCCACTGGAGTTGTGCCGGCACCCACACCATCTGACTCATGCCCCCAGTTGTGCCGGCACACACCATGTCAGACACCTCCACTGCAGTTGTCAGTGACTCTCCAGCACCAGCCACCCCTTCCCTGCCTCCTTCTGGTGAGCCCTGATCCTGTCCCTGCGGTGCCTGGCCTGCCCCCCGTATGCCCCTCCGAGGGGAATGTCCCTGGTCCGTAGCAGTGCAGGCAAGCAAAGGGTGACATCTGCCACTGTCACCCTGTTTGGACTTTAGTCATGGACTGGCCATTGGCCTTTGTGTTTTGTCAGGACTTTCTATTTTCAACTCACATATGCTGAATAAAGCTACTTTCAGTTCTCTAGTGGTTTTGCTTCAGATGTACATGATGTTGAGGATGCTAACCATGCCCTTGCTGCAGTGATGGTGATTTTTGATATCAGGTAAATGAAGTGTTACTGTGCAGGACCCCATGTGGTCCAGGGTGAATGTGTCCTATCCTGGTGTGTAGCCAAGTCATCCTTTGCAGCAATATGAGGGTGTTATGTTTTTCATATTTGCCAATGGGATTCCCTACATGTTTTTGCAATATCACATCTGTGGCTTACACCCCTGCACATCAGATGTGCTTGCCATTGTTCAATTTGTCTATTTCCCTGACCGTGTGACCATCTCCACTGGACATGCAAGTTTGGGCATCAATGGGGAAGGACTCATCTGTGGTATCAGTGCAACTTGCTATACATGTGTATTTGATCTGTGCAGATGATTTCGGTGACACTGCCATGACCAGGCTGATGTGACGAGAGCCTTCATTTTGTGCTAATTGTTGACTGAGTGACCAAGTGTTCTGCTGACATGATAGAGCCCTGCAGAGACAACGTATGGCACAGCTTTCCTTACACAGGAGTGGAGTCCCCTCATGGCAGTGTGTAATTCCGTGACATTGCCTGAGCCCAAGGTGTGTGTTGTGTGAGCATGTCTGTGTGTGTTCACTTCCATTTTGCTACGCAGGCTGGGGTCCCTAGTGATGTTCCTGTTTGTGATGCTTGCTGAGTTGAGCAATGTTACCCCCAAATCTTCGCCCTGGCTTCTCTGTGATGTGGGTGCATGGCACATTACTGGTCATCAGGGTGTCATCCATAGGTGTGTTTGCTGTCAGGGCTGAGTTTGTGGGCAAACGCAGATGAGACACAGTCAGGATTCCCCTTGGCACTTGTTGGTTACACAAGTCATGTAATTTACAGTTTGTGTTAGCTTTCAGTGATTGTGACACGTTGTGTGTGTGACTGCTGCCACTCCTCAGGGTCAGAGCTGCAATGTTGGAAGTTGTCTATGTGTGTTCTTTGTGGGTGACCTTGGCTTCTTCATTGGTGTGTGACTGTGGCCGGGATCCCATTGGTTGGTGTGGATTTGACGTCATGCCCATGTACAGCGTACTGTGCAGTATGTCAGACATTCACAAGTCTTGTTGACTGGCCATGTGTGATGGGTATCTCCACCTTAGTTGCCCCCACCACCCCTGGGATTGTAATGGGTGCATGTGCAATGTCACCAGTCCATGTGAGCTTCACTGCTGCACATTGGTGGAGATCAAGGTGTGTGGTGTTGAGTGTGTGCAAATGAGAGTTGTTGCACGGCTAGACCCCTACCTCCATGTTGGCCTTGGCTGACAGGCCGTGCTGATTGATTTGTGCTTGTGTAGGTGTGATGGTAGTTAGTTGCTCAGGACACATGACTGTGGTTCACAGTGTGTATGACATCTACCTTTGTCATCACAGTGGGATTATCATGCAGGCCAGTGTCACCACAATGTGGGGTCCCTGGGGGTAGTGCTGTGGTGGGTCTGTCTCTTGCTGTGTTAGTTGCTGTTCCTACAAGCTTGTGTGACATTTGTAATTTGGGCTCCCTCTCATCTAACAATGCCTGATTGCCCACATAGGGGAATCCGATCCATGAGTTACTTTTGTGTGGCACTGTATTGACATCTGTGTAATAGGGATTCAGGCCTCCTCATGTGTTGTGTGTTTGCCTGGGGACACTGGCACACCACCCCCATCACCTGTTGTGTTTGATATGCAGTGTGAGTCTGCCTGTTTGTGTTTGTGCATTTGCACCACTGCATTGGCATTTCTTTAGTGTGCCATTGGCTGTATGTTGTTTGGTGGCTTTCCCCTGCTGTCCCTGGGACACCTAGGTCATCAGTCAGCACAATGATCATGGTTTGTATGTCCCATTGCTGCCATGGAATGGTATTTGTTCACCTCACATCTACAGTCTCCACAGGATATCTACATTTGTGTGTCCATTGGTGCAGATATGTGGGTCTGCATTATGATGGTCACTTCTGTCATTGCGTTATTCGTGAATGTTGACAATGTGAGCCCCCATGGGTGATGTTCGTCTGCACATGGCCAAAGCGATGTTTCATTGGCACTGCACTGTTTGCCTCACCCAATCTATGTTGCTATGGGACACAAGCACTACTATGCCACTGATGTGTTTGTTGTTGTGTGACCAGGAATCATCCATGCAGTTTGGCATTTGCAGCTTTTCCCATGACAACACTTACATTTTGGTCACTGTGGTGATGGGGCTTTAGACCCCATTGCCACAATGTTCAAAATGCGCTTCAGCTATGGACCCCACACTTACCTTTTGGTCACTGTGGTGATGGGGCTTTAGACCCCATTGCCACAATGTTCAAAATGCGCTTCAGCTATGGACCCCACACTTACATTTTGGTCACTGTGGTGATGGGGCTTTAGACCCCATTGCCACAATGTTCAAAATGCGCTTCAGCTATGGACCCCACACTTACATTTTGGTCACTGTGGTGATGGGGCTTTAGACCCCATTGCCACAATGTTCAAAATGCGCTTCAGCTATAGACCCCACACTTACCTTTTGGTCACTGTGGTGATGGGGCTTTAGGCCCCATTGCCACAATGTTCAAAATGTGCTTCAGCTATGGACCCCACACTTACATTTTGGTCACTGTGGTGATGGGGCTTTAGACCCCATTGCCACAATGTTCAAAATGAGCTTCAGCTATGGACCCCACACTTACCTTTTGGTCACTGTGATGATGGGGTGTTAGACCCCATTGCCACAGTGGTCATGGTCTGCTTGCATTGTGGAGGCCACACACATTTATGTGTGACACATGTGATAGGGGGTCACATTGTATGTTCAATGTCATGTTCAGTTTTGTAGGCATTTGACACAGACTACACACGCTTGTCATGGTGTTGGGGGGATGTATTTTTCAGACATTCCTTATGTTGGAGTATGCTGGTTGTGTCATGCATTACCCGTCCTATGAGTAGGGGTTGTGTGGGTGGTAGGCATCCAGGCCCCCATGAGTAGGGGTGGTGGTAGTGGTAGGCATCCATCCCCCTATGAGTGGGGATGGTATTAGTGGCATCCATCCCCCTATGAGTGGGGATGGTAGTAGTGACAGGCATCCAGGCCCCCATGAGTAGGGGTGGTGGTAGTGGTAGGCATCCATCCCCCTATGAGTGGGGATGGTATTAGTGGCAGGCATCCATCCCCCTATGAGTGGGGATGGTAGTAGTGACAGGCATCCAGGCCCCCATGAGTAGGGGTGGTGGTAGTGGTAGGCATCCATCCCCCTATGAGTGGGGATGGTATTAGTGGCAGGCATCCATCCCCCTATGAGTGGGGAGGGTAGTAGTGACAGGCATCCAGGCCCCCATGAGTAGGGGTGGTGTTAGTGGTCGGCATCCATCCCCCTATGAGTGGGGAAGGTAGTAGTGACAGGCATCCAGGCCCCCATGAGTAGGGGTGGTGGGAGTGGTAGGCATCCATCCCCCTATGAGTGGGGATGGTATTAGTGGTAGGCATCCATCCCCCTATGAGTGGGGATGGTATTAGTGGCAGGCATCCATCCCCCTATGAGTGGGGAGGGTAGTAGTGACAGGCATCCAGGCCCCCATGAGTAGGGGTGGTGGTAGTGGTAGGCATCCATCCCCCTATGAGTGGGGATGGTATTAGTGGCAGGCATCCATCCCCCTATGAGTGGGGAGGGTAGTAGTGACAGGCATCCAGGCCCCCATGACTAGGGGTGGTGGTAGTGGTAGGCATCCATCCCCCTATGAGTGGGGATGGTATTAGTGGCAGGCATCCATCCCCCTATGAGTGGGGAGGGTAGTAGTGACAGGCATCCAGGCCCCCATGAGTAGGGGTGGTGGTAGTGGTAGGCATCCAACCCCCTATGAGTGGGGATGGTATTAGTGGCAGGCATCCATCCCCCTATGAGTGGGGAGGGTAGTATTGACAGGCATCCAGGCCCCCATGAGTAGGGGTGGTGGTAGTGGTAGGCATCCATCCCCCTATGAGTGGGGATGGTAGTAGTGGCAGGCATCCATCCCCCTATGAGTGGGGATGGTAGTAGTGGCAGGCATCCATCCCCCTATGAGTGGGGATGGTAGTAGTGGCAGGCATCCATCCCCCTATGAGTGGGGATGGTATTAGTGGCAGGCATCCATCCCCCTATGAGTGGGGATGGTAGTAGTGTCAGGCATCCATCCCCCTATGAGTGGGGATGGTAGTAGTGGCAGGCATCCATCCCCCTATGAGTGGGGATGGTAGTAGTGGCAGGCATCCATCCCCCTATGAGTGGGGATGGTATTAGTGGTAGGCATCCATCCCCCTATGGGTGTGTATGGCATTGGTGATAGCCATCCCACCCCTATGGTTCTGCTGTTGCTAGTGTACGTCATTTCTGCATCCCTATGTGTGTGTGACATATTTCGGGTACGTGTCGTTTGTTTGTGTTGTGGGTGTTTGACTTACCGTCTGCGTCGTACGCGTCCGTACCGGTCCCGGTAATAGATGTAGAGTATTGGTAGGACCTGCGCGATGGGATTCATGGTTGGGTCGTCTCGTTCGGGTTTCTCGTGGCTTCGACTCGTACTCGTCGCTGGCTTGTTCGTCTCGTCGCCGTGGATCGTCTTGTGGCGCGAATCGGAGCTTATGTGCAGCTCTCCCGGATGCTCTGACGTGCCAGACGTAGCAACGGGTTCGGCGCGTACGGAAGGCGCATCGTACTCATCCGGCCGGAAGGTGCTGTGTATTTGCTTCCGTGCGACTCGAATCGGCGTTTACGGATCCGGCTCGGGCGGGGAACAGGAGCTGGAATTGGTGAGTACGGCTCGCTCGGAATCTGGGCTGTTATGCGCATCGTACTTGTTCGTTCGGACGACTGTTCGAATCGGTCGGGAAACACGCGTTCGGCTTGGTTTTTTTCTGGACGAATACTGTTAGGTGCGCTTCCGGCCGAGATCGGAATCGACCCCTAAGTCGTGCCCAGTCAAAGTCCAGCAAAGTCCAGAGTGTCCAGATGGTCGAAGGTCAGTGGTTTCTTGTTCAGAATCTTGTCCACGTCGAATCTAGGGTCCTACAGCCAGGTAAGCCCTTTTGTACCCATGGGAGAGGGTTGGACAGATTCAGGGAACCCTCCCAGGGGAGGGTCAGGACAGGGGGGTGGTTACACCCATGTCCTTTGTCCAGTTTCGCGCCAGAGCAGGAGCCAATGGCTCCCAGCACTGGTTTGAACTGGACTATGTACAGGGACACCAAGTGTGCCCCTCGTGCAGACTTTCAGGCACTTTGGAAGGGCACCCACCCAGCTCCAATACACTAAATCCTGTCTGGGAGGTGGTCACACCTCCCTGTGACAGGATGCCTATTGTGCTGCCTTCCTCTGCTCGAGCTTGGCTCAGCAGCAGGAGGGCAGAAATGTGTCTCTGGTCGGCAGCATCCATTTTGTGCTGTCCGGGTCGAGAAGGCTGGTACCGGGAAGACCAGGGACCCCACGAAGGTTGCTTCAGTAGGGTGGAATCATGCCTCCCACACCGGTTACCGGTGTGGAGGTATGATTCCAAGGTGTTTGATACCAAACACAACATGTTTTGTTTCAGTCGTTTTCGAGATAGCATTTACTGCGAGGTTATAATGCACCTCTACGTATATGTCCGGCTGTGTCACAGGCAACCCGGAAGAATGGTCTCCGAAGGCTGCAGAGGGGCTGTGCTCATGGAGGGGCACCCTATCACGTAAAACCCAGCACCCTGCCTTCAGGATTGTCAAGGCCTGCTATAGGGGTGACTTATAGGTTTTAAGTGTAGTGACATATAGATATAGTAAACCTATATCTAAAGTAAGTGGTGCATGCACCATCTTACAAAGGCTGCAATGGCAGGCCTGTAGTTATCATTTTGCATGGCCTCTCATGGGTGGCATAATACATACTTCAGTCCATGGGAGGCCTCTGGGGTACCTATGCCCTGGGTACATGTGTACAATATACTAGGGACTGATAAGTGTACCCCAGTATTCAATCTGGAGTGTACCTAAGTATATGTCATAACATTTTAGGGAGAAAGCAAATAGACTGGGGTCCTGATTAGCAGGATCCCAGTCAGACTAGTCAAAAAGAGTGTAACATCAAGCAAAAAGTAGGGGTAACCATAAGAAACAGATCCTACTTTCCTACACAACCCCCCCCCCCCAAACGTAAGGAGATGAGACTAACCTTGCCCGGTTGAGTCTTCATTTTCTAAGTGGAAATATCTGGAGAGTCCATCTGCATTGGCATGGTTACTCCCAGGTCTATGTTCCACTGTATACTCCATCCCCTGTAGAGAAATGGGCCACCTCAAAAGTTTGGGGTTTTCACCCTTCATCTGTTTTAGCCATAAGAGGGGCTTATGGTCTGTCTGAACAATGAAGTGAGTGCCAAACAAGTATGGCCTCAGCTTCTTCAGAGCCCAAACCACAGCAAAGGCTTCCCTCTCAATAGCTGACCAACGTTTCTCTCTGGGGGTCATCCTTCTGCTAATAAAAGCTACTGGTTGATCCTGACCCTCTGCATTAAGTTGGGACAACACAGCCCCTACCCCCAACTCAGATGCATCTGTTTGGACAATGAATTGTTTGGAATAGTCAGGACTTTGCAGAATGGGAGCAGAGCACATGGCCTGCTTGAGATCATCAAATGCCTTCTGACAGCTAACTGTCCACTGAACTTTCTTGGGCATTATTTTTGATGTAAGATCATTCAAGGGAGTCACTATAGACCCATATCATTTTACAAATCTTCTGTAGTACCCAGTCAGGCCCAAGAAAGCTCTGACCTGAGTCTGGGTAGTGGGAGCAACCCAGTCCATGATGGTCTGGATTTTGCTCTGCAATGGTTGAACCTGGCCTCCACCCACAAGGTGGCCCAGGTACACAACCTTACTCTGCCCTATCTGGCACTTGGTGGCCTTGATAGTGAGACCTGCTTTCTGCAGAGCCTCTAAAACATTCTTCAGGTGGACCAGGTGATCCTCCCAGGTGGAACTAAAGACAGCTATATCATCCAGATATGCTGCACTATAGGCTTCTAGACCTGTAAGGACTTTGTTCACCAACCTTTGGAATGTGGCAGGTGCATTCTTCAAGCCAAAGGACATCACAATAAATTGATAATGCCCACTAGGGGTTGAAAATGCTGTTTTTGGTTTGGCATCCTCAGCTAGTCTGATTTGCCAATATCCAGCAGTAAGTTCAAATGTGCTCAAGAACTTGGCTGAGGCCAAAGTATCAATTAGTTCATCTGCCCTGTGAATAGGGTGAGCATCAGTCCTAGTGACTACATTGAGCCCCCTGTAGTCCACACAAAACCTCATTTCTCTCTTACCACCCTGGGTATGAGGTTTGGGTACCAGGACCACTGGACTAGTCCAAGGGCTATCTGAGGGTTCAATTACTCCCAATTCCAGCATCTTTTGGACCTCAGTCCTGATGCAATCTCTGACATGGTCAGGCTGCCTGTAAATCTTATTTTTAACAGGTAGGCTCTCACCTGTGTCCACTTCATGGGTATACGAAGTGGGCTGACTGGTCAAAGAAAACATGTGACTGTATTGATTGAGGACCTTCCTACAATCAATCTGCTGTTGCTCAGTGAGGCTGCCTGCCAAGGCTACACCATCAACTGAGCCATCATCAGTGTTCTGTGAGAGGAGATCAGGGAGTGGGTCACTCTCTTCCTGCTGTCCCTCATCAGTAGCCATGAGCAAGCCCATGTCTGCCCTGTCCACATAGGGTTTGAGCCTGTGTACATGGAGCCCCCTATGGGGGCTCCTGGGAGTTCCAAGGTCCACCAAGTAAGTGACCTCTCCCTTCTGCTCAATAATAGTATGGGGTCCACTCCACTTGTCTTGGAGAGCTGCTGGGGCCACAGGCTCCAACACCCATACTTTCTGTCCTGGGTGATAAACAGTCAGTACAGCCTTTTGGTCATGCCAAGCTTTTTGCAATTCTTGACTTGCCTCAAGGTTTTTGCTGCCCTTCTTCATGTACTCAGCCATCCTGGAGCGGAGACCAAGTACATAGTCCACTATGTCTTGTTTGGGAGGTTTGAGAGGTAACTCCCATCCCTCCTTCACCAAACACAAGGGACCCCTAACTGGATGCCCAAACAAAAGTTCAAAAGGGCTGTAGCCAACCCCCTTTTCTGGGACCTCCCTGTAGGCAAAGAGAAGGCAGGGCAACAGGACATCCCATTATCGCCTAAGCTTTTCTGGGAGGCCCATGAACATGCCCTTTAGGGTTTTGTTGAACCTTTCAACCAACCCATTGCATTGTGGGTGATAGGGTGTGGTGAATTTGTAATTCACTCCACACTTCTTCCACATTGCAGTGATGTAACTAGACATGAAGTTTGTACCTTTGTCAGTTAAGACCTCCTTAGGAAAACCCACTCTGGTAAAAAATCCCAGGAGGGCCCTGGCCACCACAGGAGCTGTGGTGGTTCTAAGGGGTATAGCCTCTGGATACCTAATGGCATGGTCCACCACCACTAGAATGTAACTGTGTCCAGATGCAGTTGAAGGGTTCATGGGGCCAATTATGTCAATCCCAACCCTCTCAAAGGGAACCCCCACCACAGGTAGTGGTATGAGGGGGGCCTTTGTGGTACCACCTGACTTACCACTGGCTTGACAGGTGGTACTAGAGCGACAAAACTCCTTGGTGTCCTCTGACATGTGAGGCCAGTGAAAGTGAGGGACAAGCCTGTCCCAAGTCTTACTTTGGCCTAGGTGTCCTGCTAAGGGAATGTCATGTGCCAAGGTGAGTAGGAAGCCCCTAAACTTCAGAGGTATGACCAACCTCCTGGTGGCACCAGGCTTGGGGTCTCTACCCTCTGAGTAAAGGAGTCCCTCATCCCAATAGATCCTGTGGGATCCACTGACACTCCCAGCAGCAGCTTGCTGTCTGAGGGGTTCAAGAGAGGGGCAGGTTTGCTGCTCCTGGCTCAGCTCTGCCCTGGAAGGGCCCCCTGTCCCCAAGAACTCAACCTGATCAGGTTCCAGTTCCTCTGAGACAGTTCCTTCACAGGGACTGGGATCATCTCCCTCAAGAGATGGATCCTCTCTCTGAGCCTGGGGGAAGACACAGCCTTACCCCTCCTGCTCCTTCTCTTGGAAGGCACCTGGTCCATTTTTTTCAGAATCCAGGGCCTGTTCAGTAGACATCAGTTTGGCCTGTGACCTGGTCACAGCAAACACATCTGCAGAGATGCCCAGCATTGCTGCATGAGTCCTTAATTCCACTTCAGCCAAGGCTGAAGTTTCCAAATCATTGCCCAATAAGCATTCCACTGGAAGGTCTGAGCTAACCACAACTTTCTTTGGGCCAGTTACCCCATCCCAGCTGAAATTAACAACTGCCAAGGAATGATCAGTCCTGACATTGTTAGCATTGGTCACTTGGTACATTTCACCAAGTATGATCTGATCAGGGTTCACAAGATCTTTTGTCACCATAGTGACACTTGCACCTGTGTCCCTGAATGCCATGGCCTCCTTGCCATTAATCAAAGGCTGTTGTCTGTATTTGCCCAAGTTACTGGGACTGACAAATAAGGTGGCAATATCCATGCCACCATCACAGACAAGTACAGCCTGAGCTGGAGTTCTGACTAGGCCAGAACCCATCTCAGAGCCCAAGGTTAACCCTACTAATCCCTTATTCCCTGTACCACCACCTGTACCTGTGCTAGGGGGCGCAGTTGCCTTAGGGGCAGTGGTGGTAGAAGGATTTTCCTTGGCTCTTGGATAATCAGTATCTTTTGTCCAATGGGTCTTTACCTTACAAAAGTAACACCAAGGTTTTCTCTTGCCTTTTCCTTTGTTGGATTGTGACTCCCCCCCCCATATGCAGGTTTTTGGGGCCCTGATGAAGACTTTTGATCTTTACCCTTGTCACCCCCCCTTATCTGGAGTTTTAGAATCTTGCTTCTTCTGGTCACCACCAGAGTTCTGGTTTTTCTGCTTCACCCTGGTCCTGACCCACTTATCTGCTTTCTTTCCCTGTTCTTGGGGAGAAGTCAGATCAGAGTCAACCAGGTATTGATGCAACAACTGATTTTGGCAATTATTAAGGATCTGCTCCCTCATAATCAAATTGTACAATCCCTTGAAATCTTTCACTTTGCTGCCAAGTAAACAGCCTTCCAGAGCCTTAATAGCACTATCCACAAAGTCTACCCAGTCCTGATTCTGTGCCTTCCGGGTGTCTCTGAACTTAATCCTGTACTGTTCAGTGGTTAAGCCAAACCCATCACTGAGAGCACTCTTCAGGACTGAATAGTTGTCAGCATCCTCTTCTCTAACAGTGAGGAGCTTATCTCTACCTTTGTCAGCAAAGGAGAGCCACAAAATAGCTGCCCACTGCTCTTGAGGGACTCTCTGAAGTTTACAGGCCCTCTCTAAAGCAGTTATCCATTTATGGATGTCATCCCCAACATGGTAGGGAGGGACAATCTTGCTCAGGTTCCTATTGTCAAAAGAATGTTCTTTAACTCTTGGGACACTGTTGCTGCCACCATGGGACTCTAGTCCCAACTTTTTTCTAGCTTTCTGGACTTCTAGGGATTCCTTGTCTAGGGTCAACTGCTCTTGCCTGAGCCTAAACCTAGCTTTCTCAAGTTCAAGCAGTTGGTACTCCCTGTCCAAGGAATGGTCCCTCTTGCTAGATCCAGAGGTCCCTACAGACTGTCCTGAGTGATGTGACTCTGCAGAGGGAGATCTAGATCTCCTTGGTAAACTCTGCACTCTTCCAGAAGGGGTGAAGAGAGGGCCATTTTGGCCTTCCTCACCATCTCCCTGAAGATCTGAGTTGTCCAGGTGGGAATCATCTTGTTCCTCCTGGCCAGGGTTTGAGTCTAGGTCATAAAAGGTGTCACCGCCTGACCTGTCCTCATTCCCTGCCCCACCCACTTTCTCCTGTTCATCTGACCCAGGGTCTTCCTAAGGTCATCAAGCAGTAAGGAGTCTATGAGGCGTTGGGTGTTGGCATTTCTCCCTGTCTTCAGCTTTCTAGAGGCACACAGGGCTTTCAATTCTTGGAATGAAAGCTCACTGTATCTAGAGGGCAGAGAGCCACTGGCATCTCCTTTAGAAGACATACTAAGTGTAGTGAGGTGTTGCACCTACCTAACCTAGTGGGAACTAAACTCTCTGAGGTTGGAGAAAGGGTGTGCTAGACCCTTGACTTACCCAACCCTAAGTTCAGTAGAACTTACTTATTCTAAGCTAGTATTATATGTACCTAGTACTTAGTGGTTTTCAGTTAATCAATACAAAGATTTATCTGGTAAAACAATGCAGGCTTGAATCCCAACCGCTGCACACCAATCGTGAGAAGTTGGCCTGGTATATGCTGTCCACTAATTAAAGTGGGCATCTTGCACCAGTCCAAACAACCCTTATGGTGATTTAAGAGGTCAAAGATAACCTTAGAAAGCTATCCAAGTGGTAGCTGTGGAGAGCAGCCTTCAGGCTTAGTCTTGAAGGAATGTTAACCAGCTTGTTTCACCAGAATGCAATCTTATTGCATTGGCTAAATGTAAGGAGAACCACACAGTAGTTATAAGAATCTATATTTATTATTATAACACCTTAAATACCTCACAGTATCTGCTACACAGAGATAAACACAAAACACACAATACTATAGCACAGAAACAGTCATAAGTAGCACTAATACACAGTGGGCTCCCGGGGGAGACCAAACCATATACTAAAATAGTGGTATAAGAACCACGACTCAAGTCAAGACAGTGTCTAGAGGATGTAGAATCGCTGGGACCCCAAGAACCACCCAAGGTGAGTAAGTAGGGACCCCACGGAGGATGGGTGCAGTGTGAGAACACGACCGCGTGCTACGTACAATTCAATGGGAGAGTTGCGGTTGCAATTTTAAAGTTAAAGGACCCTTCCCAGTGGATTACGAGGAAACCCTTTGGAACATAGGAGGTTGGAGGGCCACCCCACCCGTGGATACCGAAGTACCAGAGTTACCTATCCCAGGGAAGCCGGGTGCATAGGTCTGAAGTGGCATCGGAAACCGCCGTCGTTCTCAATGGGAGTCTTCAAAGAAATGCCACTGCTGGAAAGAAGAAAAGTGTCCGATGGAATCCGCAGGTGGATTCTTGATGGAAGGAACCTGAAATTAGAGGAGACAGAGTCTGGGTCACTCAGGAGTGATCAGGGGCTTGGTAGACGAATGCCCACTGATGTCGGGTGATTCAGGTGCGAAGATGGAGACCGTGACTCTACAGCTGCAGGGACCAGGAGACGTTGAGGATGACCAGGAGCCGTATACGAGCTCTCCCACGAAGGATGTCGAGTGCTGAGGAGTCGTGTGCAGCGGGAGCACCAACAAGCCTTGGCAACGGCAACCCACGAAGAAGGTCAAAGAAGGTTACGGTCTGGCCCAGCAAGGACCAGAGGACTCACCACAGCAAGGGGAGTCAGGGCAGGCCTGGAGCAACCAGGGGAGCCCAAGGAAATCAGTGTTGTCCCTCAATTGGACCCACAGGCCGAAGGCACAGGAGTCGCGAGGGGACCTCTAGCAATCTCACAAAGTCACAGAGTGTGAGGAGGCCGGAGTCCTTTGTACGAAATGTGCGCAGAGGTTGGGGCTATCGACAGCCCAATGCACGAAGTTGGGGAAGACCAACAAGCATATGCAATTGCAAAAGTACGCGGTGCACAGGGGTTCGGGTTATGCGGTCCCCACAAGGGATACTGGCCTCAAACATGGTGAGAGGGCAGCTCGACCTCAAGGAACTTAGGAACCCACCTCCTGTGTTGCTGGAGCCTTCGGAGTCCGCAGGAGCTCAGGATCATCAGACCGGTCAGTTGCGTTACGGTGCCTGCAAACGCGGGGGAGTGACTCCTTCAACCAAGGGAGATACTTCAGTTGTCCTTGATGCTCCACAGGTCCTGCACGGAGCCTGTATGGTACACGGCACAGACGATGCTTTGGACGGAGAGGGAGACTAAGTCGGGCCCAGTCGAAGGCCAGCGAAGTTCAGAGTGTCCAGACGGTCGAAGGTCAGTGGTTTCTTGTTTAGAATCTTTTCCACATCGAATCTACGGTCCTACAGCCAGGTAAGCCCTTTTGTACCCACGGGAGACGGTTGGACAGATTCAGGGGACCCTCCCAGGGAAGGGTCAGGACAGGGGGGTGGTTACACCCATGTCCTTTGTCCACTTTGGCGCCAGAGCAGGAGCCAACGGCTCCCAGAACTGGTTTGAACTGGATTATGCACAGGGACACCAAGTGTGCTCCTCGTGCAGACTTTCAGGCACTTTGGGAGTGCACCCAACCAGCTCCAATATACTAAATCCTGTCTGGGAGGTGGTCACACACTCCCTGTGACAGGATGCCTATTGTGCTGCCTTCCTCTGCTCGAGCTTGGCTCAGCAGCAGGAGGGCAGAAATGTGTCTCTGGTCGGCAGCATCCATTTGTGCTGTCTGGGTCGAGAAGGCTGGTACCGGGAAGACCAGGGACCCCACGAAGGTTGCTTCAGAAGGGTGGAATCATACCTCCCACACCGGTTACCAGTGTGGAGGTATGATTCCAAGGTGTTTGATACCAAACACGACATGTTTTGTTTCAGCCGTTTTCGAGATAGCATTTACCGCAAGGTTATAATGCACCTCTACCTATATGCCCGGCTGTGTCACAGACAACCCGGGAGAATGGTCTCCGAAGGCTGCAGAGGGGCTCTGCTCATGCAGGGGCACCCTCTCATGTAAAACCCAGCACCCTGCCTTCAGGATTGTCAAGGCCTGCTATAGGGGTGACTTATAGGTTTTAAGTGTAGTGACCTATAGATATATTAAACCTATATCTAAAGTAAGTGGTGCATGCACCATCTTACACAGGCTGCAATGGCAGGCCTGTAGTTCCATTTTGCTTGGCCTCTCATGGGTGGCATAATACATGCTTCAGCCCATGGGAGGCCTCTGGGGTACCTATGCCCTGGGTACATGTGTACCATATACTAGGGACTGATAAGTGTACCTCAGTATCCAATCTGGAGTGTACCTAAGTACATGTCATAACATTTTAGTGAGAAAGCAGATAGACTGGGGTCCTGATTAGCAGGATCCCAGTCAGACTAGTCAAAAACAGTGTAACATCAAGCAAAAAGTGGGGGTAACCATAAGAAGCAGATCCTACTTTCCTACAGTCTCTATACACCTTCTGGCAGAAATTATGTTCTCATTTGGGTTTATGTTCATGAGTTATGCAAATGATACTCAAATCTTGATCTCACTCACTCCTCTATTATTTCTCCTAATTTCTCTAACTGCACGTGCTGTATCTCAGAATGGATGGGGAACAATGCGATCAAATTGAACTCTGAGAAAATAGAGGTGTTACTAGTGCCGGGTACAAAGGTACCAAAGTGCTTACTGACATTCTGGAATTGTGGTCTGCAACCTCACCAGTGTCTGTAGTTAAGAACCTTGGTGTATACATAGATTATGACTCTTGTTTTCTGAACAAGTGACCAAGTTATCCTCTTCTTTATTTATTTATTTAAAAAGTTTTGTATAGCGCGAACAAGACCCCGGAGGGTATCAGAGCGCTTCACAGTAGTGGGATGGGGGACAAAGTAAGGGAACATTGAGGTAAGAGGGTTAACATGATGAGCTAATAACATTGTACATAAATGCTAGCAGAACATACCTTAATACGGTATGGCAAAACGTTACTTAATAGGTAAGGCCAAGAGTCACAGACAATACAATTGTTAGGAAAACAGCCAAAAGGGACATTTCGACAACAGACGAGTGTTAGAAATGGGATCTCTAGTTGGCAAGAGCTTGCACCTTTGTCCAAGTAGGGACCCTTCTTCCTAGTCAGGGTAAGGGTGTTACACTCGTGAAGTAACCCCTGCTCACCCTCGTGGTAGCTTGGCACGAGCAGTCAGGCTTAATTCAGAGGCAGTGTGTAAAGCATTTGCACATAACCAACAGTAATACAGTGTAAGCACTACAAACGGACACAACACCAGTTTAGAAAAATAACCAATTTTTATATACTCAAGACAAGACCAATTACGACGAAAATCCACAATACTATACTTTAGAAATGAATGCTTGATAAGGTAACTTCTTCTTTGCAAGAATAGTTCAAAAACAAAGTTCGTACGAGTCCGTAGCTCCGTCCGAGCCTACCGCGATGCTGAACACCACAGAGTCTAACAGTTCCAGACGACCGCGTCGATACGGGCCAGCAGAGTCGTGAACAGACTCGGTCACAGTACCTTTCTCGTTGTGGCTGGTACGGAGTGTACGAGCCGGTCGGCGTTCGTCGCGGTTGCGGTGCAAGACGGAGCGATGCAAGGTGCGGTGTCCCTCGATGCGGTGCAGGCAGCGGCTCGATGAGCGTCGTGCAGACAGAGTCGGTGAGTCCAAGGCGTGTGATGCAGGGTGAGACGATGCTCGATGCGGTGCTGACAGGTTGCGATGCAGGTGACCAAGCCGGAGTGCGGGAGCTGGCGTCGGACAGCGGTGCGAGTCGGAGCGGTGCGTCGCAGACGTGCGAGCGGTGCCCCAAATGCGATGCGGTCACGACTCTTGAGCCAGTTGCAGCGACCGCGTCGGTCGGGTCCGGCTGGTTTAGTGAAGCGATGCGATGCGAACTGCGGTGCCCACAGGTCACGGTGCAAGCAGCGGCTCGGTGTTGGCGGCGTCGGACGTCGCCCACGGTGAGACCAGGGTTGCGATGCGAAGCGGGGTGATGCGGTCTGCGGTGCAAACAGGTCACCGGTCAGGGATGGATTCGGTTGACGGAGTCGGTTGCAGTTCCCTTCCTCTGTGGCAACTGAAACAGCGTTCCAGAAGCGGTACCCAGAGGCTTGTGAAGTCTTTGTAGTCCCTGAGACTTCTTAACAGGAGGCCAGCTCGGTTCCAGGCCCTTGGAGATACTCAGCACAAGTTTGTAGAAAGTTCAGTCCTTTCACTGCCCAAGGCAGAAGCAGCAGCTGCAGGCCAACCCAACAAAGCAACAACACAGCAAAGGGGCAGTACTCCTCCTGGCAGCTCTTCCAGCTCTTCGTCTTGACAGGTTCCTTGATTCCAGCGAGATCTAAATTCATGGGGTTAGGGCCCCAATATTTATATCCCAAATTCCTTTGTTCTCTGAAGGCAGAGAGGCCTTTGCCTAGTCCAAACCAGTTCTGGAGCACTTTGTTGACAAGTCTCCGTCCCTTCTTTCAGAGAGTAGGCCAGGGACATCAGACGCACCACAGGAGGTGGAGCCAGCATTGTGGAGGGAAGGCACTGTCCTATTCAGGGCCCAGGTGCAACTCCTCCCACCCATCTACATGTAGATCTTGCTATTCAGCCCTGTGCTGACTCACCCTGTCTCCTGGCATCCCCCAGCCCCTGTCACTCACACTCCAGACAAGGAATACACAACCTCGCAGAGGCAGGCTTGGATGGTTAGACAAGAAAATACCCACTTTCTAAAAGTGGTATTTTCAAACACAGAATGTTAAAACCAACTTTACTAAAAGATGCATTTTATCATTCTGAGTCCAGGCATACTAAACTCGAATTTCTACCATGTTCCCGGGGTCAGTTAGGATTATAAGCTGGAATAATCAAAACTGCCCGTTCTGGCCTATGGGGAACAGGTAGCCTTGCAATAGTGAAAAACGAACTAGGCTGTAATTCACTATCAGGACATGCCACACACACCAGGGCATGTCCTACCTTTCGCATACAACGCACCCTGCCCACAGGGGTACCTTGGGCCTACCTTAGGGGTGACTAACATGTAGAAAAGGGAAGGTTTAGGGACTTGCAAGTGTGCGCACTTGCCAAGTCGACATGGCAGCCCCAGGCTGCGCACAGGCTCTGCAATGGCAGGCCCGAGTTACTCTTTACGGGCTGTTTGCGTGGGTGGCACAATCCAGTGCTGCAGCCCACCAACAGCATTTGGTCTATCGGCCCTGGCACTCGCAGTGCACTTTACAAGGGACTGACACATAAACCAAATAGGCCAATCATGGAAACGCCAATCCGTAACACATTTTATACAGGAGCACTTGCACTTTCCCACTGGACAGCAGTGAGGAAAGTGCGCAGAATCATTACACCAGCAAAAACAGAGTCAAAACCGGGAGGTCAGAAAGCAAAAAGTCAGGGGAAACACGCCAAAAGATGCCAAGTCTAACACATGTCCCCTCCAGTTGAAAGTAGGGAAAACTACCCATCCCCATTGGAGTTCTCTTCACTAAGGCGGAAGAACCTGGACAGACCATCTGCGTTGGCGTGTTCTGTACCAGGACGGTGTTCCACCGTAAAGTCCATTCCCTGTAGGGAGATGGACCACCTCAGCAGTTTTGGATTCTCACCCCTCATTTGCATCAACCATCTGAGGGGCCTGTGGTCTGTCTGAACCCGGAAGTGAGTCCCAAACAGGTATGGTCTCAACTTCTTCAGTGCCCAGACCACAGCAAAAGCTTCCCTTTCTATGGCACTCCACCTCTGTTCCCTGGGAAGTAGTCTCCTGCTAAGGAAGACTACAGGCTGATCCAGGCCCTCTTCGTTCAGTTGTGAGAGCACCGCTCCCACACCATGCTCTGAAGCGTCAGTCTGCACGACGAATTCCTTGGAGAATTCAGGGTCCTTGAGCACGGGCGCCGTGCACATGGCTGCCTTCAGGGCATCAAAAGCTTTCTGGCAGGACTCAGTCCAGATCACTTTCCTGGGCTGCTTCTTAGAAGTCAGCTCTGTTAAGGGGGCAACGATGGTGCCTAGCCCTTAACAAATCTCCTATAGTAGCCGGTGAGACCTAAGAAGGCTCTCACCTCTGTCTGGGTCTTGGGGGGCTCCCAAGCCAGAATGGTGTCAATCTTGGGTTGTAGGGGCGCCACCTGGACGCTTCCTACCTGGTGTCCCAAGTACACCACAGAACCCTGCCCGATCTGGCACTTACTGGCCTTGATCGTGAGGCCTGCCCCTTGCAGAGCCCTCAACACTTTCTCAAGGTGCTGTAAATGTTCTTCCCAGCTGTAACTGAACACAGCAATGTCATCCAGGTAGGCGGCACTGAAATCCTCCAGCCCAGCCAACACCTGATTGACCAACCTCTGAAAGGTAGCAGGGGCATTCTTCAACCCAAAGGGCATCACCCGGAATTGGTAATGACCTTCTGGGGTTGAGAATGCTGATCTCTCCTTGGCCCCATCGGTTAAGGCAATCTGCCAGTACCCAGACGTCAAATCAAACGTGCTGAGGAACCGGGCAGCTCCCAACCGATCAATGAGCTCATCAGCTCTGGGGATGGGGTGCGCGTCAGTCCTGGTGACGGCATTGAGCCCACGGTAGTCCACACAAAACCGGAGTTCTGGAGTGGCACCGGGCGCAGCAGCCTTTGGGACCAAGACCACTGGGCTGGCCCAAGGACTGTGGGAGGGCTCAATCACCCCTAACGCCAACATCTTAGAGACCTCCTCCTTGATGCTGGCTCTGACCCAGTCAGTCAACCTGTAAATCTTGTGCTTCACAGGAGGGCTGTCACCAGTGTCCACGTCATGGGTACACCAGTGAGTAACACCGGGGGTCAGAGAGAACAGTGGGGCGAACTGTCCCAACAACTGGTGACAGTCCCCCTGCTGCTCCTGAGTCAGAGTAGGGGAGAGGATCACACCTTCTACTGACCCATCATGCTCCTTGGTAGACAGGAGGTCAGGGAGAGGCTCACTCTCCTCTTCCACCCCATCATCTGTCGCCAAGAGCATACTCACTTCGGACCTCTCGAAGTGGGGCTTGAGGCGGTTCACGTGAAGGACCCTCAAAGGGTTCCTTGGAGCTTGCAAATCCACCAGGTAGGTGACGTCACTTTTGCGCTCCTTTACCTCATATGGCCCAGTCCACTTGTCCTGCAAGGCACAAGGCGCCACTGGGGCCATGACCCACACTTTTTGCCCAGGTTGAAATTCGACCAGAGTGGCATTCTGGTCATACCATCTCTTCATTTCTTCCTGGCTTGCTTCTAGGTTCGCCTGAGCGAGTTTCCTGAAGCGGGCAGTTTGGTTTCTAAAGGCCAGCATGTAGCTAAATACATCCTGGGGAGTTTTCCTGGGAGCCGCCTCCCAGCCTTCCTTTACCAAACTCAGAGGTCCTCTGACAGGGTGGCCATACAGGAGCTCAAAGGGGCTGTACCCAAGAGACTTCTGAGGCACCTCCCTGTATGCAAAGAGTAGGCATGGCAAGAGGACGTCCCACTTACGCCTCATGGGTTCTGTTAGACCCTTGATCATGCCTTTCAAGGTCTGGTTGAATCTCTCCACCAGACCGTTTCCTTGTGGGTGGTAAGGAGTGGTGAACTTGTAGGTTACACCACACTCCTTCCACAGGGATGTCAAATACTTGGATATGAAATTGGTCCCCCTATCAGAAACCACCTCTCTGGGGAATCCCACACGGGAAAAGATCCCCATTAACGCCCGGCCCACCACTGGCGCCGTCGTTGTCCTGAGAGGGATTGCCTCCGGGTACCGGGTGGCATGGTCCACCAAGACCAGGATGTACCTGTTGCCCATGGCTGTCTTGGGGTCCAGTGGCCCCACAATATCCATCCCTACCCTTTCAAAGGGTGTTCCAACAACAGGAAAAGGTTGGAGAGGAGCTTTGACCTTCCTCCCACTCTTACCACTTGCCTGGTAAGTTTGGCAAGACCTACAGTGTGCATCTGACTGCCTTCGCATTTGGGGCCAAAAGAAGTGGGTGACAAGCCTGTCAAAGGTCTTGTCCTGCCCCAAATGTCCTGCCAAAGGCACGTCATGAGCCAGACCCAGTAGGAAGGTCCTGAAGCGCTGGGGTACCACCAGCACACGGGCTGACCCAGGCTCAGCAACCTTAGGCTCACTGTATAGGAGACCACTCTCCCAGTAGATCAGATGTGACCCGGACTGATTACCAGCTGCCTGGTCTGCAGCCTGCCACCGCAGACCCTCCAGAGTAGGGCACTCGTTCTGCTCCCTGCAGAACTCCTCCCTGGTGGGACCCCCTTCTTGCTGCCAATGGGTCAGCTCAGAGATGTCTCCCAGTTCGGCTACCTGCTCCCCTGTAGGCACCGGGGCGTCCCCTCGAGGTCCGCCTCCGCCCGGTCCGTGGGAACTTCGGGGGCCGGTTTCCGCACCCCTGCCCTTTCTCTTGGCAGGAACTTGGGCCACTGTTCCAGGCTCCAAGTCCTCTTGATCACCCTTTTTGGCTGCCATTGACCGAGTAGACACGCATGCCCACTCTGGCAACCCAAGCATCTCCAAGTGAGACCTGAGCTCAACCTCCTTCCATAAGGACTGCTCCAGGTCGTTTCCTAGCAGACAATCTACAGGCATGGTAGGGCTCACAACCACCCTCAAGGGACCTGAGACCCCCCCATTCAAAGGGAACCTGCGCCACCATACATTGGCGCTCTGAGTTGTCTACAGCAACTACTTGGTGGAATGCCCTGGGGACTACTTGCTTCTCAGACACCAGGTGACACCGGACTGAGGTCACACTGGCTCCAGTGTCTCTGAGAGCCTCTACCCTGTTCCCATTAATGGTCACCCAGGTGCTATATTTCTTTGTGTTAGGGGGCACCTGGTTTCCTGGGACCATCTCACTGTCCCCTAGTGAGACAAGGGTCATTTCTGCGGGATCCCCACCCTCCTGTGGGCACCCCTCCTCCCCGAGCGCTACACTAGCCAACACTTTGGACTGTCCACCGGTGGGTGGCTGTGTCCCCTTTGGGCACTTGGGGTCCCCCTTAAAGTGACCTACCTGGTCACATGCATAACACTTGTGGGGGCCGGTCTCAACAGGCTTCCCTGTAGAGACCCCTTTCTTCTTATCACCGGGGGGCTGGGAACCTTTACCCTGGGTACTAGTTTGGGGCCCTTTAGAGAACTCCTGTGCTTTACCCTTGTCCCCCCCACCTTTCTGCTGGGGACCCTGCCCACCTTTGGCTGAGTCTCCCCAAACGCTTTCTTGTGGACCCTGGTACTCACCCAGCGGTCCGCTTCCATAGCAAGCTTCCTGGGGTCAGTTAGCTTACTATCCACTAGGTGCTGGCGCAGATCTGCAAAACATAGACTAGACAAGTGCTCCCATGCAATCAAGTTGTAGAGCCCCTGAAAATCTGTTACACTACTGCCCTTTACCCAACCATCCAGCGACCTGCAGAACACATCCACACATTCCAACCAAGTGTTGGCATCAGACTTCTTACTGGACCTGAACTGATCCCTGTACTTTTCAGGAGTAAGACCATACTTAGTGAGAAGGGCATCCTTCATGTCAGCATAGGTGAGGTGATACCCCTTACCCAAAGCTATCAGAGCATCCCTTGCTTCTTCAGGGAAAAGTGGCCACAATCCTGCTCCCCAATTTTCCTCAGGGACCCCATTCATGTGTATGGCTGCCTCATAACCCTGAAACCACCTTTGTATGTCATCCCCCTTCTTGAACTCCTTGCCTACATTCTTGGGAATGTGCACAATCCTGTCTGCCTTTCTGGACGAATTGCTGCCACCATCTGAGCCTGACTTACTCCTAAGTTCTAGCTCCTTCAGTTCTCTCTCATGCTCTAAGAGCATCTTCTTCTCCTCCATGGCCAATCTCTTCTCCTCCCGCTCACTCTCCAGCCTGAGCTTCTGAACCTCAAACTGCCTTGCCTCCCGCCTGTCCTCCAGCTCCTCTGGGGACAGACTGCTGCTGCCTGACCTGGCGGGTTCCCCCCCACCCAAAAGCACATCCACCCTGGAAATAGGCTCCTCCACCTCCTCACTGAGATTACCAGGCTGCCCAATGGCATGTCTGGCTGCTACCCAGGCCCTCAGCGCCTTCTGTAGCTCCTCCTTCCTTGTGAGGCCTTTAATTTGGACTTTCAGGTTTTTACAAATTGCTCGTAGTTCCTTTACGGCGTAGGTTTCCAACCTATCCTCCTCAAAGATAACTTCCAGAGATGCAACGGATGATGCAGCTGAGTCAGGCATGACAAAAGTAGTGAGTTGAAAACTGGCAAGATCAAAAATAGGCCAAACGAAAAAGAACCAGTATGTGGTACGTAATGGTCTGCGATATGGTAGTAGTGCACACCAATCACTGTAAGTCAAGTGCAAACACAAGTCCTATCCTCACCGCTGACAACCAATGTTAGAAATGGGATCTCTAGTTGGCAAGGGCTTGCACCTTTGTCCAAGTAGGGACCCTTCTTCCTAGTCAGGGTAAGGGTGTTACACTCGTGAAGTAAGCCCTGCTCACCCTCGTGGTAGCTTGGCACGAGCAGTCAGGCTTAATTCAGAGGCAGTGTGTAAAGCATTTGCACATAACCAACAGTAATACAGTGTAAGCACTACAAACGGACACCACACCAGTTTAGAAAAATAACCAATTTTTATATACTCAAGACAAGACCAATTACGACGAAAATCCACAATACTATACTTTAAAAATGAATGCTTGATAAGGTAACTTCTTCTTTGCAGGAATAGTTCAAAAACAAAGTTCGTACGAGTCGGTAGCTCCGTCCGAGCCTACCGCGATGCTGGAAACCACAGAGTCTAACAGTTCCAGCCGACTGCGTCGATACGGGCCAGCAGAGTCGTGAACAGACTCGGTCACAGTACCTTTCTCGTTGTGGCTGGTACGGAGTGTACGAGCCGGTCGGCGTTTGTCGCGGTTGCGGTGCAAGACGGAGCGATGCAAGGTGTGGTGTCCCTCGATGCGGTGCAGGCAGTGGCTCGATGAGCGTCGTGCAGACGGAGTCGGTGAGTCCAAGGCGTGCGATGCAGGGTGAGACGATGCTCGATGCGGTGCTGACAGGTTGCGATGCAGGCGACCAGGCCGGAGTGCGGGAGCTGGCGTCGGACAGCGGTGCGAGTCGGAGCGGTGCGTCGCAGACGTGCGAGCGGTGCCCCAAATGCGATGCGGTCATGACTCTTGAGCCAGTTGCAGCGACCGCGTCGGTCGGGTCTGGCTGGTTCAGTGAAGCGATGCGATGCGAACTGCGGTGCCCACAGGTCACGGTGCAAGCAGCGGCTCGGTGTTGGCGGCGTCGGACGTCGCCCACGGTGAGACCAGGGTTGCGATGCGAAGCGGGGCGATGCGGTCTGCGGTGCAAACAGGTCACCGGTCATGGATGGATTCGGTTGACGGAGTCGGTTGCAGTTCCCTTCCTCTGTGGCAACTGAAACAGCGTTCCAGAAGCGGTACCCAGAGGCTTGTGAAGTCTTTGTAGTCCCTGAGACTTCTTAACAGGAGGCCAGCTCGGTTCCAGGCCCTTGGAGATACTCAGCACAAGTTTGTAGAAAGTTCAGTCCTTTCACTGTCCAAGGCAGAAGCAGCAGCTGCAGGCCAACCCAACAAAGCAACAACACTTCAAAGGGGCAGTACTCCTCCTGGCAGCTCTTCCAGCTCTTCGTCTTGGCAGGTTCCTTAATTCCAGCGAGATCTAAATTCATGGGGTCAGGGCCCCAATATTTATATCCCAAATTCCTTTGTTCTCTGAAGGCAGAGAGGCCTTTGCCTAGTCCAAACCAGTTCTGGAGCACTTTGTTGACAAGTCTCCGTCCCTTCTTTCAGAGAGTAGGCCAGGGACATCAGACGCACCACAGGAGGTGGAGCCAGCATTGTGGCGGGAAGGCACTGTCCTATTCAGGGCCCAGGTGCAACTCCTCCCACCCATCTACATGTAGATCTTGCTATTCACAACTGTGCTGACTCACCCTGTCTCCTGGCATCCCCCAGCCCCTGTCACTCACACTCCAGACAAGGAATACACAACCTCGCAGAGGCAGGCTTGGATGGTTAGACAAGAAAATACCCACTTTCTAAAAGTGGTATTTTCAAACACAGAATGTTAAAACCAACTTCACTAAAAGATGCATTTTATCATTCTGAGTCCAGGCATACTAAACTCGAATTTCTACCATGTTCCCGGGTCAGTTAGGATTATAAACTGTAATAATCAAAACTGCCCGTTCTGGCCTATGGGGAACAGGTAGCCTTGCAATAGTGAAAAACGAACTAGGCTGTAATTCACTATCAGGACATGCCACACACACCAGGGCATGTCCTACCTTTCGCATACAACGCACCCTGCCCACAGGGGTACCTTGGGCCTACCTTAGGGGTGACTAACATGTAGAAAAGGGAAGGTTTAGGGACTTGCAAGTGTGCGCACTTGCCAAGTCGACATGGCAGCCCCAGGATGCGCACAGGCTCTGCAATGGCAGGCCCGAGTTACTCTTTATGGGCTGTTTGCGTGGGTGGCACAATCCAGTGCTGCAGCCCACCAACAGCATTTGGTCTATCGGCCCTGGCACTCGCAGTGCACTTTACAAGGGACTGACACATAAACCAAATAGGCCAATCATGGAAACGCCAATCCGTAACACATCTTATACAGGAGCACTTGCACTTTCCCACTGGACAGCAGTGAGGAAAGTGCGCAGAATCATTACACCAGCAAAAACAGAGTCAAAACCGGGAGGTCAGAAAGCAAAAAGTCAGGGGAAACACGCCAAAAGATGCCAAGTCTAACAACGAGCCATACTCAATTAAGGCAGGAACTTGTTCATTAGGATTGTTTTTACTTCATGTTTGAATGCCGCCGTGTAGGGGATTCTGCGAATTTCCGGTGGGAGAGAGTTCCAGATCTTAGGTACCGTGCCCGAGAAGGCTCTGAGTCTCGTTTTCTTTTTGCGAAAAGTCTGCGGTTTGAGTAGCAATGAGTTTGCACTTCTGGAAGGTCTAACACCACCTGATATTTCCAGTTTTTGAGCCAGGTATCCAGGTGTTTTGAAGTGGAGGGCTTTGTGCATTACTTTTTAAATGAAGGTTCTGCATAAGCTCTTACCCGATGTTCTAGTACTTACTTGTTATAAATGAATTTTCATTAGAAAAATTATGTTAACATAGGTTTGGTTCGGTTGACATAGCCAGGCTTCACTAGGGCACATTATTGAAAGTGCGTGTTTAGATGTTGTGCACAAGCATTGTTTTTCATTTGTTTTTTGGAAAATCATTAAAATTCAGCTGCAGCCAGGGTCTACTCTGAATGTGCCTATAAAGTAACATTTTATTCGCTTCTTTGGCTGAAGGAGTGTGCTTTGAAACATTTCAGGGTTATAAGATGAGATCTCCATTGCCATGTTGTCTTATGGGTGTGTGGAAGCCTCCAGTGTGTAAAATTAAATTTTTTGTTTATTTCCTCGCTGCACTGTGTTAATGTCCAATGCAATTAATATGCAAGTAGGTGTTATTTGAGGTGTTTTAGAAGCTAACACTTTGATTGGTGCTGTGCATGTAACGTTTTAGTGCTGTCTTTTTACGGAATGTCTTGCCATGAAAGTATGTGCTGTCCTTGTTTGCAAGATTATAAAGATGTCCTACTTGTGGAGGCATTAACTCTCACTCATTCTGCTGTTGTACTAGAGAGGGCTAGATGTGTGTGGTCCTTTTGTATTAGGGCCTGTTATTAATTTGAATATGCCATATTTGCTGTTGGTATTCACTTTCTTAAAGGCACATTGCAATATTGCATTTATTAATGAATTGGCTTCTGATTCTAGCTAACCTTATACTTTCTGTAATGATTAGTTTCACATTTAAATACATCTATAAACTGAGAACTGGAAGAAACCTACTTGTGCACATTTTTCAGTAATGGTCCAGGACTCTTCCCTTCCTGTTAACTGACCCTCCTTAATGATAATTGAGTTGGACATCAAGATAATTGTCCTATAATTGTCCAGGCAACAATTTTGAGTAATTTAAACTACTGTTCCCTATTCTAAGGGCCTTATTTTGGTCTGATGAAACATCTTCAACGTATTCATAATTGCACAGCTCGTATAGCTCTTTTGCTACCTAGGTACACCTCTGCATTGACTGCTGTGAAGATTTTGCATTGGTTACCATGTGATAAGAGGGCAATTTGTAAGTCTATGTGTATTGTATTTAGAGCATGTCACCAAAGTGCCCGCCTCTGTTTGAAGAAAAAGTTTTTTCCTTGCATTCCCAGTCATCCTTTGCGTTCTTTGTACACTAGGCTTCTGGGGATACCAAAGTACAACCGTGCCGTAGAGAGGGTCGTGATTTACGTGCAGCCAAATTCCCAAAATTAGAGCTTTAAAAATCCACCCACATTGCACATTCACTATCTGTATTTCATTTACATTGCTTGCAGTATTCCTTGAGAGTCTTATTATTTAAAGTAGTCCAATACTGCATTTACTTTGTGTTTTTTTTCTTGGTCAAGGCTGGTTTCAAACTCTTTAATGTGAAGTCTTACGAAGGATAATAATTCCTCCATTTCATTGAGACTGCTTAGGTTCCAATGAATTTACCGAAATAGCTATTATGCTTCTTGTTGGGGTATCAATCTTTCTGCATTACCTTCACATTGTGGTTTATTGATTTTTCCACAGACGTGGTATCTCATTTGTGGTATTTGGTTATTACTCTCAATCCAATGTCTGGCCAGAATCATTATCATATTGTGATTTTGTACAGCTGGATTCCGACCTTTAAAATACATTTTCCTTAGAGCCAAGGAAACTGACACATGAGAAGATGATGCTGTATTATATCTGGATAACAATGGGTTAGGTCAGAATTTGAACCTACCCTGACACACTCTGTCTTGCCTGGCAACATTGTGGTTTTTGTAGCTTTCCTCACTGTCCTAATCATTTAGCTTCTTTAGTTTTCCTTTTCACGGTTACAAACCTTGCTGGTCTACTTGGCTGTTATATATTATCCCCATACTTTAGAGCTAAGGAATTTTCATATTAGTCACAGTAACAAAGCAGATATAGTATCTGAGAACTAGCACTGCATCATCCTGCTCATGGGTAGACTCTAGGAGTTTGAGAATTCCACAACCATGCATTAATGCGTCCACCCCTTATTTCATCCATTAATTCAACTATGTACCCACACCCTTTCATTCCATCCTTTCTCCCACTCACAAATGCACTCCTCCATCCACACAGGTAAAAACCCATTAACATGCAACAATGCATTCACCCACCCAGTCACTCATATCCTTGTATTTGTCCATCAAAGCAAAAAAAGCGTTACTCCATTAACCAACACCCATGCATTCATTGACCGTCTATCTATCCATTCATGTATGCAAGCATTCAAAAGAATTATTATATCCACCCACTCCCTATTTCTGACTCTTGCACACTCCTTCTTGCATGCATCATCCATCAATCATTCAATCCACCCAAGTATCCATGAAACCACCCACACATGCATTTATTCATTCATCCATTCATTCTTAAACCTGCTCAATCACCCTTCCATACACCCACACACCCATTCATCCATCCATCTGCCATAATTCATCCAATGTCACCAATGCATTCATCTCTCCATCAAGCTGCACTCATGCATGCATGCATCCATCCATTGCGGGTTCACTATAATTTCCAGATAGTAAACTGAATATGATCAAAGATTTTGTGACATCAGTCTTTGCAGTGCCTCCACAATACTTTTAAGAGTGCGTTGCTCTGTGTCTGCATGCTAGCTAATATATTGTGTCTCTGTAGTCTGTATCCATACAGATACAAAAGCTAGACATATTGAATTTGACAAGACTTGTTTCTGTTAGTAACATGTTTATTTAGCAATTACAGAATTGCCACGAATTCAAACATTATCTCAGTCTGCATGCAGTATTGTGAATCTGAGGGATGCTAAGCCTGTAGCTATGCCTATCCAGAGTCTGGCTTTGCACTTTGCCGCTCTGAGGTACCGCACTGCTTCAAACTCTGACTTTGGGGGCTTTATTTCTGTGACTGTCTCATACCATGTTTGTTGTGCATCTCTCTGGTTACCCTTCCCTTTAACTCGATATATATATTTATGGTGCCTCCTTTATATTATCTTGTACACTTACCTCGCCAACGTATTATAGTATCCTCATTGCAATACCAATGCCACATTACGGTAAAACACAGATGAGAGGCCACCTACGAAGTAGAAAACTCATCCAACCAAACATCCATCCATCTACCTAACCAATCATCTGTTTCACTCAAGCTTACTGGCACCCTTGCTTGCCCCATTTGAAGAAGACCTTTAATGTGGTTTGACCTTCGCTGACCTTATTTACGCTCATATTTCATCTCTTATATGTGGCCCATGTCGAATATGTAAAAAACAACCCCTTGGCCTGGTGGTAGTATTTGTTGTGTGAGTTTTCTGCAGGCCGATAAAGGATTGTATGCATAAGCCTCTAACAGGGCCTCAGAATGTCTGCCTCGTGTATTTATCTGATAGCAGCATATTAGAGGCTGATATATTTGTTCTAAGGGTATGGAAAATTTAAAACGTATTATGTGCTCTGCAGAATGATCCTATTTTGCATCGAGTTTCATGCTACAGCGGCTCTGCAATGATGCAAATCATTTCTGAGTAGCAGGCAATAGAAAGAGAAAACCTGAATTGGGTGTGAATGACTTGCATTTATCCCATCACTTTAAGCAGATCGGATACATTGAAAGTTAGTAAACCACCAGTGAGTGATGGAGGGGAATTTTCCTTATTACTGTGGGAAAAGCACACAGCTCAGTTCAACACAGAATGCATTCTGTTTGTATAACAAGCGCAGATTGTATGTTGATCGCTTTTCATTGTGCTTAAATTCCCCAGAGCTGGCCGGTTTCAGGTTTTGAAAAATATTTGCCTGGTCCCATTGCATTCGAATATAGTTTGGTTAATGCGTTTTTAAGGGACCGTGTCTCATTTTATCTTTAAAAACCCTTAATCCCTAGGTTACCAACATGCACGATTTCTAATTAAATACCTTTTTTTATTCTCTTTTTTTGTGTTACATGAGAAGGTTTGGAAACTATAGCAATATTCACAACAACCAGACCACTGCGGTGCCAGAGGTTTTCTAAAAGCAGAGGGATGAGTGAAATGCTGGTTTTTCAACAAAACTAAAGTATACAAAAGTGATGGATGGAACACTTGAATGGATTTCTGCCACTGATAATTACTCTAGGCCGCATTCCAATCCATAGTTATTTTGCACACCATGCCACCTCAGTTTGGACCCAGCTATATACAAATTAGTCGCGACCCTGCTCTAATGGGAACAGTCCAGCCCAAAATGCCCAGCCTTATCCTCCCTGAAATGGAACACAAGCAGCCCAGGACCTGTTTCACTCTTGTTATCGGCTCATCAGCCAGGAATAGCTTGGTTCCAGTGACACAGTGTGCACAGGACCCACGTCTGGCATACCTGTCCCACTTAGAGCGACCTACTAAAGTATACAAAAAGTGATGGACAGAATGCTTGAATTAATCTCGGCCACTGATAATTACTCTAGGCCGCATTCCAATCCATAGTTATTTTGCACAACATGCCACCTCAGTTTGGACTCATCTATATGCAAATCAGTCTAAAACCTGCTCCAGTGGAAACAATCCATCTCGAACTGCCAAGCCAGGTCCTCCCTAAACCGAAACTCAAGCAACCCAGGGTCGGTTTCGCCCTTGTCACTGGACCAAGCTATGCCTAGCTGATGAGTCCTAACTAGGGCATTAGATGGACAGCGCTTAGAGATGCAAAATTGCTCTTAGTGCAACATTAGTATCAGTGTGAAAAGCATTTACAAGCACAAATCTCATTTGGGTGTAAAATCACTCAAGTGCAAAATCACTTTCGGTGCTAAATTATCCCTGGTGCTACGTTAGCAGCATTGTATTTAACATTTACAAGCAAAATCACATTTAGATGCATAATCAGTAGGGGTGCTGAAATACTTTTAGAAACACAAATGGGCCTCCAATGTAGTGTATTGATTTTTCGCTTCACTGTTGCCACACGCCTTGAGAAGCAGTCTTTAGGCAGATGGACTAAGACACCTACCAGTCTCACTGAAATACTACTCTGATCTAATCCAAAATGTTAATGGCACTTTCTTCTAGCAGTGGCCAAAGCAGGCTGCCTCAATACCCTTCAATAGGTAAGTTTATGGTGTTCAGAACATCAGCTCTGGCAAACACCTAAAGCTGCCTGTAGGTGTCCCTAATAGTTACAGTTTGACGGAAGCCCTACATTTAAAATTGGACAAATTGCATTTGTCTGAAAACTAAACAAATGTACACTTCAGGCTAAAAAAGTAATTATACTTGATCTCTGGCAGATTATTAGTAAAAGGTAGAGAATCTGAAATTTTAAGATTGAGTTCTGGCATTTGCTCTATTGTGGCTCCACAAGTAGATTCTTTCCACACTTGACTCTCATGGTAGCAAGGGCGAGCAGCCAAAGGCTTCTCAGGGAGGTATCAGACATAATAAGATGCTGTCCAGCCCAGTATTTTTCTTGTAAAAAGTGAAGTACTTTAATAGCACAATCACAGTATTAGGCTCAGTTACACGGTTCTTCAAATTGCTACGGATTGTAACCAAGGCAAATAGTAACCACACCAATGGGGGTTTCAAATCGGAAGTGGTGATCGTGCTCTACTAAAGTGCTACCCCACTACAGCTGTAGCCCCCACCTGCCTATGAAGGACATTTACTTTTGGGGAATTACAGGCAAGAATCACATCACTTGAAGGCACATTATTATAGCATTTCCCCAGCAGAGGGAGCGGGGTCCCAGAGGTGGCCCTGTCTCTTGGGTCATGTCGTAGATGCTGAACTGAAGGGTGGGATCAGCTGTCATTCCTCCTTGGTTTTTTTGGCCTTTGGGCTGTCGGAAAAGTTTTCGGCTGCAGCGGCGAAGACGTCTGGACACACAGCTCATTGGTGGTGGAAGCCAATCTTCTGAGATCACTGTGGAGATGTCAAATGGCACACTGATGTTGAAAGTTAATGTCACTTAATGTAGTTTTCCAAATGCACCACACATGGAGTCCAGTCGGGAGGGACCTTCTCTTATCTTAGGTCATCACTTGGTCTACTCACACTGACAAGTTGGTTTCGTCTGGGTGTTCCTCACAGCAGGAACATGGCTGGGCATCTCCTCTTGGACAGTCTCACCTCCTGCAGAGTCAGGCATTCTCATTCCTTTTCTGAGCAGTTAGGCAGGCTTCTATGTACTAGCTGGACCCACACCTTCTCCAAGAAGTTACATAGACTTCAGGTATATCCCTTCACCCACGGTAGGCTGGCTGCTAGGCAGACCTCAGCTCTGGTCACACAGTAGCTCTTCACGTCCTCTGTGGAACAGTCCCTTCCTGGTTCAAGAAGAACTTGGAACTGGAACAAAGCAAGGTTATTATATTAATTTTCCAGAAAGGGGATGTAGATCTGCTGTTTAAGTGTCTGGAACTGTTATGACGTGGTTTCCTTTCAAATGTGATTTTCTGATTGTGGTGCAGACACAACCTTTGTGAAAGGTGATCGCTTTCACAGCAGGTAATGCTAATTCTGGTTCTAAGTAAGAGTGTGCAAAACAAGGGCACAATGAAGTATGAGATCTTTGCACCTGGTTGTCATCAACCATCTAATCAGTAATAATCAGGGTCAGGCAAAAGGGTAGATTCTGCCTAGAAATGTTCTCACCTCTAACAACATAATCTGCTAACTCGGCCTCTTTCCCCTACCATCCACCAAATGGCAGTGCTCAGGAAATCTGATCAGTAATCCCTTGCTAAAAAGTCCTCCTAGAATATCTATTCTTCTCTGACTTTTCTGTCTGAGTTTCAGCCCTCCAGTCACAGGAATGGTGCCAATACTGTGCCACTATCTAGGGAAGTTGTATCCACCCTCCATCGTGTCCCATGTTAAACCAGGAGTCATCCAAAGTAGATTCCACTAGTCACAGCACCCATACTCACACTACATACAGTCTTGCTATAACACATGTGCCATGCGTCGTTCTTGACACAAATTTGAAATGCCTGCATAAGCGTTGGGTTGTCACATTGAAGCAGAACTTTAGACATGCTGTTCATGCCATTGTACTCTCTCATCTGGATGGTGGTGATGCCCTACTCCATGGCCTCCCTGAAGGCACTATGGCACTCCCATGTACATCCTGCATTCCGCAGCATGTCTCATCCACGGCCTAAAGAAATATGATCACCCCCACCCTGTGATCACTCTGTTAGCTCCCCTTGCCAGCCTGCACCATCTTCAAAACCAGTGGCATAATTTACAAAGCCATCACAACCAGCACTCCAGCTTATCTTGCAGACAAGCTCAATATCTCTGGTGGTTCTCGGTACACATGAAGCCTGGACACCATCAGACTGCAGAGTAATAAAGATAAAATAAGACAACAGGCCTTTCCCTCCATGTACCTAGGATCTGGAACAACATCCCCATATCCACCAGGCCCACCACAGCACTACTCCAATTTAGGAAAGAGTTGAAGACTCACCTCTTTAAAGAATACTGCATTAACTATCCACAACTCAGCTTCCTCTCCTATTACGCACCAACTTTAAGCTTGTCTTTGACCATGTACAGTGCTCTGCTGCTAGAATCCAAGCTCCAATCCTGCTGCGAGACTAATCAGGGATCGGTGACCTTGGTGGGCACTCTCTGGGCAGCCGTCAATCACACAATTAGAAGACTAATGAAAGGGTATATTCAGGTCAAGGAGAGAGAAAAACTAGCTCAAATCATTGGCTTAGTAGACCGTATCATTGTCCTGGAACACCAGGCCCTCACAGGTCTCGGAGGACCTCACCTGCAGATTGGCAGTGGCAAGAACATTAGTGAAACAAATCTCATTAGAAGAGGCTTGACAGTGTGGGAGGGTGATATCCCAGCGGGTTTATGAACACAGAGACAAGTCTGGAAAGCTCCTTTACTGGCTGGCCACCAGGGAGATTACCTCCAGAGTGGTTTCCTGGGTCATTGATGCTGAGGGTTGCCCCAGAGCCTGCACTCCCAATAGAGTGCAAGTGTTCACTGATTACTGCCGAGAGCTGGATGCCCAAAGGCCAAGACCCCCCCAGGCGGTGGCCCATCCACTCCTGACTGAGATCTACAACCCGCAAAAGTGCAATAGAGTACAGCAATTTCTTAAGAGATATGGGGTGGCGATCGCACTCCTACAGGAGATCCATACATAAGGGGATTGTAGCGCCACTTTGAAAAAGCACTGGACGGGACAGTTATTTCCCACCTCCTACTCAGGCTATGCCCGGGGAGTCTTGATATGGGTGGCTCCAGAGGTCCCATTTAAACCCACTTGGGTTCTCAGAGATCAGGAGGGGTGACATGTTATCCTGGAAGGGATGCTGGATGCTCACAACATATGTCTGATTAATGTGTACGCACCCAACACAGTCTACAGGTGTCCTCGGACACTGAGGCCGTACTTGTGGGTGATCTTAATTTATTTTTATTTTTTTATATAGCGTGAACTTGACTCGAAGGTATGAGAGCACTTTACATGAGCACCAGTTACGTTACACAAGGACACTTTCATTTTTGTTAGGCACGGGGAGGTTAAGTGATTTGCCCAGAATCACAGGATGTTGAGCGTCATTGCCGAGTCTCAAACCTGGTTCCCCAGATTTGAGATCGACCGCCCTAGCCTGTTAGGCCACATCCTCTCCCCATTGTGCGTTGAATAGGGCTTTGGATAGGTCTCTGCCTCACGAGGGTGTCAAACCCCAAGCAACAGGCACCCTACTTCAGGTATGGAATAGTCTACAGTTGGTGGACATCAGCGCCAACCCAATACACTAGCATTTTCCTGGAACAGCCCGGCTATGGGCACGTACAGCCGCCTTGTTTACCTTTTCGTTCAGACCACCACAGCTCCTAGAATACTAGATGTGCAGTATTTGGCCGGATACATCTCGGGTCATGCGCCCTTGGTGCTCACATACTCCATAGATAGACAACCAACCCGGGTCATAGTGTGGAAATTGAATGCTGAAGCCTTGTCGGAACCAGTGTACGGTTTCTATCGCACTTACCCAGCATTTTGATGATAATTGGAGGACAGCAGGGAGCAGAGCGGTGTAGTGGGATGCCTTGAAGGTGGTGATAAGAGGGGTGTGTATGGCCACGGCGGTGGGAGTGCAACGCTTCTTGGAAGCGACCCCTGACCTTGACTGGTAGGTCGCTCCCCCACCACACAGCTCCGTCTGTGTGCCCTGCTGCTGCCCCTGATTGTGCTCTCGTTTTCCTTTCTGTGCCACCTTGCTGCCCCTGATTGTGCTCGTTTTCCTTTCTGTGCCCCCGTGCTGCCCCTGATTGTGCTCGTTTTTTCCTTTCTGTGCCCCCTTGCTGCCCCTGATTGTGCTCGTTTTTCCTTTCTGTGCCCCCTTGCTGCCCCTGATTGTGCTCGCTTTTTCCTTTCTGTGCCACCTTGCTGCCCCTGATTGTGCTCGCTTTTTCCTTTCTGTGCCACCTTGCTGCCCCTGATTGTGCTCGTTTTTCCTTTCTGTGCCCCCTTGCTGCCCCTGATTGTGCTCGTTTTTTTCCTTTCTGTGCCCCCTTGCTGCCCCTGATTGTGCTCGTTTTTCCTTTCTGTGCCCCCTTGCTGCCCCTGATTGTGCTCGTTTTTTCCTTTCTGTGCCACCTTGCTGCCCCTGATTGTGCTCGCTTTTCCTTTCTGTGCCCCCTTGCTGCCCCTGATTGTGCTCGTTTTTTTTCTCCTTTCTGTGCCCCCTTGCTGCCCCTGATTGTGCTCGTTTTTCCTTTCTGTGCCCCCTTGCTGCCCCTGATTGTGCTCATTTCTTTTTCCTTTCTGTGCCCCTTGATGCCCTGATTGTGCTCATTTCTTTTTCCTTTCTGTGCCCCCTTGCTGCCCCTGATTGTGCTCGTTTTTCCTTTCTGTGCCCCCTTGCTGCCCCTGATTGTGCTCGTTTTTTCCTTTCTGTGCCACCTTGCTGCCCCTGATTGTGCTCGTTTTTCCTTTCTGTGCCCCCTTGCTGCCCCTGATTGTGCTCGGTTTTTTGTTTTTTTCCTTTCTGTGCCCCCTTGCTGCCCCTGATTGTGCTCGTTTTTCCTTTCTGTGCCCCCTTGCTGCCCCTGATTGTGCTCGTTTTTTTTTCCTTTCTGTGCCCCCTTGCTGCCCCTGATTGTGCTCGTTTTTTCCTTTCTGTGCCACCTTGCTGCCCCTGATTGTGCTCGTTTTTCCTTTCTGTACCCCCTTGCTGCCCCTGATTGTGCTAGTTTTTTTTCCTTTCTGTGCCCCCTTGCTGCCCCTGATTGTGCTCGTTTTCCCTTTCAGTGCCCCCTTGCTGCCCCTGATTGTGCTCATTTCTTTTTCCTTTCTGTGCCCCCTTGCTGCCCCTGATTGTGCTCGTTTTTCCTTTCTGTGCCCCCCCTTGCTGCCCCTGATTGTGCTCGTTTTTTCCTTTCTGTGCCACCTTGCTGCCCCTGATTGTGCTCGTTTTTCCTTTCTGTGCCCCCGTGCTGCCCCTGATTGTGCTCGTTTTTTTCCTTTCTGTGCCCCCTTGCTGCCCCTGATTGTGCTCTGTTTTTCCTTTCTGTGCCCCCTTGCTGCCCCTGATTGTGCTCGTTTTTTCCTTTCTGTGCCACCTTGCTGCCCCTGATTGTGCTCGTTTTTCCTTTCTGTGCCACCTTGCTGCCCCTGATTGTGCTCGTTTTTCCTTTCTGTGCCCCCTTGCTGCCCCTGATTGTGCTCGTTTTTTTCCTTTCTGTGCCCCCTTGCTGCCCCTGATTGTGCTCGTTTTTCCTTTCTGTGCCCCCTTGCTGCCCCTGATTGTGCTCGTTTTTTCCTTTCTGTGCCACCTTGCTGCCCCTGATTGTGCTCGTTTTTCCTTTCTGTGCCCCCTTGCTGCCCCTGATTGTGCTCGTTTTTTTCCTCCTTTCTGTGCCCCCTTGCTGCCCCTGATTGTGCTAGTTTTTCCTTTCTGTGCCCCCTTGCTGCCCCTGATTGTGCTCATTTCTTTTTCCTTTCTGTGCCCCCTTGATGCCCTGATTGTGCTCATTTCTTTTTCCTTTCTGTGCCCCCTTGCTGCCCCTGATTGTGCTCGTTTTTCCTTTCTGTGCCCCCTTGCTGCCCCTGATTGTGCTCGTTTTTTCCTTTCTGTGCCACCTTGCTGCCCCTGATTGTGCTCGTTTTTCCTTTCTGTGCCCCCTTGCTGCCCCTGATTTTGGTCGTTTTTTTTTTTTCCTTTCTGTGCCCCCTTGCTGCCTCTGATTGTGCTCGTTTTTCCTTTCTGTGCCCTCTTGCTGCCCCTGATTGTGCTCGTTTTTTTTCCTTTCTGTGCCCCCTTGCTGCCCCTGATTGTGCTCGTTTTTTCCTTTCTGTGCCCCCTTGCTGCCCCTGATTGTGCTCGTTTTTTTTCCTTTCTGTGCCCCCTTGCTGCCCCTGATTGTGCTCGTTTTTCCTTTCTGTGCCACCTTGCTGCCCCTGATTGTGCTCGTTTTTCCTTTCTGTGCCCCCTTGCTGCCCCTGATTGTGCTCCGTTTTTTTCTCCTTTCTGTGCCCCCTTGCTGCCCCTGATTGTGCTCGTTTTTCCTTTCTGTGCCCCCTTGCTGCCCCTGATTGTGCTAATTTCTTTTTCCTTTCTGTGCCCCCTTGATGCCCTGATTGTGCTCGTTTTCCCTTCTGTGCCTGTTTCCGCCGCTGCGCCCTGCAGCCCCGCCCCTCACTGCCCATTCGCTGCCCCATTCCCTGCTCCTCCCTCCCACCTCCCCATTTATGGCGGCCGCCCAGCGGCCGCGCAGCGGGCGCGCCGCTGGCGCGCCAAAGGCGCGCCTAAGGCAAGCCCGTCTGCGCCCGTCCGCGCCGTGACCGCGCCCAGCGCCAGACCCCTGGTCCGGGCATCCCCCGTGCCCGCCACATCAACAGACGCCGATACGACGCCAGCACCCTCCACGCACTCAACCCCGGAAAAGATCACGCCTGCTACCAGGCCACCCCGAAGCGCACCCAAGGGCCCTTCACCTGCCGGAACTGCAGCTTCGCCAGCACCCGCCCCGCCAAACCACCGCCCAGGAAAGAACCCAACTACCTCAGATGCATCCTCCTCAACACCCGCTCCGCCCGCAAACACGTCATCGAACTCTGGGACCTTCTCGACTCAACCTCCCCAGACGTCGCATTCCTGACGGAGACCTGGCTGAATCCCGCTTCAGCCCCCGACATCGCCATTGCCATCCCGGACGGATACAAGATCACCCGCAGGGACCGCACCAACGGAGTCGGAGGAGGCATCGCCTCGTCCACAGGAACACCCTCAGAGTCTCAACCAACACCGACGACACCCTCAGCACCGCCGAACACATGCACTTCCAGATCCACACCGATCCCAACACCACCCTCAGAGGAACCCTCATCTACAGACCCCCGGACCCCGACCACAGTTCAGCGATTCCATCGCTGACTTCGTCAGCACACACGCCATCGCCTCCACGGACTACATCCTCCTCGGGGACCTGAACTTCCACCTCGAGAACAACAAGGACACCAACTCCACCACCCTGATCGACAACCTCGCCACCCTCGGACTCAGACAGCTCGTGACTACACCCACCCACGCCGCCGGCCACACGCTAGACTCCATCTTTTCCACAAGCCCACACGTCTCCTTCAACCACACCTCCGAACCCCACTGGACTGACCACCACTGCATCCACTTCACCTACAGGAAGCCCACCACGCACCACCGCACCGAACAAATGCCTCGCCGCTGCTGGAGCAGAGTCACGGAAGACCAGCTAACCACAACCCTCGCCCTGAGCCCACCCGCCGAACCCTCCGACCCCGACACCGCCGCCCGCAACCTCAGACAGTGGATCGACGACTGCGCCAACACCCTCGCCCCGCTCAAGAATCCGCCCAACAGCCACACCAGCAAGAAAGCCACCTGGTTCACCGAAGACCTCCAGGCCTCCAAACGAACATGCCGAAAACTGGAGAAGATCTGGCTCCACGAACGGACAGCGGACAGCTACGCCGCCCACAAGAGCGCCACCCGCAGTCACCATCACCTCATCAGATCCGCCAAAAGGGCCTCACTCAAAGACCGCCTAGACAACAACGCACACAACAGCAAAGAGCTCTTCAACATCGTGAAGGAACTCTCCAACCCCAGCTCCAACACCAACGACATCCAGCCGTCGCGAGACCTGTGCGACTCACTGGCCACCTTCTTCCACCGCAAAATCGCCGACATCCACGACAGCTTCAACACCACGACCGCCCCGGCAACCACCGAGACCACTGCCCCCACAACCACCAACCGCCTGCTCTCCTGGACCAACATCAACGACGAGGACACCAGCGAGATCATGAACACCATCCACTCCGGTTCACCGCTAGACCTGTGCCCTCACCACATCTTCAACAAAGCCAGTACAGCCATCGCGCCCCATCTCCGGAAAATAATCAACATCTCCTTCGAGACAGCAACCTTCCCGGAACCTGGAAGCACGCCGAGATCACCGCCTTACTCAAGAAACCCAAGGCAGACCCCAAGGACCTCAAGAACTTCCGACCCATCTCTCTGCTCCCGTTCCCCGCGAAGGTCACCGAGAAAATCGTCAACAAACAACTGACCCGCTACCTCGAGGAGAACAACATCCTGGACCCTTCCCAGTCCGGCTTCCGCAGCAACCACAGCACCGAAACCCCCCTCATCGCCGCCACCGATGACATCAGGACCCTGCTAGACAACGGAGAAACAGCAGCCCTCATCCTCCTGGACCTATCAGCCGCCTTCGACACGGTCTGCCACCACACACTACGAACACGCCTTCACAACGCCGGGATCCAAGAGAAGGCCCTGGACTGGACCACATCCTTCCTTTCCGGCAGAACACAAAGCGTCCGCCTCGCCCCTTCCGATCCAAGGCCACCAAGATCATCTGCAGCGTACCCCAAGGCTCCTCCCTCAGCCCAACGCTGTTTAACATCTACATGGCACCCCTCGCCCACGTCGCCCGACAGCACAACCTCAACATCATCTCCTACGCCGACGACACCCAGCTGATCCTCTCCCTCACCAAAGACCCTCACACCGCCAAAGCCCACCTCCTCGAAGGAATGAAGGCCGTCGCCGAATGGATGAGGACCAGCCGCCTGAAGCTGAACTCGGACAAGACGGAGGTCCTCATCCTTGGTTCCAACCCTTCAGCCTGGGACGACTCCTGGTGGCCAACATCACTGGGAACAGCCCCGCCACCCACCGACCACATACGCAACCTAGGGGTCATCCTCGACCCCACCCTCTCCATGTCTAAGCAGGTCAACGCCGTTTCCTCATCCTGCTTCAACATCCTCCGAATGCTCCGCAGGATCTTCAAGTGGATCCCCACCGAAACAAGAAAAACAGTCACCCAGGCCCTCGTCACCAGCAGGCTGGACTACGGAAACGCCCTCTACGCAGGAACGACGGCTAAGCTCCTGAGACGGCTGCAACGCATCCAGAACGCCTCTGCACGTCTTATCCTCGACATCCCCCGACGCAGCCACATCACACCCCACCTGAGAGACCTGCACTGGCTCCCTGTCAACAAGAGGATAACCTTCAAGCTCCTCACCCACGCACACAAAGCACTCCACAACTCCGGACCAGCCTACCTCAACAGACGACTCAGCTTCTACACCCCCACCCGCCAGCTCCGCTCGACCAGCCTCGCCCTCGCCACAGTCCCCCGCATCCGGAAAACGACCGCCGGCGGCAGATCCTTCTCCCACCTCGCCGCCAAGACCTGGAACACCCTCCCCACCAACCTCCGACAGACCCAAGACCTACTGGCCTTCAGAAGACTCCTCAAGACCTGGCTCTTCGATCAGTAGCAGCACCACCCCCCTCTTCCCCCAGCGCCTTGAGACCCTCGCGGGTATGTAGTGCGCTTTATAAGTGACATGATTGATTGATTGATTGAAGAGGATATCACTCAACAGGAAAGGGACTTAGTTAGTTTGGGAGACGCGCTGATGACAAACCCCCGCACAGAAAGACTGGAAAGCCTAAAAACTGAAGGTTTGTGAACTTTGGCACCAATTGGAGAAGTACACTAGGAAAACGGCGAGACAGCAATGGTATTTAGAGTGTGACACGGCGGGGAGAATGTTGGCACATCTGATAACAGCTGAGGACTCACTGCATCCTATCTTGGCTATTACTGATTCGTCGGGCAATAAGTGCCACATGAAGCAGGCCATTAATGCCGCTTTTGTGGAACACTTTCGGAGGGTGTATGCAGCACCTTCCCAAGAAATGTTGGATTATTTGGACGTGCTACCACTTCGCTCTTTGGAACCGATGGAGAGGGAGGAACTAGAGCCTCCGTTCTAAAGTCAGAAACTACAGGGAGCCCTGAGGGCCTTGAAACCTGCAAAGTCGCCGGGAAGTGATGGTTTACTGGCAGAATTTTATAACTGCTTCCCCCAGACTTTGCTGGATAAGTTGCTAGAGGTCTATGTAGAAGCCCTCGACAGAGGAGCTCTTCTGTGTTCAATGAGAGAAGCATTAATAATGGTGATTCCAAAGAAGGGTAAGGACCCTTTAGAACCGGGGTCATATAGACCCATTTACACATTAAATGTTGACCTCAAGCTCTGGAGTTACCTCCTGGTGCACCGTCTACTTCTGTGTCTACCCCATCTGATCCATGAGGCTTTATTTCTCATAGAAACACCCAGCATAATTTGCCTCGATTGGCGCACGTTCTGTACTCACCGGACTTGCAGGGACATCCGTGTGCACTTGCTTTTTTGGATATTGATCAGGCCTTTGATTCGGTGTCATGGGACAACTTATGGGTGGTAATGGCACGGATGGGGCTAGGTCCCTGATTATTAAATGGGCTCAAACAATATACACAAATTCAGTGGCGAGGGTACAAACTGGATGGTATGTGTCAATGGAGATCCTTTTTCAGTGGGGTACAAGACAGGGATGCCCTCTGTCCCCATTGCTTTTCGCCATGGCAATGGAGCCTCTAGCTTGTAGGCTTCAATATGCACTTAAGAGATGGGGCATCTCGGTAGGACCAACGGAACACATAGTCTCATTATATGCAGATGACGGTATGATTTATCTGAGGCAGCCAGACGTGTCGGCCTAATACTCTTGGCGTTGATGCCCAAGTTTTGGGAAATGTCAGGACTGAGACTCAACCCTAACATATGGTCCTGTTATTGCTGGGGCTGTGGGGGGATTGTCCCCTAGCTCACCTTCCAAGAGCTGGCTTGCCCTTGGCAGTCAAGGGTGTGAAATACCTAGACATTTATATCACCTGTGATCAGTCCCCGTTCTATGCCTGTAATATGGGAAGAGTGCTGGATAATTTACGACCCACTATTAAGTTTTGGGGCACGCTACACCTCTCCCTGATGGACAGGATAGCTCTTGTAAAGATGGTGGTACTGCCAAGGTGTCTCTACATAATGCAAAAAGCTTTCCATGAACTTCCACGGATAGTGTTCGTGGGGCTTGATAAATTGCTATTGGAGCTCCTGTGGCAGGGTAAACTATGTAGAGTAGGGCTGTCAACCCAGAGGCGTGAATGGGATAAGGGGGGTACAGAGGTCCCAGACCTTGAGCTCTATTACTTTGCAGCACAATTGCAACATGCAATTCATTGGTTAGATGGGGCCCCAACTGAGAACGGTCCCTTATGGTGGGTACTCATGGTGACCAACAACTGGGGGCCCTCCTAATGCGAGGTGGAGGTATACCAGGGGACTTTCCGCACTTGGTTCATCTGCTGGGACAAATCTGGGAGAGTGTAGTGAAACAAGTTTTTAAAAAGAGCACCGTACAACCCTGAACTTGACTTTTGGTTAATCTACCCATTTGCACAGGTGGCCACTGTGATGTCAGTAGAGAAGCGGCAGGAGGGGGGATGTATTACGCTGTGTGATTTATACTCCGAGGGCCACTTTGTGTCCCTCCGGGACGCTATTGAAGTGTTTAGTTTAGGACAAGGACAGTTCCTGCAGTATGCCAAGCTAGCTGCAACGGCCCGGCAATTGTGGCCCACGTTTCCGGAGGCGCCAGAACACACGAAGACCTTAGTGACTCTTTTGGCTATGGCGGTGGGACAAAGGCTCATCTCCCACTTATACCAGGTTCTTCGCTCTGATAGACAACCTCTGGAGCTAAAGGTTGAGACATGGCAACACTACATGACTTCACCCCTTAGCTCCAAAGACTGGTCCAGGATTCATGACGGGGTCCATACGGTAGCAGTCAGCACTCGATTTAAACGGATCCAATACAACATGGTCCATATGACCTACTTGTCCCTGAAAAGATTGCATGCCATATACCCCTCCCGGGAAAGTGGTTGCCCCAAGTGTGGGGTGGAGGGGGCTGATTTTTTGCATATGGTGTGTTACTGCCCTATCTTGATCGCATTTGGGGTTCAGGTCCTAGCTCACATACAGAGGGTGTCGGGCTGGGAAATTCCCCGTACATCTGAGAAATGTATCTTGGGGCTCCTACCAAAAAAACAGAAAAAGAAGCGTATTAGACGCTTTACGGTGCTTGGCCTAATAGTAGCTAAGAGGCGAATAGCCATACATTGGATGGTGGCTTGGGTAGCAGCCTTGGTGGAATGGGCAGGGGCGGAGGAGGCACACCTGAGGAGGACTAGACAATATGAGAAGACTCAGGAGATCTTGTTGGCTTGGAATGCAATGTTAATGTCCTTGGTACAGGCCCCTGACTCCAATTCACAGGTTGATCCTCTAGAATAAAGTGGTAATAAGATGATCCCAAACTGTCACGCCAGAAATGTGCCTAAATTAGATGCAGATTAAGTTGAATATGTAAAACTGGTATAGGCTCCTATTTTGTTGTATCGGTGGAGATATGTGGCGGGTTGGTGTGGAGGGGATGGACCCCCGACCGGTTGTTGGGTGGGTCTAGAAGCGGTGAGGTGTATATCCTCTTAATGTAACCTATGTGCGGGTCGATATAACTACTGCACAGTTTGTGTTCATTCATTTTTTGGAAATGTTAATAAAGAGATGCAAAAAAAATGTGCTTGATATTTCTGCTGACTGCATGTGAATCCATAGGACACTAGTTCTGAGAAACCATTCCAACTGAAAAAAATGCTTTCGTAGGTGGTTAGCCTTGGAGTCCTTATTCACTGTTTCCACTCTTTTCTCTTTCTGTGTTCCTTCTACCTATTTCATAATCTCCCCTCTCCTTACTTCCACTTGCTTTTGTTGAGGGCATTCTCAACCTTCCTCCTTCCTCCATTATTAATATTTGTTTATTTTCACCGACTTTCATGCTCCTCCTTTGATCCACCTACCCACTATTGTTGTACCTCACCCTTTCTCATCCTTTTAATCCTTTCCCACCCTCCCTCTACCTTAGTCTCCTTACCTTTTTGTTCAGGTTTAATATTAAAACAATGTTTCCTACACAGGATTTGCTAGGTGTTACACACCTTTTATACACCAGTCCACTGGCTTCCCATTAAGAACAGAATAATCTTCAAGGTCTTGGGCACCTTACTTTGATTAATTCAAGGCTGCTCTCCTGTCTTTATTTGGTTAAAGATACACTCATACATATGTTTTTTTTTATGTCTTTCCCACTTAGGCCCTTATTATGAGTGTCCTGATAATTCTGATGGGCCAGAGACAAGTTAGTAGCACCATTGGAATTACAAAATCAGTATGAACACCAGGGATCCATTTTGGAGCAGCTGAGGATTTTAACTGCTTTCAGCAGCCAAAATCTCTGGGTGAAATTCCAGGGACAAATCAGGAATTACTGGGGGAATTGAATGCACAGCTGCCAATTCCCATGCCAATTTTTAACTGAAATGTAACAGATGGGATTAGCAGTCCACTATCTTCTTCAGATGGTCTTAGGTTAGTTTGGCGACTCCAAAACCCCACTCATTGCCTCAAATCATTAATAAGTTGTAATGGTGATATTTCCTTGAGCTGCTTGAAGGTAGACGAAGGAAGTGACTCAGTTGTATGCTCGTTTGTTGCCCTCTGTGCTTGCATTAAAACTGCTCTTTCCAAACCCATTAGGAAGAAATTGTGTTACACGCAGATGGTTTAATAAAAATTGCTCTATAGCCAATAGGCGATTGCTTATAGCTCTTAATGCTAACCCCAGAGACCCTGCTGAACAAGCTGCTTTGCGTACAATACATAAAACAGCCATTAATAAAATATGGATTGAAGTTATAACTCAGCACTGGGAAAAGCTAGTGCATGCAGGTAACAACGAAGATTCAAGAATGTTTTGGGCAACTATAACTTCTACTCGTCTGATAAATTGTGCTATGTCTTCTATTAGTAGCTATATTTCAAGTGCAACCTGGGAGGCCTCCTTCTTCAGGATTTATACTTCTTATCCTACCAACCAAGAGCTGTCCCTCCCTTGTAATATCCAACACTGTATATCATTCAATTTAGATGAGGTTGTGGAGCTCATCTGGCAGAGCACAAATGGGGAGGCACCAGGTCCAGATGGTCACCCAACAGACCTGGTCAAATGTAACCTTGACCTCTGGGCGCCTTTACTGATGAATGTTTTTAATAGTTTAGCTCATTCTTCTATAACCAGTTCTTGATGCACCTCGACTATCATCTCGATATTTAAGAAAGTCGATCGCTCAGATCCCAGTTGTTACTGCCTTATTTCTCATATTATCACCTCCGTTAATTTCTCAGGGAGGGTTATTTATAGTAGGATTCGCACATGGGCTGCTGAGAACTCCATTCTTCATAGATGACAATATGGCTTTACGGAAAAAGTAGGGACAATAGAGCAATGTCTAAACCTAAATCTAATTATCGGTAAGTACACAATTGATAAACCCTGTCCATTATATTTAGCATTTATGGATTTGTCCACAGCCTTTGACTGTGTTAATCTGTCCAGGCTGTGTACTTTTTTTTTTTTTAAATATTGGATTGGACGAGGCACTTGTACACTTTTTATCAGTGCTTCATGAGAATATGAGTACAATAATTAGATATGGGCCATATGGAGAATTAGCTAGTGAATTTAAAACTTCTCGTGGGGTATGGCAGGGTTGTGTGTTAGCACCCTTGTTATTTATACTATATATTATTAAGTTAAGCCCGTATCTGGGTGAAGCCTGCATCGATATTCCCAGGATGGATGGAGCACCAGTGTCAACTTTGCTCTGCCCAGATGATGCGGTATTGCTGGTCTGCACACCAAGAGCATTGCGTTTTTTAGTGACTGCTTTCACCCAATTCATGGCTGACCTGGAACTCTGTGCCACTTTTACAAAATCATACATCATGGCATGTGGCCCTAAAAGAATTGACATCTCTTCAATGTTAGTGGGTAATAAGCATCTGGAAAGAATTAACAGTTTTCCCTACCTGTGGATTAAGTTTGATTAATCAGGCTCTTGGGCACCTAACATAGTGTTTTGAAGGCTAAAATTCTCCCGGGCAGTAGGGTCCCTTTTTAACATCCTACGCATACCAAGAGGAAGCTCTTTTCAACTGCTCTTGTAAATCGATAGGACCCAATGTTTCCCGATCGCAACCTATGGTGCTGAGATATGGGGCTTTGCAAATAGTGCCTCTATTGAGTTGGAAGAAAATTGTTTTTGTAGAAAAATTCTGTCTGTTCCTCCGAGTACCCCTCACTATATATATGTCACGAGGAGCTCGGACTTAGTTATGTAGAGGACTGTATCAAAACCCTGCCTATCTTCCTCTGGATTTCCATACAACGGAACGAGGAAGCAGCTCTGAACCAACTTATTATTAAAGGTTGCTTAGCATATGATAAGGGTGTCAGTATCTCTTGGCTTGCCCATGTCATGGACACATTTAATGGCCATGGCAGGTCGCAACATTTTGATGACCCTAGTTCTTGTTGTTGGGTGGATAAAAAGATACAGTGAGACCAGTTGCTAACCCACACATATGCCCATAGGTTTTCAAAAGAAAGTAATAAATCTTCAGTGTCAGCCTACCTATATCTGAGGCTTTCTCACGCTCTGAAGGAGTATTTGATTATTACACACGGCAGGTGGGAAAGATTGCTCTTTGTTTCATTTTATTGCAGGTACTGTTGTGGATCTGTTGTGCTTTTCGCCAGGTCACTTTAAAGTGGAAACGGCCTGTCCTTGTCCATGTGATGGCATGTCCACTCAGTCCCTGTAACATTTTTTGTTTTGTAAGTTTTATCAGAATATACTAGACAATGTCTAATCCCGCGTATTAAGAAATGTAATATACCACAAGGCAGATTGCATTTGTATTATCTCCGACAGCTGGCTAATAATTGATGCTGTTTTTACGTAGGGTCTTTTTTAAAATTAGCGCCCATTCACAAAGCACTATGCAGTTTTGATTGATTGTTTTTATATGATGGATATGTTGTAACGATGTATCGTTTTACATCTGTACTTCTTTTATAGTTTTATCATGTTTGTGAACTTTTATGGATGGCTTATGCTTCTGAATAAAGGATTTATGATGATGGTGATGATGAGGACAGTCAACTCCGCCACCCAGATTTACGGTGTCCCCGGTATTGGTAACTTCAGAGTACTGGTAATGAGGCCCTTAGTTTATAGGTTAAATATCTTGACTCCTATTTCATATTTGTAGATTGTCCTTCTTTGTTATTGATTTATTTGTTCCTAAATACCTATTCAATATTCTCTGTTTCTGTTTTTCTCCCAGTGCTGATGCCAGACCTGCAGTTTGTATCCCTGGGTATCAGTTTGTTGCACTTTATATAATTGACATAATTTAAAATATATCATAAAAGAGCTACATTTAAGTTACTTTGTTACGGTGTTTTGTATTTGGTAATGAAAAGTTAAAAGACTACTTTGTATATTTAAAAAAAACTGTATTATTTATATTGTATATGCCAACGTTCTGAATTTTAGTGGAAAATCGGAATAGTGATATTGCTTAACTAGTGATTTATCTTTCTCCAGTTAGATACAAATATTGATATTTTTATTAGCTTGATCAGGTATATCCTGAACAAAGTTGCTACTGTTCCAGCATATGTATGGAAAGAAGGTGCCACAAATTAGAGGGTGTTGTCCATGTTGCCTAGGTAACTATCACACTTGCCAATGGCATAACGTCATGCACCCAGACCTCTACAGCCATGCCCCTAGCACTCTACACTTAGTGCTCCAAGCACTCTGTAAACAATCCCCATGTGAAAGGAGAGGGAAATAGCCATCAGCTACGAGGCAGAGGAAAGGAATGACCCCTGGACAGCCAGGAGCCTGAGGGAGGCATGCACCATACTATGGCAATCTCAGCTTCTGTGTAAGGGGCACCCAAACAGAAAGAGTCAGAAGGCCAGAAACAACAGGTAGTTTCTGACTATAATTCTAATAGAAAAACAGAACAGAGTATGTATCAGGGTATCTAAAGCTGGCCAGTGTTCAAAGCTGCCACACATGTCATAGCTGTCAGACATGTCAGAATGAGGGAGGGTGCCTACTAAGACTTAGTTCATTAAGAGCCTGAATTATATGTTGGAGGGAAAGGAACTCTGTCACAGCGGCGACAGCATTCCCTACCTGTCAACACAAAGGTCCGCCAGCCTGATCTATATTCGGATGGACAATAAGTTTGTCCATTGTAGAGCCTACTTCGTTTCTGCTGTAGCCAAACTTCTCTGATGGGCCTGCGAAGTAAGGGCTTTCAGAGAATAGAGTGCATGTTCGTCGGTCCAATTTAGATGGGCGGACATTTAGCCATTTCTTACTGTTCATCACCACCAGGCAAACATTGGTGGTGAAGGACAGTAAAATGTAAGTAACGCTTCTCCCGCCATGGGAGATGACTTGCAGCAGCGGCTGCTACCGGACAGGGGTGGCTGGGTGGGGGAATGGAAAAAAAATGAAAAAAAGCACGTACCTGGGAACAGTTGGCCGATGCTTCTCCTCTGTCTTCTTCATTTTCCTTCCTCCTGGAAGCAGCAGGAAGCACCCGGGTTCTCAGGCTTCCCTAAGCCAATCACAACCCTGCAATGTAGCGTTGTGATTGGTCTGAGCGCCGTGGTTCGGTGCTCAGACGGGGACAGGGAGCCTGTGCATGTTCCCTACCAGGCTGTGTAATGCAGCCTGGTGGGGCACTTGCAAAGGCAGTATGACTGTTTGGCCGGTCCTAGATGGATGACCAAACATTCATGACCACTTAGGAGAGTGCCACCACTTCTCCCCCTTGATCTGTCCAGCCCCACCCTGCATGAAACAGAGCCACTGACTGCAATAGGAAAAATAAAATGATAATAATGAAACATTAATATAATTTTATTTTTCCTTTTGAGCAGTGGTGTGACACTCCTCCGCCTTAGCGGACGAGCCGCCACTGATGAGTGGCATGGTGAGAGGCGCATCATTGTTTATATTTTGAAAGAGAAAATCCCATTTTGGGATTTTCTCTTTCAAAATAAAAAATAAAACTGTTAGTTGCAGTGTCACATTATGCTGACAGCGGTTCCTGCCAATGCTTTATAAATGACAGCCTGCTTAGCGGTCATTTATAAATTTCGTAGTTGGTCCCTTCACCAGGGGGATGGTGTAATTTACTCCGTCTCCTGGCAGAACAACTGGCCCTCTGCCAACATATAATTCGGCCCCTAAGTGTTTATTAAGCACCACTGGGTGGTCTCAAATACAATGTAGCACATATTTTTCATGTTGGCTATAAAATACCAGTTCATTGAATTTTGTTGTAGCAAACAGGAGCTTTTAAATGTTGTTATGTCATCTATGATCTGCCTCGAATGCTCCGGTTGCTTTGCATGAGTTTGGCCTATGTCCAGGAGAGGCTTTTGGGTAGTAAAAGTCAGGGTTCCAATGCCATTGCCATTCAAAGGCTAGGCAGCAGTGTGGGGGATGGGCTACCACCCATAGATGATGTGGAGAGAACCTTCCACTCAAAGAGACATGGAGCCCTTAGGGGGCACAGGACACATAAAGAGGCAGCAAGGAGCCCGAATAATGGAAGGTGACATTCACAGATCGGAAGATTGCCTGCTACACAAAGGGGTATGCATGGAAAGAGAGGACATGCCCGGGGGGGAGGAGGGGTGATGGGAAGAAAGCCTGCTTTCACCCATGCACGGGGCAGGTGGAGTGAGGAAATATGTGAGATATTGATATTGTTAAAGCAGAACTTCAGATCCATGTTAATTACAAACATCCATGCTAATACCTCTATTCAATTGCTCTTTTGAATTAAGAACCCCTTATGACTGCCAGCTGTGATAATGAGCACGTCTTCAAAACAAATCTAATACTAGTAATGCTAGGTCTTCTGCCTATGAATTCTATGCCCAAGTGTAGTGCCCAGTAAAGAATCGAACCTTCCAGGAACATAGACACTTCACAATTCAGTTGAAAGCATGGTTATTTCCAAGAAAACTAATTCATCCCAGAAAGAAATTTACACCGTAGAGTTTAATCTACAGTTTACAACTCTAGGATATAGAACAACCCAACCGGCTTTCTATATTCAGGTAAGCTAAGAAGGGCTGCCCTATGGTCAACCTGTAAACCCAAATACAGGGAGTGATTCAGTTAAGGAATCAGGGGCGGGATCTGTACAAAGTAAACAATACACTAAGAAACCTTCAACAGCGCATTTTTTATTCTTCAAAGAATTGTTTTGGTATCATCCAACACCTGTACAAAGAACAAAAATGTACTAATGACATTTATTTGTAGACACAACAAAAGTGACAAAAAGATCATGAACAATTATAGGTAGAAGACATTACTTGGAACTGTTTTGAGACATACTCCACTTGTACAAAATACCCGAAACTGGCCCTAATCACAAAATACTTTTTACCATTACAAAATGATTGTAATACATTCACATAAATACTTAACTTAACATAATCAATCCACAGAACTGACATTTCTGTTTATAAACATTTTTCCATATAACAAAAATAAGTGTCCAACATAAAGTGCATCAACATAGGAGATACAAACTTGTACTCCTTATCTTTGTCAAAAGTCCAAAAATGACCCTATAGGGTTAGGGCACAATGTTCCACCCTTAACCGTAACTTTAGGTAGTTTCAGTTTTCATAAATCGAGTATCTGGGTTCTATTAGCCTTTGTGTGGGTGTATCCTCAACCTCTCTGAATTACGCCAACGCGTTTCAACCTTCTGTGAGCTTAGCAACAATATTTTAAGGTCTTCCTCAAGGCTCTCAAAATTTCATAGTGGACACTACGTGCAAGCAAAAAAGAAGTGAAACTATATGTCCCATCTCTGAGAACAATATTCATTATTTGAAACACTTAATGGAGTATGGGGGAGCCCTAAAAACCTGGATTTTACATACCAGTCTTGCCGTCGTGTAGAGAGTATGTGCCAAGAGGTTAATATTGTTGTATGGAAAACTGGTTGGTCTGCCCCCGGCAGGCTATGGTCGACCTAAAGTGATAATTATGGGTCAACTCAACAAGGTACTTTAAAACAAGATGTACAAATCAGTATGCACAACAAAGAGTCTCATCATTTGATAACTCATACCTGCACTCCTTTATTTGTTTGGTTTGGGGCGATAAAGTATTTCTGCTGCTGTGCATTGGCAGCCTCTAAAGTAGGGTAAGCAAATACAATAGAAAAATTACTTTGGAGGAGCATTACAAAATATTAGTGTTTTTAGAGAGCTCACTTGCTCTCTTGCCTTCCTAATGTTGGTGGCCATGTCACTCACTCATGCGTCAGTTCTAGGTGCTGGGAAAATCTATGCCTGCAACTGTAGCCTCTGGCGAGAGGGGAAAACATAATGCTATTTTGTTTCTCTCACGGGTGTGAAGTACCACAATGAGCTAACGCTCCGTGAAACGGTTTTGTGCTTACTGGCACACCTTTAAAAGCAGATTTGCTTTCATTGGGCGTGTCATTCGGGACTCAGGGAAAAGTATGTTAACACTGCTCCTAATCTGTACGATTAAATATAAAAAGTGGTGTGTACTCATCCCTGATTTTTGTTGTTGGTTTGAGCTTCCAGGTGGAGTGAGGCAGTGTTCTAAATATTTTGTGTACTTGTTTCATCACAATAATATGTTAATACAAGCAAATGTGCTGATGAACATAAAACAGTTTGGACCATCTTAGACCTTGTGTTGATAAGCGACCATTTTCAAAGTACTGTGAGGGAATATAAACCTTATTTAAACAGATGGTAACATCAATATTAACAATATTAAATCACATTGAGCTTACTGTAGATTAGCACCTGCTAGCCAAAGTGATATACCACATAGTTCTTTGCTGGCATACATTGCCATTGACATTTAAATCAGCACTAGAGTGAAGAATACCTTTGGACATACCATCTTATAGAAATACACTTTTTAATTAATCTAGCTTATTTGTGAATATACATAGCAAAAAATACAAGGCATCAATAAATGCGCTAATCATAGGGTGTAAGAAGCATGCATGCGAAAATACCAAAACTGAAGATAAAATCTGCAATCATTTGCAAATCAAGTAGGTATGGTCAATTTCCCAAATTTATGAATTCATAGAAGTATTGTACTGGGCGTTCATCACCATTTTATGTGAGTACCTATTAAGGTACAGTGAGAGAGCAAGGTTGGTCAGTCTCACCAGATTTTAGCACAGATTCAGAGCAAGTACAAAAGAGCTTACTTTCAAGACCTAGGCAAAAAGAGGGTTTGGATTGAGAAAGGGAAACAAGCAGGTGGTACACGTCCGGAAGAACAGCTCTTTATATATTTATTCTCATATTACCTATGTGGGAAGATCATCTGTATTGTTTTTTGCATAGATGATAAGCTTTGCGAATTAGACCGTGTACAAGTTTTTCAGACTTAGACTATTTAAAATCTGTTAAAGGTGCATCCTAGATAATCTCTTTAGGGATATGAAGGGGAGGGCCTTTGGCCTGATGTTAGGTTTTTAAACCCCTGTGATATTCTGTCAGACATTTTTCTACAAATGTCTCTTAGTTCTTGTGTTACTATTTCATGCCAATACCGTCTTGAGATTGATGTAGCATTAATTTCCTCAATTTAAAATCCTCAGCATTTATCTCAATTCATTTCTAGCAGATGCTTAAATCAGCATTAATCTTTGCTTTATTCTTTCTCTTCAGGCAAAGGCTTGGATGCTTCTCTATTCCAGGATTGCCTTCAGATCTGAGATGTGTCAAAAGCTTACAACAGAATTGGGTTGTTACTGGCCCTGAAGCTAACAAGATCAAGATCTGCAAAGTTTCCTCTCTGAGTGTTATGTGCATTGGTAAGCAAAGCCCACTTATTTGGCTTTCTTTTAATTAACCATGGCCTACCAAACAGTCGTCTGGAAATCTTATGAGATCTCGTCTCCATGAGCGTAGAGCATATTGCTTGCCTCCTTGCAGCCTCCCAATTCTGTGCATAACAGGGAACACTGACCGCCTTTTGCCTAATAATCCAGTAGGCTCCATGCTTATAAAAGTTCTTTGACCTCTGAGCAACTGAGTAGGGATAGCCCCTACTTGTTTCCAGCTAGCTGTGTGCAGGAATTTGTTGCCATGACGGTTTGCTTTTCCTGGAATTTCTTAGTCAGCTAACTGTGGTCATGTGTCTGTGCATTAATATAATTTGAGTGCTGGCTCTGTGAACTGAGCTCCTGACAGTTTTTGTTCCTTAAGGGACTGGTTTTGTGGGACTCACATGATGAATTCAGTGAGCCTGTCGGGAAGCATGAACACTGTGTCTTTCCTAGGATGCAAAACCAGTCAAGGGATAGAGAGTCTTCAGTTAAAGAAAATGCACTTAATGCAATAGTAGAGTTTTTGGTTGCAAAGCCTGCGATTTGGAAAATCACTGGCTTAGCAACTGCATTATCCAAAGATGCAATGTATTAAAGGCACATTGTAGATCGCAAATGTCTTTGCAAGGCACAGAGTACTATTTGCAACCCATTTTAAATCATTAGGAAAAGGAGACATGAAATGGGAATCCCCGCTTCCTAATGATTCTCATTGGAATTGCTGGATAACGACTCCCAAAGAGGTGGTTATCAATTTGGAAATGGAAGCAGTCCATGAAGGACAGCTTACACGTTGTGATGTGGCTTGTGGGCATTGAGAGGGGGAGCATTTGCAGTATTCAGTGGAATGCTGCACGTGCCCCACGAGGTCCTTCATATCATACCAATTCCAGTCTGATTTCAGCCTCTGACCCTTTATGGAGAGGGATTACAATCAGAAAAAAACAAACCAATTCGCAATGTAGATGCTTGTTTGGATATCTGCTGCCTGTTCTGTCCTCTATCCCCGCATTCAAAGCTGTTTGGTAGGATTGCCAGCAGAAGTCAGTCAGTCAATAATACTTTTATTTGATTTCGTTAAAAATCATAAAAGAATGGAAAAGACACATAATACAAAATAATTTAAAATGAAGATTTGTAAGATACGAGAGATAAAAACACAGTGAGGTCATATCCTCAATCATCATCAACGGTTAGGATAAGATATATTAAATTGTGTAATCAGTGCAATTTGTAAAAGGTACAAAACGGTTCAATAAGGAATAATTAAAAAATAGTGCCAGTGCAGTTGGAATGTGTCCAGGCAGTTCGTATCAAAGCCACTCAAGTTAATTCGGTTTTTTTGTCCAATTCTTTGGCCGCCATTTTCCAAAATGTAATGGCTCTGCAGGACAGTTGGATCGACAGGCCTCCAAGGCATTGTATGACTGCAGCTCTGCATGACCTTATTTGTTTTTTCCTAAAAATCTCGCGAAGGACGATTTTTCGGGTTTCAAGTAGTGAGGGGCAAGTACATAGGAGGTGTAGTAGTGTCTCTTCTCCTTGTCTGCAGAGGTGGCATTCTTTTGTCGGCCATGTAAACTTCCATTTTGGGGTCAAATCCTTGCCAGCAGAATCCTCTCTCTTTAATATCAATGGGACACATTTCTGTGAGTCCTACAGAAATACTTTTTTGCACTGTATTAATTCTCTACATCTTTTGTAGTGTAAAATAAACCCTGTGTCTCAGACCACCAGTCACTGTGCAAGCACGCCTGCTGGCTTGTGACCGCGTGCCTTGTATACATAAGCCTATGTATGTATATATGTATATGAAGCCCAGTGTTGGTTTCCCAGGCAGTGGTAGAATGGTCATTGTTTGAAGTGGTTGCAAGCCGTTGAGCCAGGAGAGCCCCGAACAGAGTGTTGTGAAGATTACTACAGGCCCAATTTATGAAGGGCAGCCACAAAAGCGGTTGACAAAATTATAAGCTCTGTATAGAGGAGTGCAACCAGTGCATAATCAGTGTCTGATTACAGCGAGACACATTAAGATCCTGGTAAAAGCTGTGTTCACGGAGCGCTATTTATGCACGTAGTTACATTTTAGAAGATTGATTAATTACTATCAGTGTACTTCCTGCCTATTAGGACTACATTTTTCTAATAATGAGAGTAATAGTAATGTCTTGAAAAGGATGGTTTAAAGCGAAACAACACCATCGAAACGCGTCTACGCATCCTTTTGCACAATTCGTATGGTTGGCTGGAGCGGTAGATACCAAACGGAAGTCAACGTATCGGGTTCCAGCTAGCATTTTTTCTACGAATGTGTATTTTCGAATGACAAAGGGGCATATTCTCAAGGACTTATCGCCGAGTTAGCGGCACTTTATCGCAGCCAAAGTGGCGATAGATTTATCGCCCTATTCACAAGCTGGTGCTAACAGTCGATATCGCCAGTTTTCCTGCGATAGCAGCCGCAAAAAACATCGCCGCGGATGACACCGGCAACTAACGCTAATGAGATGCAGAGTAGGTGTTCCCGTGCAAAAACCCGCGACAACACCACTTCGCAACATTCTCAACGACCAGCCAGATCGGTGATAAGATCCCAAAACATGCGATAAGGCGCGTTAGCAGCAGGGAATTAACACCTGCTCTTTCCTGGTATTAAGTCGGACGATAACCTGCACCAGAAATGGGAGCCCAGCCCACAGCCACACCAGAAGAACAACAGATGCCATGGAGCTACTGATCATGCAGCCGGACACCCAAGAGGGCCACAACACCCACCGCCACCCCCCCCCACGAACCCCCTCCGGGGCCCTACCCCGGACAATGATATTTTACATCAACTTTACGAAATCATGAACAAAACAATTCGCCTGATGTCGCACAAGTACAACAATTAACATTCATGTGTGGCAGAAAAAGGAGAATCATTCATTCATCTTTGAATTTCCAAACAAATTATTTTATTCAAATTTAACTCAAAACAACTATTCAGAAGAGTCATGGCGGGTCTTCTCTGGACAATCTGTAAGACACAGCCTGCAAGACACAATTCAAGATAAGAAGGTGTGTCATGCGCTCATCAAAGGACAGAGAGAGAGAAAGAGAGAGAGAAAGAAAGGGAGAGAGAGAGTGAAAGAGAGGGAGAGAGAGAGAGAGAAAGAGAGAGAAAGGGAGAAGGAGAGAGAGAGAGAAACAGAGGAAGAGAGAGACAGTGAAAGGAAGAGAGGGAGAGAGAGTGCCGACACTGCGCACCCAGGCCTCACTGCTCACCTAGGCCTCACTGCTCACCTGCTGACACCGGTGTGTCTCCGACCACGTGCCGGTATACACTGCAGTCCACCAGGTCCCTTATCTGAAACAGAGTCCAGATTTATGAATGGCAGAGTTCATATCATTGCACACGCCATCATCGCTTGGCCGCCCCTGCGCACACAGGCTGCTGCACCCCAGCCCCTCCTGCTGCCCAGCGGTGTTTGCCCGCCCCTGCGCACCCAGGCCTCACTGCTCACCTTCCGCCACCAGCGTGTCTCCAAGAGGGCCCACCACGTGCCGGTGCAAGCTCCAAGCCCGGGGCCCGCGACCTTGGCAGCCTCCACATCATGCAGCCCCGTGGGCCACCAGGTCACACACGTGATTCTGGGTCTTGATTTCGCAATGGCAGAGATCATATCAGTGCACATGGCATCATCGCAGGCTGCACACCCACTCAGCTCTATAGGTGCCACTAACTCTGTGAACCGCGAGGCAACGCCACATGGTGGTAGGCCCGCGCTGCCCGCTGGCTCAGGCCTACACTGCGGTCCAGCAGGGCTCACACAAATCCTTACCAGTCTGGACCGCCAGGACGGCGCATCATCGCAGGCTGCACACCCGCTCAGCACTTAAGGTGCCCCTACCTCAGTGCAACCAAAAGTCACCATCCCGTGGTGGTAGGCCCGTGCCGGCCGCAGTGTATCCGGTGCCACCAACTCTGTGCAAGGCAAGTCATGGACCCTTTATGATTGAGTCTCGTGATATGCCAGGCGGACGCAGCCATGTCACCTCCGGCAGTGGGGAAGAACTGGGACACGTAGCGTCGTCGTCCCCCCTTTATACGTAATCTGAGTGGGCTGGGTCGGCGTACGCCAGGCCAGTGTAGGGGTGTGAATAATTATCCCTGGGCCCTGGGCGTGGTTCATTTCTGGGCTGGACAGGAAACCAACTGATGCGTGTGTCTCTGTTGCAGTTTCTGCGCCACACGGCCCGCAATCGACAATGTTGCAATGTTGCATGCACCCGGAGGGTGGCCACGCATGAAGGGATTGTACAAGGAGCGCAAGGCCACTCGGGCTCTTGGCTCATGCATGCCAACTGTTGTGTGTGTATCGCTATTGGTGCACCATAAGCCTAAGGCCTAGCCTCAATTGCAGCGCGAAAGCCACATCACATTCCCAGAATGCAAGCAGTAGTCAGACTAACATTAGGGATGAAAGCTTCTTTGTCTCAATACATAAGGCGGAAGGACATCTGCACCTCCGACCTTGGTCTTGCATGCGGCAGGCACCCCCTGAGAGAGATACCATAGCAGATGATGATGACTCCCACACTACGCACAGCGCTAATGAAAGACCAACGTATCCACACCCCACACACAGACGTTCTTGCTCGAGGTACTCTTGCATGGAATGCCCTTGACACTTATGTACACAACAACCCATACGTCCAAACGTTGCACACACATACGACTCATTGCTCCGAGCTGTGGCATATCATCCACATAACTGCCGCAGGTCAGAAGAGTGCCGGTTCTACGAGAGCCACCAATGCAATGGCAGAACATCCCGGGCGCATGCACAACGCCTGTCACGTGGAACTGTACTATGACCGAATGCTGCCTGTTAGTGTCTGATGCATTGGTCTGCATGTTGTGGCCCTTGTCTTGCCCGTACTGACACGCACATGGCAATAAAGTCTACGCAACTTCACTAGTGTTCAACTGTGATGAGTGTTGATTGGAATGACAAATTGTGTGCCTCAATGAGCATTGTCCGTACACAGGGAGGGACTGACTGACGCATTTCACTTAGGGGTGAGTCCCTATTGCCAGCTCCACCTCTGTGAGCCAGACATAGTGGTTGGGATAGTTGCTGATAGACCTGTGCTCTTACGTGTCTTCAGCAATGTGAGTATGGTGTCCATGTTCTAGCCATGTGTATCAATGTGATCCATCACTACAGGCTGTGTCCACCCAGTTGAGTATGAGTAGGTATGCGAAGAGATGTTCTGTTGTCAAATGTGATGGGGGACACTACTTTAGGCCTGCCAACGACTTTGACATTTCATACCCAGCCCTATTTCCAACATTGCGTGGGGCAAAGTTGAGGAATTGCGCAATTGTTGTTTCAGAGCAATGAGGCCACAGCTAGTGCACACATTCCCAGTCATCTCACTTCCTATGTGTGTCACGGTCAAACATGCGCATTGCTTTCATTTCCCAGGGTGTACCTTTTTGGGCAATCAATGTCCTTACATTCATCCATACTTTCATACTTGATCGATTATGGACATGACACATCTGTGTGAATTTGAATGATTTATTCACATTCGGTGGAGTGTCGGAGCTGGAGCAGTACATGGCCATGCAAACCCCACATTACATTGTAGCCCAGTGGAGGGCCAGCCAGAGTCATTTAGGGATTGACAAGTACATCGGAAGAGGAAGAGTACAGTCCGCAGTCTGATTGCTGTGTCATTGGTAAGAAAACATAATATGGCAGTCCATGTCGAGGTCCAAGGTGAGTGTCGCAGAGTGTTTCGGGGACAGTGGGATGTGTTGTTACAGGGCATGATGCAGAGTGCAGAACCAAGCTGAAACAGGGCATATGGCGGAGAAGAATGCTACTGGCTCCTTCTTACTACAAAGGTGGAATCACCCGCATCTTCGTCCTCTATGTCATCTGTCTGACATGTGGGTGCTGATGTTTGGTCTGCAGCACTGTGTGCCACTGACACATCAGGGGCCGGAGATGTGTGTTTAGAAGTACCAGCAGCATTCATCAGCGACTGCCTTAGTGGCAGCAATGCGATGATGAGGATCTGCAGGGCATGGAAGATCCCAACAACTTTTCACTGGTGTGCATCCGTGGCAGCCATTCTTTCCGCATGCATCCGCTCCATGTTCTCCATTATCCTCAGCATCTGTGCCAATTCTCGGCTGACATCGCTGAGGCCACTCTGACTAGACAGTTGTTCTCCTTTCAGAGTCATGACTCCAGCGATGTCGGGCATGGATTGTTGGACATCATGGAGCGAACTGTGGGTGTTCGTTAGGGAGTGTAAGTGGTCCCTGATGGGACTTAGACACCCACGTATGTCATCTAGTTTGGCTGCCATGAGGTCGAACCCCACCCGCACCTGTTCAGCCACCACCTTCTGGCAGTCTAACACATGGCCTTGGAATGCGATGTGTTCTTCGGTGAGGTGCTGGGAGCCAGCCGTGGTGGTGGGTGCTTCCTGCTGTGTGGTCTGTGCAGGGGGTGGGGTCTCCTCGATGCAGCTGGGCTGCCCTGCTCCTGGAGGTGGGTTGCTGTAGCTGTCCATGAGCTGTTGTAGGGCGTCGGTGTCGAAGGTGTGGAGGTCCTCTTCATCATCACTGATGAGTTGTCTGGTCTGCTCTGCAGGAGGTGTTGATTGTCCCTCTGCAATGTGAAGGGGAGATGCATTTTAACATTGTGTTGACATGTATGTTGACGCATTGTTCAAGTTTACATACAGACTGCATGACAATGTACATTGTGACTGTTTGGGAGGAGCTGACTATTTGATGCGGGACAGTGGACATTTGAACTACATCACGGATGTGAGGTTGTACACGTACATTATCATCTCACAGTTTCCTGCTATGCCAGATGTGATTGGCCAGTTTCTACGCACAAGCGGAACCAGTTGTGTCCTCTGTTCTGTAGTGAGAGTGTTGTACCACATTGTCGTCAATGATGATGTGTTGTTATTGCTATGTGTGTGTGCTGCATTGTGGGAGAGTCGCCCCTGCAGCTGTGATTTTGCTGCCCCTTATCCCTTTGAGGTGGTGTGCCTTTGACTTCTGTGCTTCTACAGTGCTGAGATGTTGCAGACTTGGCTAATTTTGGCTCTAGTTCGGATTTTGGACTCTTGGGCATGGTTTATCCGCAGATGTGTTGTTGACGTCAGGGGTTGTTTGTGCATGTGGATGTGTCAGAGTGTGACCTGCTCCTTTACGGATGTGTTCCACACTCAGCCACCTCAGTGTCGTGGCGTGCACCATGTCATGATAATTGGACTGCAGCCATGCTGTTCGTCATGCTGTGTCACTTGCATTGTCAGTGTGGCTCACAGACACGCAGCTTTGCTGGTTTTGACATGTGTGCATGGGTTGGTTGTGAGATTGGTGCTGTGTGGGGAGGGACCCCTTTGTGCCCATAGTGGACGGGGGCCTACTTGCTGTTTGTATGTGTGCTGCAGTGTGCCAAGGGGATCAGGACATGATCCAGAGTCATTGTGGGTGTGCAGTGTGCTCTACTTAATTGTGCATGTGTGCCATTGTGCACATCTCCCCCCGTCCCCCCAATCCCTGTTCGGTACTCACCCTGGTGCTGTTGTGTCAGGTCATGTTGAGCAGTGTCCGGACCCCCAACTCCTGCCACCGTCTCCCCACTGATGACTGTGGCCACCATTTCCTCCATCTCATCCAGCTCCTGGTGTTCCGCTGGACTGCCACCTCCAGTCTGCATTGCTGCCTGATGGTTGTCAGCGAGTTTCTTCTTGGTTTTGCACTTCGCATCATTCCAGCGCCTCTTGACCTCTCCAATTGTCTTCCTCCTCACTCCGACTGCATTCACCTTGTCCAGGATGGACTGCCATATTGCATTTTTATTTGCCAATGACACGTTGGAGGTGACGAACAGTTGTTGGTGGTATTCTATCACCTCCGTGATGATGATCCTGTTTTCCTGCGGACTGAGCCTCGTCTTACTCGTCTTCGTCTCCTTGCCCTTCCGTGACCCCGAGGTCCCAGGCTGGTCCTCCTGGGGGCTTGTGGGGTTCTGGTCGTCCTCTGTACTTGCTACGGCTTCTCCATGGTGCTACGCAGTTTGAATTATTTTGTTTGTGTTTTTCGGTGCTTTTATAGTGCATTTTCCCGCATGACGCGTGGGAATTGCAGGCCTGTCGCTGGTTATCGCTGATTTTTTTATCGCGGTTGGCCACATCGCAACTTTTTTCGCGTTCGTGTTTCGCGTTTTTTTGCTGTCACGGTAATTTTATCGCAGTCATTTGACGCGTTAGCGTGAGACTATCGCATGGTACCGCCGTGTTGAGAATACAACGTTAACACGGCGTTCTTTTCCCGCGATAGACTGCGATGTGCAAAGTTGCGTTAAGCTAATTTTGCGATCATTATCACACGTTCTTGAGAATATCCCCCAAAGTGTATTGTCTTTTCTTCTCTCTCTTATTATTTGTAGCATTGGTATTATTAATATGTTTAGATTTTTCCCTTATTAGTATAAGGGTATAATTGTGTATGAATTGTTTTTCTTGTATTTGAATGAACTAGTATTACAAGGAAATTTTGTATTGTTTTTAACAGTTCTTCCTTTTTTTGAAAAAACAGATTTACTAAGAAAATAACAAATTATCTTTGTTAATAAACAATTGTACTAATTTCTACTCGACGAATTTTGGGTTTACTGTTTGGGCCTTGTTTGAAATAATTTTGAGTCCGATTGAAAGGGAGACGAGGTGCATGAGTGAGTCAGAGGTGTTTATTTGTAAGTAAGCAGGACCAAAGGAAAACTGTGTTTTTACTTGAAGTGGATTTATGACAATTCATAATGCAAGACGTACATAATTTATTCTTATATATCTGTGTGAATCACCAAAATGTTGCATTCCCTAAACTACTATTTTTTTACTATTATTTGGAGAAAGAAATGCTATTTAATGCAGCATTAAGCAAGCAATTATATATTTGCCCCTTATTTCATCGTCTCACCAAAGGGGTTTCTGACAGTAACATGAAGAATTGCACCGCGGGCAGTGGTGGGCCGAGGGACAGAGAAAAAGCTTCAGGGCAGACTGCTGAGTTACCTCCGACTTAAAGAAAGGTTCCAGGGGAAGATGCTCACTCCTCTTTCTGCTATGAAAGTCATAGTACTTTCAATGGACAAACGTCTCTAATGGGAGTTTCCCAATACTCTCCCATTAGACATGTCTGTCTAATTAATGCACTGAAAGCCATTATGGGAAAGAGATGCCACCACCGCGACTCTGAGGTGAACGAAAGGTAACCTGTTGCTGCTGTATAAAACAGTAAACAGGAAGCTGACCACTCTCCTTTTGATAAAAGTATAAACTTCTTTAAAGTGACGTATTGGGCTAAACCAGTGTCACAGCATCCCAAGGTGAAGGAGACATGGTTGCGCCATCCATCACGGTAAAGTGAGGCCATGCAAGATCTGTGAAGTCGTTCTAATATGCACTACAGCGTTTAAGCGTACAAGCGTTTAAGAGGACTATTCCTGCAAACATGTTTGTAAATAATCCAACATAAACCACTTCCACTTTGAAATGGAAGTTTTTGCTGGCTTATTGGATTTGTAGCTGTACATCTGTGATCGCATGATCATATTGGTCCAGATGAAGAAAAGTCAGACTTGACAAAATGAATGATGAATGAATGATCAATTATGTTTTGTGAATTCGATTTGCAATCAAGCAAGTGATATTTTGGGCCCCAAAAAGAGAACCATACTTACACCAAAGGTTACAATTTTGGATCCATATTGGTATTATTTTAGGTCAAATTATGCACTTTAATTTTAGTATATATAGGCAAAGGGTTCTCTCGCTACTGTAGGTTCTGTTTAGGACTTGCACTTATACTGAGCATTTGTCTGAGCTTTCCCAGCCCTCACAGTGCTCTCCCTAGGAATTATTCCTCTTACAAGGTGTAATCCCCAAATTGGGAAGTCAGAGGGCAGACAGGGGCTACTGGAACCCCAACCATGGGGCTTGGGACCATGTGCTACTGGTGTGGTGGGACCCATCCTACTATGGCTCTGCAAAGTGGACTAGCTGAAATCCTTTCTGCACTTGACTCTCAGGGAAGCGGGAGCGAGCTGCCAGAGGCTTCTCAGAGAGGTAGTGTGGGGTGCTTGAACTCAACACTCAGCAATCAACAATCAAGCAATACACACAATAACTCCAATGTCCAGCCCAGTGCTTATCATTTCAAAGAAAGAAGTGACTTTTAATCATACAGTTTTACTAAATTCTACAAAATGCAATGCAGTATAGTGTCCTTGGATATGATTGAAGTTCATGGTAGTGTACTCTCCCCATCCTTCTCTACTAATCCATTCGCAGGTAGCCCCCTCTCTCCTGAGTCCTCCACTCTCTCTAAGAAAAAAGTATGTATCATGAATTAAGTGGAGTAGCAGCCTTTTCGTGTTCAAAATCAATTGTACACTCATAGTTCAATCGTGCCCCCTTGCGGTAGTGGGATGGCAAGTTTAAGTCCTCAATCGTTTCTTGCAGGCTCAATGACCCTCCTGCGCCTCTACTGCATGGGCTCGGTTAGTATTAAGTGTGCTGAGTCACATGGAAAGCCAGTTTTTGGTTTGTCCTCGGTCCATGAGTCTGTGGCACTGCCACAGGTGCAGACCTGACCACAGCGGTCTACAATGGAGGTAATGATGCAGCCCACCTGGGCAGAAGACAGTCCCGGCCCGAACCCGGCCAAAAGTTGTCACAGCAGTTGTAGTCCCGATTTGACTGGCTAAAGATTAGGTAGGTGACACCAGCCCTATGATAATTATAGTAACTGCAGCCCCTGTCTTGGCCTACGACGATCATAGCAGTTAAAGCCGCCTTTAGGGCCTATGATGTTCACACAGTTGCAGTCCGTATTGGGCGTCCAATGATCACAGAAGTGCAGCTTCTATCTGGGCTTACCATAATCACTAAGTTGCCACTCTGACTGAGCCTATGATGATCATGCAGTTGCAGCCCGACTGGTCCTCCAGTTTCATGGCTGTCATGGTTCCCACCAGGGACCGGGTTGAGTGACCAGGTGAAAGTAGTTGACAAACGAATCCTCCCTAACTTGCTGTTGTGCGGTCAGCTGTCTCTGGATGTCCCTCAGTGACCGGGGACAGGCTGGCCCTCTCTCCTCCTAGGCAGTCCTAGACTCCTAGACTGTCTCTCATCCTGCCCCCTCTCTCAACAGCAGACAGGGTTCTAGGTGCATCAGGGTGGACCCAGAGCTCCTGCAGCAGAAAGTGCAATGTCTTCTCACCTTTGGGAAACTGGCTGTTACGCAGACACCAGTCCTGGTTGCCCAGCAGTCCTTTAAGTACTTTGCGCTTATGTCCTTATGTGCTATACCCAATACATAGACAGTAATCCACTGCCAACAATGAGGGCACGCTTGGTGTGCCACACCATGTCACAGGACAGGTCTAGGACTGCGCATAGTCAGGGACAGGCCTAGGTCTCTGCACACACACTGGATTAGGATGACACCAGGGCCAAAATAAAAGTCAGGATACCAAATATATATATTCAGTTGGGCACTCAAGCAGAAGACCACATCTGCTTACCATGCAAGGGACATTTCCCTCCCAGCACAAGGGAACAGGGAGACAGCTTGTTTGGAAAATGTCTATGAAAGCAGGCTACCAATTGAGGAGCATGCACTAAAGAGGCCGCTCCCAGGAACTTTCAGAAGCAAAATACCCTCTTCAGTTGAACAAATACTGTAATTGTCATCATTAGACACAGGAGTTAAGGACATCATCAACTTCATACACTGTGGATTCTATAGCGAGCTGGCAGTCATAGTTTAAGATTTACCTGACCCACCATCTTTAACACAGGAACGTGACTTACAGAGTGAGGCATGAAATTAGGGTGAGAGCCCAATAAGTTCAGAAAGCATGTTAACAACCACACATTGTCACCCACCTGCAAATCAGAATCAGGAGAACACTTGTGGTCTGGAAGCCCTTTGTTTATGGCTTTCACCTTAATCAAATGGGACACAACTCAACAGTTCACTTGCTATAATGAAAGTAATCGTTCAATGTCAGAGGAACTAGTCAAATGAGACAACTAGAAGGGGACATAAAAGGATGGAAACAATAATTACAATACAGTGGTGAGAACCTTGAGGAACTGCACAATTAATTTTCACTTGCAAATTAATTCATCAATAGATAACAAATCAGGTTGGTCTTGTTGCTGAGTCATAAGGAAGCAACAGAGATGCTGTACTATTGCCTGATTTGAATGCTTTGTTTACCCATGTGTCTGCAGATTGTAACTCATTGATTAGAAGTTATATATACCTAAATATGATAAGAGTTTATCCTAAAATCTTACAGTAAACTGAGCCCTACATCTGTAACGATTTTGTTTTGGGACGAACGTTTAACCTGACTGATTAAGAAAAATTCTGGCTAATTCGGGTGCTGATGGTAGCTTGATCAGAGCTATGAATTGCCACAACTTTCTAAGGTAATCAATTACCATTAACACTCTCTATACAGAAAGATCCTTTGTAAATTCCATGGTAAAGACAATCTATGCTTGCTGGCATATCAGCAAGGGTTATAACAGTCCTCAAGTTTTTCTATGACCAGGCTTAGCCTGTGCACGTTGTATATGCTTTTAGACATTTCTTCACACTGTGTCAAAGTGAGGGCCACCAAAAGTGATCAGAGAATAAGTCAAGCATATTTCTATGTCCTGGATGTCCTGCCACAGTAATATCGCCACATGTTGTGAGGATTTTCTTTTGGAGCTCTTCAGTGGGAATTTATAGGCATTGTTTATGATTCAATAGGTTGCCTTGTTGTTGTCTGTCTGCTACAGGCTGTTGTAACCACTGGACTGGATTGATTTGTCCTTATGTGAGTCTTACTTTCTGCAGAAATGGCCACCATTTGTCCCTGTGATCTGGTGCCAAAGAGCTTGGACTGGGAAGATGACTTCCACCTGTGTTAGGCTTAGTTTTGCTTGTTCTTGAAAGGAAATTCACTATCCAATTGCGACGTCCAGTTCCATAAATTTCTTCATGTTACAAATGAGAAAAGAAAAGGGTCCACCTAGCTTGTCTAGGATTGGCACCTCTCATCGTTCTCAGGAATCCCAAGTTCTTGTGATCAGTTCAAACAGTAAGAACCCTCCAATGCTTAAATACTTCTTTGCTGCCAGGGGTTCATGTTCGTAGATGGTACAAGTTTGTTCTGTTTCTGTGAGTATTTGAGATGTATATGCAAATGGATGAAGCATTTTGGTCTTTGTGCCCCACTGGGACAAGATCTCAGCAATGGTTAATGGTGAGGAATCAGTTTTAATGATATTGAGCACTTCCATATCTGGAGGTCTGCAGATGAGAGCCATGGCAAATGTTTTCTTTAAATTTTGGTATGCCTCCTTTTTGGGTGACTCCCGTGAATCAGGACTCCTTTCATTGATAACATTTGTGTGAGGGTAGCAATAAGGGCAGAATATTCACTTAAAAGTGTTTGTAATTGTGAGCAGAGAGCTGAATCTCCTTCACAGTAGAAGATGCATGACATTTTTCCCTGCACTGATTTTGGCAGGATCCATGCTATTCCCTTTTTGGAGATACCTAAATCCAGGTACATGATGGCCTCCTTGAACTCACAATTTCTTAATTTGGCAAACAGACAAAGCTTCCATAATCTGCTCACCCCTATCTTCATTTATTCTTGGTGTAAATCTTACTTGTTTGAGTAAACACTGGATATTCACAAGCTATTCCATAACACCACTGTCTAGAACATCTCAAAATATGTTGTTAACAAAGTGCTGGAAGATGGATGGGGCATTGCATACCGTCAACAGCATCACAAGATTTTCACAGTACCCTTATAGAGCATTGAAAGTCATCTTCCACTCATCTCAAGCTTTAATCTGACCCAAATAGTATGCACAATGTCGATAAATTAGAAAAGATGGAGGATATTTTGACTTGGTTTAATAAACCAGAGATTAAGGGCAGAGGGTGCCTGTGCCTGATGTTTATAGCATTTAGTTTTCTGTAGTTTATATAAAACTTGTTTTCCTCATTGGGTTTTGATATGAAAACTATAGTAGTTCTGGCAGGTAGGGGGAGGAAATAAATGTTGATAAATGGAAAGCAAAATCCATACAACATCTGGTGCACCAGAATCACTTAAGGTCAGTTATGATAGTGTGCTCGTGGGTTTCCTAATCAGTGTTTAAAAAACTTGAGCCTTGTTCCTGACAGGTCAAGATGGGACTCACCGCTGGTCTTTCCATACAGAATGACAACTTTTTTATACAGTATGGATTTAGACAACGTAAATGCAATGGTCATTTGGGAAAACACTTTTCTGCACTTTTGTTTTACAATTGCGTCAAGAGTCTTGAAAAAGCCTCAGGTCTGCGTGCCAAATAATGGCGAAAAAAAGTGTTGGTTGTCTTGCTGCTCTCTTCATAAAGAAATAAGCATGAAAGTGAAATAAAAGGAAAGGAACAACTCTACAAATGTATAATTTTGTCTTTTTATTGCTCACTTCCTGTAATAGTGTGTTCCAGTGAGATTTTGAGAAACTGTGACAAACAGAGAAAAGTACAAAAACTTCTCAGTCTTAAGGTAACAGTATATTCAAGGTGATCAGCACTCTGTACCCTTTTTCACAGTCCACAGGTGGGTTAGCAATAGCATATGTGCTGGAGCCAAAAAGCCTGGTTTATGAACTTGTCAACCAGATAAAATCTCACTAACGTTCAGAATTTTCAGGCATTGTCTGCAGCAAACTGACAGCTTTATGCAACCCTGCTGTCCTTGATCCATAAGTGATCCCTTTTGTATTGCACAGCCAATCTTGAGTGGATCATCTCACTTCACGTAAGCAAATATCTGGGTCCCGGCTGCCAAAGCCGCCATGCCGTTACACTCCTTACTGATTTACTCTGACTGCTCTTTCTATCCCAACCTCCATTTGGTGGGTGATTATTGTTTGGTATGTGCACAGCTCTGTCACTGTTCTTTTACACAATTGGCTGGCTCAAATATTTGTGCGCACTGCTGCACCTCCCACTGTGTGCTATCTTCACAGAGGGTGACGCCACTTCAGGTTCATGCTATGATTTACGGAGGCAACCCAGGAGGGTTATCTTTCGTTCTGTGTGACATTATCTCCATCAGGAGCAGCAAGTGCCACTGCAAGCCATTGTGTGGGGATCTGGGATGCTCCTTGTAAATGGACCAAACCACAGAGCTGACATTCTGTCCTTGGAGCGATGCTGCTGATCTGTGCCTGTCCTCCCAGCCCATGTCACCACACTGACAAGCCCAGTGAGAGCACCACTCATGTTGCTGCAAATGCAGGACGGGATGGGTTGCAGCTACCATTACCCTTTCATCGCTGGAGCATATTACCTGAAGGCTGTCTACCACACACCCTCCCAAATCCTCCCAAACTCCAATTCCTTTATCTGCGTGGCTACCTAGGATTATTCATCGGTGCATGATTGGGGGGTGGGGCTGAACAGCCTCTTTTGCACTCACCAAACTCACATTTGTCTCTGGTACCGAATCTCCCAGTCCAGTCATGATCCACCAATCCCAGTTGGCTCATGCTGTGCCATGACAAGTCACCCTTCAAAGCTGCACCCTGCTGTTGGTTCTCGGGGCTATGTTGGAAGACCATTCTATGCTTTTCCTGCTGCTTTAGTTTGTTAGGGGCAGCTGCAGGGCAACATAGTCTGTTTCCATCCTCTTGAAACAGCAGAATGTTCTAGTGACCAAGTGGCACAGAAGACAGTTGTTGGAGCCAGATAAGGCAAGCTGTCTAACCACTGTAAGTCACTCACCAATGTAGTATCTTGCAATGTTTTATGATGGAACCCTTTTGGCTGATAAAGGACTCTGTAGAGCTGTGAGATGAGCATCAGAGCACAATGCCATGGAAGCTTGTTTTAGAATGTTGAGTTTGCAGTTACACGCAGCAGAATAAAGACATTTAATACTAAGCTCCGTGTCTGGTGTAGTAATTGGCGGGTACCTCAGGCTGGGGAAGACGCAACAAATGGTGAAGAGTATGGGTTAAATAACCGGAAGAACGACCGTGCTCTTCCAGAGAGTTTGCCGTGGTCCAAGCAAACTGCTTGTGCGTGCCACGTGTGTCTTTGTCGAAGAAAGAAATTGACGCTTCATTCATGTGGAGTCAAAGTGCAACTACAGCCACTGTAAAGCAGGTGAAGACAACAGAAGTGTTGTAAAGAATCTATACATTGATGGTCGAGAACCTGCTGGTCAAGTCATACATAAAGGTACTGCGCTGCCACAAAAGATAAAGGTGTCATTATACGGAGTGTTAACGCTGAAAGCAGATTCAACCTGGTTTACAAAGAGCAGTCGCTGATTATCATAACTTACAAAATAACCCTGAGAACAGAAGCGCTGCAAGGTGGAGATCCACCAGGTGTTAGAAAATGCAAATTGTCAGTTAAAAGAAAAGAAATAAATGACTTACTGAATACACAAAAGAGAGTCATTGTACCACAGACTCGGTGAAGTTGGCTAAAGGAGAAGTGTTTGGGGTTGTACTTACGGGGCCATCCATAACCTAAGAGGGTCATTCACAAAGTTACCAAGTGGGTCTCAGAGCAATTTCACAGGTTTTCGGAAAATAAGGAGCCAAGAGCAACTCTCAAAATAGTGACATTTCTCAGACGGCAGCGAAGAAAGTCATGCTTCCAGCTATCATTAAAGGTGAGTCAGAGGCCAGCACGTTGCAAGGTCTCACAGCTGAGTATCCTAAAGCAAGTCATAGGGATCCACCCACAGTGTCAGTAAGTTCCACACTGCTCTACTATGCTGCTGTGATCCTATAACCACCACCATCTTTTGATACCGCAAAAAAGCAAAATATTAGCGATAGATGGACTATTTAGAGACCTTTGAGGATTTCATTGATGCACTTGAAGAGACTGATAGCAAAAAAATTATCAAATATCTCAAAAATCTTACTGGTGATGGTGTGTAAAAAGTAAAAAGAAAATGCCACAAACTGACGAAGAAATTACATATTTTCAGATTAAAGAAACGCTGAATGTCAAGTTCAATCCAGTACCAAATGTTGATTACAAAAGATACATTTAAAGTCAAGAACGGCAAAAATTTGGTGAAATTATTGATGAATTTGTGGAAACACTCGATACGCTCATTAAACACTGTAAGTTGAATGAATTTAATGATGAGGAAGCTATGCGAATTAGAGTTATTGATGGATGCTTGTCTGATTCATTCAGACGAGGAATGCTGAGAGAAACTCTTTTTCTGGCGTGAGTGATGGCACGAAGACAAAATGGCTGCCAGAACATTCCAGAAGCAACGTTCTACACACACCCACAAGGCCAAGTGCATACATCAATTGAGGCAAATCGACACTGAGCGAAGTTGATTGTCATCTAAATCATTGTCAAACAGTTTGCCTGCCTCAATATCAAGTGAAGTAAGAAAGATGGTTGTGCCATGTCAATGTTTACCGCAGAGAAACATGCGCATATAGGACTGGCTGCATGTGAGGAAAAGCACCAAATTCATACAAATCTTTTCCGAAAATTACATTGAAAATAAATGATTGCTCGATACCTTTCATCATTGACAGTGGTGCATTGATAAACATAATGCCTGATAAGAAATACAATTAATTATCTCCATTGCCCTACTTCGCCATCGAAAACCAAAGTGTATACCTGGGCTTCATCAACGCCCATAAAAAGTAAAGGTTAATTTGTAGCGACACTGAAGCATAAGAAAACGAAGGTGCAAGCATCCATTCATGTGCTTCAAAGTACAGCGTCATGTGTCTGTGGTAGTGGTAAAGTGCAAGGACCAGCACTCTCTTCCTGTTGTTAGGATACCCAAATTTAGTGGTTTGGATGTTCGTTCACCAATGTAATAGTAGTAAGAAAAGTATTAGGTGTATCCTCTCGTTTAAATAAAGCAAAATGCATTCCTTTCGTTTTTTTGTCATTTATTTTTTAATTTTCAATTAATTTTTCTCAAGGCTCAATGATAGGGTTCAAAGATACTCAATTGGCTTCCTTTTGTTGTTGTTGTACAGATCTCATTTTATGGGTAATCTCATGGTAGGTTACATCTAATCCTGGGTCAAATCCCAATCTGCAACTCGTCCACCAGTAGTAGAGAATGAGCCTTGAGAAAGTCCCAGGCTCATAAGCCACAGGGAGCGAAACACATGCCGGCTGTTTGTACATTAAGGGCTATATGTCAAAATTGCTGGATTAATGAAAAGTGCATTGAAAAATAAAAGAATAAATGACAAAAAATGAAAGGAATGTGTTTTGGTTTATTTAAATGGGAGGACACACCTAATTCTTTTCTTACTACAGCGTCAGGTGCCTGTCAGCTCAGTTTCAGTACCGCAGCTGATATGGGACTGATTTCTGTGAATTACAACATAAATGCCCACCACAAAATAGTAAGTCAATTTTCTTTGTTGTTTCATGGTTTGGGAAAGCTTAAGACTATGAAAGTAAAGTTACATATTAATGAAGATGTTTGTCCTGTTGCTCAGAGACATAGAGGAGTTGCTTTTCATTTACAAGAATCTATTGATAAAGAACTTGAATTGCTACTTAAGCATGACGTTATTGATCGTTCAACTGGTCCGATGCCATGGGTTTCTCTCATAGTAGTAGTGCCCAAAAAGGACCGTGAAGGAGCTGTACGCATATGTGTTAATATGCGTCAAGCAAACCAGGCCATTAAGCGAGAACGACATCCAGGTCCACATATTGCTGAAATGATAACTCAATTAAATAGTGCAAAGATCTTCTCTCTCCTTGATTTAAATAAAGTTTATCATCAGTTGGAACTCGAAGATGATTGTAGGTATATTACAACCTTTTCTACACATGTCAGTCTGTTTTGATATAAGAGACTCCGTTTTGGTGTGTCATCGACTGCACAACTTTTCCAAGACGTCATTTGACATGCCATACAGCCGGTTGTAAATGCATTCAATTATAGCGATGACAGATTGATTTTCGGAGCTACACAGAAGGAGTATGATAAAGCTCTCACCCAAGTATGTTGTTCCTTACTGATGCAGGCTTGACTAATAATGCAGACAAGTGCGAGTTCCACAAGATAAAGTTAAAGTTCTTTGGCCATATCATTTCAGATGGGGGTCTGACACCTGATCCTGCCAAAGTACAAGCCCTGTCAAATACTGATCCTCCACAAGATGTTTCTATAATAAGTTAATTTCTTTATTGTTTAAGGTACACACAAGACTTTGCATCTGTAAGTACTCCCTTACGAGAGTTAACGAAGAAAAATGTTTTATTCAAGTGGTCACCAGTATGTGAGAGAAGTGTCAAGAAAATCAAACAAGCCATTGAAACTGCTGCTGAAATGGGCTTCTTCAATCCAAGACTTCAAACAGAGGTTGTTGTTGATGCTAGCCCAGTCGGGTTAGGCGCTATCCTTGCACAGCACAGCGGGCAACCCCATGCCCGGAGGCATATTGTGGCATATGCCAGTAGAAGTTTGTCCCAGGCAGAACGTGCTTACTTACAACTTGAGAAAGAAAGTTTGGCCTTGGTATGGGCTAGTGAACATTCCCATGTATTCCTGTATGGAAAGCCTTTTAATCAGTAGCTGATCATCAAGCTTAACTTTAGCAATCCAAAAGCCAAGATGCATCCTCGCATTAATGGTAGGGACTATGATTACAAGAGTATGATTACAACATAGTGCATCATCCAGGGAAGGATCAAAACCCTGCTTACTACTTTTCCAGAGTGCCTATACAAGGTCAGGGTACTCCATCTAAGATGGCTGAAGCCTACATTAATTTCATTGAAATATCAAATACGACAGCTGCCGTATCGGTGGCCCAGATCATCACTACCATTAGTCATGATAGTGACATGCTGAAGTTGAAAGAAATAATTACATATCAGTTATGGAACCGACACACTCAACCTCTCACCAGTGATGGTAAATACCAAAAGTACATAAATGTTAAAGATGAACTGTCTATAATTCAGGAAGGAGTTATACTGAGAGGGTCGAGATTCCTATTTCCAGAGAGTTTGAGACAGAAAATTATTGAAGTGACTCACAAAGGATATTGTGGTATTTTTGCCACCAAAGATCCCTCCGAGACGGAGTCTGATTTCCATATTTAGATGGGAGGTTTGAAAAGGAACTCAAGACCTGTCATCTATGTAAGTGCCTTTCTACAAACATTGCTCAACATACTCTTACCATGTCAGAATTCCCTTCGCATGCATGGGAGAGAATAGCCATCAATTTCTTTGATCCTCTTGATAATAGACATCATCTGATGGTAATTGTGGATGAGTACCAACGTTTACCATTAATAGAGGATCTCTCTTCTACAACTCACAAGCAAGTGATTGAGAGACTAGACGGCATCTTTGTGACATGCGGCGTGCCAGCCATTTTGAAGTCTGATAATGGCCCACCGTTTAACAGCCAAGAATTCAGGGATTTCCTGGAGCATCTGAACATAAAGCATCAGAAGAGGTCACCTTTGTGGCCACAGGCTAATGGACTCGTTGAGTGTTTCATGAGTACGCTAAAGAAAGCAGTAGAGTGTGCAACTCCTGAGAGGCTCATTTTAAAAACTGTATTGAATTCCACCCTACAAGCCTATCACTCAACATCTCACTTGACCACAGGTGAATGTCCTGCAACTTTGTTGTTTGGGAGAGCAATGACAACCAAGTTACCTCAATGGACCAACAAAAGAGAAGGAAATGAGAATACTCGTACAAATGACTTGGTTAACAAGGAAAAAATAAAAACCTATGCAGACAAGAGGCGACATGCACGGAACATTGAGTTTAAGACAGGAGATCTAGTGATTGTCCGACAAATGCGAAGAAGAAAATCTGATTCTCCATATGATGCTGAGCCTTTCCACATAGCGTCCACCAAGGGAAATATGGTGACTGCCCAGCATCCTGGAAGTCTGTCACCAGAGACTCCTCTCACTTTCAACATTTAATTCGTCGGTTTTCTGATCGCGATGGTGAAGGAAAGACTGAGCATGAAAATTCAGTGACTGATGTTACTTCTTCACCATCTTCACAAATCTCTGACAGGGAAGATGACAGCTCCCAACTTCCAGTATCCAGGTCAGATTGAATAATTAAAGCACGAAGAAGGGTGATTGAAGAGCTGTAATTGTATATATATGTATACTGATTTGTAAAAGTGTTTAATTTTTTATTTAACAGAGGGGGAGATATTGGGGTATATTCACAAGAACGTGCGCTAAACATCTCCAAAAAATGTTAATGCAACTTTACATATCGCAGTCTATCGCGGGAAAATAACCCCGTGTTATCGTGGAATTCACAACGCGACGGTACCATGCGATAGTTTGCCGAAAACGCGGCCAATTTCCGCGATACAACCACCGCGACGGCGATAAAAACACAAACCACAACACCAAAAAACGTGCGATGAGCCCATTCGCGATGAGGAAATCAGCGATAAGCAGCGCCAGGCCTGCCATACACACACAGCAGGCGGGAAAATCACTGCAAAAGGAGAAAAAACACACAAACACAAAATGATCAACACCCAAGCACCATGGAGGCAGCCGGAGCAGGCGCAGAAGACGAGCGCAACCCCACAAGTACCCCGGACGACCAGCCCGGGACCACGGTGACAGGGAAGGGCAAAGACAAGAAGAAGAGGAAGACAAAGTACAGTCCGCAGGAGAATCGGATCCTGGTCACGGAGGTGATAGAACACCATCAACAACTGTTCGTCGCCTCCAATGTGTCATTGGGCACCAGAAATGGATTATGGCGGGCCATCGTGGACAAGGTGAGCACAAGAGGTCAATGGACGAGGTCAAGAGGCGATGGAATGACATCAAGCGCAAGACCAAGGAGAAACTTGCAGGCAACCAGAAGGCAGTAATGCAGACTGGAGGTGGGAGCCCAGCGCCACAGCTGGAGCTGGATGACATGGAGGAGCTGGTGTCGACAGTCATCAGTGTGGAGACCGTGGCAGGAGTCGGGGGACCGGACACTGCTCGACATGACACAACACCACAGCAACAGGGTGAGTAACCACCAGGTACTGGGGGGATGGGGGGAGATGGCCACAATGACACACATGCACAATCAAGCAGAGCACAGTGCACACCCACAATGACTCTGGATCATGGCCCTGATCTACACACTGTCACAATGTACATTGCCATGCTGTTTGAATGTCAACATGTGCCATGCGGCCACATACATGAGGACACATTGTAACACAGCATCTCCCCTTCACATTGCAGGGGCACTGTCAACGCCACCTGCAGAGCACTCCCAGCCACTCTTCACTGATGACGAGGAGGACACCACCAGCATCGACACCCAAGCCCTCCAAGACATCATGGAACTCATCCGCCACTCACCTCCAGGACCAAGGCAGCCCAGCTGCATCGAGGAGACCCCACCCACTCCACAAACCACCCAGCAGGAGGCACCCACAACCCCAGCTGTCACCCAAGACCCCCCCGAACAACACATGGCCTTCCAACGCCGTGTGTTGGAGGTCCAGAGGGAGATGGCTGAGCAGGTGCAGGTGGGGTTCGACCTCATGGCTACCAAACTCAATGCCATCCATGGGTGTCTGAGTCCCATCAGGGACCACTTCCAGTCCCTAACGGACACCCACACGCCGCTCCATGGTCTCCAATGAGCCCTGGCTGACATTGCTGGAGTGATGACTCTGAGACAAGAGCACCTGTCCGCTCAGAGTGGCTCCAGCGATCTCAGCCAGGAGATGGCACGCATGCGGAGGCTCATGGAGGACATGGTGCGGATGGAGGCGGAAAGGATGGCAGCCACCGCTGCACATCAGAGAAATGTAGCTGGGATCTACCATGCCCTGCATGTCCTCATCATGGCATTGCTGCCACAAGGCGTGGCGATGATGAATGCTGCTGCCCCCACACCATCCACATCTCCGCCCCCTGGTGTGTCAGTGCCTCCCAGTGCAGCAGGTGTATCCACTCCGGCACCTGATGTGTCACTGCCACACAGTGCGGCCGACAATCCTCCTCCGGCCCCTGATGTGTCAGTGGCACACAGTGCCGCAGCCGGTACTGCAACACCCACAGGTGGGGCAGAGCACACATCCGAGGACGAGGACATGGATGGGATTGAGATCAGAAGGAGGCACTAGCATTCATTTCCGCCACCTTGCATGTTTCTGCTTGGTGCCGCACATGGCCCCATGACCTTCCACTGACCCCGATACACTCCGCTGCACTCACCTTGGACCGCGACATGGACTGCCATATCCTGTTTGATGACCAATGACATGGCGACCACACTGCGGACTGCACCCTTCCTCTTCCGCAGTACTTGTCATCCCCGGATGGACTCTGGCTGGCCCTCCACGGGCCCATATTGTGTAGTGTGCTTGGCATGGACCTCTACTGCTCCAGCTGCAAAACTCCACCGGATATGCAATTAACATCCAGAAACGCACTGCTGTGTGATATCTTTCATCATTCATGTATGAATGTGTGGATGAATGTAGGGACAGTGATTTCCCTTACGTCAATGATGCTCATCTAGTGGGATGCCAGTCACAGAGTGCTACATTGCCGATTGTGTTCCGGGTGCCGTAGACACTACAACAGGGTCACACGCATTAGTCACTTCCTTGTCCGGACATGGACTGAACCACGCCCAGAGCCCCCGAGTCATTGTTGCAAGCCCTGCGCTGGTCCGGCGTACGCCAGGCCAGACCACTCCGCTTACGCTCAGAGGGGGGCCCACATAGCTACATGTCGCAGGCGTACACGCTGGTGGTATGCAGGTCACTGGTCTAGTTGTCAGCATGTCATGGTCACTCCCTGAAGGCAGGTTTGCACACACACCACACCCATCCGGCACAGGCATCACAGGCCATGTGACTCCGCCAATATAAGGGGCCGACAACGTCACATTCCCCACTGCCGGTGGTGACTGGATGACGGACGCTCCACGGTTCTCAATCATAAAGGGCCCATGAATTGTTGTGCACAGGGTTGGTCGCACCCGAAGCCTTGCGCCCGTCACGGGCCTACCACCACGTGGCGCTGACTGGGGTTGCACAGGGTTAGTGGCACCCGAAGCCTTGCGCCCGTCACGGGCCTACCACCACGTGGCGCTGACTGGGGTTGCACAGGGTTAGTGGCACCCGAAGCCTTGCGCCCGTCACGGGCCTACCACCACGTGGCGCTGACTGGGATTGCACAGGGTTAGTAGCACCCGAAGCCTTGCGCCCGTCACGGGCCTACCACCACGTGGCGCCGACTGGGGTTGCACAGGGTTAGTGGCACCGAAATAACTGAGCGGGTGTGCAGCCTGCGATGATGACGTGTGCACTGATGTGGTCTCTGCCATTGATGCCTCAGGACTCGGCGTCATGTGTGGGACCTGCTGGGCCGCGGGGCAGGTCCGCATGATGTGGACCATGCCATGGTGGCGGGACCGGGGCCTGGAGCTTGCACGGGCACGTGGTGTGCCCACTGGTGGACACACTGTTGGCGGCAGGTGAGCAGTGGGCCCGGAGTGTGCAAGTGCGGACAGCCAGCGCTGGCCGGCGGGAGGGGGTGGACAGGTGTTGTTGCCGTGTGCTGTGTGATGGACTCTGCCATGATTGACTCTGGCCTCGATTACAGATTGCAGACCTGGTGGCTTGCAGTGTATCCCGGCACGTGGTTGGAGACACACCGGTGGCAGCAGGTGAACAGTGGAGCCTGGGTGCGCAGGGGCGGCGGTGTCTCTCTCCCTTCCTTCCCTCTCTCACTCTCTCTCTCCCTTCCTTTCCTTCTCTCTCTTTCTCTCTCTGCCTTTCTTTCATTCTCTGTTTCTCTGTGTCTTGCTCCTCTGATGTGCGCATGGCACACGTTCTGATTTTGTGCTTTATTTTCCAGGCTGTGACATCGAGATTGTCCCGGACGGACCCGACAGGAGTCTTCCGCATTGGTGTTTTGTGTTGTATTTCAATAAAGTTTTTGGTTGTTACTTCAGTGCTGTGTGACTGTTTCTCGTTCTTCTGGCCACACGTGTGTTATTTTTTGTCAATGTGCGTCATCATGCGCTTTTTGTGGCTCTTGTGTCGTGCACGGTATGTGTATGTCCGGGGGGGCCGGGGGGTGGCTGGGGGTGGTGGCGGTGGGTGTTGTGGCCCTCATGGGTATCGGAGCTGCATGATCATTGTCTCCATGGCATCTGTGGGTCTTCAGGTGTGTCTCTTGGCTGGGCTCCCTTTCATGCTGCAGGTAGTCGTCCTGCTTAACACCAGCAAAAGCCAGGTGTTAAATCCCTGGTGCTACCGCGGCTTATCGCCTGTTTTTGGTTCGCATCGCAGATCTGGCAGTTCGTTGTGAAAGTGGTGTTGTGGTGTTTTCGTGTGTTTTTGCACGGGAACGCCTACTTGCATCTCATTAGGGTTAGTTGGTGGTGTCACCCGTGGAGGTAAATGTTGAGGCGGTTATCGCGGGAATACTTGCGTTGTCTGCAGTTTGCAACCGCTTGTGAATGGGGTGTTAAATCTGTCACCACTTGTGTTGCTTTAAGGTGGGGATAACTCGGAGATAAGTCCTTGTGAATATGCCCCATAGTTTCTTGCGATGTTTACTCCTAATGGAATCCGTAGAGCTGTGACGTAAGCGTCAGAGCGCAATGCCATGAAAGTTTGTTTTAGAATGCTGAGTTTGCAGTTACACAGAGCAGAATAAAGACGTGCAATACTAAGTTCCATGTGTGGTGTAGTCACTGGTGGGTAGCCAGGCTGGGAAAGACGCTACAACAACCAATAGAGTAATTTATCTCTCTGTAGCACTGAAGCATTTAATTTATTTGGCCATCTTGTTTGGAGCCTGGCCACACTAGCCACAAAGTGTGGATTTACTATTGTTCAGAAGATAGTAAAAAAAAGATTGTATGTTTTTTTTTAAAGTTCTGAATCAAAGATAAGACAATTCTCCCCTGAACTGCTCTTCATGTATGCATTTCTTTCCATTTGGGAAAAGCCACTCTTTCTGAAGCCTCTAGATCATATATCTGATACTTTGTCTTTGTGTGGATCCACAATTTTAACTGGCGTCTGCTAAGGGCTTATTACCAGAAATTCACTCATTTAAATTTATTTTGCTTTGAATTGCACACCCTACATCAGGACCAATTTTAAAGCATCACCTTATATTGTTATACATTCATAATCACAAAAAACAATATCATAACCTTGAACTCATTCTCACCATTCATGGAATCAAAGTCCAGATTTTAGTACAATTACTATTACAATTTTTTTGCTGTGTTTTATGTTGGGGAAGAGGTAGATGCTGGCAGTTTTATACTGGTAGCACTGGTATACTGGTAGAGACCCAATATGCTTTGATCAATGGGTGTGAAAAATCCTCACTTTTGGGAAACTGTAGGTTTTAATAGGATTATGGTCTTCTCCAACCCTGCTTAGTATCTATATAAATGAACTTGAGTTAATGAGGTTACAGTGAGAGCAGTGAGGAGCCCAGGTATTGGAGAGACTGTGACTAGTTAGTTATTCATTGTATTAAACAGTCTGAAGATCCATAATCACTCCCTGGCAGGAAATCATTGTGAGATGTCACTGCGGGGTACGCTATATCAACTGCTGGTGTCTTTAATAGATTATGAGAGATATCAGTAAATTTGGCTTAAATAATGATTTCACTGGTCATAAATTGTTATGCCCAAAATGTACTTGGGAAGTAAAGAAACTATGCTGGAAATATAATGACACATCAAACACAATGTCTAATAGCTAGAGAGGCAAAGGGGCTAATTCACAAATACACTTAAGAGTAAAGGAATTAGTACTACAGGACTACTCTGTTAGTACTCTTGCATGACTTTGTAAACCAGCCCCCAAACATCCTACTCCCTATTAGTAAAAGTGCAAAGAGAGTACAGTCCTTTCTATTTGTACTAGTTGTATATGAATGTACCCTGTATATTTCCATTATGTTCACATTATAGAGATTTTTTTGGGCCAGTTCACAAAGGCATGCGAGAGTACATAAAAGAGTGATATAGGAGGACTACTTTACATACTCCATAATAGCATTGTGGCTAGGTCCCTTAATTGGCAAAGATGCTAGTGATTATTTTGAGCATTTGTAGTGTTTGTTGGGTGTGTTTAAGGAAATAAAGGTGTGGGATCTACATGAGGTAATTTTTAAAAATACCTAGGCGGTGCTCAAATCAGTATTTATTCACGGGTCCATCTGACAAGGTTAAAATCTGAGGAAAACGGGCTAGTTGGAGTTACTATCACTCCTTGGCCCTTTAGTATAATGAACTAGTTTCTGCCCCGTGCCCCAATCCAGTGGCTTTCGTCAGGATCAGTATGTCCCTATTAATATCCTTTTGGGAAATGCTGACTGGGTATTTATTTCATCATTCATATCTCCTACAAAAATATATTTTAATGGGCCTGAGGCCTTTTTACTAAAAAGGAAGCTTGACTTTCCAAGAATTGGCAGGAAATTTGTACATCTGCTCTCATATGCAGATGATACAGTTTTGTTGGCGAGGACAGCTATGAGTCTTCAGAAATCTCTCGTTGCCTTCGTAGAATTTATGACATTCCTTGATTTACAAGGTAATACTAATAAATCATACATCATGGTATGTGGTCCTCGTACCAGAAAAACCAAAACTTTTGTGATGCAGGAAAAGGTGATAGAAAAAGTAAGAAATGTTTCTTAATTGAGTAATCTATTCAACACTCAGTTGAAATGGGATCCCCTCCTGGCCGTCAGAGCGCATCAGACAAGCAGGGCTGTGGATGCGCTCTTTCTGTTTGCATCAACGTTGGGAAAAAAACCAGTAAAAGAATATGGGGCAGGGGTAGGGTGGTATAATAGATGCCATCAGCTTCAAGTAATAGAAAACAATTTCATTAAAAGACTTCTGATGGTACCAAAAGGCATCTCTACAACATTCTGCCATGCAGAATCTGGCCTAGATCTTATAGAGGACCGTATTGGTCTTGCCCCGTTGTGCCTATGGGTTAAGATTTGGCGATCGGAGGACTTTAAGTTCTCAAGAGACATCATTATGGATTGCCTTACGGCTCATGGAGCTGATAAGATCCCCTGGCTTCACTTTTTGAAAGACAGGTTTTATGAGCTAGGACTGGGTCACTTTTTTTAAAACCCCTATAACATTCCCCCAAATGCTAAAGACATTATTAAACAGGCTTCCTTCAATATGGGCAACTTGTGTAAGCCACAGCCTTCAGCTCATTTGGGAGCCCTCCATACCGCTATGGCCATCCCACAGTTTTATTTAACCTTTACCACTAATGTCCAGACTAGATTTTATCATACTAGGTTTCGGGCAGGCACTGTGCACTTTTTGGTAGCGTTCCCCCGTCAAGGAGGATGGTCGGATAAGCTCACGCCATGCCCCTGTGCCAATTTATTTAAGCAAAGCACGTTGCACTTTGTACTGTTCTGTGCACTTTACAAGTCAGTGAGAGTTAGATTTTTGTCACTATTATTGAGAAAGCTTCAACCATGCACGTATAGCGAGGGTTTTAGCTGTCTCACTCTTTGGCTTCTCCCGATACCTGTGTCGCAGTAGCAAACTATTTTAGGGGTGCAGCTGTGATCAGAAAGCGTTATGAGTAAAATCAGTTTGAGTCTTTTTCTTTTTCTGTAAGAATACCTTCCCGCCTTTTTAAATTATGATGTCCCATGTGAGATGTAGGGGCAGAGAGGGAGAAAAGGACTGGTTTAGCTATTTTGATATTTAATGGTGGCTTTAAGGTCTTTTATTGGTTTAGTTGTTTTATTTTATTTATTTATTCATTTTATGTACCTTAACGTCCCTCCAGAATCAGGCCAGGCCGGATAGAGAATAGCAACTCGGGTGACTGGGCGCCGGGCGGACCCTATATTGGTCTTCTTCTAGCTTTCATTTTGAGATTCTTGTCACCCAGGTGTTAATTGCAGTAGTAGGATCTCATCTTACATCATAAATATGATGCACCTCAAATCTCATGATGTTTTAACTGGAATGGAATGTTATTATGTTTGATGTGTTTTAACTGGTATGGAATGTCATTATGTTTAACTAGGTCTTTTTAATGTATTGTAAACTTTATTACAAAATTAACAATGATACTTTGACGGCGGACTGCTGTTTCTGCACCTCACACTAGTTTCAATTAAATCAGGTTCCGTGCACAACAAGCCCTTGCACCAGCCGTCGGGTGATGCCTCTGTACGTCAGATCCTAAGCAATTGAGGGGTTGGGCGTGCGCAGGTGATGAAGTCCAAGGAGTCAATGTTTTTTTTTTCAAATGAGTCTTTATTTTCAATTAGTTAGTTCTCACAGAATTGGAGATTTTACGATCAGCCAACGCGTTTCGTTCTCATGACGAAAACTTCGTCAGGGCTCAGTAAGCCAGTATCATTCCTTGATGTACAGAGTAAATAGTGAGAATTCCGCACTTCACAGGTATACTAGGTAAATTTGACCTAGCTCCAACGTGACCTTTCGTGTAGGATTCGAATAAGCGATCCTTTAACTAAGTCGGTGTTCCAGGTAAGTATTCTGGAAACACTCAGGATATCGCAGGGCCTCAATCGGCCTATGTAGCAAATCTCAAGTTACGAGTTCTCCTGCCAGAATGAACTTTATTACGTTCGCTTTTATAGTTCATTGATCCCAAATAAAGCTTATTTGACCTTTGACCATACACGGTTCACACTTCATCGGGTCAGGAAGAACTTGATGGTGAAGCATGTCACTGGATAATATTCAGTGAGTGCGAGATCCTTTAAGAGAAAGGTCTTTGCCCTATATCCAGTGGGCCCACCCTAGATGACTCGAGGTTGACTCTTGATTATAACCCTGAATATGAGGAGGATGAGTCACAACCTCCATTTCCCTCTTCCTTCCTTCTCTTGATGTTTACAGAGAGACAATAAATAGCATTTTGGCATCCCAGAGGCTGCAAGGTTTGAATACACACAACTCAGACACTGGGCCCTCCATCCCACCATGTGGGAGAGAGCGGGTAGGCCGTTCACTAGGCATTTAAAATGGCTTAAATATGCCCTCATGGCAGGGCCCTGATCTCCATTCCCTACCGATTCCTGGTAGATTACCCTAAAACTGACAAAATGCCAGGTCAGCGGTGATGGGAAGGGAACTAGGCCACGAAATGACACCAAAGGATTGGGAGAAGAACTATGATACTGGGTGTAGATTTGCTACAGATTTATTACTGCACAAGACTCTATATGAAATCTTAACCTATTGGCATATTCAAAAGATAGCACAATGGATTGCGACAAAATCTTATAGCTGTTGGAGAAGTTATGGCACGACAGAAACCCTGGTGCATTTGCTCTGGCATTGAGCCCAAATACTAAAAGACTAAATAGTGGGAGGATGTACTTTCTAAAATAGAGTTTTTGTACCAAAGGTCCCACAAGTCCCTATAGTTGTCCTCGTCAGTCACCCGTAACCCCTACAGAGATCCCCAAAATAGTGCTGAATCTATAGGGAAAGACCGCTACACCCACATTTCTTGCCTGGACACCCCGCCTCTGGGAGATGTTAGCCATGGAAAAGATAGTGATGGCGATTCAACATAACCTTGCCTTTTATGAGTTGACCTGGGGCCCTTTTATTCAGGTTTTATCCCACGAGTTTTAGGAGCTCAAATGTCCATGATATTTAAAAGCTTTCCGACTTATCCCAGAGGACGTACCACAGCTCCTCTCCGTGCAGAGTATGCATACCCCGCCTATTCCTAGCGAGTACCCAGGCCGTCTTCCCTGGTTCCCAGACATTGGACTACTAACATTGATCATAAAGCGAACACTAGCTTGGTTGCGGGTAAGGGGGTGGGAGGGGGGGTTAGGGTGTCGGGGCAGTTATTACTTTACTGGTCTTGGTTACAGCTTGTCTCTGACTGTTTCGCTCCAGCCGTTTGGATGTAGGCGATGGTATGTGTGCAGACCAAATTTCAATAAAATATATAGTTAAACCTTAAAAGCCGTGTGCACTCAATTCTGCATTTTGTGGTATGTTTGCGAGGTCAGTGCTGCTTTCAAACAGCCTGTTGGCCCATGAAGATGAAAGGGTAGGGTGCATACTTGGCACGTTCATTGGCTCCTTCACCTACTTTAGAGCAGAAGCGGAGCCCTGCACCTGACAGCAGGTCTGTGTTCCTGGCACATGGAAGCATTAATTCAACGGGCAGACCTTTAAAGGTCTCCTCGATTTAACATGAAAAAGGCAAAATCATGCCAAAGGAGTGTAAATGATTTCATTATGACAGCCCTCATTATATGCATAATGCAAGAGGTGCAATATTGTGGAGTGGAAAACTGCACGTGGACCGGAAGTGACCCCTGCGAAGGATGTGCACATTGGCCGGAAGTGATCCCTGCGAACATTAAACATTTACCTGCGAGGGATTCTTACCTAGCACAGTCGAATGCTTGCCCCTGGGGCTGACTTCCATAGGTGAATTAGTAAAGCGTACCAGTGAAGCAGATCACCCATTGTTTAATTTCTCTTTGCTGAAATGTTCATGCAGAGCAGTTTGCACACCTTTTGGTTTTGTGTCTCCGGATGTGCAGCTGCAGGTGCCTTTTTTTAATTCCATACACCGCATCTTGCAATTTTCTTATTCTTGTGTACGCACAATATGAATTTTGTGCCCGCTCAACTAAAGAAGTATTTCAGTTAATCTATTACTTGATGCACACGCCCAACATGTGTATGGTTGGAAGAATAGATATTTTAAGAGGTACGTAACTAGTTGTTAAATAAAAAAACTAAAAAAAACTTCCTCTGTCATTTTTTTAATTACTCGTGATTGGTAACAAGGAACACTATTTATTCTTCAATCTTTCCATCCTCCTAAAAATATAATCTTATTTCGCTTCCGTTCCTGAAAGCAACATGTAGGCTCTTGTGTATGTTTTGTCACCTTTTTTGTGTTTGCGTCGGAAAAAGTCTACCATCATGTTCTTGCGAAAACGTCAATTTTGCTATTTTATTTTCAGCCTAAAAGTATGTTTTGATGTCTTGCTTTTCAGAAAGCTTACGGCAGTAGTAACGGAAACAACAAGAAATGTCAGCTCGACTACTGGCTGCACATGTCGGCTCTAGTCCAGGGAGTTTCAAAGAGATGTTTTATTGGTTCTGTAATTAGGCGCAGTAGAATGGACATACCGAATTCTACCCCAGGGCGAGGAAAGCCCCTGTAAAACGGCATGTGTTGGATGTGCGCTGCCCTATAATCGGCGTAGGAGTCCTCACTGAGCTGCTGTTCAGACTCGGCTAGCGCGTTGCTGCCATTGCATTTTTTTAAAGGGTGGAGAATATACGAATTGTAAAATCAGTCATGCTTTTTCTTTTAAATCTGAAATTGGGAGCAAGTTCTCTAATTATAATTATAATTTATTTTGTTTGGCCCTTCATACCACTCAATTCACCCACCTCGGAAGGATGGAAGGCTGAGTTGGCCATGCTGAGATGCGAACTCAAGGCCTCCACAACACCATAGTTGTCAGCAGCGAGCGCTCAACTACTCAGACAGTTGCCCAGCTCCCTATAGTGCTTCTAGATTTATTTGTACATTGGAACAGTGGTCCCAGTGAACAATTGAATATAAACAAAGAAGAAAATAATTTACAAAAGATGAGAAAAACGTACTGAGCTGTGTGTACAGTGTTATTTAATCACACTGGACTACCGATGATTCATAACAATTTTAACACAGTGATAAAACAGTGCCCCAGGAGGGGAAGGGGGAAGGTGGGGGTATTTGTGATTGAAGTGAGGATGAGGGAGTGAATAAGAAGTAAGTGCGATTCACAAAATCTAATATTTACACAATAAGAGGGCTCATATTTAAGCCAAGCTATTCATACAGTATCAAAGAAATTTTTCATAGCCATGGTCAATAGTAGAAACACAGTGATTCATTGCTGATGTTAAGACTGGCTAGTGTATCAGATGTCGATGTTTCGACCCCTAGAGGATAGTAGGTTATTGAGTCCCTTACGACGGGGTCTTCCTCAGGACAGTGATGGGGGGAGGGAGGGGTGGTTACCATGAAACGGTCCTCGGTGGGCCTGGAGGGGAGTGTGGGCGCTAAGGCGCCTGTTGGTCGGGCGAGAGCAAAGACAATGGAGGGTGTCAATCCAATTAATGATTTGAGGGTGGTCAAGCTTGAAGATTCCTTCATGGAGTGAGACGTTCATGCGAACACCGAGACTTCTATACGGAGCTACTTTGCCTGAGATGTTAGAAAATATTGGAATAATTCTGAGGCCCAGCTGAATTTTCAAGCTTGACCACCCTCAAATCATTCATTGGATGGACACCCTCCGTCCTAGTGTTTGGATGATGGCGTGTTCTCGTACCTTCCTTTGGGGCAGAGGGTGTTCGGCTTTTGAGCCCTTTGGCCATCCATTCCGTCCTTGTTTTTTGGGTGGTTAAGGTCTATGCTTTCAATGCTTTCCAATGTTGCTCCACCTGTGTTCCTCACGCGTGGAGTTCTTCTGTTTTCCTCCCTCCCTCCGCCCACGCCTGTGCCTCCTTCTTTCTATGGCAGTCGGTTGGGTTCGGCTCTCTTTGGTACTACAGTCCTTCAAACACTGGAGGGTGTGTGTGTGTGTGGTGAACATTCTTGTGATCGTTCACTTCTAGTCACTTGTCTTGCAACATGTTGCTCCACTCTTGTGGTTCTTTCTCCTCCATCCTGTGGTGACAGGCTGTGCCTTGCTTGTCATATCTTTCATTCCGCTGCCGTTACCTCCTCGAGGTGGGGCACGGTTTGGCGATTTGCTGGGCCCTTGCTGGAAGCAAGTGCTCTGTGAGCTCCCTTCAGTCCCTTTGTTTATATTCAATTGTTCACTGGGACCACGGTTCCAATGTACTGTTTGATACCCAGGTCCCAGTGACTTTATTTGGGTTTACCCTTCTAGGTAACAATCTAGATTTATTTGATCATGATATCAAAGTTCTCAAAAATCACGACCCAAAGACATCGTGAATATCACTACCCAAGCATTGTCACATGAAGCATACCGCCAGACGACCCAGAAAACCCTTACTATTAGTTCAGTAACAAAGGCCAAATTACTCAATATCAATTCAGACTTTTGAGCACCAGCAACAAAGAAGACAAAGTTTATTACACATCTTATGTTATGTGTATTTATAAAGCGAACTATCACCTGCAAGGGCAACCTGCCTTGAGCTGGTGGGTGTGCCTAGCCCTGCCTATGGTAGGTTGGTTAATTGAAAAGCCAGGTCTTCAGCTTCTTGTGGAATTCAAGAGGAGCGGAGGAGGCTCGGACGTGGCGTGGGAGGCCGTTTCACGCTTTTGGAGTAATATAAGAGGACACCTGTCCTCCTGATGTGGTTCTGAGTATGCGTGGAATGTGTGCGAGTAGGAGTCCTGCAGAGTGCAGGTGTTGGGTGGTTGGTGGAAGTAGATGTGACTGATCATGTAGGTGGGGCCTAAGTTGTGTAGTGCCTTGAATGTGAGTGTTAGGAGTTTGAAATAAGTGCATTTGTGTATCAGTAGCCAGTGGAGATCCCAGATGTGTGGTGTGGTGTGAGTTCTTTGTGGGAGGTTGAGGATGTCTCGCTGCAGAGTTTTGGATGGTTTTTAGTCTATTAGTGAGTTGGTTGGTGAACCTGGCTTGTAGTGTATTCCCATAGTCCGACTTGCGGTGACTAGAGTGTGAGTGACAGTTTTTCTGGTGTTGTTTGGGAGCCATTTCCTCAGCATCTTTAGGGTGTGAAAGCAGGATGCAGTGACGGCGTTGACTTGTGAGGTCTTGTACAGTTTGATGTTGGTTATTCTGAGTTTCCTGGTGTGGGTGCTGGGTGTGGGGTCCAAGTTCAGCCGCCCACCATTTTGGAGAATGGAGTTCTTGCTTAAGATCACTACTTCTGTCTTGTCGGTGTTGATCTTGAGACAATTGGCTTTGTTGCAGTTGGCAACCTCGATCATACAGGCGATTAACCTGTTTCTTGTGCTGGGGGTCTTTTCCGAGAGGGAGAGTATGGGCTGCATGTCGTCGGCATTGCAGCTTCCTCACCAGCCCGGTAGTATGTAATGAATTTCGCCACACATGGAGCTCGGTATTACACGCCTTTATTTCTCAGAGTGTAACCGATAACTGACAGGTACTGCATCATGAATTTTATTAACCACACTCAATCACTTACGACTAGACTATGGAGTCCGTAAGGGACTAAAGGGGTCCTGCGCTCTATAATACACAAGACATACATCTACCCCTTTGTTAAAAAAAAAGTAGAAACAAAAAAAACATATATACATCAAAGTCCCTAAATGAGTCGTTGAGGCGCTCAAATCACTTTTCCAGATCTCATGGTGTAAGGCTGAGGAGACACAGGAGGAACAACCACAGCAGGCACTGGTGATCCAGACACTGATGCATTCCTAGGGCTCTCCTGGCCCTTTAATGACAAAGTCTCATTCCAAATGTCTGGAGCTGACAAACTCTGAGGCAGGTGCTTGAAAAGTGAGAAATCCCTCGTCATGACTTTCCGGGACAGTGAGCAGTCATCATGTGTTCCTTACTATTCACAACTTGCAATGGATTGGCATCAAATGAGGTATCAGATTTATGTTTTCACCTCTTCCTGACAAGGACATGATCTCATTTCTGAAACAGAATGTCCCAAACATATCGACGCTTGTCTGCATAAGTCTTCATTCTGGACCTGTGAACTGAATCAGTGAGTCGAAACTTTCTTGCCATCCATTATTTTTTCCATGGTCCACTTGGGCAGCTTGGTACCCAGGGCTCTCCCGAATATCAGGGTGGCCGGGCTTTCACCAGTGGTGGAATGGGGGGTAGATCTGTAGGCACGAGGAGTAGAATGAAGAACTGACTTGAGCTCAAGTCCCTCTAGTGCATCATGTTTAACATTTTTCTTAAGAGTGCTCATAAAACGTTCAACAATGCCATTAGCCTGTGGCCATAGAGGTATGCTTTTCTGATGCCTGATTTTCAAATGAGTAAGAAAGTCTTTGAATTACCGACCATTGAATGGCGAGCCATTGTCAGATTTTAGAATGAACAGGACACCCCAGGTTGCAAATATGCCTTCGAGTCTTTCAACTACTCGATCACAAGTGATTGACGAAAGGTCTTCCACCAGAGGAAACCGGGAATACTCATCTATGATTACTGTGAGGTAATGACCATTTTCAAGGGGGCCAAAGAAGCCAACTGCAATTTTCTTCCAGACGTGTTTTGGAAGATCCAACATGTTCAAAGGATGATGTGTTGTTTTGGGAGATAAGCAGTTACACAAATGACAAGCCTGGAACTCTCTCTCAACTTGCTCATCAAGATGAGGGAACTAAACACAGTCCCAGAGAGCTCACTTTGTGGCGACAATTCCACAATGTCCCTCGTGCCATTTCAATGACATGCTGTCGAAAGACTTTCAGGAATGACAATTCTCGACCCTTGCAAGATAATCCCTTCTTGTGTAACTGACAGTTCATCACACACATTCTTGAATTGCTGATACTCACTGTCATTATCAAGAGACCTAGCATGTGTTCTCCAGGATTTATGCAAAATAATGTCTTTGAGGATGAGCATATTCCTATTGACATTGGTAGCAGCACTTATTTGCTCCACAGACACAGCTGCAGGAGTGCTGGATCTCACAATGAAGTTAATGTAGGCCTCAGCAACTTAAGAAGAGGTACCCTGACACTGTGTGGGCATTGAGAAAATTATTTTGCAGGTTTTTGATCTCTTCCTGGCTGGTGCACAATGGTGTAGTCATCCTCTTGTAGTTGCTGTCCCCAACTCTCAATGCGAGGGGGCATCTTGGCCTTTGGATTGCCAAAAATAGTGAGCAGTGCTTGGTGATCAGTAACAAGCATAAAATGTTTCCCATACAGAAACACATGAAAGTGTTTGCAAGCCCTCACAACAGCTAGGTTATCTTTCTCAGGTTCAAAATAAGGTCGTTCAGTCTGTGACAAACTTCGGCTAGCATAAGCTACAAAACACCTTCATGCATTTGCATGTCCACTATGTTGGGCAAGAATCGTGCCCACACCCACTGGACTGGCATCCACAACAATCGCTGCATGCAATTTCAGATCAAAATAAGCCATTACAGTAGCATTTTCAATTGCATGCTTAGTCGTCTTGAAACCTTGATCACACACCTGTAACCACTGAAATGAAACATGCCATTCTGTTAACTCTCTCAATGGGGCACTCATAGTGGCAAAGTCACGTATGTTCCTGGAACAGTAGCTGGCCATATCAAGAAAATAACACAGCATGGTTATATCTTGTGGAGGGGAGGTAGATGACAATGCTTGACATTCACTGTCTTTTGAAAGTGAAGTCAAAGAACCTATTGACGAAGAATTAGATGAAAATCTGCCTTTTTCAGTTTTTACTTGCCTCAACTGATGTTGCCATTTACTTCGATGGGAGTGACTGGAACTCTTCTGGAACTTTCTGGCAGCCATATTGTCTTCATGACACAACGCACTGGTAGCCATTTTGCCTTCATGATGTGACACACTCACGTTTGCTCTCACTTGGCAAACTGTTACAAAATGGTTCTCCTTCCTGCAGCCTTTACATATGTGTCCAATGTGGGACATTTACCTATATGTGGAAAGGAAAATCCACATCAAAAACACAACTTCCCTTTCTTCGGAGACATCATATTGCGTCCTTCTACCTTGTGTTTTTTCTCTCTTTTCATACTCAATGCCGATTTACTCTGGGCTCCTCCGGCCTCCATGTTAGGGGCTTGTTTTTCAGCGCATTCTTCAGCTCTGGCCGCCATGAGCACACACTCCAGACTGAGCATTTCTCTCAGCATTTGCTGTCTGAAGGAATCACACAGGCAACCATCTGTGACTCTGAGACGAATGGCTTCTTCGTCATTTTATTAATTGAACTTACAGTATTTGAGCATTTCAAGTCTTTCAACAAATTTATATATTGTTTCACCATCTCTCTGTCTCTCCTGATTGAAGATGTACCTTTCATTGTCAGCGTTGTGCATAGGATTGAATTTAGTGTTCAGCACTTCTTTAATTTGACGGTTTAAAGTTTCTTCGCCTCTTGATATTTTCTTTATCACTTCCTTTTCTCTTTCACCTGCTAAGGTTTTGAGATATTTGATGATCTTTTTGTCATCTGCTTCTTCCAGCACATCAATGAAATCATCGAAAGCTTTGATCCAGACAGTCTATCTAGTGCCAATATTCTGCTTCTTGGCAACATCAAAAGCTTACAGTGCTTTTAGGAAGGTGGAAGCTCCGTATCAAGTGCTCTCTTCAGCAGCCATGGAAGAGCTGAAAAATTGCACTATTTCGACCGCCGCTCATGGCCTCTTTAGTCAGTTTGGCAGGATTTGATGTCCTTGCAAGCACAGCCCCCGTGCTTACCCTTGGGTTGCTGCACCTGGCGCTGAGATTGGATGACTCTCTTTACTCTAGATGTTTGGTAAATGGATGCTCAATTCTTGTATCTGGGGTGCGCCACCCTTGGGGTCTCTTCATGCTTTCTTACACCCGGTTGATCTCTGCCTCTTAGTGTTTCTTTGCGCTTTACTCCTACTGCTCGCAGCATTCTCTTGCACCTGGCTGTCACTGCTTGTTGCGCTTTCTGTACCTGGTTGATACTGCCTTGATGTTTCCACACTGTCTGACTGGCAGCTCTGTGTTAAGTGGTGGCGTCACACTTAGCAATTTCCTGACTGAAGATAAATGAAAGTTTCTGCGGGCCTTCACTTTCTCCAAAGGTCTCACAATGGATGGGGTTGTGCTTTTACTCCAGATACACCAACCATCGATTCTTCACTTCAACTGTGGCGCACATGGCACGCATGAGCAGTTTTCTGGTCCTCAGCAAACTTTTTGAGAGAGCACTCTTGACTCTTCTGGTTGCTGGGTTTATGTATCCCCTAACTCGTCACCAGTTTCAGCGTCCCCCCCAGCCCGGTACCATGTAATGAATTGTGCCACACACAGCTCGATATTTCATGTCTTTACCCAATCACTTACATCACTAGACTACGGAGTCTGTTCGGGACCATAGGTGTCCCGCACTCTATAATGCAGAAGACACTACAGGCGTAGGAGAGGATGCTGATGTAGAATGCACGGATGAAGTTCACTAGAGGGACCTTATATGCATTGAAGAGTGTGGGGCTGAGAAATCGCAGATGGATTTGCAGGCTTCCGAGGAGTAAGGTGCGAGGCTGACAGCTTTTGTTCTCATTTTAAGAAGAAGCAGATTGAGCTGAGAGCAGTTCCTTGGATGTCAATTTCGTGCAGGCACCTCATGAGGATGGGGTGTGAGACAGTGTCAAATGGTGCCGAGAGGTCCAGGAAAATCAGGGCTGCCGTAACTCCTCTGTCAACGCTCATGCAGATGTTGTCTGGACTGCGTTGTGGTGAAGAATTGGTGGATGCTGAGGAGGTCGGTGAAACGTGAAGGAAGTGGCCCGATTTGGGTCACTCGGGTCACTAATGACCACCTCTCAGCCTTCCATACCAAATGAAGAGTCGGTCAGACAGTAGAGAATACAAACCAATATCTGTTTATTCAGGTACACTCAGAGTGGAGCCCAGTCTGCCCCGTCACTAGGAGTGCTGCAGAGGGACCGAAATCGACAAGCATAAAGATACATTATGTACATTTCGTAACTGGGCTAGGACATGCCCATGGTGGAATTTTCCAGGCAGGTGCTGCGAAGCAATGGAATACAAGAGAAAAACAATCCCAGTGCTCATATCTACACGAAGTTGCAGAGTCCAAAGTTACTCCAGTTGGGCCCGTCGCCAGACAAGTGGGAGAGGGCATCTATCTAGTGAGAAAAAGGTATGCGCTAATAAGAACACTCTGTTCATTAGTGAAGCAAAAACCCAACCTTGGAGAAATTAATCCTAGCGGAGTCCTTTTCTCAGAAATATCAAAGGATTAGTTTCGATTATGATTTAAAATGGCGGCTAAACAGAAAATGGTGCCGCGAATGCTAACTTACATAGGATAATGTGCAAGCAGAAACATTTCTATTTTAACAGACCCTCCTTTTAGCATGAGCTAAATCATTTTTTGACAGCAACAAGAAAAATAGAAAATCAGGAAAATGAAAGACCATGAGTATAACTGTTTATGAATATTCCATATTCTCAGTATCGGGAAGGGAGGGAAGAAGTCTCGTAAATGCCCTCATCTATCTGCATTAGGTCGTCTATCTCTTTCTGCACCATAATTGCGGCATCGGTATCATGAACCGATATTTTCCTCTTAGGAGTGAGGAGGGTGGTGCAATAAGAGCAACAAAAGGGGAGGCACTGAATAAGGACACAACAATGCACCAATACCACAATTATGTAAATCACCTTTTCAAGAATCCAACCCCAGCCACCAAGAAGAGACCAACTCCAATTTCCATTCCCTTGACATTCTCTAGGATATCCAATATGTGTTTAGTAATGTTGTTTTCCATATTTTTAATCCCGACTACACACTGGACTCCCACTACCGCGCATACACCCCCACTCTTGGCTAGAATAAAATCCACTGCATATCAAGTCTGTTCAGAATATATTCGCATACTCTCCAACTGAGTAGTGATGTCACGTAAAGCATCCACGGTAGTGTTAGATAAAATTTGTAACCTGCACCCAAAATATTCTCTAGCTTTCTCACCCCAGGCCATAGAGGTACCAACCAAAGTGAAAATAGAATAAAGGATGTAGCCAAAGGTTATCCCATTACTATAGTTATTGACCTCTATATCAGTCACTCCCTCACAGAATTCTTTGGTCAGAGTCCTCTTAACCCAATGAACATTAGGCTTTGCATATTTACAGGGCACACCCAAAGGCAACTCCATCCCAAGGGCGACATCATTGGTACCATTATAAACATTAGAATAAGTACCGTTACACAAAAAATAAAACTCCGGGTGTGCATAAATCGGTCCTTCGTAATCTACTGCGGCATATCTGGTGTTCATTCCGAACGTACTCGGATCTTTGTCATTCACGAGGGGCATTGTATTTTTGTACAGCACTATTCCAGAACAATTGATATACAGAGAAGTGTCTGTACTATTCACGATGGGGCAACAAGCAGGATAATAACCAGCCTCTCGGGTAACTATCAATTCCGTGTAATGCCAACACACCAATGTAACATTCTGTTCTTCCATGTAGAAGTTATCACAGTATGTATTGTTATCACACCCCGGATAACCCATCCCCTGCGGCTTTCTATGATATAAACAAGGACCTGGATAACCAAAACCAAAAACTCCTTTCACTTCAGTAAATTGCTCTGGACGAGTATAGGTATAGTTCACAAGAGATAACGGGTACGCAGTCCATAAACTAGTGACAGACTCTGTGGGGTAACAAGTGGTCCCTTCTCCCAAAAATCTCTTATGTGTATCTAGAAACTCATTACTCGGGGCTGTCCTTTTCTTTCTTGGTGAGGAAGTAACTTGAACCTTGGTACGTAAAGGAGCATCCTGATCATTCTCCAAAACCCATGACACCCCACACAATATTATTAGCAATAAAACTACAAGAGCAACACACATCACTTTCTTTTTGCGGGTCCATATCACATTATGCTGGGCAACACGAATTACTGGCTGCTCTTCCTCAGCAACCAACCTACCAAAGGGATGCATAACGAATGATGAAATGGGGGTAAAATGCAAAGGAAGTATACAAGTTCCCAGTGTCCGTCAGAGCCTCACTGGTACAGGCTCCTATTGTTCATCAATACGTTGGCGCTCTTGAGCACCAGCGGTGGAGCTTGCTGTGTCCTAAGCTCGTATCCCACGTCGATCACGATGGTATACCTCCACAGTATACTTGGGTCTTCCCTATCTAATGTTCAAACAACTAAACTAAAGTAAGCAGAAATCCTTCACCAAGCTCAATAAATCTCTGTTGGAACTATAACTCTGTACAGCTTATCTTACACAGTCCACCCCTAATCTTTTTTCTCCTTAGATGCAATTTCCCTCAGCCGAGGGCGCAAATTGTACTTGGTAGCCCGGGCACTGTAGGATCAGTGAACAATGGCTCTTGGATAGCACGACATTTGCTGGGCGCCCAAACACAACCTTGTACGGCGACAATCCTGTTCTAGAATGTGCTGTCGTTCTTGTTGACAAAAAAGCCAACGGCAAAGCATCTGGCCACTTCAACCCTGTTGTCTCCTGTATCTTTGCCAATTTCAGTTTGAGAGTACCATTGTACTTCTCAACCAAACCTGCTGACTGAGGATGATTGACAGCATGGACTTTTTGCTTAACATTAAGACCCTCACAAATCAATTGAATCACTTTTGCATTAAAATGACTTCCATTGTCACTCCAGATCACTCGGGGCAAGCCGAAACGAGGAAAGAACTGCTTCAGGAGTACCTTTGCAGTCGTAATGGCTGTATTCTCTTTAGTGGGGTAAGCCCCAACCCATTTACTGAATGCACATACAACCACTAGAACATACTTCAAATTATTACATCTCTCTAACTCAATGTAGTCCATTTGAAGGACTTCAAAAGGGAAGGTGGCTGGTGCGAAATTACCAGGCAGTGTAGGGGTACCCTTCCCAGGATTATGCATCATGCATACCATGCAGTACTTCATTATGTGTGCATCTGTCTTAGGGATATTGTCATTCTGCCATACAGGATCTGACAATTTACAGATGCCTTTAGCACTAATTTGAGCTGGACCGTGGGCCATAGTAACCACAGGAAGAACATATGCATCTGGCAACATCCATCTCTGCTTCCCTGATTTATCAATCCAACATCCTTCATCATTCAACTGTGCTATACTTTCCTGCCACATCGCTAATTCCTCTGTCGTGGCTTCACTTTGTATCTCTTTTACATTTTCAAGGGTATCTTCAAACATGACCACCTCAGGGACCCACCTAGCTAGACCTGCTACAAACATTCTTTTCATTTTTGTCCGGGCCGTTTCCTTAGCTGTCTGATTTGCAAAAGCATTTCATCTACCTATATCATCAGTGGCCTTCCGGTGGGCGCTACACTTCACTATTGCCAATTTCATGGGGAGTGTCAAAGCAGACAAAAGCCTCAATATGAGGTGCCCATGTTGAATTTTGGTGCAATGCGAAGTAAGGAATCCTCTCTCCATCCAGAGTTGCCCAAAATTATACGCGACCCCAAAGGCATACTGGCTGTCAGTATAAATATTGACAACCAGTCCCTCGCTTAATTCACAAGCTTGAATAAGGGCAGCGAACTCAGCAGCTTGAGCCGACTGATAAGGGACCCGTGATGTCTCGACCACCGTGCGCAATGTGATGATAGCATAGGCTGCAGTGGTGGTGCCATCTGGTAATTTAAAGCAAGAGGCATCGACATATAGTTCCCTTTGTGGGTCAGATAAGGGAACGTCAGTCAGGTCTACCCATCCTTTCGTCTCTTCTTCCGTTCGGAAAATGCAATCATGTTTGTCAACTTTATCACTCTTGGAAGGGAGGGGTAGTAACGTGGCTGGATTCAGAGTGGCACATCTTTTGATCATGATGTGTTTAGCAAACATTGTCAATTCATAGCCAGTAAGACGTGCACTGGTGAGGTGCTGTGTCTTCGTCTTATTCAAAAGTATATCCACAGCATGGGGTACCATAACTGTGAGGTCAGTATCAAGTACGAATCCAGCCAATTGTCTAATTGAAGTGGCCAAAGCCGCGACCGCTCTTAGACAACTCAGGAGGACTCTCGCAACAGGATCGAGCACAGCAGAGAAATAAGCACACTGCTGTTGCTTATCCCCAAATTTTTGTGTTAGGACAGAAAGCGCACAACCAGCCATCTCATGGACGTATAACACAAATGCTTACCATAGTTAGGTGTGCCAAGCACGGGAGCCGAACAAAGCGCAGCTTTCAATTGCTCAAAAGACTGCTGACATTCAGCCGTACAAGGCAAGGGCTCATGCACTTCTTTAGTTGTTAATGCAAGCAAGGGTTTGATTAGTAAGGAGTAGTTAGGTATCCACTAGCGACAGTAGGAAGTGATACCTATAAAAGTGCGCACATCTTTCTGAATTTGTGGTATAGGCATTCTAACACTGGTACTGATACGCTCAGGGGTCAACCTCCATCGACAGTAGGTGACCTAAATATGTGACCTCCTGTCGACAATACTGAAATTTCGAAAGAGAAACTTTATGTCCACGATGAGCTAAATGCAGCAACAATTTAACCGTACTGTCTCTACAACCCTGTTCTGTGTCAGAAGCAATGAGGAGGACATCGACATATTGCACCAATACGTTGACTGAGGGAAGCGAAAGGGAATCCAACTGACTCTTTAAAGCTTGACTATAAATACTCGGACTCTCTGTATAGCCCTGAGGAGCTCGACAGAATCTAAAACTTCTACCAGCTAGTGTGAACCCCAAAAAATATCTGCTATCAGGATGAATAGGAATACTAAAGAATGAATTTTTCAAATCAATAACAGAAAAGAGGGTAGCAGTAAAAGGAATCATTGTCAAAAGCATGGTGATATCAGGAATTACCGAAAACTGAGGCACCACAATTGTATTAACCTCACGCAAATCAATCACAAACCGGTAAACATCCTCATGATCATCAGGGGAACCTGAGGGTGTCCGTTTAAGAATCAGAAGAATAGGACTATTACAAATATTAGCAGACGTCTCCTCAACTACTCCCTTCTGTATCAAATCCTGAATAATCTGGAGAAGAGCTCATTCTCCCACCTGAGGTATCTTATACTGAGGAATGCGAGGCAAAATAGCATTGTCTTTGACCTGTATCGAAACTGGTGGTATATGCAATAGTCCTACATCTGTATCACCTGTCGCCCATAGAGTGGATGGTACATTAGCAAATTCAACGGGAAGAGGGTGAGACAGGCACTGTTTAGTACTTACATTTGGGCCCATTGTCATATAAACACCTTCCGGGAACAATAAATAGTTGCATGCAATTTCTTCAATAAGTCCAAACCCATCAAATTTTTACCACAATTAGTCGTCAACAAAAACGGGGAATCCACAGTAAAAGGACCAACAGTCATTGCTAGGGGTCGTGAAATGGGGCTGACAACCGTTACACCTGAAAAACCTACCAAAACATTATTATGGCCAGACAGAGCCGCCCCAGGAACCATATGCCAAGAAACAGAACTCTTTGTTGCACCTGTGTCCACCAAAAATTCCTTAGTTGAACCTTGCAACTCCGCAGTGATATACAGGTATCGGAACTTGTCCTTCACTCTGTCCCTGGCTGTCCTAGCTGTAAGATATCCCTGTCGCCTCGTCCATATCATAATCCTCATGGTAATACTGCCCATCGTGAGGGTCATCAAAATAATTGGTATCAGAACGACCCTGTAAGCCCGCAGCATCCTGAGCTCTATCAGTCCCACGACCTCGTCCACGAGGACCTCACCCTCTAGGAACCGCCACCTTTTGCAAAAGCACAGGACACTCGCTATGCCAATGACCCTCCTCCTTACAATATGCACACTGATTTGGCCCCAAGGGTGTTGTGGTCTGCTGCCTACTAGTGCATGGAAGCTGTCTGGCAGGACCACCACGTCCTTTACCATTCCCTCTAAACGCTTGCTGCAACAGCACTTTCGTCTTTAAATCCTTATGTTTTTCTCAGTCTTCTCTTTCTCCTCTTGGTCACGATGTTCATAATATTGAGCCATATTTAAAATAACAGAAGGGGAAGAGGTGGACCAAGTGCTCTCAGATGCCCGTAAATGAGTAACAATTTCAGGAAGCAAATTAGAAACAAACCTGTCAACAAACAACCGAACTCCTCCCTCAATAGACATACCCTGCCCACTATAATCCAAAAACGTATCTTCCAACCGGGTAAATAAATCAGACACACTTTCATCCTTCTTCTGTCGACAAGCCGTCAACTTGTCCCAACTTACTTTCTTCGGCAGAATCAGAGAATGCATATATGTGATAATACGACCGGGTAAAGCAAGTATCTCGGCTCTGGGCTTATCACCTGGCTTCCGTTCCTGATCCCATCCCTTAATCACCTCCCAGGTGCCCCCCAACTCCGCTACATGATCTTGAGTATGAACCTGTCTCCAAATGTCAACCGGAACAAGTAGGCCAAAAACATTTCAATATCAGCAAGGGTCATTACATTAGAAGAGGCAGCTTCCGTCAGTTCTTTATAATAAGCAGTAGGATTTTTCCTAGGATCAGGCAAATGAGACTTAAGGGTTAAAACCTCACTTCTTTTCCACGGAGTATAAACCCACTGTTCTTGAAAACGGGCTGCCACACCCGGTCTGGTGACAGCACCATGCTGATTCGTTAACTCCGATATTTCTGGGTGATATATAGGATGAACCTCTCGCATCGGCAACTGAGACACCGGGGTAGGACTCTTCTCATGCAACCTACCCCAATAAGCAATTAACGTCGTAACATTCCCGAAAACTTGGCCAGGCTCCAAACCGCTAGCATACACACACTAATATCAAATAGAATTTGCGGTGCATCATTCCCAAAGTGTTGCTGCCAAAGACTAATCAACGTAGCGGACATATGCTTAAGAGCATTCTGCTGTACAAAGGGCTCAAAATCTCGCATAACTGCCCAAACATCCTCCACACTATAAATGGGATTATGACCCCACTGCGCAGCCTGGTCAGCTATTACCTTCTTCTCCTCATCCCCTACCCCAGATCGCACTAATGGGCCCATTCGCTCCTTAAATTTCGTCCAGTCTCTGTCCTCCAATCCGCGTACTGGCGTCTCAACACTCAAAAATGTCGGGGATGAAGTACCATAGAAGGAGAAGCAACAGAAGTAACAGGTACAATCGTCACCGGCAGTTGTGCCGGAGGCGAGAGAGCAGGAGGTATAGGAGTCGAGACAGTAGGTGTGCTAACAGTTCCAGTTGCCACAGATGGCGAAGACAAAGAGGGAGCAGAGGGTGCCTTAGCCAAAGCCGTTGAAACAACAGCAGTAGACACAGGAACAGTTGGAGCGGTGGTAACAGGCTGCTGTGACAACGAAGGAACAACGGAATATATCCTCTGTGGGGCATATGGGAGCTGGGGTCGAGTGTCTAACAATTCCTCCACAAAAGTATAATTTTCCTCTTTGGCCAAATAAGATTTATCAATCTGTAATCAAAACCTCCTATCCTCACATTCAACTCCTGCCTCTTGCTTTTCTCTATCATATGCTACAGCTTTCTGGGTCAGTGTTTGCGTCTTCACTTTCCATGCATCTTTTTCCATCTTCAATCGTTTCTGCCTAGCGACTTTCTGCCACGTTCTAAGGGAATCAAACATAGACTGCCTACTTCATCTTTTGAATAACTGTTCCTGTAGAAACCCAATCTTTTGTTCATCAAAAGTGCCCGTCAACGGCCACTGTAACTCGGCATTGTCCCTCGTATATTTGTGCCATAATGTAGAAAACATAACAGGGCCAAGACCATGCTTCACATACATATTGAAATTAGGGGTGCCATCTGGAGGCGCCGGCTGGGCTTCTTCTAATCGAGCGCCTGCAGAACAATAACGACAACACAAAGAGAGAAACCTACTAATTCCAGGCATTTTCAAAGAAAAGAAAACAAATTCGTTATTTATGTCTGGCAAAGCAGTTGCAAATGCTTTTTTATCAAAAAAGGTCCTCAGACCGTACCAAACTCAAACCACAATGGTACCATATCCACAAAGAACCAAAACAAAACTCATCTGATATGAGTAGCACAAACAAACCGATTCTCGGCATTCCGACTCTTCAGACCAAACGGTCAGATCCAAGGGTTTCGCCGTTCAGAACTCCAGTCGGGATGACCGCTGGGCAAAGCACCGTCCGGGAAGACGGGAAGGGCAGCTGCGAGCAATCAATACTCCTTGGCAGGGATCCCTGAACCGTCAGTCTGACCCGAATATAGCCTCGACCTCCCCTCCGTCCGCAGAAAGGGGATGGGTCACTCACCCGAAGGAGTCCCTGTTCGGGCGCCAACTGAAGGAAGTGGCCCGATTTGGGTCACTAATGACCACCTCTCAGCCTTCCATACCAAATGAAGAGTTGGTCAGACAGTAGAGAATACAAACCAGTATCTGTTTATTCAGGTACACTCAGAGTGGAGCCCAGTCTGTCCAGTCACTAGGAGTGCTGCAGAGGGACTGAAATCGACAAGCATAAAGATACATTATGTACATTTCGTAACTGGGCGAGGACACGCCCATGGTGGAATTTTCCAGGCAGGTGCTACAAAGCAATGGAATACAAGAGAAAAACAATCTCAGTGCTAATATCTACACGAAGTTGCAGAGTCCAAGGTTACTCCAGTCGGGCCCATCACCAGACAAGTGGGAGAGGGCCTCTATCTAGTTAGAAAGGTATGCGCTAATAAGAACAGTCTATTCATTAGTGAAGCAAAAACCCAACCTTGTAGAAATGAAACCTAGCGGAGGCCTTTTCTCAGAAATATCAAAGGATTAGTTTCGATCATGATTTAAAATGGCGTCTAAACAGAAAATTGTGCCGCGAATGCTAACTTACATAGGATAATGTGCAAGCAGAAACATTTCTATTTTAACAAACATAGGTTGATTAGTTTCTCTAAGACCTTTGCCGGGTATGGTAGGAGAGAGATGTGTCTGTAGTCAAAAAGCATAGCTGGGTCAGTGGATGGTTTCTTGAGCAGAGGTGTAATGGTGGCATGTTTCCGGTTAACAGCAATGTGACTGAGTCAATGGAAGATTTGAGGATGGGTGTTAGTGTTTCGCTGATTGGTAGGAGTCCTTTGGTCAAGGCGTGGTGGAGGCAAGGGTCAGATAGGGCCCAGAGTGGATGGCCTTCATGGTAGCAGCAATTTCGACAGTGGTGATGGCATGATGCAATGTTAGGGTTTGCCACGAAAACAAGGCCCGGTTGAGAGTCAAAGTTGCCTTTATGGAGATGATTTTGTTATTCCGAGAGCTTGTTGAAAAGGTCTTGTGAGGCGGTGATGTTGCTGGAGGTGGCAGGATGTACAGGTAAATATTTTATGTTGATGGCGAAGATTTCCTTGCTGCTATTAGTTCAAGTGCCAATGCAGTTTGCAAGATGTGCATGTGGTGTTTGGTTTCTGCTGGCAGCGTCTTGGGCTGATTTGAAGATGTTTTTATCTGTGGTGTCATGACATTTTCTCCATTTGCGTTCCAGTTGATTGCAGTGGAATTTCATCAGCCTGAGTTCCTCTGTGTACCAGCTGGCCTGTGGTCGAGCTCTTGCCATTGGGTTGCACTTGAGGGGAGCCAAAGTGTCAGTGCATGTGTCAATCCAACTGTTGAAGTTCTTGATGGCTTTTGGGAAGTTGCTGGTGTGATCAGGCCGGTGCGCGATGAAGGCAGAAACCCAGTCCTCTTCTGTGATACTTTCCCTTCTGCAGCGGGTGGTTCTGGTGGTGGTAGGTCTGTGGTGGTGTGGGATGGGTATGCTCATACTAAAGAGGGTGTGGTCTGTCCAGGTCATATTTGCTGGCTTGTTGACTGTGGTGTTCCTGATTGATGAGAAAATCGGAGTTCGGCGGTGTGGGTGGGTTCAGCAACGAGCTGATTGAGGCCAAGGTTTCTGAGGTTCTCTAAAAGGGCCATAGAGTTTGGGTTGGTGTGGTCTTCTAGGGCAAAGTTAAGGTCCATTAGGAGGCTGAAGGTGCTGGCGCTGATGATAAGGGTGCAACAAAGTCTGTAATGTCGCTGGTGAAATTGGTGCGGGGTCCTAGCGGTCTGTATATGAGGGTTTTGTCCAGGGACATATTGGCTGTAACCCCGGGCGTAGTGAGCATAGCGGGGCTACGCGGAGGTCCACGGAGTTGCAAACAAACTCCGTGGAACTCCGCTACGCTACGCCACCCGCCTCCACCCCCCTATATTATCAAGTAAATCTACATTACGTAATAGTAAATTAAAACCACTTACCTGGCATGCGGCGTCCCTGGGCTGCCCTCCTCCTCTTCCTCGCAGTATCGGTAATCCTTGAGAAAACTGCGCATGCGCACACGCATGCGCATTTCTCGAGAGTGGTTTTAATTTACTATTACGTAATGTAGATTTACTTGATAATATAGGGGAGGTGGAGGCGGGGGCTGGCCAACTTTGCTCGCTACGGAGTGTGCGGAGATTTGCTTTCACCGCGTTCTCCATGGAACGCGGAGGAGGCAAATCTCCGCACACTCCGCGGGCGGAGCGGAGGTCTCCACCCAGGGTTAATTGGCTGTGATACATATCTTGAATGTGAGGTGTTCCATCTAGCTGGTGGGGGTGTCCATGTATGTAGTGTAGCTGATGGTATCTTTGAATATGATGGTGACTCCTCCTCCAGGCTTGTGCTGATGGTCTTGCCTGGTGATCTTGTAGCCGGTGAGGAGGCTGTAGCAATGTCCCAGCACAGGTAGGATTTAGCCATGTTTCCATGAGGAAAAGCATGTCAGGAGCGTGGCCGTTTAGTAAGTCCCATTTCTCTGTGGCCAGTTTCTTTTGAGGAGCACACATCCGAGTGTGGCATGTTGTGTGGGTGGTGTTTGGTTTGTGTGAAAGAGAGGCTGGTTTGTGTGAGAGTGAATGAGTGGGTGCTCGGTGCTGTTGGTGTATGAGTGGTGAGTGTAGGGTGTGGAAGAATGCAAGAGAACTTGCAGGAGGTGCATGTGAATGCTCCTTTCATGTTGTGTGGTGTGGTTGGCTTAGTGCAGTAAGTGGCGACTGGAATGAGAGCATGTAGGAGCACAGCAGGCTAGCAGTGGGTAGTGTGGCAGCCGGGGTTCCTGGTGCTGGGATCGGTCCAGGTGCAGAGAGATGCAGACAAGCTTGTCTTTGGAGCACCCATGGTGCGCCCGCTGCACTTCCACGGTGCAGACGCCATAGAGTGGGTCCTGGAAGCGAGGAGGAGCGCAGTGTGCCATGAGCGGGAAACCAGTGATTTCACTTCCTGTGCAGATGGATGATGAGAAATCTAGTGATGTCACCTCCAGTGCATATAGGTGATGGGAAATTAAGTCCTCTTGCTTGAATTCTTCTTTTAAAGATGGTTTTGGTGAAAAACCAGAGATGTCACTTGCTGTGCAGTTGGATGATGGGAATTCCAATGATGTCACTTCCTGCGCAGATGAATGATGAGAAATCCAGTGATGTCACTTCATGTGCAGATGGGTGATGAGAATGGCAAAAAAAAAAGATGTGTGAAGGGCATGCTAAAAACTCGAATCTAAACCACAACACCTAGTTGCATAGTAGTAATAATGAAAATATCCAGTTTGTACATCTCAGCAACAGACAGCTCTAGCCGTTCGTAGACAGACCTATTATTTTCAATACATAACGTTTACATTGAGTGGACTTTGGACTAGCTCCTTGCTCATATTTGAATGCCTTTATACCTTAGATGACTGTTCTAATTCAGTGGATTTCCTCCCCGTTCTTGTGATTTTCCCAACCAGTAGCATGTTGGCCTGACAATGTTCTGATTAAATGAGTGATACCCTTCCACTACATACTTGAAGGGACTCTTCTTTTGTATTCAGCACTCAGTGAGAGTACATATGTTTCTTGCCTCACTCTCCTGCTTTTTGTTCTGCTTCCCCACATGCACTCTTTTTTTCAGTCCCTCCTACCCCTTCCCCTTATGGTCCCCTAGCTTCTCCGCATCCCACTCCATGTTAAATTCTTTATATTTTATTAATTTATATATTTTACGATGTCTGGGCAGCTGCAAAATATTACTGGGCCGCTCACTTCTTTTTTTGCTCTTTGCGAACACTTTTTAAAATGCCTTTTATTTTGTTTCACTGGTATACCATGGCCATTATCCATACTAAAACGGTAAATAAAAAATGCCCACCATGCGTCACAAGACATGCATGCACAAGTGTCAAGATGGATGCGTGTGTGTTGGCAGCCATTTTGGAATTGTTTTTTTTCCTCCAAGAAAGCCTGCCATTCATTTAGATGCCTCCTAATGAGTATGTTCACATGTGGTCGGCAAAACACATTGGCAATACAAATAGCTCGGTCTGCTATAGTTGAGATCTGTTGGCTTTGCTAATGTTTGTCCATAAAGCGCTTGCTACTGGTGTTCAGCCTGTGTACAAGCATCTGCCTTACATAGCAGATAATGGGACTGAGATCCAGGAAGATAAAGTAACAACTTTCTTTGTGCCCCTCACTCACAAGATCTCACAGTGTGGCAAAGCAGCAGAGTTAAGCTAATAACATTAGACATCAAGAAAGAGTAATGGCAAATTAACTCTGAGACATCCAAATGCAGCAGTTCTCTAGACACTAGTCCATCCTCTGAACACGAAAAGTGCTATTTCTGCTATGGATGTTAGACAACCTGTCTAGATAAGGCTCAGTAGCACTGCACTGCTGACAATTATATCTGCCAGCAAATATATAGCTAATGATACTTTCACCATCATAACGTATCTAAGGACCCCCTGGCATAATGTTTCCCAAACTGTGTGTCATTGGGTTGCAAGGCAATGTTTGGTGCGTCTCGAAAGTCCAAGCAATAAGTAAAGATGCCTTTAAATTCTGTATTTATCTTGTCACATTTGCTATGCTCCAAAAACAGAGGTCAAATGCCAGGCAATGTCTTCTGACAAATTGCTGCATACTTGTTTACAATGGGGTTGGTGTTTAAGAACTCTTGTCACTTCCTCGTTTTTTTGTAACACACAGCAAAATGTAAATACTTGTAAATGAACTGTATACATTCAGCAGATAGAAAAGAAAGAGTGAGGCACATTTGTTTGTAGGTCTGAAGTGTGATGGAAACAAAAATTTTAATAGGTTCAAAACAAATCAATACATTTTACTTGGTGATGCACAAATGGTAAATATTCACTGAATCCCGATTTCCACACATCATCATTTGTGTACAATATCGTTTAATCAGTAAAGAGTGTGTCTGTGCAAATTAAATGGCCATTTCAAAGGAAAATTTACTGTCTGTAATTGACAGTGCTCTACCACATGATGCTTTCGTTACATTGAATAACCCCCCCCCCCGTGCATGTCCATTAAAGCTAGGTGGGTCACCAACATGTGTCGTTCTGAAAATTGGATCATGGTTCTAGAAAGTTTGGGAAGCACTGCACTAGCAACTTTGATTCGGCTCTCCCACCCCTGGGAATACAAATGGTGTATCCATGGGAATACAAATGTTTTTTGAATATGCACAGTTCCATTATTTAATAAGCATTTGAGATTGGTCCTCCTTTATTCAAGTATAAATGAAATGCCAAAATACATGGGAGTGGACTTGGTTCTTATTGCACGAGCATTAGGAACCACTGCTACAGGCACTTCCACCTCTATCCCACCTATTTGGTGAGTCATTAAACTTGGGAAAATGCCCCTTGATTTTGCTCCAGGAGTGTCAAAAATGTTGCACTTAAAAACAATTGGACCACCGTGAAGATTCCTAATGTACACTTACGTAGTAGATAAAACTTGTTAGAATTTGTCATACTCCCAACATGATAACATCAAAACAAACCAGGTTGGGGCTCCTAGGAGAACTTTTATTTTTGTTAACATACCTATGCAATGGGTTCACCAGACAGAAGAATTTATTCCTTGGTGTAAGGGTGTAGTTCATATAATTTCCTTCTTTTTGAAAAAAAAATCATCTTTTTATTGAGTTTTCAAAACATAAGAAGGCAGTACAGTATGAACCAATGGCAGGTTTAGGGCAGTACACAACCAAACTGGTCACTGAGGCATAGTCAAGGCAAATCATCAGAGACCATTAATAACTGGGAACAAACACATACAAGCCCACTAGGCCCATCCAATCAGCATGCAAGTACCACCAATGGTAATTCAGCAATCCTTCAAAATTCCCGCCATAGGGACCAGATTTTTCCCCCTTTTCTTGGGCATCCTCAGCCAGCATATGTCTTTTGTTCTGCTAACATGCACAGATTAATTTCTTTCTCCCAATTTTTCACCTCCGGTGCACTTCTCGCTACCCACTTGAGCAGTGTTCCCCTTGGCCACCCCCAGACCCAGGGACAACCAGACTTACCATATCTAGTCGGGGGATCGGCCTCCCAAATATGCAGGATACAGCATTTGGCCGTGTCAGGGACTGCTGTGCCCAGGACCTCTCTAATAAGTCCTCTAAGCACTGACTAGTAGTATCGTATCTCCGGACAGGACCATATTGTATGAAGGAATGTACCTGCTTTCCCACATCCCCAGAGGCAAAGATTCATGGGACATCTGCCCATTGTGGGCAAAGTCATGCAGGAATAGTAGGATCGGTGCAGGATGCGCAGTTGGACTATTCTAAATCCTGTTTTAATAGCAATCTCTCTGGGCACCCGATGGCCTCTTCCCATTCACCCTCCTCAAAGTCGCCCACCTCAGCTTCCCATTTGGTCTTAAGCTTTTTCAGGATATCTGAGGAGTTATTAATCAATTTTTTGTACATTAGTGAGATCGCACCTTTATGTAGCAGTCTTTTAAGGGTGAGGAGTCTTTGAGCCGGTCGTGTTTGGGGATGTGTACTGCTGACGCATGCCGAAGCTGGATGTATGTGTCCGAGGGCATCAGCTCGTACTGCTCTTGCATTTTAGATAGTGTGAGCATGGAGTCCCCCTTCCATATGTCCTCGAGTATGGATATACCTATTAGGTTCCACTTTGTGAATCCCCGTGACCTCCCCAGCTCCTTAAGAATGTCTCTGGACCAGCGTGGGGGTCATTTCCGCTGGTTTCCCCTTCCATCCCAAAAAGACGGTAGCCTCCCCCTAGGTTTGCGTCACTGTTGCGTATGCAGCAGCATTAATTTCGAGGTGGAAGATCTGTGTAGCACCCTAGAGACCCCTCCTGTCCCCAAGCCAGTCTCTCCAGCCTGAACACTGGGTCCTCCCATGCAGAGAACGCCCAGTCATTAACCACCGCTAGGTGAATGGCCCAATAGTATTTTCGTATATCAGGCAGGCCAATCCCCCCATCAAATACTCAGTGCATTAACTTTTGAAGAGCAATTCGAGGTGGGCCAGTATCTCAGAGTAGTAGTCGGAGCGAGGCCTCCATCTTACTGAAAAATACTTTTGGTAATTGGTATGGAGTATTTTGGATCGCATAGATCATCTGGGTAGTGTCATCATTTTGGACATCACTGCTCTACCCAAAAGGATAGGGGCAGTGTCTTCCAATGCTGCACGTCTGCAGCAAAGCGGTCCAATATAGGGGCCAGGTTTTTGTGATAAAAGAGCTGTGGATGAGACGTGACATTGATCCTCAAGTGCCTAGATCTGTCGTTAAACATGGGCATGAGGTTGTTCCTGTGCAAGGTGGGTGTGGGGTCTGTGATCAGGTGCATGAGGGACATACCCCAATTAATAATGTACACCTAGTATTTCCCAAAGAGTTGGAGGATATGCATCAGTCTGGGAATTGTAAGTTCAGGGGTCTGTGACATAAAATAAAGTGTCATCAGCGTATAAGGAAATACGCTTTTCCTAGGCCTCTCCCTAGTGTATGTGTCACACCAGGGGGCTCCAGCCTGACCCTGGCTGCCAGAGGTTCCAGGGCCAGGGCAAAAATCAGTGGGGATATCGGGAAGCCTTGTCTTGTCCCTTGTGCAAAGCAATCTACAGGATACCACCCCATTTACCTTGATCTAGGCCATGGGGTCCTGATAGAGGAGATGTATCCAGCCTATGAATTTGGGCCCACATCCCAGCCTTGCTAGCACTCCAAGCATGTAGTTCCACTCAAGAATGTCAAACGCCATTGAGGCATCCATCAACAACACCATGGTGGATATCCTAGCATTCGTCGACCCGGCCAGCACCCTGTAGAGCCGATGGAGGTTGAGCCTAGGCCCCCTGTTTGGCATGAAGCCTGACTGGTCCAAATGTACAAGGGAGGTGATTACCTGATTGAGTTGGTTGTCTAATAGTTTGGCTAGAATTTTTATATCCACATTGAGGAGGACTATTGCCCTGTATGAGCCACATTGGTTTGAGGGCTTCCCTTCCTTGTGGATTGCAACTATTTTGGCCTGCCTCTGACCCTCTGGAAGCTAACCCAAAGATTTGGCTTCCAGTCACATCATCTTTAATAAGTAGGGCTTTAGCTTATTGGCTAGTCACTTGTGGAGATCAATGAGGAGTCTGTTAAGTCCCATCACCTTTTCGGAGCCGAGGGAACGTAAGGACTGGCCTATTTCACTAGGTTGTATGTCAGTATCCAACATCTACCTATGTTCCGCTGTGAGCTGAGGTACCTTGATGTCATCTATGAAGACTTTAATGTCAGATGGTGTAAAGTGTGTCTTAGAGGAGTAGAGGCTCTCGTAATAGTCTGTGAAACCCTCTACTATGCCCTCTGCATCAGACCCCCCCCCCCATAGATGGTTATGCGTAGGACCCTGCTGCAGGCCTGATCTCTTTTTTCCAGCCATGCAAGCAGCTTTCTTGCCTTGTTGCCCACTTCATATATCCTTCTCTGGGTCAGTATGTGGCATGCCCATGCATTTGTCTTCAGCCATATTCATGTATTCTTTCTGTTTTAGGCTAAGGGCATGTGTGTCCCCTTCGGCCTCCCTGTTCTGTACTTGAGTTTCTAGGTCTGCAATCTCTGCCTCTAGGGTATTGAGCTTCTCCCTCTTCATCTTCATTAGCAATCAGGGAGTAAACCTGACCTCTAATCACCATTTTGTACGCCTACCAGAGCGTCAGCTGTGAGTGGACGGTTTCCTTGTTTGTTTCAAAATATGAAGAAGTTGTCTGTCCTAGCTCATGCATCAGTGTCTTATCTGTTAGGTGCCAGGAACTGATGGCCATGGGCCCGCTTGGCCTTTTTGAGTTTCTCCAAAGCTCCAGTCATTGAGGTGAGTGGTCCGAGATCCCCCTGGCTAAATGTTGAATCTCAGCAACCCTGGGCATGTTGGTGTGCTGTGTAAATATGTTGTCCAGCCTTTAGAAGCTGTGGTATGCTCCAGACAGGAAAGTGTATTGGCTCTCCTACAGGTGACAAAGGCACCAGGTGTCTACTAATCCCAGCGCTGCCGCAAAGGAGGCTAGAGTAGAGTTGAAGCGGATTGACTATGCCTGTGAGTGCCTATCCATGTCCTCAGCCATGACCGCATTGAAGTCCCCACCCATAAGTAAGAGGCCTTCCGACATTTGGAGTAAGAAGCCACTCAACCCCGGGAGTGTGATCTGCTGGTGTCTTGGTGGGATGTGTACTGAGCATAGATTGATTGCATGTACCTGATTTGGCCATGTATTTCCCCTGGGGGTCGGTCCAGGTCTTGTGTGGGGTGAAGGGGACATTGTTTTTGAGTAGACTTCCACCCCTCTGGAGTCAGTTGTGAAACCTGCATATGCGGTCATCTTGTACCCACATCTAAACATAGCTTTGCGGAAGTTGCCCAAGAGTTGAGTCTCTTGCAGCAGTACAATGTCAGGATTGTGCCATTTGAGGTACTACATTATTATTGCCCGTTTTAGCGTGTCCCCCAGTCTGCTCACATTCCAGGACAGGACCTTCAGACAGATATGAGGGCAATGTGTCAGGGTGGTTCCTGCATGCTGGATTTTGTAGTGTGCCCCATGCAATAGACATAGTGTTCTGTGTGTTGCGCCTACAATAGGATTTGTCACTTAGAAGTAACATTAACATGAACTTCTTTCCCCCAATGAATGCCATTCCCTGACAACCTGCTTAATGAGCTTAGTGACCCACCACCCCTCAACTTGCAGAGCACCTGCAGCCCCTCCGAACATGTTAGCAACCCTTATAACTGGGGGGTGAGTCTCAACAATCAAGACCTTCGAGCCTATAGCTCAACCATATAGGATTCTTGCAGTTGGATGCCCTCGCTCAGGGGGTGCTATTTCATGTTTGACATGACTTTGCTGGCCCATTAACTCTTCCCCCCCTCTGATATTGTTGTTCAATGCACAGTGTCAGTCTTTAAGAGGGGGGGTAATCAAGTATCATTTCATCACTAGGTTCTATGCAGCGTGCTTCTTCTGAATGCCCTTGGTCTCTCCTCTGGATGATGCAGGTCCGCCTCCCTTGGTTTCACTGCTGATGTCCCCCTCAGCCTTACGGTGGCCGCCACACTGTCTGCCACTGGGGACCAGGTGCCAGCCATCCAACCACCCCCAAGCCTACTCAGGGGAGTCAAAGTGCCATTTTTTTCCCTTTACAATTAAATGTAGTTTAGCCAGGGAAAGCATCATATACTTGAGTTCTTTTTTGCGGAGGACTTTTTTGACTTCGGTAAAACTATGCCGCTGTTGTTGGACTATAAGAGTTAAGTCCAGATACAAATTGGTTGAGGTGTTTTCGAACTTTAGATCTGGTTGTTGCCGCGCAGCCTGGAGTATTGGGTTGCAATCTCCATGGTTAAAGATTCTGGCTATTATAGTTCAAGGCAGCACCCCGGCCTTGGCGCAGTCACAGGCACCCTGTGGGCCTGCTACACAGGGAAGAACTTTGAGAGAGGCCTGGGCTGGAGGATGTTGATGATGAAGTTTTCCACGCTTGGTCCCTCAGCGCACTCAGGCACCCCCACCAGGTGGAGATTGTTGCACCTAGACCTACCCTTTAATCCTCCAATCTTGCTTGCATGACGGCATTGTCTTTTTGCAGGCGATCCACTTGCTTTTGCAGAGTGGCAGTATTGTCAGAGAGGTCTGTCACTTTTTTTTCAGTATCTTTCAAACAATCGCTTGTTTTGTTAACGTCGGCCCGCAACAGTGACATTTCAACCACAAAGGAGTACATTTTGGGCTCCAGCATGCCCTTTTTGCCTTGGAAGGCGGCCATGATCTCTTTGAGGTTCGTCTCCGGTGCCACATTGGATGGGCTTGGCAGTGTGCCTGGGGGCAGAGCTGTGTGCCCATGATGACTGCATATTTGTCCATCTTGTAGTGCTGTATCACTTTTCCCCCTCTGCCATCCACCATGGTGAACTGGCGCCCCGAGGGAATGTCCGTGTCTTCATGAACCCCCCAGTGGAATGTGTGTTGGAGCGTCATTCACCGCTGCCTGCCAGGAGATGGGGAGGGGCAAAATGAAGTAAAGGGGGGGGAAGCATACTGCTGCAGCCCCCCGGGGCCACTCCCCAATCCTGCAGCTGTCTGGTGTGCACATCGCCACTGCCCCACTGATCAGAATGTTATTCAGATTAGTTGACTCACAGAAGGGCACCACTTCCCCACATGAGGCTAATCCAACCTGCCCCAGTGCCGGTCTATGGAGCCAGGTTAAAGACTTCCTGGGCTGCCTTGCAAGCCCACGATGTCCTCTGTGTGGTCTGTGCATGTCTTCCTAGTATTCTCTGGTGTGGGATGTCTCATGGGTCTCTCTCTCTCTACGAGGTCCACCACGTTTCTACTTGCAAAAGGAGAGGGGAGCTCCCAGCACTCCCCCTAGGCATTGATTATAGTCCTTGTGTGCCCCCAATCTTCTCCGTTGTCCATCAAGGGGACCTGCAGGTCCTGGCCCAATCCAAACAAGGTAGGATTTCCCCACAGGCTGCCCAAGTCTCCAGGCCTGATTAGGCTGTCCCTATGGGGGCCCACTGCACCCCACAACATTTCCTGACACCCTGTTTGCCCCCCCACTGCGGCTCAGGCACTCACCCCTCACAGACGTTTCTGTACCATGCTTGCCATGCCCCTCCTCACCTCTGCACAGGATAATGCAGTTTCTGGGGACCCAGGGCCCACCACTGGCCACCTTCAATGCTCTCTGTCATTTGGGAGGGGGGTGAAAGGCATGACCAGCTTCCACAACTTCACGGCACACCCACAAACCCACCTGCAGGTCAGGTCCATGGTGGCTGCCAATGACAGCGGTAGGCAAGCGTGGAATATTCTGTCCCCACTGCACAGGACAATGCCTTTTAAGGGCCCTGGGGCCCTCCGTAGGCTGCCTTGGATGGTTTCCCTCAGGTTGGCAAGGAGGGGGAAAAGCAGAACTAATGACCATGATTTCACGGCTCCCCCGACGGCTCTCTCTCAGGCCAAGTCTGCGGTGGCCGCTGATGATCAAAATGGCCATCGCCGGTCTCTAATGCTGCCGGTCCCACAGGGATCTTCCAGACAGGCCTCCAGCCACTAAGGATGCCCCGCCCCATGCTCCAGCCACTCAGGGCCCAAGCGACAGCCCGGTCATCGTGCCTCAGCCCCACGCTGAGTGGAGCCTTTTTCTTCCTGCCACCGGCCAATGGGTCCGGTGCAGCGATCTTGCACCAGGGCCTAAATTGTTGCGGGCCTGTAACAGTGGGGCCCTCAGGATATGCGCTCCAGGGTGGCATCCCCGGACAGCTCGTCTCTCTCCACGTCCTTGGATGGTCATGTTGAGCAGAGGCAACTTCGGATACAGGGTGGACTATTGCATGAGGTGGCGAGGATGTGGGAGCCTCACTAGAGTGCGGCCGCCATGTTGGGCTGTTGGCCACAACTCCTCATATAATTTCCTTCTTGTTTTGTCACAAAAATATCTGTGTGTACTGTAGTACTTGTATCTCTGCTTTCTCCCTATTCTCTCATGAAAATTGTGTAATTCTCCAGTATCCATAAGAGTTTTCCTGTTTTCTCCTAAGAAGAAAGTAACTGTCCAGTGTCCTTAAGAATTACTTCCCTTGGTAGGGTTTTTCCCACAAAAGATTTTAGTCTCTTCAAGAGCAACCTCTTTCTCCTGCTTTATCAGTTCTTGGCTGGCCACAAGGAGTCCTCATTATTCTTTCCCTTTAATTCTGCCATATGCGTTGGAGTAGCCAGAAATGATAGAGAGGGTCATTCAGTGGTCTGTCCTCCGCCTGATGTCCACTACCAGTCTGAGAAGCCAATTTGAATTAGGGGAATCAAAGACCTCTATTCCGACTGTTCTCTTATTGGCTGGCCAAGCTGCCAATTACTTCTTCATGAAGGCTGTTGTATTTTGGTTGATAGACACAGCTTCCGACTGACCATTCGCCTCTCTCCCTAAAAACATCAAACCCTAACAATAATATTATAATTGGCATCTTGTAGGGAAATTAACCCTTCCTCGTACACCCTTGAATTCTCACAGTGGGCTGCAACTGGGCAGCCAAGGCCTCCCCAGTATGGGGTAAACTATTGTGCATATGAAGTTTTGTTCTCGCTCTGGGCAAGCTCAGTCTACAACAGTGGGACCTGCAAGCAGCCGGTCAGAATGTGTAAGTCTCTCAGGGATTCGGGTTAAGCTAGCAGCAGACATGAAATACACTGTGTGAGGTAAAGGGTAATCCTCTGCCTAACCATTTCGAGACATCTCACAATGGGTGAGTGCCATCTCAAGAGTTCCGGACACCAGAGTTAAAGCCAAAGTACTCTTTATGTGAACCCTTCGTACTATTGGCCCTAAGTGTAGCCCTTTACATATGCTGTACTGGATCCCCATCAGAGCTTCCATTCATTTATTTATGACTAGAAAGACAGTTAACGAAATCTCTTTTTTTAAATTCATTTTGCCAGTTTTCTGAAGTAGATAAATGATGAAGGGATGCAGAGGCCTGATGGAGGCGAACATTACTCGCAGGCACTTATTTGTAAGAGTTTTCTGGGCCTGGGCCCTCAATCTAACACTAAACTCCAATGATTTATTTGCAAAGTGATCAATAGTAGACCAGGTTTAAGCTAAGTGAATTCCCATGCCATAATTGTTCTTTTAGACATCTAGCATTGGGTGCAAGCTTTGCATTTGCTTCCATTCTATATGTCTGGGTGATCTGGGACACAACACAGCCGCTCCATAAGCCAACTCTGATACTATTTTGAGAATGTACACTAATGCAGTTGGCTACATTGCCAGGCTGCTATTTACTATTTGCCCAATTTGGTTGCCTTAAATCTGTTGTATCTACTTGTATTAAGATGAGGGATTTTATTCAGTATTTTTATTTGTGATGCCAAATGTCAATTAAAAGTGAGGCAACCTTTGAAAATGTGATTGTCTTTGAATTTAAACCAATTTAGTTTCCTTCACCTATTTTGCTAAAGTAACCACGTAGGGCTGAAAATCAAAGGGTTTAAGAGTTGGACATGATGCTTTGGATTCATCAATTTACTGGTTGTCCCCACTTGAAACAGTTCTTGAGATAGATAACGAGAACATGAAAACATAAAAGCACATTAGGTTTAATATTAATTCATCAAAAAGATACTAATAATAATAATTATATTGATAAGGACAATAATAATAGTGATCATATTAACATATCCAGTGTTTCCATGTCTTTATTGTTTAAAGAAGTAGGCCAACACATGATTTGGCCACTCATTTGCCCTTCTTTAAGTTCAGATAAATGCCCAAGTTAAAAAATACAGAGTTGTTCTTATTACGGTTAAAAATTATTATTGGTCCATACAAATTTAAGTTTTTTACAAAATTTGTGTAGGTGCCATCTCGTACAAACAGGAATCCCATTGAATCATTCGTATCCATTATACTTTTTAAGTAACACCATTTTAATTTGAAAGACTAAGTAGACATAAAAAATACTAAAGTAGAAATTAAATTATTCATCAGCTCCAAAACCACAGTACCAAGATCTAATTTAGTAAATAATCTAGTGAATAATAGCCAAAGTTTTCGCAAAAAACCCCAATAAATTCTCATATTTACTAAGATTCTCAGATGCTGCTTTCAAAGTGAAAATGCTGCAAACCTCATGCCTACTTAGGTTACTGTTGTCATTCCCTTTCTGCAGAGGAACTACATTAATGCTATAAAATGTAATAATCACCTGATTTATACATAACATCGAGGACCACCATTTTTGCCATTTCTAAGTTTTGTAAATGACAGGCATTGTCATTATCCAATTTACTTTGACCATGTACAGCACTCCCCTCCCTTTTAGCAAGGTTTGCACTAAAGAAATACCATATACATACATACATTCAATACTACTCGGTAACCCCAAGTCTAACTCAGTCTATGATACTTTTTAAGAAGGTTAAACAACTGAGTTACACTTGGGGTGATTCAAACCTGTGACCTTCAGATCAGACAATTGTCAACAGTGAGCACAAGAGACTATTTACGTGTTTCCAAACTGAATTGTAAGCTGTATACGCAACAAAGTCTCTTATCAGATTTGCTTTAGAAAATTGTTGGGTAAGTGGCAACATCTTTAACATCTTGTAGAAACACTAGTATTTCTTTTGCTTGTATAAAAACTGTCAACAAATACTTTGGCCAAGACCCAACATAACCTTTTCTAATCATTAAAACTGTATGTTGAGTCCCAGACTACAAAAAGGGACACCAGTTGAAGATTTCAATGTTTATCCACACCTCTAAATTCTCTGCGAAAATACACTTTAAACTGTAAAAACACATTTCAGAGTAAATTGCAGTATTGTTTCTGGCAAAAGGCAACAGAACACATAATCTGTACTCTAAATTTTACACTGGTGAACACTAAACTATATATTGTCACAATACACAAGGAAAACAACCTATAATATGATTTCAAGAATTTCCCAAAATGATACTTTTTATTGTACTGACTAACGCCCCAACTCCACATAAAGACAGAGACATACTGTAAGGCCATCATATAAAAACGTATTTAAACCCCTTTTATTGTGTATTACGTAACAATGTGAATTAGCGATGGGATACATTTTAATTCTAATACCAAAAAAGGGATCCTAGGGTCTATTTTCAAAGATAGAAAGAAGATGGGTCAAAAGGTAAAATACTATTAAACTGCTAGCGACTATACCCCACAGTCCTGGCTGGGGGAAATTCACACAGGCTCACATTACATGAAGTACCGACGGACAGGTCAGTGTTTGTTGTTTTTTCAGGCTTTACTCTTTTGACAGCAGCCGCCCTTGAGTATGAGACATATATTGGTGCTTTTCTGCCATACAAAAGTTTTTAAAAATTCTTTTCAATATTGGCAGATTGTAGTAGCGCACGTGACTACTCTGAGAGAATTTTTGTTTCTAAAAGGGCCCCCTACAAGATTATATGAGTACCACACTGGGCAATCTTGTATTTTCGAATGTGCATTTAATTGCTTTTAGACTCAACAATCAATTTTACAACTGAATAGTTAAGATCAATGTCACTGAGTTAGTGTCCTTCCATATTGTGACAATATGGTCCTTGTCACTACAGTTTGTAGCTCCTAATGTATATTTTAGATTCAGGCCAAATGTATTGATAGACCTGGTTGATATTGCTTTAATATAGGCAACTTCTGATATATGTATTACATAGTCATTTATAACAACAATACAATAATTTCTTTTTTAGAGCGGTGACTCCTTCCCGAGCGGTTGCCAGGTTGAGGTATAGTGCCTTGCCCAGCAGTTGCGGGTAAGAGCTGTCCGTTTTGATCTTATTCATTAATACATTGCACACTAGTACTATGACTGCTAGCTTTGTTATACCCCAGAGGGATAGAGAATGTTTCATCGGATGATACTTTGTCTCCACTAGGCAAGATGATCTGGTGTAGCTGAATCTCACCAAGAACATATCCGGTTTTTGTATCCTTTTTCTCCTTTTTTCGTTGACTCATTTGAGCACTTGAAGCAGCAGCATCCTGACAGGTCCTGATGAAAGCCTTGCTCGAAGTTAGGGCGATTAGGCTGAAACATGTCGACCATTATTTTTCACCATATTAGCACGGTCTAAATCCATACCGTTGGTGCACTGTTTTTTAATCCTGACAGCGGGTGCTTTTTAGAATAAAATCAGTTTTTGTGCACCCTCTAGCCAGTTTTAACATCACATTCACTTCTGTTTTTGTTGCGCTGCGCCTTCACTCACAGTAGTTCTGCTCATCCTATGGTCATTTAGTGACATCCTTTAATGAAAACATCCCTGAGCTCCTCCCTCTCAGAGAGGGGTTGTAGCCCTCAAAGGAATTAGTATTTCCTTTGGGAGGAGAATCCCATATGATGAAGCATGTCACCTTTGGTGAGTGAGGGATTTCGTCCTGATAAGGGAATTTCCCCCAGCCAGGACTGTGGGGTATAGTCACTAGCAGTTTAATAGTATTTTACCTTTTGACCCATCTTCTTTCTATCTTTGAAAATAGACCCTAGGATCCCTTTTTTGGAATTAGTAGTTTAAGTAGGGGATATGATCCTTAGCAGGTCTTTAAACTTCCCTTGGACTCTCCTTGTCGGAATCGGCATATTGTTATAGTAATACATTTTAATTCAACAGAAACCTACTGGAGACTGAAAATGAATACATTGTTTATCTGAAGACAATATGTTAATGCAAACAGTAGGAAATACTATTTAAGATTTGTAAAGTGTTGTTGGATGGAAAAAATAAAATGTATTTTAAGATTTACAAGGCATTATTGGGAAGAAACATAGGAAGCAATATTCTGTTGCCATTTATGTATGTGCTAGAAGGTAAAGTGTGCATATGCTTGGTAAATGTAAGAATAGATGGCAGTCTTTGAATTTTTATAGAATGGAAGGACTAACTAACCCTACTCAACACACTTAGAACCGAAGTGGGGTTTATACCTTTTGCATAATGAGCTTGAAAACTCAATAATTCGTTGTGCAAATGCTAGTTAATGCCAAACTGACCCTGCTCAGCTATTAAGAATTGTAAATTTAAGGTAATTCTTCTGTTCAGGTGCAGTCTCCCACCAGTGTCAATCTCCTATGTCTGTAGTAACAGAGGTCCCCACAAAGGCTACTTTATTTGAGATATTTTTGAAGCTAGCGCACAGGACACCTGCTTGGTAAATGTAACATCATATGTCTTAAATGTTAACATTCATCTGCCTTGAGCTGGTTAAAGAAAAAGTGATGGTTTGACCTTCAGTTATAGAATATTACTTTTGTTTAATGAAATTCCAATGTCACATTACATACATTTGAAAATGGGCTTTTGATCTTCGTATTTATCAAAGTGAATTAATTTGTTCTCAGCACCTAGCATCATGCAGGTAAAATGCAATGGATACACACTCCTGGCCAAATAAATCATGAGGATAGACACCCCTTTATTGCCTCTTCCAGTGCACATACAAGAGTTCTGCAATGTGCTCCCTTGCAACAAGGAAATATCAGGCCTGATGTACGAAGCTTAGGCCCACATGCATCAAGCTAATTTGTGCCCGGAAAAATTGCGAATCGGTAAAAAAAGCCTTTGCCGATCGCAAATTAGCTAGTACAGATGCATTAAGCGAAACCGCAAGAAATAGTAGTACTCGCAATTTTAGCGCTTCATAAAATACAGAATCGGTAATACCGAATCTGTATTTTAGGAAGCACAATTAAGAAATCGCAAAATGCGATGCATCAAGTTTTCGCTAATACAGAACCAGCCTAAATTCGCAATTTGCATTCCTTAAACTAGAAGACATCACATCAGGTGGTAAAAATCACACATAATCAAAAACAGGTGTAAATCATCAGCAAACTACTTAAACAGTCCCAGAATGCATCCCACAGACCCACCATGGCAGCGCTCTACGTTGTGGCGAGGAGGATGAGGCTGAGAGCAGCAGCACAGAGGAGAAGGAGGATCCAGGAGAGAATCTTTAGAGTGCGCGTCACATTGCTAGGGCAGACGGAGGAGGAGATCTATGATAAATATAGGCTGAATGCTGCAGCTATCTTGGCTCTAATTGCTGAGTTAGACCCTATACTGCAGCGGCAGACCCGCAGGACACATGCCATACCCACCCATGTGCAGGTCCTGTGTTCCCTGCATCTCCTAGCTTCAGGGTCCTTCCAGGGAGTAATTGCAGCAGCTGGCGGGGTCTCCCAAAGTGCCATATCCCGTTTTTTAACAGTTTCCTAAATGCCATGTTGCAGAGGATACACAACCACATCAGGTTCCCCACCACACCACAGGAGTTGATGCAAACCAAATTAGATTTCTATCAGGTTGCACAGTTCCCGCATGTGATTGGTTGTATCGATGGGACGCATGTACCCATATGTCCCCCTGCAGTGAATGAGTATGTCTACCGCAACCGGAAATCTTACCACTCACTGAACATACAGGTAACATGCAACTCAAAAACACTAATCACTGACATTGTGGCAAGTTACCCTGGCAGTGCCCATGACGCATACATCTTCCGGCACAGTGGAATACACAGACGTCTACTTGCGGGGGAGTTCGGAGAAGGATATCTACTGGGTAAATCAATGTAATACTGTAATTTAAAAATGTACACCATGGTGACACATTGCAGTGACTAATGTATGTTGGTGTCTCACATCCTGTAGGTGATAGCGCATACCCTGTGAGGTCTTACATCCTCACCCCATACCTGAATCCTGCCACTCAAAGGGAGCGACGTTACAATCGTGCGCACATTGCGAAGCGCAATGTTATTGAAAGGACATTTGGGGTACTCAAATCACGATTCCGCATCATACACAAGAGCGGTGGGGCATTACAGTACAGTCCTGAGAAATGCTGTAAGATTGTGGCAACGTGCGCTATGTTGCACAACATAGCCACCAATAGAGGCATCCCCTTGGTGGACTCTGACAGCGAGCCAGAACAGGACATACAGCCGATACAACCACCCCATGCAGCAGGCGGACCACATGCAGCAGAGGGCAGACGTAGAAGAGCAGAAATCACGCAACATTACTTCTAAGGTGAGTAAGCACATGACAACACAGAATTTGGTTAAAGGTTTAATGTGACAGTTGTGTGTATGTGTTAATGCACACATACCATGTACAGGCAATTACATTTCATTGCCTTGGAACTGCAACGGCAGTGTGTATAGGTAACACATATCTGGTTACATCACCAGACTGTTTGTATGTCCAAATGTCTAACGCTTCCTGTGACGGCCCCCTGTGGCCCTTGTAGTAGGCCCAGCTGCATCTGACATGGTGTCTTCTGTGACTGCCTGACTCCTGCTACTGCGCCTCCTGCTATGTGCCACAGGCACCAGGAGGCTGCTAAGGCTGGAGGCCTCCTCACTCTCCCCCCCTCCATGCATGAGGTTCCCACTGGCTGCTGCTGTCTGCAGCCCTTCCACAGCAGTGGTGACCTGGATTAGGCCCCTGGCCACATCCCCACAGCAGTGGGTCATCTCGACCTGCATGGCGACTGCACGCCTGTATAGCTGAGCTGTCGTAGAACTCAACCTGTTGATGGCCCTGGTGTATCCGCGCATGCGCCCCATAGCATGTTGTTGCCTCCTGGTATTGGAGATATGCTCAGCCTGCATGACACTGCACATCTGTTCAATGGCTGTTGCAACACGGTCAAGTTTGTCACCGTGTGCCCTGAACCCCTCAACGAGTGCAGTCGTCTGCTCCTTCATGCAGTCACGAATCCCACCCATGTGTGTGGCCATTGTTCCCAATTGCTCCTGCATGAGTCGCATGTTCTTCTGTTGCAGGCGCTGGACCCTCAACATCTTGGTCTCAAGCACACTGCAGGCAGCTTCACCATCGTCCACAGCAGACCTCAGAAATGGACTTGGCCTTCGCCTGCGGAACGGACTGTGACGTGGTGGTATTGTTACCTCTGGTGGTGGGGGTGGGGGTGTATGGGCAGTGCCCTGTGGGTCTGCTCCTGTTTGTGTGTCCTCCTCACTATCCAAATCGGGCAGTGGCAGTACTCTTCTCCTGCGTTGAGTGGGAACAGGTAGGGGCGAGGATGCCGGCATCTCTTGTCCCTCATCTTGCTGGTCTGTATGTCCCTGTGAATCGTGGATGTCTGCCACGTCACTCTCCTGTGATGCATCTGTGAGGGAAACAGTGCAAGATCATTTTGTTTTGTAAAATGTAAAAAAATCTATTTTTTGCACATGTTTGTGACATTGCGCTCACAGAGGTGTAATAAATTAACCTCTGTGATGTAGGAAGTCTACTGTTGTCACTGCCTTGCTGTACGCTGTTGCATTTGAACTGTGCTACTCCCCCATGCTTTGCCATTACATATGTTTGCATACAACTCCCACAATGCATTAGGGGGTTGCAAGTAAGAGGTGGACTGGACTCATGCCTGCTACACTACGCAGGGTATGCATTTGTTGCACTTTGGCTTACAATTATTTTGCAATATGTTTGGATGTGCTCTTACCTTGGGAGGTCCCCGCATGTCCTGAGGTGTCAATCTGCGTGACCCCGACAACTGCCTCGGGCTGCAGAGTGGATTCCACCAAGTCGTCCATTGGGGTGTTTGCAGGCTGAGTGGATGTTCCCCCTCCTGTTTTTCTTGCAGATGCCAGCCTTTCAGCCACTCTCTCTTTTGCCCGGCTGCGAAGGTCATACCTTCGCTTCTGTAAGTTGCTGATGTCACGGTGTGTGACCCCCACAGAATTGACCCGGGCTTGTATCCCAAGCCAGATCTTCCGCTTGACTGACTCTGCAACATGCAGGGATTGTTTCCCAAACAGCTGGTCATTTTTTGGACGACTTCCTCAGTGAGTATTTCCAGTTCCCTCTCACTGAATTTGATCTTCCTCTTCCTGCCTTCTCCTTTCTGCTTTTTGTTTCCTGGGTCCATTGTAATCGTTGGTCTCAGATTCTGCTAGAAAATGTGTTTTCCAGGCTGTGCACCAACAGTCTTCCTCCTCCTCAGTCTCTAACTCTGCACAGGTGTGTGGTATCTGGGATTCACTTCCTGGTTTGATGTCATCTCCATGAGACGATCGGCGCTTTCGCAAATACCGATTCGGTATTTGCGAATTCGCAAATACGGAATCGGTAAATAAGTAATCGGTAAATATTTTAGCGATTTTTAAGGAATCGCAAATATTTACCGAATTATTTGGTGCATTTCGTTTAGCGAATCTGAAATAGCGAATCCTTAATTTTCGCTATTTTGGAGTCGCAATTTATTTCTTTGATGCATGTGGGCCTTAGTGTTTGCGATTACCAAATTGCGAGTTTTTGCAATTCACAATTTGGCAATCACAAACCATGTCTGTAATTGCTTTAAAATAAAGCAATCTTATTTTTAAATGGAGTCCGTTTTCCTTAAAGGAAAACGGGCTGCATTTAAAAAGAAAAAAATGAAACTTTGAAGTTTCCTATTTTAAGAGTAGGCAGTGATCCGTGGGACCACTTCCTGCTCTTCAAAAATATTTTACCAGCCATTCTCAAAGGGGAAGGCGTCCCTTAGGAATCCCTTCCCATTTTCTAATGGGTGACTACCAACTTTGAGTTGGTGGTTAAGTGTGAATTTTTTGCGACAGCATTTCGGTTGCAAAACATTCGTGCATACCATTTATATTCGGTATTTCGAAGGGACGCCTACAACACGCCCCTTCCAAACACTGAATCGCAAAACCGAAATTGCGATTTGGTAATGAGTTAACAAATTCTGCCAAACCGCTCATTTGCGACCCGAAAAAAGCTTTGTACATGTGACCCATGGTCTGTAACTAGAAAATGGAGCATAGGTTTTTGTTTCTGAACTGTGTGTTCCCAACCATTTGCAGCAAGAAGTGCTTAATTTGTGACAGTGGTGGCACGAGGATAAGTTGACACCAGGTACTCTTGTTATTTGGCAATCTGACATTTGGCAGTGTTGGCTCCTAGCAAGAACTTTGAGCTCGTGCACTTACGTTTTGTAAATGAAGCACTAGTAGCAACTGATTGAAACCACCTCATACTCTCTTGTTAGTTGCTTTGATTGACAAAAGTGGGTGTGCTGCAGAAGAGTTACAGTGTGAGCAGGAGTCCGTCTGGGTGATCGAATAGGTGACCAATGTGATTTCTTTGCCAGGTTTTGGTCAGAGAGGTTATCGATCCAGGAAAGTAGAACAATAGGATGAATAGAAGTAATAGGGGCCAGGCAGATTTTTTTGAGATGTGGGATAAGCACTGCAGGAATTACATGGACACTGATTCTGTGTGGTGGCCGAGAATAGCAGAGAAGTTCTCAGCCATCCTTGCTTATGAAAAATGGTTTGTGATTACCTCTAGCATGAAAAGGGTGCCAGTTTCAGAAGAGGATTTTGGCATGAAAATTTTAACAGTAAGATCTCGACCTCCAACCACTTGTGCAAACTCTATTGCCTACCCATAGGCAAGAGAAGCATATTGAATCATTATCCCGAAGATATGGTATCAAATGCCAGTGGAACTAAAGTTACAAACAGACCTTTTTGAAATTTAAAAAACATCTTAAAACATTTCTGTTCAATCTTAATGGCCTAGCGTAATGGGCTTTGCCATGAAAATCTGTACCCATCATCGGACAAAATCATAACGCACTATCCAAGCTACATATTAATTCCTTCATTCAATTGCAAAGCATTATCTCATTAGGCATAACAAACATTTGGTAGACATAAAATAATTCCCATTGGAGAAGATGCACAATAACTCTTGTTGCAGCTCTCATGCAATACAAATCCTGCAATGTTTTATCTCAAAATAAATAGTGTTTTCATTAAATTGTTTTGTGAGTACAGATATATTATCCACAAAATCAGCAATTCAATTGCGATTAGTTAATATTTTAACTCTGAAGTGTGCTTAAACAGTTGTTTCGTCATTACTGCTTACATGCTGAGGACGTGCTGGGGCCGTCCAGCGCAGCAGCACTTGAGTGCTGAGGATGGCTGCAGTACGTCCCCACACTGGCGGCAGAAAATCGCTCTGGTGTGAGCACCAGAAGGATTTCTTTAATTTGATTTCACTTCAAGCTGCTGGGGAAAACTTTCCCCAGCAACCCAAGGCATTTTTTAAAAACTTGGATTGACGATCAGTGCGCATGGGGCACTGACATTGTTAAAGTTGAAAATGAAAGTGAAATGAGCCAATTGGCTCATTTCACTTTTACTGCTTCAGTGCCCCGGTGACGATCTCAGGCCACCAAACACCAATTCAGATGGGAGAGGTATCATTGTAAATCTCCCCCTTTCAATGGTACCTTTCCCTAGTGGATCCCTGCTTGGAGATCAATGTGGGGTGGTGATCCCCATGCAGCCAGGAGGGAGTGGCTCCCTTGCAGTGGGCTAGTGCCCCCCTCCCCCAAGGCCCAAAAGTCTTTCTACCCCCCGGGGTCATATTGGAGCTAGTTACTTCCAATCTGCCCCCGGGGGAGCAAAAAGCCCACTAGACACCAGGGATTCTGTTTTATTTACACAAATGGGTGGGGGCTGCCCACCCAGGCATTAGGCATGGCCCCCACCCCCTAAAATTACCCAACAGTATTTCGGCCCCCCGTTGGGGACAGATGGGAGATGTTTTCTTCCAGTCTGCCCCTGGTGGAGGCAGAAAGCCCACTGGACCCTCAAGGAGTACATTTGAAGAGGGAAGCGACCACCCTGGCAATGGGCTAATGCTGTACTCTCCCCTCAGCTCCGAACTACTTTCTGCCTCCTTTGGCGAATTTAGAGGCAGTTACCTCCAATTTGCCCCGGGGGAATAGAAAGCCCACTAGATGCCAAGGAGTGTTTTTTTGGTAGGGGGAGTGGCCCTTCTGGTAATGGGCTAGTACTCCCCCCTGCCTCCAGCCAGAAAAGCCTTTCTGCCCACCGTGGGTGGATAGGAGATAGTTGCCTTCATTCTGCCCCCCGGGGGGGCATAAATCCCACTAGACACCAAAGATTATTTTATTTTATAATGTAAAGGGGTGGGCCACCCAGGCATCAGCCCAAATGCCCACCCCGACAAATAAGGCAACAGCCTGGGTTCCCCTCCCGGGGGCAGATAGGAGGAGGTCATTCCTTCCAATCTGTCTCCCGGGGGGGGCAGAAAGCCAGCTAGATGCCAATGATTTGTTTTTATAATGAAAAGGAGTGTGGGCGGCCCACCCAGGCATTGGGCCCATCCTCCCACCACACCAATTATGCCAATGGTCTTTCTGCCTCCAGTAGAAACCAGGGAGATTTGTTTTATTGCTGTTGGGGCAGGAGTGGCCTACCCAGACATTAAGCCAAGCCGCTAACCCCAAAATTACTTTGGTCATCTTTCTGCCTCCCAAGGGCAGATAGGGGGTCTTTCCCCCCAACCTGCCCCCAACAGAGGGCAAAGCGATACAAAAGGGGGGGGTGATGGACGGAACGTTTGAGCCAATCAAACACTCACCCCCAGTCAACTGATCTGGGTTTAATCCATCATCATTCTTTAGCTCACTCCACCACCCCAGTTCAGACATGGCCATATGCAAATCAGTCTGACCCTGTGCCTCATGGGAACAGTCCAGCCCGAACTGCCAAGCCATGTCTTCCCTGGACCGGAAACAAGCATCCTAGGACCGGTTTCTGGCATTCCAGCCGTCATCAGCCAGGCTTGCTTGAATCCAGTGGCAAAGTGAGCAAGGGACCCACGTCTGGGCATACCCCCGCCAACTTAGGGCGAACAAAGCGATACAAAAGGGGATGATGGACGGAACGTTTGAGCCAATCAAACACTCACCCCCAGTCAACTGATCTGGGTTTAATCCATCATCATTCTTTAGCTCACTCCACCACCCCAGTTCAGACATGGCCATATGCAAATCAGTCTGACCCTGTGCCTCATGGGAACAGTCCAGCCCGAACTGCCAAGCCATGTCTTCCCTGGACCGGAAACAAGCATCCTAGGACCGGTTTCTGGCATTCCAGCCGTCATCAGCCAGGCTTGCTTGAATCCAGTGGCAAAGTGAGCAAGGGACCCACGTCTGGGCATACCCCCGCCAACTTAGGGCGAACAAAGCGATACAAAAGGGGATGATGGACGGAACGTTTGAGCCAATCAAACACTCACCCCCAGTCAACTGATCTGGGTTTAATCCATCATCATTCTTTAGCTCACTCCACCACCCCAGTTCAGACATGGCCATATGCAAATCAGTCTGACCCTGTGCCTCATGGGAACAGTCCAGCCCGAACTGCCAAGCCATGTCTTCCTGGACCGGAAACAAGCATCCTAGGACCGGTTTCTGGCATTCCAGCCGTCATCAGCCAGGCTTGCTTGAATCCAGTGGCAAAGTGAGCAAGGGACCCACGTCTGGGCATACCCCCGCCAACTTAGGGCGAACAAAGCGATACAAAAGGGGATGATGGACGGAACGTTTGAGCCAATCAAACACTCACCCCCAGTCAACTGATCTGGGTTTAATCCATCATCATTCTTTAGCTCACTCCACCACCCCAGTTCAGACATGGCCATATGCAAATCAGTCTGACCCTGTGCCTCATGGGAACAGTCCAGCCCGAACTGCCAAGCCATGTCTTCCCTGGACCGGAAACAAGCATCCTAGGACCGGTTTCTGGCATTCCAGCCGTCATCAGCCAGGCTTGCTTGAATCCAGTGGCAAAGTGAGCAAGGGACCCACGTCTGGGCATACCCCCGCCAACTTAGGGCGAACAAAGCGATACAAAAGGGGGATGATGGACGGAACGTTTGAGCCAATCAAACACTCACCCCCAGTCAACTGATCTGGGTTTAATCCATCATCATTCTTTAGCTCACTCCACCACCCCAGTTCAGACATGGCCATATGCAAATCAGTCTGACCCTGTGCCTCATGGGAACAGTCCAGCCCGAACTGCCAAGCCATGTCTTCCCTGGACCGGAAACAAGCATCCTAGGACCGGTTTCTGGCATTCCAGCCGTCATCAGCCAGGCTTGCTTGAATCCAGTGGCAAAGTGAGCAAGGGACCCACGTCTGGGCATACCCCGCCAACTTAGGGCGAACAAAGCGATACAAAAGGGGATGATGGACGGAACGTTTGAGCCAATCAAACACTCACCCCCAGTCAACTGATCTGGGTTTAATCCATCATCATTCTTTAGCTCACTCCACCACCCCAGTTCAGACATGGCCATATGCAAATCAGTCTGACCCTGTGCCTCATGGGAACAGTCCAGCCCGAACTGCCAAGCCATGTCTTCCCTGGACCGGAAACAAGCATCCTAGGACCGGTTTCTGGCATTCCAGCCGTCATCAGCCAGGCTTGCTTGAATCCAGTGGCAAAGTGAGCAAGGGACCCACGTCTGGGCATACCCCCGCCAACTTAGGGCGAACAAAGCGATACAAAAGGGGATGATGGACGGAACGTTTGAGCCAATCAAACACTCACCCCCAGTCAACTGATCTGGGTTTAATCCATCATCATTCTTTAGCTCACTCCACCACCCCAGTTCAGACATGGCCATATGCAAATCAGTCTGACCCTGTGCCTCATGGGAACAGTCCAGCCCGAACTGCCAAGCCATGTCTTCCCTGGACCGGAAACAAGCATCCTAGGACCGGTTTCTGGCATTCCAGCCGTCATCAGCCAGGCTTGCTTGAATCCAGTGGCAAAGTGAGCAAGGGACCCACGTCTGGGCATACCCCCGCCAACTTAGGGCGAACAAAGCGATACAAAAGGGGATGATGGACGGAACGTTTGAGCCAATCAAACACTCACCCCCAGTCAACTGATCTGGGTTTAATCCATCATCATTCTTTAGCTCACTCCACCACCCCAGTTCAGACATGGCCATATGCAAATCAGTCTGACCCTGTGCCTCATGGGAACAGTCCAGCCCGAACTGCCAAGCCATGTCTTCCCTGGACCGGAAACAAGCATCCTAGGACCGGTTTCTGGCATTCCAGCCGTCATCAGCCAGGCTTGCTTGAATCCAGTGGCAAAGTGAGCAAGGGACCCACGTCTGGGCATACCCCCGCCAACTTAGGGCGAACAAAGCGATACAAAAGGGGATGATGGACGGAACGCTTGAGCCAATCAAACACTCACCCCCAGTCAACTGATCTGGGTTTAATCCATCATCATTCTTTAGCTCACTCCACCACCCCAGTTCAGACATGGCCATATGCAAATCAGTCTGACCCTGTGCCTCATGGGAACAGTCCAGCCCGAACTGCCAAGCCATGTCTTCCCTGGACCGGAAACAAGCATCCTAGGACCGGTTTCTGGCATTCCAGCCGTCATCAGCCAGGCTTGCTTGAATCCAGTGGCAAAGTGAGCAAGGGACCCACGTCTGGGCATACCCCCGCCAACTTAGGGCGAACAAAGCGATACAAAAGGGGATGATGGACGGAACGTTTGAGCCAATCAAACACTCACCCCAGTCAACTGATCTGGGTTTAATCCATCATCATTCTTTAGCTCACTCCACCACCCCAGTTCAGACATGGCCATATGCAAATCAGTCTGACCCTGTGCCTCATGGGAACAGTCCAGCCCGAACTGCCAAGCCATGTCTTCCCTGGACCGGAAACAAGCATCCTAGGACCGGTTTCTGGCATTCCAGCCGTCATCAGCCAGGCTTGCTTGAATCCAGTGGCAAAGTGAGCAAGGGACCCACGTCTGGGCATACCCCCGCCAACTTAGGGCGAACAAAGCGATACAAAAGGGGATGATGGACGGAACGCTTGAGCCAATCAAACACTCACCCCCAGTCAACTGATCTGGGTTTAATCCATCATCATTCTTTAGCTCACTCCACCACCCCAGTTCAGACATGGCCATATGCAAATCAGTCTGACCCTGTGCCTCATGGGAACAGTCCAGCCCGAACTGCCAAGCCATGTCTTCCCTGGACCGGAAACAAGCATCCTAGGACCGGTTTCTGGCATTCCAGCCGTCATCAGCCAGGCTTGCTTGAATCCAGTGGCAAAGTGAGCAAGGGACCCACGTCTGGGCATACCCCCGCCAACTTAGGGCGAACAAAGCGATACAAAAGGGGATGATGGACGGAACGCTTGAGCCAATCAAACACTCACCCCCAGTCAACTGATCTGGGTTTAATCCATCATCATTCTTTAGCTCACTCCACCACCCCAGTTCAGACATGGCCATATGCAAATCAGTCTGACCCTGTGCCTCATGGGAACAGTCCAGCCCGAACTGCCAAGCCATGTCTTCCCTGGACCGGAAACAAGCATCCTAGGACCGGTTTCTGGCATTCCAGCCGTCATCAGCCAGGCTTGCTTGAATCCAGTGGCAAAGTGAGCAAGGGACCCACGTCTGGGCATACCCCCGCCAACTTAGGGCGAACAAAGCGATACAAAAGGGGATGATGGACGGAACGTTTGAGCCAATCAAACACTCACCCCCAGTCAACTGATCTGGGTTTAATCCATCATCATTCTTTAGCTCACTCCACCACCCCAGTTCAGACATGGCCATATGCAAATCAGTCTGACCCTGTGCCTCATGGGAACAGTCCAGCCCGAACTGCCAAGCCATGTCTTCCCTGGACCGGAAACAAGCATCCTAGGACCGGTTTCTGGCATTCCAGCCGTCATCAGCCAGGCTTGCTTGAATCCAGTGGCAAAGTGAGCAAGGGACCCACGTCTGGGCATACCCCCGCCAACTTAGGGCGAACAAAGCGATACAAAAGGGGATGATGGACGGAACGTTTGAGCCAATCAAACACTCACCCCCAGTCAACTGATCTGGGTTTAATCCATCATCATTCTTTAGCTCACTCCACCACCCCAGTTCAGACATGGCCATATGCAAACTCAGTCTGACCCTGTGCCTCATGGGAACAGTCCAGCCCGAACTGCCAAGCCATGTCTTCCCTGGACCGGAAACAAGCATCCTAGGACCGGTTTCTGGCATTCCAGCCGTCATCAGCCAGGCTTGCTTGAATCCAGTGGCAAAGTGAGCAAGGGACCCACGTCTGGGCATACCCCCGCCAACTTAGGGCGAACAAAGCGATACAAAAGGGGATGATGGACGGAACGTTTGAGCCAATCAAACACTCACCCCCAGTCAACTGATCTGGGTTTAATCCATCATCATTCTTTAGCTCACTCCACCACCCCAGTTCAGACATGGCCATATGCAAATCAGTCTGACCCTGTGCCTCATGGGAACAGTCCAGCCCGAACTGCCAAGCCATGTCTTCCCTGGACCGGAAACAAGCATCCTAGGACCGGTTTCTGGCATTCCAGCCGTCATCAGCCAGGCTTGCTTGAATCCAGTGGCAAAGTGAGCAAGGGACCCACGTCTGGGCATACCCCCGCCAACTTAGGGCGAACAAAGCGATACAAAAGGGGATGATGGACGGAACGTTTGAGCCAATCAAACACTCACCCCCAGTCAACTGATCTGGGTTTAATCCATCATCATTCTTTAGCTCACTCCACCACCCCAGTTCAGACATGGCCATATGCAAATCAGTCTGACCCTGTGCCTCATGGGAACAGTCCAGCCCGAACTGCCAAGCCATGTCTTCCCTGGACCGGAAACAAGCATCCTAGGACCGGTTTCTGGCATTCCAGCCGTCATCAGCCAGGCTTGCTTGAATCCAGTGGCAAAGTGAGCAAGGGACCCACGTCTGGGCATACCCCCGCCAACTTAGGGCGAACAAAGCGATACAAAAAGGGGATGATGGACGGAACGTTTGAGCCAATCAAACACTCACCCCCAGTCAACTGATCTGGGTTTAATCCATCATCATTCTTTAGCTCACTCCACCACCCCAGTTCAGACATGGCCATATGCAAATCAGTCTGACCCTGTGCCTCATGGGAACAGTCCAGCCCGAACTGCCAAGCCATGTCTTCCCTGGACCGGAAACAAGCATCCTAGGACCGGTTTCTGGCATTCCAGCCGTCATCAGCCAGGCTTGCTTGAATCCAGTGGCAAAGTGAGCAAGGGACCCACGTCTGGGCATACCCCCGCCAACTTAGGGCGAACAAAGCGATACAAAAGGGGATGATGGACGGAACGCTTGAGCCAATCAAACACTCACCCCCAGTCAACTGATCTGGGTTTAATCCATCATCATTCTTTAGCTCACTCCACCACCCCAGTTCAGACATGGCCATATGCAAATCAGTCTGACCCTGTGCCTCATGGGAACAGTCCAGCCCGAACTGCCAAGCCATGTCTTCCCTGGACCGGAAACAAGCATCCTAGGACCGGTTTCTGGCATTCCAGCCGTCATCAGCCAGGCTTGCTTGAATCCAGTGGCAAAGTGAGCAAGGGACCCACGTCTGGGCATACCCCCGCCAACTTAGGGCGAACAAAGCGATACAAAAGGGGATGATGGACGGAACGTTTGAGCCAATCAAACACTCACCCCCAGTCAACTGATCTGGGTTTAATCCATCATCATTCTTTAGCTCACTCCACCACCCCAGTTCAGACATGGCCATATGCAAATCAGTCTGACCCTGTGCCTCATGGGAACAGTCCAGCCCGAACTGCCAAGCCATGTCTTCCCTGGACCGGAAACAAGCATCCTAGGACCGGTTTCTGGCATTCCAGCCGTCATCAGCCAGGCTTGCTTGAATCCAGTGGCAAAGTGAGCAAGGGACCCACGTCTGGGCATACCCCCGCCAACTTAGGGCGAACAAAGCGATACAAAAGGGGATGATGGACGGAACGTTTGAGCCAATCAAACACTCACCCCCAGTCAACTGATCTGGGTTTAATCCATCATCATTCTTTAGCTCACTCCACCACCCCAGTTCAGACATGGCCATATGCAAATCAGTCTGACCCTGTGCCTCATGGGAACAGTCCAGCCCGAACTGCCAAGCCATGTCTTCCCTGGACCGGAAACAAGCATCCTAGGACCGGTTTCTGGCATTCCAGCCGTCATCAGCCAGGCTTGCTTGAATCCAGTGGCAAAGTGAGCAAGGGACCCACGTCTGGGCATACCCCCGCCAACTTAGGGCGAACAAAGCGATACAAAAGGGGATGATGGACGGAACGTTTGAGCCAATCAAACACTCACCCCCAGTCAACTGATCTGGGTTTAATCCATCATCATTCTTTAGCTCACTCCACCACCCCAGTTCAGACATGGCCATATGCAAATCAGTCTGACCCTGTGCCTCATGGGAACAGTCCAGCCCGAACTGCCAAGCCATGTCTTCCTGGACCGGAAACAAGCATCCTAGGACCGGTTTCTGGCATTCCAGCCGTCATCAGCCAGGCTTGCTTGAATCCAGTGGCAAAGTGAGCAAGGGACCCACGTCTGGGCATACCCCCGCCAACTTAGGGCGAACAAAGCGATACAAAAGGGGATGATGGACGGAACGTTTGAGCCAATCAAACACTCACCCCCAGTCAACTGATCTGGGTTTAATCCATCATCATTCTTTAGCTCACTCCACCACCCCAGTTCAGACATGGCCATATGCAAATCAGTCTGACCCTGTGCCTCATGGGAACAGTCCAGCCCGAACTGCCAAGCCATGTCTTCCCTGGACCGGAAACAAGCATCCTAGGACCGGTTTCTGGCATTCCAGCCGCCATCAGCCAGGCTTGCTTGAATCCAGTGGCAAAGTGAGCAAGGGACCCACGTCTGGGCATACCCCCGCCAACTTAGGGCGAACAAAGCGATACAAAGGGGATGATGGACGGAACGTTTGAGCCAATCAAACACTCACCCCCAGTCAACTGATCTGGGTTTAATCCATCATCATTCTTTAGCTCACTCCACCACCCCAGTTCAGACATGGCCATATGCAAATCAGTCTGACCCTGTGCCTCATGGGAACAGTCCAGCCCGAACTGCCAAGCCATGTCTTCCCTGGACCGAAAACAAGCATCCTAGGACCGGTTTCTGGCATTCCAGCCGTCATCAGCCAGGCTTGCTTGAATCCAGTGGCAAAGTGAGCAAGGGACCCACGTCTGGGCATACCCCCGCCAACTTAGGGCGAACAAAGCGATACAAAAGGGGATGATGGACGGAACGTTTGAGCCAATCAAACACTCACCCCCAGTCAACTGATCTGGGTTTAATCCATCATCATTCTTTAGCTCACTCCACCACCCCAGTTCAGACATGGCCATATGCAAATCAGTCTGACCCTGTGCCTCATGGGAACAGTCCAGCCCGAACTGCCAAGCCATGTCTTCCCTGGACCGGAAACAAGCATCCTAGGACCGGTTTCTGGCATTCCAGCCGTCATCAGCCAGGCTTGCTTGAATCCAGTGGCAAAGTGAGCAAGGGACCCACGTCTGGGCATACCCCCGCCAACTTAGGGCGAACAAAGCGATACAAAGGGGATGATGGACGGAACGCTTGAGCCAATCAAACACTCACCCCCAGTCAACTGATCTGGGTTTAATCCATCATCATTCTTTAGCTCACTCCACCACCCCAGTTCAGACATGGCCATATGCAAATCAGTCTGACCCTGTGCCTCATGGGAACAGTCCAGCCCGAACTGCCAAGCCATGTCTTCCTGGACCGGAAACAAGCATCCTAGGACCGGTTTCTGGCATTCCAGCCGTCATCAGCCAGGCTTGCTTGAATCCAGTGGCAAAGTGAGCAAGGGACCCACGTCTGGGCATACCCCCGCCAACTTAGGGCGAACAAAGCGATACAAAAGGGGATGATGGACGGAACGTTTGAGCCAATCAAACACTCACCCCCAGTCAACTGATCTGGGTTTAATCCATCATCATTCTTTAGCTCACTCCACCACCCCAGTTCAGACATGGCCATATGCAAATCAGTCTGACCCTGTGCCTCATGGGAACAGTCCAGCCCGAACTGCCAAGCCATGTCTTCCCTGGACCGGAAACAAGCATCCTAGGACCGGTTTCTGGCATTCCAGCCGTCATCAGCCAGGCTTGCTTGAATCCAGTGGCAAAGTGAGCAAGGGACCCACGTCTGGGCATACCCCCGCCAACTTAGGGCGAACAAAGCGATACAAAAGGGGATGATGGACGGAACGCTTGAGCCAATCAAACACTCACCCCCAGTCAACTGATCTGGGTTTAATCCATCATCATTCTTTAGCTCACTCCACCACCCCAGTTCAGACATGGCCATATGCAAATCAGTCTGACCCTGTGCCTCATGGGAACAGTCCAGCCCGAACTGCCAAGCCATGTCTTCCCTGGACCGGAAACAAGCATCCTAGGACCGGTTTCTGGCATTCCAGCCGCCATCAGCCAGGCTTGCTTGAATCCAGTGGCAAAGTGAGCAAGGGACCCACGTCTGGGCATACCCCCGCCAACTTAGGGCGAACAAAGCGATACAAAAGGGGATGATGGACGGAACGTTTGAGCCAATCAAACACTCACCCCCAGTCAACTGATCTGGGTTTAATCCATCATCATTCTTTAGCTCACTCCACCACCCCAGTTCAGACATGGCCATATGCAAATCAGTCTGACCCTGTGCCTCATGGGAACAGTCCAGCCCGAACTGCCAAGCCATGTCTTCCCTGGACCGGAAACAAGCATCCTAGGACCGGTTTCTGGCATTCCAGCCGTCATCAGCCAGGCTTGCTTGAATCCAGTGGCAAAGTGAGCAAGGGACCCACGTCTGGGCATACCCCCGCCAACTTAGGGCGAACAAAGCGATACAAAAGGGGATGATGGACGGAACGTTTGAGCCAATCAAACACTCACCCCCAGTCAACTGATCTGGGTTTAATCCATCATCATTCTTTAGCTCACTCCACCACCCCAGTTCAGACATGGCCATATGCAAATCAGTCTGACCCTGTGCCTCATGGGAACAGTCCAGCCCGAACTGCCAAGCCATGTCTTCCCTGGACCGGAAACAAGCATCCTAGGACCGGTTTCTGGCATTCCAGCCGTCATCAGCCAGGCTTGCTTGAATCCAGTGGCAAAGTGAGCAAGGGACCCACGTCTGGGCATACCCCCGCCAACTTAGGGCGAACAAAGCGATACAAAAGGGGATGATGGACGGAACGTTTGAGCCAATCAAACACTCACCCCCAGTCAACTGATCTGGGTTTAATCCATCATCATTCTTTAGCTCACTCCACCACCCCAGTTCAGACATGGCCATATGCAAATCAGTCTGACCCTGTGCCTCATGGGAACAGTCCAGCCCGAACTGCCAAGCCATGTCTTCCCTGGACCGGAAACAAGCATCCTAGGACCGGTTTCTGGCATTCCAGCCGTCATCAGCCAGGCTTGCTTGAATCCAGTGGCAGCCTACTAGATACAAGAGTTATTTTTCATGAGTAAAAGGGGTGGGGTGGGTATAGGGTGGGGTGGGTATAGGGTGGGGTGGCCCGCCCGTACATCATGCTGAGCTCCCACCCCCCAAAATAGCCCAACAGTCTTTCTTCCCCTCTGGGTGGCAGATAGAAGGTGTTTACTTACAATATGCCCACAGTAAGGAAAGAAAGTCCACTAGACACCAGGGAGTTTTTCTGTGCCGTATTAAAAAGGGGTTGGAGAGTGGCTATCCACAATCTGCCCAGAAATTCTGAAAAACTGTTGTGCCGATTCTGGACTGGGGCAAGGCACAGTGCACGGGCAAGCTGCCTTTCCCCTTTGTTTTTTTTGGACTATTATTCCCCCCAGTGTGTCTAATGGCCTTTCTGTGGGGGCAGATTTGGGATCCACCCCAGAGGAGCAGAAATACTGATGCACCTATTCTAGGGTGGGAGCCTGGCATGATGCCTAAGTAAGACGCCCCCACACCTTTGTTGTTTGGTAAAAAAAGGGTGTGAGGGGCAGCTCACCCAGGTATCATGCCGTACGCCCACACCAGAATAGGTGCATAAGTCTTTCTGCCCCCCTGCTCCCTGGGGAGTGTATTGTGGGTGTTTACCCATAATCTGCTACGAGAACAGATAGGCCATTAGACATCAGGCCAATAAAATAAAAAAGAGGGAGGGGTGGCTCACCCAATCGCCATGCCACGCTCTCACCCCAGAACAGGTGCATCAATCTTTATGCCAGCTGGGGCTGGGTTGAGGGTGTTCACCCAAACGTTGCCCCCAGGTGACAGAAAGACCACTAGACACAAGGGATTTCAATATGGCACCAAAACAAACAAAAGGCTAGGATTACCTACTCTGACATCGAACCAATACTCCTATCCCAGAATAGGCAATAGATTCTTTCTGCACCTATAGGTACACCAGCATCTGGCTCCGATAGCAAGAGTGGACATTTTGATTCTGTTTGATTTAAAAAAAAAAAAAATGTATGTATGAGTTGCAGAGTGGGGCAAAGTTCCAATATCTTCCTACTTCTATGCTGAAGGCTGCATGTTTAGGACTTGGGTCAGCTGCTACCTGGGTAAACCTACCAAACCCAGGCATTTCAGAAAACAAGACATCTGGCGGGGGCCAGAATGCAATGCCTTGTGTGGATCGCACAACAGTTTATTACCACAATGCCTTGCAAATCTCAAACGTCCACTAAAATCATACATTTTCTTTGTATTTCTTTGATGCAAACCTCTGGAACCACCAAGCATTCACAAAATTCCTACCTCCCAGGTTTCCCCCACTTGTCCAGATAAAAATGCTACCCCACTTGTGTGGCATTATAATAAGTCATTGACAATTGAAAAAATATAGGAGAAGAATAGAAGAGTAAATTCAGCCTAATTATAATTATGGAAAGCCATGATACTCTCGCTATTCTCTCCAATGCATAACCATACTAACCTTGCTGTGCTCGAATGTTAAAGGTTTTCATTTAATATACAATTATTGGCCATCATAAAGCACTGGATAAAAATGAAAATAGTATGTCTCACAGATCTAAACATGATGAACAAAAATTCATACATTTACAATTGAAGACGAAATTAAGGTGAAAAAAGTGTGTAAACTTCAGAGTTACACAGCTGACTACACTTGTGGGAGAATCTACGCATTTAAAGGCATACAATTTTCATGGTATGGTCTCTTAGAATTTATTATAATGAGTTTTCTTTTTTGTACCTCCTCAGTTGATTCACTGTTTTATGTCCTGGAATTTCACCATGTATATTGATATCCTCGTATCACGTAAACTAGGGCTCTGGCCTAGCTCTACAAGGTTTGGCTTTCTCACCCACGGGGGCCTGCACTGAGTAAGGTGCACCAGCGCTGGAAGTCCAGGTTATTGTAGTCCCACACAACCCCATTTGGCATGCCTGCTGGTGTGGTGTCTGTGCTTTCTGGGTTACTAACAGTCCTGTAAAGCGTCATTGATGCAGTGGCAATTCAAACCCAATTTTGTTCTTTAGAGTAACGCAAACAAATACTGTACTATGAAAAGACCCTATATATGTTTAAAAGTGTTTATTTCAACAAACTCATCCTGTTGTTTAGTACATGAGTAATAAACACATAGACTGTAATTAGAACAGCACTTAAAATTGTTTCTAGAAGCGAGAATAATATGAACATTTCTAACATAATTGGAATGTTCTTACCAGCCTAACACCCTAAAGACTACTTCTATGCGCTGCACTACGAGAGCAAGGAGTAGCTAACTTGCTTCTAGTGTTTCTTGGGATTCAGCAGACTGCATGCTTGTTCACAGTGGAGAAGCTGTGATTATCAGACTTCGACCAGGAGAGAGTGCTCCCTGGGAAGGAAAGCACAATTTAGCTTGGCTCAGCTCATCTCCTCTCTGTATTAGCTCTCAGCATAGAAATGGATGCTGCGGCAGTCTGGTAGAACTTTTTGTGATAACCTGGGGCAAAGACCTCTCTGATCCAGTGGTCAGTTCATGAGGTAGATATAGGGTTGGCCACTGACTTTCCCTCTATATTAGGGGACCTTCCATTAACTCAAGACACAACTGATATAAACCAGCATGATGAAAATGCGCCAACTCAGACTACATGCTTATTTTGCACATTCATTGTCCTATAGATACCAGGGAGCTTGTAGCAGACTTGTGTCACCTTAACGTTGGCAAAGTCATTGTTCAGATGAATTTACACTTTCACAAGTACTGTGAAAGATAATGACATACTTCAGACAGGCTAACTTAACATGCTCAAAATGTACTCTGGGATTGGGATATTAACGACACCTGAATTCCGTACTTCCTCCTTTTCAATGTATTGTCAGATCACTGACACAATATTGAAATCAACAATATTGTGTAACACAAATACTGTGTCAAAAATATTGTTTACAAAATATTGTTTCCCTATCCTTGTAAGGGTAAGTACACAAATATTTAAAAAAATCATTTCACACTAAAATATATACAAAAATCCTAATATAGATATATATTCACCTAAAAAAACCAAAGGTTCCAGGGATGTTATACTTAGGCTCAGATTTCACTTGTACAAAACCAGTGAAATTCGGCAGTTATAGTTACCTGAGCTAACTATAACTTACGCCCTGCAATGCACTTCTTATGACCTTACATATTACATCACTCATGACATGGTCAGTGACCTGAAGGCCCCCGCAGTCCCTGCCGGCTCACTCCTCCTGCAGGAGCTGGCATGCTTTGACAGATAGGGAGCTGCTGAACATGCAGCTCCCTGTCTGTCAAAGCAATTGTGCTCCACTTCTAGCAAGCAAGAGCATTTTCTTCTGCTCTCGCTTGCTAGAAGCAGAGCACAGTTTGCTATGTCTTGGCGGAAGCAGCAAAGCTCCCGCCAAGCCATAGCAAATAGCTATGTCCCGGGGGTGGGCACCCCGGACATAGCAAGAGCCGGCCCTTGGGGGGGTGGCGGTCTCCAGGGCCATTATTGGGGGCCCCCTCTTTGCTTGAATTTTTCCCCGGGGAGGTGGTGGTCCCCGGGCTGAGGGAGGGCCGTGTGGTGCCTCCGCATCCATTTTGGCAAAAGCCCCGGGGAGGCGGCCCCTGCGGATGCGTGGGGATCCATTGTGGCTCCACAAACCAAAAGCACAAATTCAATGCACAACAACACATTTAACATTTTTAAGTATTATTTTAATACTATACATATTACAAACACTTAGTAAGCAATTTTGTAAGTGTCTAACTGTGTGAATAGGTGGATGGATAAGTCTGACTAAGTCTGGAAGAGCATATGTCAATTTCTAAGTGAATGTGTGACTAAGAGGAAAAATCTCTGAGTGCGTATGTGAGTGGGTGCATGAGTGTCTGAGTAAATATATGAGTGGGCGCATGAGTTTGCAGATGTGTGACTGTCTGTGTGATTCTGTGAGTGAATGCATCAATGCATGAGTGAGTGTTTGAACGTATATTTTTTAAATTTATTTCGGCGAGGTTCGCAACGTTTCACGAGGGGGCTGCGCTGAGCGCCGCAATGGGGCTGCGACTCCACACACATGAAAAAAAAAACGAATTACCACATTTCACAACTTGTAAGGGATGCCTTTGGAACCCCTACAATACAATACTGGAGTCAGAGTACCCCTACCCTGACTCCTTCTATCCTTTTTAACACTCCCATATATCTCCGAGATTGCACCGGCTGCATAAAATGGCGGCCTTTTCTTTTTTTTAAATGTATTCTGGTGGGGTGCGTGACTCCAACGCGTTCTTACACAGAGGCCGCACTGAGCTTTACATATTTTCTTAAGAACCTCCCTAAAGATGTCGCCAAAGCGAAAAGCCTTCAAGGCCCTATTAAAATAGTGCCAGTTGACTCGGTCGAAGGCTTTTGCTGCGTCAATGGTAATGATTGAGAAAGGGACGCCCTGTGCAGTTACCAGATCGATCGAACCAATTAAGGTATAAACCAAATCCAACATCTGCCTGCCCGGGAGGAAGCCCTTTTGATCTTCATGGATTATCGGCCCCACGATCTTACAGAGCCGGGCATTCAGTATCCCTGCAAAGATTTTATAATCACAATTTAGTAATGATATTGGCCGGTAAAACTGGCACTGGGTTGGATCCTTCCCGGGCTTCAGAATCAGTGCGATGACAGCCTCACTCCACGAGTCAGGTAAAGGGGCAGTGCCTCTAAGAATTTCATTAAACAGTTTCAGCCAGACCGGAATAATTTCATTGATCATCAAAGTATAGATCTCAATTGGGATCGCATCCGGTCCTGCAGCTTTCCCTTTCTTAGCTTTGTTTAGGACAGCAAGTATTTCACTCCCTGTTATATCTTGGGTGAGTATTTTTTGGCTATCCGGATTCAGCTTTGATAGCTGTTTCCCAGCAAGCCAATGATCTATGGCATCTTTCTCAACCGATAAATCTTCGCGATATAGGCCTTGAAAAAATTCTATAAAAGCCTGCTCAATATCCCCTTTGTCCTCCATAACTTGGCTACCCACTTTAATCTTGCTAATATAATTACTCGATCTATCTACTCTACTCTTCATGGCGAGAAGTTTGCCACAATTCTCACCCTGGTCGAAGTCCCTCATTTTGCTTACCTCCCACTTCTGAAGCATGATCTCTTCAGTTTTAAGTCTAAACTTCAGCTGGAGATCTTCAACCTTCCCTAGTAAACTTTCTTTCTCCGCGCCAGAAGCCTGCCCGACCTTTAGAGCTGCCTCAGCCACTGCTAGCTGCTCCTCCAAGTCAGCCATCTCCCTTTTTTCAGATCTAGCCCAGCCCGCTGCAGCACCCTTTAAAGTCCCTCTCAGCCAGGCCTTAAAGGCATCCCACACTATATATAGGGGGGCCGAATCCAGATTATGCTGAAAAAAGATAGCTGTTTCCCTCTTTATCATACCTGGGATGAAAGGTTGTAGGACAAGTCTCCTATTCAGGGTTCATCTCCTCAAAGTGGGCTCTGAGGGAAGTTCTAAGTTTAAGGCTATAGCCCCATGATCAGAGAGGTGGATAGGTAGATATTCTATTAACCTTACTTTTCCTAATTCCGGAAGTTCTATAAAGATGTAATCAATTCTGGAGTAATGGCCATTTTTCTTACTGTAGAAAGAATATTCCCTAGCATGGCCCATTTTTTTCCGCCAAACATCACAAAGATTGAGATTTTTTAATATTGCATAGAGATGGGCTTTAACCCGTGGTGCCGCAATCTGAGTTCTAGGGGAGGATCTATCTAGCTTGTTTAAAAGAACATTGAAGTCTCCGCCTAGTAACAGGGGGGCTTCAAAATCTGCCAGAGCAAGTCAAAGATTATTTAGAGGGGTGATGTCATCCTCGTTGGGGCCATAATAGCTGGCTAACGTATATTTGGCACCCTGGCACCTCACCTCTGCTATTACCCAACGTCCTCTGTCATCCACCTGCGTCTTGATAAGCTCTACTCCTGAATTTATTTTAAAAATTATGACCACCCCTTTCGAGCAACATTGTTGATCAGAAGCTACAATCTTATCCACCCATCTTTGCTTATCAAACAATGCCTTACATTCTGAATGTAACAGGTGGGTCTCTTGGAGCATGAGAATCCCGGCGGAACTATCCTTAAGATATTGCAAGACCAGGCGCTGTCTTCTCTTGACTCTCAGGCCATTCACGTTCCAACATAAAATTTGAAGACGCCCACCTCCCCCAGGACCAGAACTACCCCCCATCATAGTCATGTTTCCACCCCAAGCTACATCTACAGGCAGTTGTTAAGTCACATGAGGTCCCTATTAAGGGTTTTTTTTTTCCAATGCTCCCCACCCACACATGTGCAGTGCCCCCCTCGCCTCCCACCCCACCCATGGGAACCCTCCCTGATCACTTATTGGCAATTAACAATTGCCACTTTGAGCCGAGACCCACTAACCTCAAAGAAAAAGAAAAAAAGTTATCATCATCGGGAAAGCTGAACTCCCTGCAAAACGTTTAAATGATACCTCAACTAGCTGAAGGTTTATTGTGTTGCAAGAAGCTGTCCACCTCCTCAGGAGATCGGAAACTATACATCTTGTTGGCCCACATCACTTTCAAAAAGGCAGGGGACCTTAACTGCACTTGAGCGCCAAGCTCTCTCAACGTATCCATCCGCTTACCCAACTCCCACCTTCTATCCTCTGTTATACGAGAGATGTCTGACCTTATTCTAAAAGATGCGTCTTGTACCTGAATACTCTTAAGCTTAAGAGCAGCACCAAGTAGTTGTTCCTTAAGAAGGTATGATTGGATAAATACCAGGATTTTCCGAGGCTTCTTCCGTCCGGGGTTCAGTTTAAATGGAACCCTATGTACCCGTTGAATCTCAGTTTCCCAAACAGATGCAGAGGCAACATGTGGGAAAGCTTTAGTCAGAGTCTCTATAACAAAGGTTTTAATATTGTCTCCTTCCAGTCCTTCTCTCAAGTCAAGAATCCTGATATTGTTCCTTCTAGAATTATTTTCGAGTCTCTCCAGTCTTTCCGAAAGATCCCTTTCCCTTTCCTTCAGCCTGGTCACTTCCTGAGTGTTACCCTTCACGTCTAACCTCAGCTCCCCCACTTTGTTCTCTAGTTCCTCCATGCGATGCACTAGCACAGCCAGATTTTCCTCTAAGCTGGTGCATGTATCTTGGATCTTCTTTTGGTTTATTTCTGAGGTTGAGAAGCCCTCCTTAACCCCTTCGCTGCTAGGCCTTTTCCCCTCCTGTGCTAAGCCTTTTTTTGGCTATTTGGGGTAGTGCGCGCTTAGGCCCCTGTAACTTTTTGACCACATAAGGTATCCATGCCAAATTTGCGTCCTTTTTCTAACATCATGGGGATTGTAAAGATACCCAGGGTTTGTGGGTTCCCCTGGAGGGGACCCAGAAATTAGTCAAAATACAGCTAAATTTTGTTTTTTTTGGAAAAAGGCAAAAAAGGGCTACAGATGAAAGCGTCTTGATTTTTCCCTGCAAATGGCATCAAAAAAGGGGTTGTGGGGATGAAATCACCATCTTCCCAGCTTTCAGGGACAAGCAGACTTTTGTCAGAAAACCAACTTTTTTACACAGTTTTGGCATTTTTCTGGGACATAGCCTATTTTTGCTATTTTTTGTGCTTTCAACCTCCTTCCAGTTAATGGTAGAAATGGGTATGAAACCAATAATGGATCCTGGAAAGCCATACATTTATGAAAAGTAGACAAAATTCTGAATTCAGCAAGGGGTCATTTGTGTAGATCCTTAAAGTTTTCCTTATAGAAACTAACAGTTAAATAAAGGAAAGATTGAAAATTAGTTGAAAAAAACAGCCATTTGTGTCAACGTTTTCACCTGTAACTTCTTCTAATTATGACAGCTATTTGAAGGCAATATACCGTTATATCCGCTGGACCTTTCTGGTTGTGGGGATATATAGGACTTGTAGGTTCACCAAGAACCCGACGAACCCAGAGCCAATAATTGAGCAACATCTTGCAATGATTTTTTTTTAAGTACCGGGTATATAGCAATTATTTTGGGAAAATGTATACATGGAAAAATTGTTATGAAAGACACCTATGTATTTCTGAAATGGGAACAAAATGTAGATTTTAGAAACAGTAGATATTTGCACATTTCCGAAATTGGGAGTACCCATACTAGCATGAGAATTATAGGTCATTTTTCAAAATGACTTATTTTTTACACATTGTCTTTCATTTGGAAGGCAGAAATGCATCGAAAGTCAATAGGTAATAACAGTTGCTCTACAATTCTGTGTTACCCTAAGTCTCCCGATAAAAATGGTACCTCACTTGTGTGGGTAGCCCTTGTGCCCACAACAGGAAATGGCTCAAAATGCAACGTGGACGTACCACATTTTCACAATGAAAAATTACCCTTTTTTTGCAAAGTGCCTAGGTGTAGTTTTTGAACCCTAACTCTGCCGGCACCTAGGGAAACCTAGCAAACCTATACATTTTTGAAAACTAGACACCCAGGGGAATCCAGGATGGGGTGACTTGACTGCCTCCCACCAGGTTCTGTTACCCAGAATCCCTTGCAAACATAAAAAATTGTCAAAAAATCACATTTTCCCCACATTTCTGTGGTGGAAAGGTCTGGAATCTGCGTGGATCCACAAACTTCCACCCACCCCGCGTTCCCCAAAGTCTAACGAGAAAAATGGTACCTCACTTGTGTGGGTCGGCCTAGTGCCTGCGACAGGAAACGGCGCAAAACGCAACGTGGTCACACCTCAATTTCGCAGTGAAAAATGACCCTTTTTTGGCAAAGTGCCTAGCTGTAGTTTTTGAACCCTAGCTCTGCCGGCACCTAGGGAAACCTAGCAAACCTATACATTTTTGAAAACTAGACACCCAGGGGAATCCAGGATGGGGTGACTTGACTGCCTCCCACCAGGTTCTGTTACCCAGAATCCCTTGCAAACATAAAAAATTGTCAAAAAAACCACATTTTCCCCACATTTCTGTGGTGGAAAGTTCTGGAATCTGCGTGGATCCACGAATTTCCACCCACCCCCCGTTCCCCAAAGTCTTACGAGAAAAATGGTACCTCACTTGTGTGGGTCGGCCTAGTGCCTGCGACAGGATACGGCGCAAAACGCAACGTGGTCACACCTCAATTTCGCAGTGAAAAATGACCCTTTTTTGGCAAAGTGCCTAGCTGTAGTTTTTGAACCCTAGCTCTGCCGGCACCTAGGGAAACCTAGCAAACCTATACATTTTTGAAAACTAGACACCCAGGGGAATCCAGGATGGGGTGACTTGACTGCCTCCCACCAGGTTCTGTTACCCAGAATCCCTTGCAAACATAAAAAATTGTCAAAAAAATCACATTTTCCCCACATTTCTGTGGTGGAAAGGTCTGGAATCTGCGTGGATCCACAAACTTCCACCCACCCCGCGTTCCCCAAAGTCTAACGAGAAAAATGGTACCTCACTTGTGTGGGTCGGCCTAGTGCCTGCGACAGGAAACGGCGCAAAACGCAACGTGGTCACACCTCAATTTCGCAGTGAAAAATGACCCTTTTTGGCAAAGTGCCTAGCTGTAGTTTTTGAACCCTAGCTCTGCCGGCACCTAGGGAAACCTAGCAAACCTATACATTTTTGAAAACTAGACACCCAGGGGAATCCAGGATGGGGTGACTTGACTGCCTCCCACCAGGTTCTGTTACCCAGAATCCCTTGCAAACATAAAAAATTGTCAAAAAACCACATTTTCCCCACATTTCTGTGGTGGAAAGTTCTGGAATCTGCGTGGATCCACGAATTTCCACCCACCCCGGTTCCCCAAAGTCTTACGAGAAAAATGGTACCTCACTTGTGTGGGTCGGCCTAGTGCCTGCGACAGGATACGGCGCAAAACGCAACGTGGTCACACCTCAATTTCGCAGTGAAAAATGACCCTTTTTGGCAAAGTGCCTAGCTGTAGTTTTTGAACCCTAGCTCTGCCGGCACCTAGGGAAACCTAGCAAACCTATACATTTTTGAAAACTAGACACCCAGGGGAATCCAGGATGGGGTGACTTGACTGCCTCCCACCAGGTTCTGTTACCCAGAATCCCTTGCAAACATAAAAAATTGTCAAAAAAACACATTTTCCCCACATTTCTGTGGTGGAAAGTTCTGGAATCTGCGTGGATCCACGAATTTCCACCCACCCCGCGTTCCCCAAAGTCTTACGAGAAAAATGGTACCTCACTTGTGTGGGTCGGCCTAGTGCCTGCGACAGGATACGGCGCAAAACGCAACGTGGTCACACCTCAATTTCGCAGTGAAAAATGACCCTTTTTGGCAAAGTGCCTAGCTGTAGTTTTTGAACCCTAGCTCTGCCGGCACCTAGGGAAACCTAGCAAACCTATACATTTTTGAAAACTAGACACCCAGGGGAATCCAGGATGGGGTGACTTGACTGCCTCCCACCAGGTTCTGTTACCCAGAATCCCTTGCAAACATAAAAAATTGTCCAAAAAACACATTTTCCCCACATTTTTGTGGTGGAAAGTTCTGGAATCTGCGTGGATCCACAAATTTCCACCCACCCCGCGTTCCCCAAAGTCTTACGAGAAAAATGGTACCTCACTTGTGTGGGTCGGCCTAGTGCCTGCGACAGGAAACGGCGCAAAACGCAATGCGGTCCCACCTCAATTTCGCAGTGAAAAATGACCCTTTTTTGGCAAAGTGCCTAGCTGTAGTTTTTGAACCCTACCTCTGCCGGCACCTAGGGAAACCTAGCAAGCCTATACATTTTTGAAAACTAGACACCCAGGGGAATCCAGGATGGGGTGACTTGACTGCCTCCCACCAGGTTCTGTTACCCAGAATCCCTTGCAAACATAAAAAATTGTCCAACAAAACACATTTTCCCCACATTTCTGTGGTGGAAAGTTCTGGAATCTGCGTGGATCCACAAATTTCCACCCACCCCGCGTTCCCCAAAGTCTTACGAGAAAAATGGTACCTCACTTGTGTGGGTCGGCCTAGTGCCTGCGACAGGAAACGGCACAAAACGCAACGTGGTCACACCTCAATTTCGCAGTGAAAAATGACCCTTTTTTGGCAAAGTGCCTAGCTGTAGTTTTTGAACCCTACCTCTGCCGGCACCTAGGGAAACCTAGCAAACCTATACATTTTTGAAAACTAGACACCCAGGGGAATCCAGGATGGGGTGACTTGACTGCCTCCCACCAGGTTCTGTTACCCAGAATCCCTTGCAAACATAAAAATTGTCCAAAAAAACACATTTTCCCCACATTTCTGTGGTGGAAAGTTCTGGAATCTGCGTGGATCCACAAATTTCCACCCACCCCGCGTTCCACAAAGTCTTACGAGAAAAATGGTACCTCACTTGTGTGGGTCGGCCTAGTGCCTGCGACAGGAAACGGCGCAAAACGCAATGCGGTCCCACCTCAATTTCGCAGTGAAAAATGACCCTTTTTTGGCAAAGTGCCTAGCTGTAGTTTTTGAACCCTACCTCTGCCGGCACCTAGGGAAACCTAGCAAGCCTATACATTTTTGAAAACTAGACACCCAGGGGAATCCAGGATGGGGTGACTTGACTGCCTCCCACCAGGTTCTGTTACCCAGAATCCCTTGCAAACAAAAAAAATTGTCCAAAAAAACACATTTTCCCCACATTTCTGTGGTGGAAAGTTCTGGAATCTGCGTGGATCCACAAATTTCCACCCACCCCGCGTTCCCCAAAGTCTTACGAGAAAAATGGTACCTCACTTGTGTGGGTCGGCCTTGTGCCTGCGACAGGAAACGGCGCAAAACGCAACGTGGTCACACCTCAATTTCGCAGTGAAAATGACCCTTTTTTGGCAAAGTGCCTAGCTGTAGTTTTTGAACCCTACCTCTGCCGGCACCTAGGGAAACCTAGCAAACCTATACATTTTTGAAAACTAGACACCCAGGGGAATCCAGGATGGAGTGACTTGACTGCCTCCCACCAGGTTCTGTTACCCAGAATCCCTTGCAAACATAAAAATTGTCCAAAAAACACATTTTCCCCACATTTCTGTGGTGGAAAGTTCTGGAATCTGCGTGGATCCACAAATTTCCACCCACCCCGCGTTCCACAAAGTCTTACGAGAAAAATGGTACCTCACTTGTGTGGGTCGGCCTAGTGCCTGCGACAGGAAACGGCACAAAACGCAACGTGGTCACACCTCAATTTCGCAGTGAAAAATGACCCTTTTTTGGCAAAGTGCCTAGCTGTAGTTTTTGAACCCTACCTCTGCCGGCACCTAGGGAAACCTAGCAAGCCTATACATTTTTGAAAACTAGACACCCAGGGGAATCCAGGATGGGGTGACTTGACTGCCTCCCACCAGGTTCTGTTACCCAGAATCCCTTGCAAACATAAAAAATTGTCCAAAAAACACATTTTCCCACATTTCTGTGGTGGAAAGTTCTGGAATCTGCGTGGATCCACAAATTTCCACCCACCCCGCGTTCCCCAAAGTCTTACGAGAAAAATGGTACCTCACTTGTGTGGGTCGGCCTAGTGCCTGCGACAGGAAACGGCGCAAAACGCAACGTGGTCACACCTCAATTTCGCAGTGAAAAATGACCCTTTTTTGGCAAAGTGCCTAGCTGTAGTTTTTGAACCCTACCTCTGCCGGCACCTAGGGAAACCTAGCAAACCTATACATTTTTGAATACTAGACACCCAGGGGAATCCAGGATGGGGTGACTTGACTGCCTCCCACCAGGTTCTGTTACCCAGAATCCCTTGCAAACATAAAAAATTGTCCAAAAAAACACATTTTCCCCACATTTCTGTGGTGGAAAGTTCTGGAATCTGCGTGGATCCACAAATTTCCACCCACCCCGCGTTCCCCAAAGTCTTACGAGAAAAATGGTACCTCACTTGTGTGGGTCGGCCTAGTGCCTGCGACAGGAAACGGCGCAAAACGCAACGCGGTCACACCTCAATTTCGCAGTGAAAATGACCTTTTTTTTGCAAAGTGCCTAGCTGTAGTTTTTGAACCCTACCTCTGCCGGCACCTAGGGAAACCTAGCAAACCTATACATTTTTGAAAACTAGACACCCAGGGGAATCCAGGATGGGGTGACTTGACTGACTCCCACCAGGTTCTGTTACCCAGAATCCCTTGCAAACATAAAAAATTGTCCAAAAAAACACATTTTCCCCACATTTCTGTGGTGGAAAGTTCTGGAATCTGCGTGGATCCACAAATTTCCACCCACCCCGCGTCCCCCAAAGTCTTACGAGAAAAATGGTACCTCACTTGTGTGGGTCGGCCTAGTGCCTGCGACAGGAAACGGCGCAAAACGCAACGTGGTCACACCTCACTCTCGCAGTGAAAAATGACCCTTTTTTGGCAAAGTGCCTAGCTGTAGTTTTTGAACCCTACCTCTGCCGGCACCTAGGGAAACCTAGCAAACCTATACATTTTTGAAAACTAGACACCAAGGGGAATCCAGGATGGGGTGACTTGACTGCCTCCCACCAGGTTCTGTTACCCAGAATCCCTTGCAAACATAAAAATTGTCCAAAAAACACATTTTCCCCACATTTCTGTGGTGGAAAGTTCTGGAATCTGCGTGGATCCACAAATTTCCACCCACCCCGCGTCCCCCAAAGTCTTACGAGAAAAATGGTACCTCACTTGTGTGGGTCGGCCTAGTGCCTGCGACAGGAAACGGCGCAAAACGCAAAGTGGTCACACCTCAATTTCGCAGTGAAAAATGACCCTTTTTGGCAAAGTGCCTAGCTGTAGTTTTTGAACCCTACCTCTGCCGGCACCTAGGGAAACCTAGCAAACCTATACATTTTTGAAAACTAGACACCCAGGGGAATCCAGGATGGGGGACTTGACTGCCTCCCACCAGGTTCTGTTACCCAGAATCCCTTGCAAACATAAAAAATGGTCCCAAAAAACACATTTTCCCCACATTTCTGTGGTGGAAAGTTCTGGAATCTGCGTGGATCCACAAATTTCCACCCACCCCGCGTTCCCCAAAGTCTAACGAGAAAAATGGTACCTCACTTGTGTGGGTCGGCCTAGTGCCTGCGACAGGAAACGGCGCAAAACGCAACGTGGTCACACCTCAATCTCGCAGTGAAAAATGACCCTTTTTGGCAAAATGCCTAGCTGTAGTTTGTGAACCCTAGCTCTGCCGGCACCTAGGGAAACCTACCAAACACACACATTTCTGAAAAGTAGACACCCGGGGGCTTCCAGGGAGGTATGGCTTGCGTGGATCCCCCAACGTTTCCTCACCCAGAATCCCCTGCAAACCTCACTTTTAGCTGGAAAAAATCACTTTTTTCACACATTTGTGTGTGGGAAAGTGTGGCATCACTGGCCTCACACAAATTTCCTACCACCCAGCGTTCCCTCAGGTCTCCCGATAAAAATGGTGCCTCACTTGTGTGGGAGGCCCAAGTACCCGCGACAGGCAAGGGCCCACAACGTAGTGAGGCGACCTCAAAATTGCCTATCTCAAAACCACCTGGTTTTGCAAGGGGTCATCTGGGTTTTGGCCTCGTGCTCGGCGGCCATCTAGGGAAACCTACCAAACCCACACATTTCTGAAAAGTAGACACCCGGGCTTCCAGGAGGTATGGCTTGCGTGGATCTCCAACGTTTCCTTACCCAGAATCCCTTGCAAACCTCAATTTTAGCTGAAAAATCACTTTTTTCACACATTTGTGTGTGGGAAGTGTGGCATCACTGGCCTCACACAAATTTCCTACCACCCAGCGTTCCCCAGGTCTCCCGATCAAAATGGTGCCTCACTTGTGTGGGAGGCCCAAGTACCGCGACATGCAAGGGCCCACAACGTAGTGAGGCGACCTCAAAATTGCCTATCTCAAAACCACCTGGTTTGCAAGGGTCACCTGTTTTGGCCCCGTGCTCGGCGGCCATCTAGGGAAACCTACCAAACCCACACATTTCTGAAAAGTAGACACCGGGGCTTCCGGAGGTATGGCTTGTGGATCCCCAACGTTTCCTACCCAGAATCTCTTGCAAACCTCAATTTTAGCTGAAAAAATCACTTTTTCACACATTTGTGTGTGGGAAGTGTGGCATCACTGGCCTCACACAAATTTCCTACCACCCAGCGTTCTCCAGGTCTCCCGATAAAATGGTGCCTCACTTTGTGGGAGGCCAGTACCCGCGACAGGCAAGGGCCCACAACGTAGTGAGGCGACCTCAAAATTGCTCTATCTCAAAACCACCTGGTTTTGCAAGGGGTCACCTGGTCTTTGGCCGTGCTCGGCGGCCATCTAGGGAAACCTACCAAACCCACACATTTCTGAAAAGTAGACACCTGGGGCTTCCAGGAGGTATGGCTTGCGTGATCCCCAACGTTTCTTACCCAGAATCCCTTGCAAACCTCAATTTTAGCTGAAAAATCACTTTTTTCACACATTTGTGTGTGGGAAGTGTGGCATCACTGGCCTCACACAAATTTCCACCACCCAGCGTTCCCCAGGTCTCCCGATAAAATGGTGCCTCACTTGTGTGGAGGCCCAAGTACCGCGACAGGCAAGGGCCCAAAACATTTTTTGATAGGCAATGTTGATGTTGCCTCAAAACGTTTTGTGTCCTTGCCTGTCGCGGGTACTTGGGCCTCCCACACAAGTGAGGCACCATTTTTATCGGGAGACCTGGGGGAACGCTGGGTGGTAGGAAATTTGTGTGAGGCCAGTGATGCCACACTTTCCCACACACAAATGTGTGAAAAAAGTGATTTTTTCAGCTAAAATTGAGGTTTGCAAGGGATTCTGGGTAAGGAAACGTTGGGGGATCCACGCAAGCCATACCTCCCTGGAAGCCCCCGGGTGTCTACTTTTCAGAAATGTGTGGGTTTGGTAGGTTTCCCTAGATGGCCGCCGAGCACGGGGCCAAAACCCAGGTGACTTCCTTGCAAAACCAGGTGGTTTTGTGAAAGGCCATTTTGAGGTCGCCTCAATACGTTGTGGGCCCTTGCCTGTCGCGGGTACTTGGGCCTCCCACACAAGTGAGGCACCATTTTTATCGGGAGACCTGGGGAACGCTGGGTGGTAGGAAATTTGTGTGAGGCCAGTGATGCCACACTTTCCCACACACAAATGTGTGAAAAAAGTGATTTTTTCAGCTAAAAGTGAGGTTTGCAGGGGATTCTGGTAAGGAAACGTTGGGGGATCCACGCAAGCCATACCTCCCTGGAAGCCCCCGGGTGTCTACTTTTCATAAATGTGTGGGTTTGGTAGGTTTCCCTAGATGGCCGCCGAGCACGGGGCCAAAACCCAGGTGACTCCCCTTGCAAAACCAGGTGGTTTTGTGAAAGGCCATTTTGAGGTCGCCTCAATACGTTGTGGGCCCTTGCCTGTCGCGGGTACTTGGGCCTCCCACACAAGTGAGGCACCATTTTTATCGGGAGACCTGGGGGAACGCTGGGTGGTAGGAAATTTGTGTGAGGCCAGTGATGCCACACTTTCCCACACACAAATGTGTGAAAAAGTGATTTTTTCAGCTAAAAGTGAGGTTTGCAGGGGATTCTGGGTAAGGAAACGTTGGGGGATCCACGCAAGCCATACCTCCCTGGAAGCCCCCGGGTGTCTACTTTTCAGAAATGTGTGGGTTTGGTAGGTTTCCTATGTGGCCGCCGAGCCCCGGGCCAAAACCCAGGTGACCCCCTTGCAAAACCAGGTCATAATGAGATAATGTGTTGTTTATTTCTGCAGCGTGAAAATGTTGGCACAATATTGCAAGGAAAATGTGACAGACATTTTGAGGTTTGCAGGACATTGTGGGTACCATAACTTGTTGGGATCCACAAGAGAGATATCACCATGTACTCCCATGGGTGTTTCGTTTACGACAATATCTACAGTTGGTAGGTTATTCTTAGACGGAATGTACACCTTGGGAGACAGACTAAAAAGACAAAGATTACTGCACAGCCATCTATTCCTCAAGCACACACACACATACTGGTTGGATTTGGCACGAGGGCAAGTGATGGTTCAGTATATACAATTTTATTAACAAGAGATTTCACAAAAATGAAATGCACTGTCAATAATTGAAAGGACAAAAAACGGAACCAGTGACTCGCAGCTCGTGAGCTGTAAAGCCACGTCAAGGCCCCAACCGCTTTACAGGCCATTCACACACCTTTCATACGTGATACACACAAGACCATTCACACCCCCAGGCACGAAACAAACACATTACAACATTCACAAAAAGGGACAAGGTACACCCTGCTTGAGAAAGACAAAAAAAGATATTACTGCACAACCATCTAATCCTCAAGCACACACACACATACTGGTTGGATTTGGCACGAGGGTGAGTGATGGTTCAGTATATAGAATTGTATTAACAAGTGATTTCACAAAAATGAAATGCACTGTTAATAATTGAAAGGACGAGAAACTGAACCATTGACTCACAGCTCGTGAGCTGTAAAGCCACGACAAGGCACCAACCTCTTTACAGGCCATTCATACACCTTTCATACGTGTGACAAATACAAAACCATTCACACCACCAGCCGCGGGCCCATCACATTACAACACTCACACCAGCAGACAGCGCCATTCAAGGGCCCATCACTTTCACACGCCCACATTCCTAACACAGCAACCACACAACCTGATGGATTGCGTGGAGTGTCGCTCGGCTAGCAGTGTGTGTAGTGACCAGCAGCAAGTCACTACTCACACACTACCAGCCGAGCGCCACTCCACGCACACCGCCAGCCAAGCACCAGCCTACACACACCACCATCACATTTAGGATTTTTTTATACAAAAAAGAAAACACAAACAAATTGCAAATAGATACAAATCTACTAACACAAAATCAGAAACATTGCACTAATGCCAACCTTGAAACAGAACAACAATTCTTAAACATTACAGACCAGGCAGTTCACTTTACCACTCATGGTTGCTCCCAATAATTCTTTTGCTTGTGGTACGCTCTATAACAAGCAGGCACACACAGCCCAGGGTTAGAAGGACACTCAGGGCAGTACATACGAGTCTCCTTCCGCGTACCTCTTCGCCAACAGACTCTACATCTCCTAGTGGGAAAGTCTTTTGAGGATGTAGGAGGAATGTGATCAGGAAAGTGGCGATCTTTCAATCGAGCCACATCCTCCACCACTCCAACTCTAGGAACACTTGCCTGTTCCACAACAACAAGGCTGCCTATGACAGACTCCTGAAACTGAACAAAAGTCAACTTTGACGCAGGAGAACACTCCTTGAACACAACAAAAGCATTGAAAGTTGCTAAATTGAAGAGATGGATGGCCAACTTCTTATACCAAATGTAAGACTTACTAATAGCAGTGTAAGGTTCCAACCTCTGATCTACTCTATCAACACCACCCATGTGCTTATTGTAGTCTAAAATGCACACAGGTTTGCGCACTTCAGCAATCTGACCCCAAACAGCCACAGGTGAAGTACTCTCATCATGGATGGTAGTCAGCATGTACACATCCCTCCTGTCCACAAATTTCACAGCTAGCAGTTCCTCACTACGCAAGGCACTGCACTGTCCCCTCTGAAGTTTTTGCAAACAAGCTCTTTTGGATAACCTTTACGGTTAGAGCGGATTGTGCCACAAGCAAAAGTGTCCACTTTGAACAATTCCTTAAACAATTGCACAGCAGTGTAGAAGTTATCAATGTACAAATGGTGGCCTCTGTTAAACAGTCCTCTAGCAAGTTCCCACACAATTTTCTCTGAAACTCCTACTAAAGTGGACGGACAACCAGGGGGTCAATAGTGGAATCCCTACCAGTGTACACACGCAAATTAAAAACATATCCTGTCCTACTCTCAGACAACATATACAGCTTAATTCCATAGCGTGCCCTCTTGCTAGGAATGTACTGCCTAAAAACCAAACGGCCCTTGAACAGCACCAAAGACTCATCAATAGATATTTCTTTCCCTGGAGTATAGATCTCTGAAAATCGATCTACAAAGTGATCAAGAACAGGCCGAATCTTAAAAAGACGGTCACATTCAGGGTGATCTCGTGGCAACGCCAAACCATTATCAACAAAATGCAGCATCCGAAGCAAAAGTAAATACCGATCACGAGTCATAACTGCAGGAAATATGGCCGTTGCCATCAAGGGACTGGTAGACCAATATGAACTCATGGACGGCTTCCTTATCAAACCCATCAAAAAAGTCAAACCCAAAAACTTCTTCATCTCTTCCAGATTTGTGGGACTCCACCGGGTAGCTCTAGAATGGGGCCTAAGTCTGGCACTGTTGTCCCTCAAAAACTGTTTAGCATACAAATTAGTCTGCTCAACAATCTCACCCAAAAATACATCATCCATAAACAACTGAAAATACTGTATAGGCAAATAATGTTCACAATCCACTCTACACCCTGCATAACCACTAAAGGCAGGCAACACCGGCTGCACCATGTTTGGATCAACCCAGAGTCCAGCACTTCCAGTAGGAAGCCTAGCAGCCCCAGGCTGCAATCCAGATGCCTCTTGCACCATCGGCACATTAGTATCCTCCTCTAAATCAGGCACTTCATCTGCACTGAGAGTACCTTCATCATCCGATGATTCCATGTGGAGAGAAAACTCACTGCCTGAATCTTCCCCTCCCTCCTCTCCCTCAGACGCACTGTCAGTCTCATAATCCTGCTCAGAGGAAGATTCAAGAAGCAAACCAACCACCTGCTGAGCAGTAATTCTACGGCTAGCCATAATGCTTACTAATAAAGGTTACTTGTCAAACAAGTCAACAACAACAAACCCTTTGTAAAAAAAAAAAGAAATAAACAAAATGTAGCTTTATCACAAAGACCTATATACTCCAACACTATACCACTCACGTGACAGAAGCAGCTAGACTCACCACCACCTACTCTGCACAGACACAGTAAGGATCAACAATATCCCACTAAAAAAGAAGAAGAAAAAAATTACACATAAGACAATGCAAAACATCGCAAAGAATTTCATGCTCTGAACACTAACAAATATGCTGCCATTATGGCACCACTTACAAAAAAATTCATTCATGCATGACAATAATACTCATTTGGAGTACACACAACAAAAATATTTTTCTTACCAAATAAATGCAATTACGCAAAACTGCAGAACCACAACTGCCGAAACCGCAAACAGGAATCAAAAGCTTTACACTAGAATAAAAAGGAGGGAAAAAAACATTACAATCACATATGCAAATAATGCACCAGTCCACACACAATCCACCAGCCAAGCTAAGGGGTAGTTGGGCCTAACAGTATAAATAAAATATTCACACCCGTAAAAGGGGAGCAACCCTTGCCCTTTTGGCCACTCCCCAACACAAAAATTTAAAAAACCCTGGTGCCTAGTGGGCATTCCTGCTGCACGATCACATGATCGTGCAGCAGGAATGCACAAAGAGGCATCGGGGGAAAGGAAAACCATTTCCTTTCCCTCGATGCCTCTTTTGATACAAACCCCCCCTCCCCGAGCCAAACCTCACCTGATTTCTCGACGCGCTGGAAGCAAATGGCTTCCAGCGCGTCGGGAAGAAAGGGAAACCCTCAATGATGTCAGCGCGCTGACGTCATTGATGGGGCGGGGGAGGCAGGGGAAGCCCTTCCCTGCCTCCCCCCAAAAAAACCTAACGATCAGATTCTCACGGGGAGCGCCAGCGCTCCCCGTGGGTGGTCTTATGACGAGCTGGACTCGCCACGAGCACTGTGTGCCATGACGAGTCCAGCTCGTCATAAGCACCGAAGGGGATAAAGGGTCAGAGCAGGATCTCAGCGGCAGACGAGGAGAAGGAACCTCCTGGTCACAGGAACTACACGAGCATTGCGCTCGAGAAATTCAAGGATGCAAAGACCTTCATCAAGGATTACAGCTAACTTTTCAGGGTGTAAATGGAGAGAAGGCACATCTGCCCTGCATATTTATCCACGAAGATGCCACCGTTTTGTGCAATACCTCTACTCAACTGGAGTGCTTTCTACTGGCTAATCAGTAAGTGCTACCTCGTTGGGTAAATGTATAGTGCCTTTCCTACACTACAGCTGCGTAAAGGACCAGAAGAATTGTCTCCAGTGACCTGTGTGTCTGTAACTTTGCCACCGCGCCGAAAGTGCCGGGGTCCTTTGAGTAAGCTGTCCATCATAGTGGGGAAAGGGCGGGCATACGTTGCATACCGCTAGTGTATGTGTGGCGGGGCTTCTAGGCCCGTTTACATGCCTCTTGTTTATAAAGGGTCAGAGCAGGATCTCAGCGGCAGACGAGGAGAAGGAACCTCCTGGTCACAGGAACTACACGACCATTGCGCTCGAGAAATTCAAGGATGCAAAGACCTCCATCAAGGATTACAGCTAACTTTTCAGGGTGTAAATGGAGAGAAGGCACATCTGCCCTGCATATTTATCCACGAAGATGCCACCGTTTTGTGCAATACCTCTACTCAACTGGAGTACTTTCTACTGGCTAATCAGTAAGTGCTACCTCGTTGGGTAAATGTATAATGCCTTTCCTACACTACAGCTGCGTAAAGGACCAGAAGAATTGTCTCCAGTGACCTGTGTGTCTGTAACTTTGCCACCGCGCCGAAAGCGCCGGGATCCTTTGAGTAAGCTGTCCATCATAGTAGGGAAAGGGCGGGCATACGTTGCATACCGCTAGTGTATGTGTGGCGGGGCCAAACGAGCGGGGCTTCTAGGCCCGTTCACATGCCTCTTGTTTATAAAGGGTCAGAGCAGGATCGCAGCGGCAGACGAGGGAGAAGGAACCTCCTGGTCACAGGAACTACACGAGGATTGCGCTCGAGAAAATCAAGGGTGCAGAGACCTCCATCAAGGATTGTCTCCAGTGACCTGTGTGTCTGTAACTTTGCCACCGCGCCGAAAGCGCCGGGATCCTTTGAGTAAGCTGTCCATCATAGTAGGGAAAGGGCGGGCATACGTTGCATACCGCTAGTGTATGTGTGGCGGGGCCAAACGAGCGGGGCTTCTAGGCCCGTTCACATGCCTCTTGTTTATAAAGGGTCAGAGCAGGATCGCAGCGGCAGACGAGGAGAAGGAACCTCCTGGTCACAGGAACTACACGAGGATTGCGCTCGAGAAAATCAAGGGTGCAGAGACCTCCATCAAGGATTACAGCTAACTTTACAGGGTGGCAATGGAGAGAAGGTACATCTCCACGCTCACGAAGATGCCACCGTTTTGTGCAATACCTCTACTCAACTGGAGTACTTTCTACTGGCTAATCAGTAAGTGCTACCTCGTTGGGTAAATGTATAATGCCTTTCCTACACTACAGCTGCGTAAAGGACCAGAAGAATTGTCTCCAGTGACCTGTGTGTCTGTAACTTTGCCACCGCGCCGAAAGCGCCGGGATCCTTTGAGTAAGCTGTCCATCATAGTAGGGAAAGGGCGGGCATACGTTGCATACCGCTAGTGTATGTGTGGCGGGGCCAAACGAGCGGGGCTTCTAGGCCCGTTCACATGCCTCTTGTTTATAAAGGGTCAGAGCAGGATCGCAGCGGCAGACGAGGAGAAGGAACCTCCTGGTCACAGGAACTACACGAGGATTGCGCCGAGAAAATCAAGGGTGCAGAGACCTCCATCAAGGATTACAGCTAACTTTACAGGGTGGCAATGGAGAGAAGGTACATCTCCACGCTCACGAAGATGCCACCGTTTTGTGCAATACCTCTACTCAACTGGAGTACTTTCTACTGGCTAATCAGTAAGTGCTACCTCGTTGGGTAAATGTATAATGCCTTTCCTACACTACAGCTGCGTAAAGGACCAGAAGAATTGTCTCCAGTGACCTGTGTGTCTGTAACTTTGCCACCGCGCCGAAAGCGCCGGGATCCTTTGAGTAAGCTGTCCATCATAGTAGGGAAAGGGCGGGCATACGTTGCATACCGCTAGTGTATGTGTGGCGGGGCCAAACGAGCGGGGCTTCTAGGCCCGTTCACATGCCTCTTGTTTATAAAGGGTCAGAGCAGGATCGCAGCGGCAGACGAGGAGAAGGAACCTCCTGGTCACAGGAACTACACGAGGATTGCGCTCGAGAAAATCAAGGGTGCAGAGACCTCCATCAAGGATTGTCTCCAGTGACCTGTGTGTCTGTAACTTTGCCACTGCGCCGAAAGCGCCGGGATCCTTTGAGTAAGCTGTCCATCATAGTAGGGAAAGGGCGGGCATACGTTGCATACCGCTAGTGTATGTGTGGCGGGGCCAAACGAGCGGGGCTTCTAGGCCCGTTCACATGCCTCTTGTTTATAAAGGGTCAGAGCAGGATCGCAGCGGCAGACGAGGAGAAGGAACCTCCTGGTCACAGGAACTACACGAGGATTGCGCTCGAGAAAATCAAGGGTGCAGAGACCTCCATCAAGGATTACAGCTAACTTTACAGGGTGGCAATGGAGAGAAGGTACATCTCCACGCTCACGAAGATGCCACCGTTTTGTGCAATACCTCTACTCAACTGGAGTACTTTCTACTGGCTAATCAGTAAGTGCTACCTCGTTGGGTAAATGTATAATGCCTTTCCTACACTACAGCTGCGTAAAGGACCAGAAGAATTGCAGGATCGCAGCGGCAGACGAGGAGAAGGATTGCGCTCAAGAAAATCAAGGGTGCAGAGACCTCCATCAAGGATTACAGCTAACTTTACAGGGTGGCAATGGAGAGAAGGCACATCTCCACGCTCACAATGCCGCTCTCGTAGGCATTTCTGCTGCACGATCACATGATCGTGCAGCAGGAATGCACAAAAGAGGCATCGGGGGAAAGGAAAACCCTTTCCTTTCCCTCGATGTCTCTTTGAATCAAACCCCCCTCCCCGAGCCAAAACTCACCTTATTTCCACGACGCGCTGGAAGCAAATGGCTTCCAGCGCGTCGGGGAAGAAAGGGAAACCCTCACGATGTCAGCGCGCCCGCGCGCTGACGTCATTGATGGGGGGCGGGGGGCGGGGGAGGCAGGGGAAGTCCTTCCCCTGCCTCCTAAAAAAAACCCGACGATCGGATTCCCACGGGGGGAGCGCCAGCGCTTCCCCCGTGGGTGGTCTTATGACGAGCTGGACTCGTCATGAGCACACGAGCACTGTGTGCCATGACGAGTCCAGCTCGTCATAAGCATGGAAGGGGTTAATCTCCAAAGACAACTAGCTCAATATCCCTTGTATTGGATCCAAGCCCAGAGCTACAACGGGGGCCACCTTTGGAGATGCATCTCCTATCAGATCACCTTCCTTCTGTCCGCCTCCCCCTGGTACCGAGGCTAGCTCGCTTAAGGGAGAGAATCTATTTGACATAGGGATGGCAGGATTTAATAGCGGAGAGTCCCCTGGCATAGATACTCCCTGTTTAGTGGTTTCCATACCACCCTGCGGGTTAAGTTTGAAATAGGATCTGAGTGAAGGGGTCACCTTTGCAGGCCCTAAGATGTTTTTTTTCTTTCTCTACTTTACAGGGGTGGCTTTCCCTGGCTTAGCTGGCAGCTTCCTGTATTTGTGTTTGTTCAGTGAGACCCCTAGAGGTTGACTGGACGGAATATCTTGTTGAGGGGGAGGTTCTCTCCTGAGGAATGTACTAGATATTAATTTGTACCTTTTACCTAATAATGTTTTGCTATCTGGAACAAGGCTATTAGGGAGGGAAGATAGCGTTTTGTGTTGTATTGAGAGATCCCCCTTAAAGATTTGTTTTTTTCCCCCACAATGCTGAGAAGCTAACTCTATAGACCTGAAGGCCGTATCATGCCTTAGCTTATCCCCCTTTAGCTGGCTTAAATCCTTGACAGGGCAGACTGCTGAGGTGGGCCCCTCCAGAACCCCCAGGGGCAGAGTACACACCTCTGTTTGAGACCAGCCAGCGCCCTGGGCTCTCACTAGGGAACAGCGTATGCAGCGCGTGCTGGCTCTGCCTGAACCGACCCAGTGACAAGGGGTCAGCTCAAAGGCACGAGACCGGGCTCGGCGGGACTCACCAAGCGCTCTGGCAGCCCTGAGAAGCACGAAGGCAGGTCCGCCGCACATTCAGGAGTGAAAACAAGGGCAATCCAAAAGAGGGTACAGGCTCACCAATGCCTGGATGCCGCAGCTTTCCCCCTGTACCACAATGGCGGCACCCACCCACGCCGTGTCTTCTCTCTGCCTGCTCGCAGCTCGTAGCTTTCAGGCAGAGTGGATGACCCTCGGCACGCGGGCACGGGAGGAGCTCACGACGCACTGCTCGCCACCTCGCTGCCCAGGGATTTTAGCCAGAAAAAGCAGAGGGCAATCAGCGCTCGGAGTCCCAAAACCGCCAAAGATACACAGAGCGGGGGCAGAGTACACCGGAGGACACAGACCGTGGCCGCGGTGAGGAGGTGAAAACGGGCAGAACGGCATCGTCAACCACAGCCACGCAGCATTAACGGGAGTCCATATCCAAGAGGTTAGTGGAGAATGGCTCGCGACCGGCTTCCTAGCTGGCCGCCATGTTCCCCAAACCCATCTCCTCCCTGCCCTCTCCTGTGTTGCTTCCATGTTCCCTGCTCTCTACCGTATTGCTTTTGCGTCGCCCACCCTCCCTGTGTTGCTTCTGTGATTCCCCCCAATGTTTTGCTTCCATTCCCCCATTGCTTCCCCTCCAATTGCTTCCACCCCTGTAGGGGGACCTATGTCAGGCAGTTCCTATGCTAAGAACAAGCTGCCTGTGACCTTTAGCTGTGAGCAGCAGACTCTGTGCACAGGCCATCCCCCATGTGTCAGCAATCCAGCTGTGGATGGATTGAAAGACGTCGTGGCCTGGATGCGCAACAGTTGCCTCAAGCTCAACTCAGAGAAGACTGAGGTCCTCGTCCTTGGACCCTCCTCCAGCGCCTGGGACAACACCTGGTGGCCCTCCGGCCTCGGAAACCCACCCACTCTGACAGACCACGCACGAAACCTCAGCATCATTCTAGACTCCTCCCTCACCACGACCCGCCAGATCAACGCCGTTGCCTCCACCTGCTTCAACTCCCTCTGCATCCTCCGCAAGACCTTCAAGTGGATCCCCCCAATGCAGAAAGACCGTCACCCACGCACTCATAACCAGCAGACTGGACTACGGTAATGCCCTCTATGCCGGAATCAACAAATCCCTGCTACACAAGCTCCAAACCATCCAGAACACCGCAGCCAGACTCGTCCTCGGAACCCCACGACATGAGCACATGTCCCAACACCTACGAGACCTCCACTGGCTCCCCATCGAGAAGAGAGTAACCTTCAAGCTACTCACCCACGCCTACAAATCCCTCCACAACATCGGACCCAAATACCTCAACGAAAGAGTCTCCTTCCACGTACCCAAAAGGAACTTCCGCTCCGCCGACCTCGCCCTGGCAGAGACCCCACGCATCCGCAGAACCAGAGCAGGTGGAAGAGCCTTCTGTTTCGTCGTAGCAAAGGCCTGGAACAAGCTCCCAGTCAACATCAGACGCTCCCCACTCTGCACACCTTCAGGAAGAGACTCAATACCTGGCTCTTCAACTGATCCGGAGCTGCACCCCCTGCCCCCCAGCGCGTTGGGACCCTCACGGGTGAGTAGCGCGCTTTAAAACCCCTGATTGATTGATTGGATGACCTTCATCAATCCATCCATCTGTCCATCCGTCCATGCGCTGTCTCACTCATTCTTCCACCTGTTCACTCAGCCATTAATTCATTTCCTCTATCCACGCACTCATTCATCATCCCTGCATTCTTCTGTTGGCACACTCTTCCTCACAATGACACACAGAAACTCGCCAATTAAAGACGAAGCTCTTTGAAAATCAAGTTGATTTCCATTTGGTTGCTTATGTATGGTTGTAGAACCCAATGGCACAGCACAAATACTCTAATCTGAAACTTTTTTATAACTCCTAAAGTCACCTTAGCTTAATATTCATTTTGTGATTTATCCTTCTAGATATGAATATGTAAAATGTAATGGAATTCTGTCCCCCCTATGTTGATTTATATTATTTGGTGTATAAACTCAGGCGTTTTCTCATGTTTTGGCAGTTTAAAGGGCAGAGTGCTATGAGGATGATATTGTCTTGTTCAATATCCCAAAAATTAGGGGCTGTTTCAAAGTATGGTGGCAACCCACCAGTCCATCAGGTCAACAGCATCTGTGGGCTCTGCTCCCCTGGTGGGGGACGAACAATGATTTAGATATCCCCACAAGGTGAAGCCTCTGCTGTGGTAGCTCTGTTGAAGACAGTAAAGCCTTGCCAACTGGACACCATGCATGAAGCACCCTCTTGGCAATGGTTTTTGTTTTTTAACAATTACAACAAGCCAGAGTCCCCCGCTGCAGCCACATCTCCAGTCACCTGAGAGGCCTTCACTGGCTCCCGATCAACAAAAGAATCACCTTCAAGCTCCTCACACACACCGACAAAGCCCTCCACAACTCCGGACCTGCATACCTCAACCACCCCCTCTCCTTCTACACACCCACCAGACATCTCCGCTCCGCCCAACTGGCACTGGCCAATATCCCATGGATGCGCAAGACCTCACCTGGAGGAAGAGCCTTCTCCTACCTCGTCTCAAAGACCTGGAACTCCCTGCCTCTGCATCTGAGGCAATTATCATCACTGTCTCAATTCAGGAAGGACCTCAAGACCTGGCTCTTCGACTGACCTGCAGAACCCCCCCCTCACCCCCCCCCCACCGCCTTGAGACCCTAACAGGTGATTAGTTGCATTTTACAAATACCCTGATTTACAAGTATCCTGACTGAGAGTTAATTCTTGAAAAACAAAAACAAAACTCAATGACTGCAATGCACAGGTAGTTTTTTTCAACGTTCATGGCGGACACTGAGCAATTCCCCTAGTAGTTTAGTGATGGTCAATGCTGCCTAATTAGGGCAGGTTCTGGTTTCAGGTTTAAGGCATAGGTTTATCCAGACAAATTGTGTAAGGAAACATTAGACATGCACTAAAATATGATAATTTAAATACATAGTTTTAACAGGATTTAAAAAAACGACCAAGACCTTTTGCAACATCATCAATTTGTATCGGTTAGTAACTTTAATGCTGTGTTTTGTGGTAAAGGTGTGTCCATTAAAAACAAGGGCTTTAAAAATGTCTTGTGATGCTTAGAAAGATTGCACACTCTATTGCTAAATGAAGAGTATACAATATCCATTAAGCAAATTCACCATTTGCCTTAATTCAGATTTTGTAAACAGTGTGTGACAAGCAATTTTAAATCTTAACACCACCGACATAAGTCTAGCATTGTGGAGTCTGCCTATATACAGTAATACATTTTCAATGTCCGGTGAGGCTAGCATAGGAGTGATCAATGATATGAGGCGAGCAATCAACATCAATTTTAATTGAAAGGCTTAAGGCTGAACAGTTGTGGAGGAACTTAGATGGAAATTATTTCACCCTGCATTTAATGTTATCTAATACTTTTTAAACAGCAGCGTAAATTTCTCGCCAATGGCTTTTCACATGTAGTTGCCTCCTTCAAACAAGAGCAGGAAATATTGTTGAGATTCTCATTCTTAGATAGATTATTAAAAAATTTCAACAAACAAACATCTGCCACTGCAGGCCAAGATGGTATATTTAATTCACAGCACTGAATCATAGTTCCTGAAGCAAATGAAATAGTTGTTTTAAACAATTGCTATCTTCGATTCCCAGGTTACTTTGGAATATACATAAAGCAATTCTGAGCTATATAGGGTCACTGGAAATTCTTGATCTTATAAGCCTTAATTAATGAAAATGAGGAATGTCCAATGTATTTATTGAGTTTGTTTAACCCAATCACTATTAGAGGACACCTGTTTTTTAGTGTATCTAAATGTTCTTAAAAAGTGTAGTTCTAGGATGCTTACCTAGTCTTTTTCTTTCCTAAGTCCCATGTGCAATTTGGTGGCCTTGGGCCAAAAATCATAATTTTAGTTTTCTCAACATTAATTGTTGCATGATTTATTGTACAATAAGATGAAAGTGCCTCCACTTTCCTTGGCAAAATGACACAACTTCATCAGCATATAAAACACAAGTTATGTGAATTCATGCCATCTTCAGAGAGAATTAAGTGGTTTCCCTTAATAAAGTAGGGAGATCCGCTTAGTACAAACATAATGTGCTGGAGTCAACACACACCATTGTCTGAGACCATTTTATGTATTGATTTCATTTGAAAGAAGGCCAGTTGATGCAAACTCTATTTGTGCCCAATTGGTAGTATGGAGCACGTATACAGTGACAACAGACCTGGTAAAATATTCAAATGCCCCAAAAAAACTGTTGGCTCAGTCGACAGCTGCCTAATGTTTAGGGTGATGAGGTAGTTTTAGCAGTCAGGAATAATTGGAGTTTGGGCATTGAAAGGGGTTTTTAGGATTCAGCGATGAGTGGAGTGTAGGGGTGGTGAGGGGTTCTTAGGGTTCACAGATGAGTGGTGTTTTGGTGTGTGTGGGGTGTTTTTAGGTTTCAGGGATGGTTGAAGTGTAAGCATGCTGAGGGGTTTTAAGGTTCATGGATGGGCAGAGATTTAGGCTGGTGAGGGTTTTTAAGTTTCAATTATTGGTAGCAGCTGGTGTGGTGAAGAGTTTTTAGGGTTCAGGATGGGGCGGCGTTTAGGGTGGTGAGGACTTTTAAGGATTCAGACATGAGTAGAGTTTAGATGTAGAAGGGGGGTTTTAGGGTTCAGGGATGAGTAGTTTAGTGTGATGAGAAGTTCTTATGGGTCATGGATGGCTGGTGTTTTAGGGCAGTGAGGGTATTTTGGGGTGCAGGGATGGGTGGAGTTTTGGGGTGCTGAGGTATTTTAAGGGGTATGGGATGAGTGGGTTTTAGCCGCAGAAAGGAGTTTTTAGGGTTCAGGAATGGGTGGAATTGGAGTAGTGATATTATGGTTCAGGGATGATGGATTTTTGGGATAGAAAGGACTTTTAGGTTTCAGGGATGAGTGTAGTTTCGGAGTGGTAAGGAATTTTAGGGGTCAGGGATTGATGGCGTATACGGGTCGTGAGGGGTCAACCATAGATGGTGTTTACGGGTGATAAAGGGGCAGCATATTAAAAGCCTCCAAGTGATTGTTTGACTTTGTAAAAAATATAAATATCAAATAATGTCCCCTGATGTAAATCACTGAAATAAATATCTCCAACAAAACTGTTTCTGAAAGTAAGATCCCCAACCATTGCACTTACACTCAAAAATAAGCATTCAAAAGCCAATTCCAACCAAAAAGACATTCTATAAATTGGTTTCTATGAAAATGTAAATGCCATTCATTCAGAAAATTTCCATTAAACAGTTTAGATAAAATGGTTTCTCAGTAATGGTATTCCATGAAATCGTTTTTCTAAGACATCACATACAACCAGAATTTCTTTAAGTGTATGCACTGTAGACATTCTGTACCCATGCACAGTGCTCATGATACAGCACCAAGTTTCCAAGCAGACAGCACAATTCTTTTTGAATTTTGAAAAAAGTTGAATTCTGCACTAATTAGTTTAAAACATTGGGTAGCTGCAGCTTTCAGAATTTCTGGAATTCACAAAGGTTTTGAAGAGAACACCTGGAACAGTTATAAATATATTCCTGGAAGTGCTTTTTCAGTTCTGACATGCGACTATGTAGAAGCATTTCCACATGAATAAGTGTATATAATGTATAATTGTACAATGAGAAAAGCATTCCCATATGTGCAATTGCACACTTTTCTATTCTTTTTTTCAAACAGGAAAACATTTATTTTTCTTTAAAATAAACTCCTCCCCCTCACCTTTGACAATTTTGGGGGTGTTCCCACCCCATTTCCACCATGGAAAGAGATTTACTCCGGCCTTTGATAGGAGTAAATCTTTGACTGTTTCTACAGAGTGATTGGGTTTCATAAAGTATGCTAATACCCACAAACATGTACATCGGTGGGCGTACCACAGTTACAAATTCGAAATGTTTCCTGTGATCGCATTTTGTATGAGTATACAACCATGGTTTGTGAATAGCAAAAGTGGTTTTACACTTATGAAAAGTCAATTTCCAGGTGTAAGGCAAATGTACACTTACAAATAGCTTTGTGAATCTGGCTCAGAGTGTCTTGAATATCACTGCTACATATTTCTCTGCATGCAAAGCTGCATTCCGGTGCCCCTGCTACACCGCAATATCTCAGAGATCAGCCCTCAGCACCACCCACCCCCTGTTTTTTTTACTCCTTTTAAGGCACTGCTAAATAGATTATATGTAGAATTTATTAAGTTTCTTTTAAGATCTGTATCTTTCCAGATGGTTCATAACACAATAGACAACACAAGCTGCAACACAGTTAAATTAATTAATTTGTTTTTCAAAAAGGAAATGCAAATCTGTCATGCTAAAGCATTAAAGGGTGAGAAGAGAGAGCAATCTTGTCAGAAGTCATAGCGTTTTCTTTGGTTCACATTAGACTGACAAGTGGTCCTTATGTCTGACTTTCATATGGGAAAATTATCTCATTCTTACTGAGTAGGATTCTGAAGGTAATCTATATTCTATATAAAATACCCCCACATGTAGACAATTTAGAAAATAACATTTCTACTCTCTATTGAATTTTGTTGCACTTTCTTCAGTGAGGTATTTATGTTGTAAAATTAAATCTATACAGTCTTAGTGAATTCTAAAAATACTTCATAAATGAGTTTGGTGTTCACTTCTACTTTTATGATTTCAAAGAATTTCCTGATGCAGCACCATGTTGGATAAGTATAAGAGAAACTGTTAGTCTCATTGTCCAGCCTCGCTCTAGTATGTAAATTATAAATTTTAAGTTGTATTTATATAGCACTTACTATCTCCTGTGAGGCACAGGGTCAGCTCTGATCATAACCCTCTGATTTGTGAATTAGGTTATCTTGTAAGGGTAAGGCCACGACACTCATAGACCGTTGACTGGGCGTTACCTCTGAATCCCGATTATATCAGCCATGTGAAGGAGTGGTTGATGGTTTTTCTAAATTGAAATAGAGCTGGCACTCCATTAGGGGTGGTATGGGATGCCCTGAAAGTGGGGATCAGACGAGAAACACCCAGCTTTAGTATTCATAATCAGAGAACCAGAGCCAATACACTTAAGGAACAGTGTGATTAACTGGCTAGCTTGGAATCACTCCACGCAAGGATAATTATGAACGGGTAAGCAGATCACTAAATCCTTCACAAGATCACAGCTGTCAAGGCGGGCATTAACAGCCTATATGCTAGAAGGACCGTAGACAACTACCAGCTACATAAGGCAGAAAGTTAATATAGCGCCAGTGTAGGGAAGCTGTGGCCTCTTGGAGCAAGAGATAAGGAGGTTCAAAATGGCATTAGTCAAGGTCAGATAGTTAATAGTCTAGAGGACATTAGTAGGGTATTAGCAGATTTTTATAGAACTCGTTATCAAGAAGAACTGGCTGCTTTGCCAGATGCCATCAAGCAATGCCTGGAGCAAGCTGGTGTTATAACATAGGCTAGGAAGACAGGTTAGACCTTGGCTCTCCTCTTACTCTAGATGAATTCAAAGAGGCTTTGGGCTCTTTGGCACTTGGGAAGACTGCAGGGCCAGATAATATTCCCTTAGAATTCTATTGATTTTTTTTCTCTGTGCTTTCTGCCAGTATGGTCGCCACTTTCTTGGAGGTTGAGAAGGGACATTCTGCTCCTGAATCATGGGCAAACACCAATATGGTGGTTTTCTTCAAAAAAGGAATCCAAAGCTGAATCTTGGACCGTATAGGGTGATTTCACTTATTAATAGTGACACCTAAATCTATTTAAAGATGCTAGCAACCCTGCAAAACAGGGTAATTGCCAAATTGGTCCCTCGGTGGCAGAATGGGTTTGCCCAGGTCGAAGCATGACAGACCATATTAAGTGGGTAATAAAGCTATTTCATAGAGAAGAGACTAGGAGCGCCCCATTGCAATGATCCTGCTTGATGTGGTACAGGCATTTTTTTGGATCACCTGAACATATCTCTGGGGGATACTCAAGAGATCAGAGGTGCGGCTTGATGTTTAATTAGCTATACGGACAATGTATCATAACTCGATATCAAAAACTACAACTGATGGGCATGCAGTCAGATATTATCAAGATGGCCAGGGGGACAAGGCATGGGTGTGCCTGCTGCCTTCTTTTATTTGCTTTCCACATCAATCCCTTTTTGCTAAAACATATGACTAACATAGCTGTAAGCCTCGTGGTGACTAATGGCTTTGTTACTAAGATGCTCGCATATGCATATGATGTTGCCATTGTCATTACAGTTCCTGATGGAGGCACCCAGGAGGTAGAAGGGGAAGGTGCTAGCTTTGGCCAGATCTCAGGGTACTTCTTAAATAGGTGCAAGACCCAAATTGTGTGCAATAATACTTGCTTTAATGATTGTCAGAAGATTTATAATGCTGTCTACCTGGAATTTAACATAACCTCTAAGGTGGATAATGTAATTTCATTAAACTATGACGATCCTACATTGTATAAAATGAAGAGAGATCTGGCACGTGTAAACACTCTTCATTTACCAATTATTGGGCGAGGCAATGTTATTAAAATGTTGGTGCTTCTTAATGTTCTTTACCTATTTAGACCAATCCCTTTGGAGAAAGGGCAGGATTGGTTGAAGAAACTGGACAGTATTTGTAACAATGTCATCTGTGAATATAAAGGGGCAGGAAGAACCTTGAATATCTAGTTATGAAATTAGAAGGGGGCTGAGCTGTACCTAACTTTAAATAATATTACTGGGCATCCATATTGCAACATATGGAACTGCTAATTGTTGGCTCTCGTGATACTTATCCTGGATCAGAGATTCTTTCAAGTATTAAAGAACTAACCTTGGGTATAGAAGCAAGAGGTGTTTTTTAAGAATTCTGGAACCTAGCCACTTCAAAAACTTAGGTTCAAGACAATTGCTCACAAAATTTGGATAAGTCTAAGGGGTAAATTGGGCATGACCCAATATAGTTTTATACTCCCTCTGGCATTCTACTCTGTTGCCCTCAATATTTAGCGATAAATATTGTCTGGTTTGGGAGAAGACTCGCATGAGGAAATTGGGGATATCTTTTTGAAGGTCACATTTGTTCCTATGTGGATTTGCAGCTGAAGGATGGACTGCTTAAGCAAAGCTTATTTAAATATCTGCAGTTAAGAGATTTCCTTCATAAACTTGATAATGGCGAAAGTTCGTTAGAACAGAAATCGGTTGTTCAGTCCTTGAACCCTCAGGTTCCCCAAAATCCAAATAGTATTAAGTCGCTTATTGATCTTAACTCAGCTGTTCTAAATACCCAACAAGAGAAATGGGGTAAAAGGGTAGACACTACTCCAGATAACATCTTCTTTCAGCAATCTTTGAACCTAGGGCAGAAGATATTGTTATGTGCCGGGTTAAGAAGTCAAAATAATAAGATGATGTAAAACTTATGTTAAACTCCACAGGAGATGTGTAACTGGGGAAAAAGACAGGGTTCAAACTGTCCGCGTTGTTGGGACAACGAGGCTGATACAGTCCACCTTTTATACCTGCATAAAGTTATTACCACTTCAGAATAAAATTTGTGAGTATTTGAGTATGATCTTGAACACTCAGATCTGGATCATGCGACAGCGGATGCTATTAGGGGTAGGTGCTTATTTTAATAATGATATACGTAAATTATATCCTACATTTGGTGCTTTGGTGGTAGCTCAAATCTGTATTGTGTGGCTGAACCAGGACACCCCCCCCCCCCTTACATCATTGGTTATCCACACTGCTGCCGATGAATTATATTGAGGAAAGTCTCTATCATGTAAAGGCAGGGGGCAAAGGCGAGGAGAATAGTTGTCTGGTTTGCCGGTGGCTAAGTGGTCTTTAACATCTTTTGGCACCCGGATGATTTATAGGCAAGGCGGCTTTATAACTAGGAGCTTCATGGTAGATAGTGAATCAGCTAAATAAACATGCTTGCCCTTTTGTTCTCCTCTTTGTTGAGATCACAGCCTTTTTAGTAGCAGTGCGGCATGGATGAATTTATAGATTGATGATTTCTGGTGTAATAACCCATTGTGTGTGTATTTTCAACAGACAATCTCTTGCTGATGGACTTACTGACTTATTAGTTTGGGTTGAATCATTTATTACATATATATGGAATGGTGGAAAATGTATAGTATTTTCTCTAATGGGATTTCTTCCTCCTCAATAAATACATTTTTTTAAAAACCCTGACAAGCACTTTAAGGTGAGTAGCGCACTATTCCGGATCCAAAGATTAAAGTTTAATAGTTAGTAGATTAGTAATAAGTGTGCTTTTCCTTGTGCTTTACTTGTGTGTCTTGATTTCTTGTGTATTTAGTAGAGTTTAGAGTAGGGCTATGATAAGAATGGATTTGAAAGGGAAAGTTGTAAGTTGTTTCTGTAAGTAGGGATTGTGTGGGCCTGTTAGTTGAATGACATGGCTAAAAAATGGAGCGGGAAGTTTGAGAAGGATGTTTGATACATAATAGAAGTTAGCAAGATTTAGGATGAGTCAGAGAGAGGAGGGATGGGACAAAGGTTGAAGAGGATATTTTTATGTAACAAAACTGATATTAACTTATACATACATATCTACACATGACACTTGGTAAAGTTTTGGTGGCTGTAGTAAACCACTCTTATAAATACCCATATGTACATAGAAAGAGCAATATTTATATGAGCTTCTAGTGAAGTATACACATTTGTTTTCAAATAACTATAATTAATATATACAAGGCATTTCTTGAAGTGTTAGTAGCAGGCCTAAACCCATCTATATATGCATCTATATGTACATTGAAGTAGCAAGTACGACAGGGTCTGATATACACATGTATTGTGTGATGTAATAAACATTTATTTCCCTTATTTAAATGTATCTACTTATAACAGGATCAATCAATCAATCAGGGGTTTGTTAAAGCGCGACTACTCACCCGTAAGGGTCTCAAGGCGCTAGGGGTGGGGGGGGGTGCAGGTTCCATCCATCAAGGAGGGGGTCTGTCGAAGAGCCAGGTTTTGAGGTTTCTTGCGAAGATGGGGAGCGATGTTGTCTGTCTGAGGTGGAGCGGAAGGGCGTTCCATGCTTTGGCCGCGAGGAAGGAGAAGGAGCGGCCTCCCGATCTGGTCTTTCTGGTGTGGGGGACGACGGCGTAGGAGATCATAGTTAAATGTATAACGACAACAGTGAGAAGCATAGTTTCTCATCTTTAAGTATACTGTAGTGGTACAGTGTTGTGTTGTGATTAATCTTAGGAAGCTGAGATGGTTGTCAGTGGATCCAATGTTTGTGTGTAGTGAATTCCATAGTTTGGCTGCTTGAACAGAGAAAGGTGGTCTATCCATGTTTTTTTTCTTGTATGTAGGAATTTTGAGTCAGGGAGCCATTTTTGAGCATAGGTTCTTCATTCGTCATGTGGGGAAGAGCCAGCTCTTGACTAATCTTCGGAAACTGAGATGGTTGTCAGTGGATCAAGGTGTTTGTGGGTAGAGAATTCCATAATTTGGCTGCTTGAACAGAGAACGATGATCCACCTATGTTTTTTTCTTGTATGAAGGAATTTTGAGGCAGGGAGCCATTCTTGAGCGTAGGTTCTTTTGTTGTATGTATTTGTTGATTTTCATCCTGATTAAGAGTGGCTTTTTGCTATGCATTGCTTCGTGTGTGGTACAAAAGCAGCTTGAAGGCAGATCTTCTGGCAACTGGTAACCAGTGTAGGGCCCTCAAGGCAAAGGAGAATGGTGCTTGTGGCTTTACATGGAAGAGGAGTCTAGCGGTAGCGTTCTGAATCCTCTGTAATCTCCACATAATGGACAAAGGTGAGCCAGGATTCAGACCATTATTGTAATCCAGTTTTGACAGGACAAGAAAACATTTAGTTTGAACCTTGTGTAGGAATCCTAGTTGTTTGAAGAAACATCGCAGTATTTTCACAGTGAAAAAGCTTGATCTGGCTACCTTATCCACCTGTGCATTCATTGACAGCTTGGCATCCGAGGTAATTGTGAAGTTTCTTACCTCCTTAGATAATTTTGTTGGTGGTCCTAAGTCGTCAGTCCAGGCGCAGAGAAGGTCATAGGTTTTCCAGTTGCCACAGGTGAGTATTTCAATTTTGGAAACATTCAATTTGAGGTGGCTCTATATCATCCCTTGATCAAAGGCCTGGAACCAAATGAAGATTTTTTATGTTCCAATGTCCTTTGGGCTTTCCAATTTCAGAACTTTCTGCATTGCATCTGCGTAGTTATTGCAGGGAAGTTCATACCATTGATCAGATCTAGAAATGATTTTATGTAAATGTTGAAAAGCATGGGTGAGATGATTGGACCTCGAGGGACTCCTGCTCTAATGCTGTATGGTTTAAAAGAGAATTAAGGAGTATGTAGATAAGATGCGATCCAAGTGAGTGTCGTGCCCTCTGTTCCGGCTTCCTCAAGTCTTTGATTATTGTGTCATGGTTCACTGTCTCAAAGGCTGATGGAAGGTCCAAGAGAAGAAGGGCAGCAACCCCATTCTGGTCAACTGTGTTTTTAAGGTCATGGGAGATAGAGATTAGGGTCAATTCAGTGCCTCTTCCTGGACAAAATACAGTTTGGAATTAATAAAGTATGGAATTTTCTTCAATGAACTATGACATCTGAGCGAAAGCTGCTCTTTCTATAAGTTTGCCCAGGAATGGTCTATTTGCTATGGGTCTGTAGCTGTCAGGATCTTGAATGTCCAGGTTAGGTTTTTGTAATATTGGGCATATGTATGTCTTTTTCAAGTTTTCTGGGAAAACTCCTGTCGTTAAGGAGTTGTTGATGAGTGTTCTGACTGGAATGGCAGCTGAAGTTGATGGTAGAATATTTTTGAAGATTTGAGGTGGACAAGTGTCTGAGGGGCAGCTGACTGGCTTGTGTGCTTTGACAATATCCAGAAATTCAGTCGGGGATAGTTCTTTTAATGAGCGTAGAGGCTGTGTTTGCCATTCCTTTTCCCTGGAGAATTTTATCAGAAATGGGTTGGGGTGATGGTTGTTTTTTTTATGTTAAAGTAAGAATCCAATATGTTTGATTTAGTTGTGCAATGATTTGCCAATTTGTCACAAAATGCTTGAGAAATGGTATTGGTAGCTTTTGTGCATTTTTGTTTACTGAATTCTGTGAGCATTTTATAAATGTCTTTATTGGCACACTTTGCATTGTGGATTCATCTTAAATAGCATACCGTTTTCCCTTTTTAATTGTTGTGTCCTTGTTTTCTTTTGTTATGTGTAGATGTTTTCAGAGATATTAAGAAATCAAGAGCTTTTTGGAGCCATCCATAGAGTGTTTGTACAGAATTAATTGTGCCCAGATCAGTGTTTAAGGTAAGCAGGTTTTGTAGTTTCTCCAAATTCAGCTTGTTCGAGGATCAATATGTAGATGAGGGAAAGATGGTTTAGTTGAGGTCAGTTATGGTGTCTGGTGCTGAAGGACAACGAGGTAGTGGTCTGACCAGGTGACAGGAGTAATACTTTAGAAAGTGACTAGGTGTAGGTTGGTGAAGATGATATCTAATGGGTGTCCAGTTATATGTGTGGAATTGAAAATTATCTGTTGTAGGTTGTGTGTGTGAGGATGGTTCTGAGGTGTGGTGTATTAGGTTTGTGACACTTTAAGTTGAGGTCACCAAGGATGCATAAGTTTGAGTATATTTTAAGAAGGTTAGAGATTGAGTCTGAGTCTAGCTATGTGTCTGGGAATGTTTCATTGCTAGGTGGTGGTCTGTAGAGCAGGAGAAAATAACATGAAAATGTTTGGTTAGGGTATCATCTGGCAAAGAAGACCTCACAACCTTGAAAAGTAACATCCTCAGCTTTCATGAGATTTGTTGTGTCTCTAGATATGTAAGCTAAGTCGCCTCCTCTTATGCCTATGCAATTTTGTGTTACAGTTTGATATCCTGGTGGAACAGCTTTATGCAATACCGGTGCCGTATCTTCCCCCAGCCATGATTCAGTTATGAAAAGTAAGTCAGATTCTGAGGTCGAATATTTGGTACTTGTTTATTGAAATCTAGCCAGCATTTATCAGTAGGCAATCTAATAAACCTATTTTGGAGGTGGTGGAAGTTTGTGCTGCAGGAGAGCGAGTATTGTTCTTTGAAGTTTGAAGTTCTATGCGGACTGCCGAAACTCAGTATAGCCCCCATCAGAGCATCTCTAAATGCTGCTACGAGACTCATCACGGGTTCTAAGAAGACCAACCACTTTTCACCTGACCTGAAATCGCTCAATTGGCTTCCTTTTGAGGCAAGTATCCAACTAAAGATCGCTTGTATGACCCATAAAGCACTACACTTCAACACCCCACTCTACCTGACAAACAAGCTGGAACTATCTGGTGGCTCCAGGTCCACAAGGAGCACCGGCACACTGCTGCTCAAGCCAAAGAAATTTAATAAGCTTAAAACCTACAATCGTACATTCTCTGGCATCGCCCCGAGAATCTGGAACTCCCTTCCAGTGGAAACAAGATTGATTCCCTCCACACTTGCCTTCAAAAGGGAAGTTAAAGCTCCACTAATGATCAATGCGCTGATCTAGATGCTTTTCTCCTCTTGACTCTAGCTTACTGAATACATATAATTTGTTGCGGCCCAATGTCGCCTACCATATTGTATTGTTTGCTCTTGATGTTTATTGCCCTACTTTTCGCTCTCACCCAGCCTGCTTCCTATGTCCACCATAATGTCATCTTGCTCCTGTTGGATATTGTCCCACTGTTACCTTGATTTGTCTCCCCTAGCTGTTTTCCTATGTCTTCCCCAACCGTATGTAAAGCGCTCTGATACCCACTTGGGTCATGTTCGCGCTATACAAAACTTTAAATAAATAAATAAATAAAAGTTGTGGGTGATGTGCTATTGGTGGTGTTATCTTTTAGAGCACAGAGAACGTGCTGTTTTTGTTTATCATTATATAACTCCAAAAGGTTTAGAAAACATTTTTTGTGTCTGGTTCTGTGAGTGGCAGTCAGTCTGCTTGCAATTGACGGTTGGGCTGTGGAGTTGTGTGTGAAAGGTAGGCTTATTTTGCGAAAGACAAGGGGATGCAAGGTTATGAAGAGTGTTGCAGAGTTGCTTTCTTTTGTGTATGTTAAAGGTGAAAGGTGAAAGGTGAATGGCTGAGGGGTGGTTGTAGAGCTTGAGGGTCATATTTTATGGATCTGAATTGAGCAATGGATAAAAGACATGTGCAAGATTGTTGTTATGTGTTAGTGGAACTGAGTGATTAGTGTATTTGTTGCATGGAGAGTGTGAGTTATAGATTGATTTAAATGTGTGTTATTTATGCTGGTATTCAGAAACGAGTGGATGCACATATGTATGTTGGGATGGTGTGGAGTTTTTGGATGTCTGACATTTTGTTCAGATACATTTTGTGTGTTTGTTTTTGTGGGGTAGAATTATCTGGTATTATGGTAGTGACTTAAAGTATAGGATTTGAGTGTGAAGGACAGGTGAGTTGTGTATGTTGAAAGAGAAGGGAGTGAGATTGTGTGTGAGAGTAGAGTCTGTATAGTGTGAGAGTGGGAAGGTATTTGTTTTTAGAAATGGCTGTATGCTGAGTAGGGGGATGATTTTGTGTCTGTGTTGGTGGAGGAGAGTGTTGAAATAGTATTTTCCTTGGTTGTGTGGTAAAGCGGTATGATAGATGGTTGAAGTAAGGGTTCAGAGGGGTGGCAAGGGCAATGCTAGGAGTAGGCAGAGGGTAGTGTAAGTGTTTGTTTTTTAGGAAAGGGTGGGTGCTTGTGAGATTAAATGTGTGAGGCGTGTGCTTTATTGGTATCTAAGCAAAATGTGTGTTTGTTTCTGTTGTAGTACAGAGATGTGGTTTGTGTAGGTGTAGGGGTAGAATGGTATGTAGAAATGTGTTATACAAGTGGGTAGAGTTTGGCAAGTGAGTGAAGAGTGGATTACCCTTGTTTGTTGATGGAGAGTGGAGTGTGTTTGTTGTAGGTTTGTGCATGGCTGTGTTTGTGGCTGTTTCCTAGAGTGTAGTTGTAGATTGTGAAATGGGCAGCATCTCCTAACCAGCCCAAAAAGGCAATGCCCTTGTCCTCTCAGCCCTTGGCCTCAACACCCAGGCTGAGATGCCCTAGAGGAAGGCTTGTAAAGGCTGCTAGGGAGGTGACTGGAACCCATCTCAGCCTCTTAGGGTCCTCAGTATGCCTTTTGAAGTGAGTCCTTGTCTTGCAAAAGAAAATGTTATTAATTGGGGGCTTTGGTGCTATTGGTGCATGCATATGGCGCTCTTATCTAATATTAGATATAACTGTTATGGATGAAAGTAATGTTAGGTTCATTGTTTTTAATGACCCTCATGGGCAGAGTCTCTGTTGTAGGAAGTGGCAGGTTCTGCGAGGGACAAAGGCACACATTGTCAATTGCTGGTCATAGGGGCAGCAATGCCACTTTATCACATTCCTTGCTACTTGCAAAGATATTTCAGTGCTTTGCACCTGTTCCAGCAATTTGGAAAGCATTGAAAAGTTAGTTACTAACCGCCAATCAGCAATAATTCACAAATAGGCAGCAGTGTGTGATGGTTAACTTACATTGTGCAACTGACTACTAGGTGCATTAGGGCAGGCCGCGGGCATTTTATGCCTCAAAGGACGTCGCTTTTGTGATGACACCCTTTTTGTCATTACGTTCTGTGCCCATTTAAGGCACAGGGATCACAATGATAAAACATTGCAAGAGCAAATGTTGACACGGGGCCAGGTCTCCCTTGCAGACTTAAAGCTCTGCATTTTCAACTGCTGGCAAGAATCCACAGAAAAATCATGCCTCCGGAATACTAAGGAGGCATAGTTTCTGCAAGTCCTTCTGAACGACTCACCTGTGGATTGCTGGGTTGAGACACTTAGTGCAGTGCTAAGATATGGCTGGACCACAGCTCCGATACTCTGAGTTGCGCTGCAACCCAGCTAGCAAAACTATGTAATTTAGGGGCAATGGCAACATTAATGCTCCTTGGCACCATTCGATTTATTATCTCTCAATCAACTACTGAAATCAACATTCAGTTGAATTATGTTCTCATGTAGAATCCTTGCAGAGTTTTAAAGAAAACCCCTATCTGCAAAATGTTAGTTGATGATAGATGTTATTTATTTATTTGTATTTTTGTATAGAGCAAACCAAACTCAGGAGGGCAGCAGAGCACCTTACAGGTAGGGAAGAGAATAAGAAGCGACAGGGCAGCATTTGATCAAATATACTGTATTTCATATCAATGTTCTTTGTGTGAAGTACTACAGAGGCAAATGTTCTAATATGATTCCATGTCTCACCTGTACTGTGTTTGTGTAGAGTGGTACCCAAACATCCAATTTACTAGTCCGGGTTTGTGTGAACAGAAAAGAATATTAGATAATCAAACAGGGCAAGCCATTTAGCTGCAGTCAGTGTATGAGATCATCATGATGATATATCCACGCAGTCACCTTTTATTAGGTCGAGCCTAGAGTCAGCGAGCATGCGCTGCTCTGCGAGTCATGCTATACTGCTTATATGGCTTCAAGGACCTCCCATCTTTTCAATTGGCTTTTGTTAGTGCCGTTCAATAAATGCCTGGTTTTCATTGGTGGACATGCTTAATTAGTCCCGCCTTTTGGTCTTGCGGACCCTCCCAGGAGACTGCCCTGTTACTGTCCCCATAATATTTGGCCTACTTATGGTGTTTTTGGCGTACTCTTTTTTTTTCTTTAGGCTGGCCCATCCTCCTCAGGTGTGCCCTGCCACCGCCCCATGTCAAGCTCCTCTGTTGGCGACCTCTCGGATGTCGGGGCAGGACCCTTCATGGGTGTTTTTTGGCAGATTGCCCCTCGTGAGTGGCCGCTCTGTGGTGGCTGCATGTGAGAAAAGCGCTCAGGGAGTGGGAGACTCCGAGGTGGCGATGCCAAGGTGCTTTGTAAAGAAACACAGTTTCTCTATAGCGTGGAGAACTCATTACATGCCTTAAAACTCTCCGGGTCTGTTTTTGAACTGACCATTTGTTGCTTTGTTTACATCCTGTTTGCTGCGTGTGACGTCAGAAAGGTATATTCCCGCGGGCACAATGCATGTTCTGTTTATGACCTCATATGGAGGAGTTTCGGCGCAATGGGTTTGACCTCACAGCTTAACTGGCCTCTTATTTAACTTTTTAGCGTTAACTCTGACTCGTTATCGCACATGCCGAAAAGGAAGTCCAGGCAACAGGAAGGGAATAGTCTACATGGGAAGTGATCAGCCCCCTCACACATATATCCATGTATGTATGTATGCAGGACCGGCGCTAGGCATGGGCAGTGTGGGCGGCTGCCCAGGGCCTCGCACTCAGCCCACCAGCATGGTGCCCCGCACCGGTGGTGTGTCCTCTTGTTTCCCTGCCGATCGAACTGAAAGAAAGGTGTCTCCTTGCAATTAGGGTCCATGGGAGGGGTCCCCTCCCCAGGCCTCTCAGGGATGTTGTCTGGAGGCCTAGGGGAGGGAGACGCTTCCTCTTGTCCCAATTGCAAGGAGACCATTCAGAGACACTGCAGGACGCCCATTGTCTGGCATTTTAGCGCCCCCACAGTTTTAACTTTTAGCACACAAGCAAATCTCACACCTATCGGGCTGTAGATGTGAGAATTGATTGTGGGCTGAAAGTTAAAACTGTGAGGGCGCTGAAATGCTGGGCGTCCCGCAGTGTCTCTGAATGGTCTCCTTGCAAGGGGTCACTTATGTAAATTAGAGGGACCTCGCACATTCCCTTTTGGCACGGGGCCTCGCAAATCCTAGAACTGGCCCTGTGTGTATGTATAAATATTTGTAGAGGGTGAACCTAGCTTGGAAAGGGTGTGGTTAATGAAGCTAGTGCGGATTCAGGACTAGCTTGGGCACCTGGGTCCCCTAGGCTGCAGTTGGTAGCCCATCCTTATTGTATGTGGCTGGGTTTGTTTGAGAGGAAGGTCACCCACATAGCAAGCTTCTTCCTGAGCCTTGCACATGCACAGCAGTGTGGAACTGCTAGTTGGAGTGACCTGGTTTCTCTGTCTCTCAGTCGTCTCATTGCTGTTGACTAGCCTGCCTTTCCATTAGCCAACCTGCATAAGAGTCACAGTGTGGTCCCGGGAGCCATGAGGTGGGTGAGGGGTGGTGGAGAGAGGGCTGTTTCTTGTGGAGTGGAGTCCAAAAGTCCCAAGAGGGCAACCACTACATCTCTATCTCTTTTCCTTATCTCCTTCTTCTCAGGGCTGCTATTTCTATCCTTCAGACCTTTTACTTACTTTCCTGCCTCTATTCTTTTAATGCTGTGGACAGACCCGTGGCAGCAAAAAAGCTGAGCCACCAAAACAAAAAGATGCTTATAGATGCGCAGACATATGTGGAGAAGAGCACAGAGTTACCATGCAAAATTTAAACGGTACATGCAGCACCTAATTTTCTTGTGTTGTTGTGCTCAGTTAAGATGAAGTTAGTATAATTAAATACCATCAGACCAATGGGTGCTGAAAATACATACTAAAGAATACCGCATCGCTTTCTAAAAAACAGTGCAAGCTCCAGTGACGTTTCTTGGAGTTTACCTTCATTTGCTCCCAGAGGGCAGCGCCAACTGGGGTTAAGCTAGAACAGTGAGGATGTTAATTTACAGTGGTAGAGTTAGGCCTCTTGCTTGATGGTTTAAGCATACTGAAGGCCTGAAGGAGGCCTACCACAAGAGCATGACACAGTATGCAAGCACATGGAACAGGAAAGCTGTTAAAGAAGAAATAAATATATTTTATATTTCAAAGGTTAGTCTTGCAGGCCCATCAACTCGGACCATATCCAGGGTCAATTTTCAAGGTTCCTGCAACACAGTCATTTTTGGAAGAGAGGACGTTTTTTCTTTTAACTAGAACACCTGCTCTGGTATCGGAACTAAACATCTTCTTATGCAACTTCTTATTGTCAATAATAACCTGTGTTTTATTTAGCACTGTATATCCTACATTTCAACATTTCTCCACTACACCTAAGCACCAACACAGCACCACCATCTCAGTATCACTCAGCAACAGCACAGCACCATCTCAGCATCAGAATAGCACCATCTCCGCATCAGCACAGCACCACTTCCTCATCAGTTTACCACCACCAGTGTACCACCAACTCAGCATCACTGCAGCACCGGCTCAGGATCAGCGTAGCACCAGCGCAGCCCCACCTCCTCACCAGCGCAGCCCCACCTCAGCACCAGTGCAAACCCAACTCAGCAGCAATTCAGCACCACTTCAGTATCAGGGCAGCACCACATCAGCATCACCTCAGCACAGCACCAACTCAGCTTCACTGAGCTCCACCTAAGCACAAGCGCAGCACCACCACCTCATTAGCACTCAGCACCACCTCTGAATCACTCAGCACCACCTCAGCATCACCACAACACCACTTCAGCATCAGCACAACACCATCTCAGCATCAGCACTACCTCCTCATCAGTGCAACACCACTAGTGCAGCAGCATCTCAGCACCAGTGAAGCACCACCTCAGCACCAGCGCAGCCCCACCTTAGCAGCAATTCAGCACCAACACAGCACCACATCAGCATCACCTCAGCACAACACCAACTCAGCATCACTCAGCACCACTGGAGCACCAGCGCAGCATAACCACCTCAGTATCACTAAGCAGCATCTCATTATCACCTTGGCATCAGCACATCACCATCTCAGCACAGCACCACCTCCTCATCAGTGCACCACCACCAATTTAGCACCAGTGCAGCACCAATTCAGTACCAGCACAGCACCATCACCTCAACAGCAGCACAGCCCCACCACAGCACCAGCACAGCCCCACCTCAGCAGCAATTCAGGACCACTTCATCATCAGCACAGCACCAACTCAGCATCACTCAGCACCACGTGAGCACCAGTGGAGCACCACCACCTCAGTATCGCTCCACTCCACCTCAGTATCACTCAGCACCACCACAGCACCACCTCAGCATCAGCACAATACCATCTCAGCATCAGCACCACCTCCTCATCAGTGCACCACCACCAATGCAGCACCACCTCAGCAACAGCGCAGCACCACCATCTCAGCACCAGCGCAGCACCTCCACCTCAGTACCAGCGCAGCACCACCACTTCAGCACCAGCGCAGCCCTACCTCATCACCAGCTGAGCAGGCCCCACCTCAGCAGCAAATCAGCACCAACACAGCACCACTTCAGCATCAGCACAGCACTGCCTCAGCATCAGTGCAGCACCACCTCAGCATCAGGGTAGCATCGCCTCAGCACAGCACCAACTAAACATCACTCAGCGCCACCTCAGCATCACTCTGCATCACCTCTGACCCAGCACACCACCACCTCAGCCTCACTCAGCACCACATAACTATCCTTCAGCACCACCTGAGCATCACCTCCACACCAGCACACCACCACCTCAGCATCACTAAGCATCACCTCAATATGCCCTCGGAACCTGGCATCTGTTGATTCTCCCCGAATATCCATCCGCTGCCTATGTTTGTAATTCAGATACTAATTCCCAACATCCACCCTCTCATTTCTTTGCCCCTCCCCCCATAACAAAAAAATATAACAAGCAAGCATTAGAACAAGAAGGAAGATGTTGCCAGGATTTCAAGCACACAAAAAATAGAAGACATTTTTTATGTTAATTCATTTTTTATTACAGTTGTTCAGTTGACCATAATGTCTTCTTGGTTATATATAAGTTAACAAAAATGCTTAGAAATCTATTTTATTGTAACTAGTCAACATACTACACAGCAGACACACTGCTCGACAACATAGTTTAAAGACATTAGCAAAGCCAATAGCTCTGGCTAAACACTTATTAGGTCACAAGGCGAGACCTGTTGGCTATGCCAAAGCTTGTCTAGTTTGCCATCTGAAATGGGATCCACAAATGACATCTCTGTCTTTCTTTTTAAATCATTTTTATTGAATAAAATAGGAAAGTACCAAGGAAGAGAAATAACATGTTAAGAAATACAACAGGTAAAATACAACCTTATGTAAAAGATTAAAAGAAAAAGATTAGGGTACCCATTAATTATTAGTTATTTATATAATTTTTAAATACAGGAAAGAAAGAAGTGAAAGAGAAGAAAAAGAAAAGAGGAAATAAAAAAATAGAAGAGGTGAGAGAAAGGGAAAGGGGATAGTCAAATAGTTATTAGTGTAGAGATGAGTGTGCAGATAGGAAAGTAGTAAAAGGTAACCATAGTAAATCATATTTGATTTTTTGAGACAATGATGAAGATCAAACAGTAGAAATTCTATGTTTATTGCAAATAAAATTCCACCATGTTAGCATACATATTTTATCAAAATAAATTTAAATGCAAGAGCAATAAAGAGGTCAAATAATTTTAACTTCAACGAGGTGTCATGGAAATCAGCAGACACGGATCCAAGAAAAACATGAATTGATGAAAGAATACAAAAAAGAAATATCTTAGAACATTTAGTCCACATGGATTTCCAGAACTTGAAAACATTAGGGCAATGGTATAACAAATTAAGTAATGTGCCATTAGAGGAAAGACATGACCAACAGAGAGGAGAAGAAGGAGGGTTGTTTTTGTGTATAAATATGGGTGTCCGAACTGCTCTATTATATAGGAAAATAATGATTGAGTGATATAAGCAGCTCTAGAGGTAGTAAAAACTTTGTGCCATAATTTGTCCCATTTTTTTAATTGAAAGGGACATCCAGAGGTCTAATTCCCATGCTAATTCAAGTGATGATTTTGGTCTTTCAGAATTAGGAGTAGATAAAAGTTTATATATAAGAGAAGCTTTCGGGTTAGAATCAGGAGTAATATTATACAAAGGAGTCAAGGTAGTAAATGGAGTAACATTGGGAGGAACATTTTTGGTTATTAGAAATGATTGAAGTTCCTGTGATAATTGGGAGCATTGGGCTAAGCAATAGGAGGGTAAATCATAACAGTCTTGTAGTGTATTAAAAGGTATAACAGAATTATGAGAGACAAGTTGGTGGACATATATAATATTCTTCTCCTTCCAGTGTTTGAAGTAGAAAGATTTATGGCGAAACTTAATAAATTTATTATACCACATAGAGGAGGCAAGAAAAGCTTGGTAAATGTTAGAGCCATCTGTGAAAAGTGAGTGTATCAGGTGTTGGGAGTATTTTAAAATAGGATGTTCGGAAATAAAAGTGCAATTGGACATAAAACATGTGTCATAAAAAGAGAATTTGTGTATCAAAGAGTGTTCAAAATTGATCCAGCTAGGTATCGATTCATCATGGTATTGTCTGTTCAATGCGTAAATTTGTCTATTTAAAAAAACCGTGTGATATAATTTAAAATTAGGAAATTGTACATCCCCTTCGTTTTTTGGTTTGATTAATTTAGATAGAGCAATACGAGCAGGTTTGTTGTTCCAGAGAAATTTAGTACAAAGGGAGTTGATTTGATTAAAGTAGTAATTGGGGATTTTAAAGGGTAGCATAGAAAGTAAGAATAGAATGAATGGTACAATCATCATTTTGATGGTATCCAGTCTACCCCACCAGGATAAATAGAGGGGGGACCAGGAAGAAAATTAGTTTTGATTCTTGGTTTTTAAAGTATTAAAATTGTGGGAGAGAGTTTGAGGAATGGTAAAGGAAAACCAGACCCCTAAGTATTTAATTTTAGAAGGACACCATTTAAAGTTGGTATCAGAAAACATGAATTGATAGCATTAGGAATTTAAGGGTAAAATCTCAGTTTTAGAGAAATTCAATTTATAGCCAGATACTTTAGAATATGAGTCAATTTCCTGTAGAAAAGAAGGCAAGGAGGTTAAGGGTTTTGAAAGGTAAATCAACATATCATCTGCATAAGCGGATAATTTAATTTCATGAGAGTTGTGTTGGAAGCCAGTTATCAAAGAATTACAGCGAAAGCGTTCAAGAAAAGGTTCGAGGCATAAAAGGAATAAAAGGGGAGAAAGGGGACATCCTTGCCTAGTACCCCTATGTTAGTTTTTTGGAGGGTGTGTGGGTTAAAGTACAATGGTTTCATAAATCAGGATGAAGTGTTTAAAGCCTGGGGTTAGATTGAGGAGTACACGACATGATTTGTATTTTTTAGTTGATGCTTGGATTTATGTTACGGGGTACGGGATTGTGATTTATTGGCATTTGAAGTTCAAATCGTTTGGCACTAAATAAGAAGGGGAAACTAGTTAGTTAATATTTTTACACTATGAGGTGGAGTACATGCAACGTGACTGAAACATATATTTTTATAACTTATAGATACTCCTGACGAAGGTTTTCTAACCGAAATGCATTGAGTAGGATGTGAATCGAATCTTGTGGAGGACTTGAAATTCGCTATATGTTCATGCATAGGCCTGGATGGGCAATACATCAAACAATTAAATGCTAAAAAATCAACAAATTTTATATCTTTTGACGTGATGGATAAAATGTGGAATAATGAGGACTAACAATGAGAAAATAAAATTGAACAAAATTTGATTACTATGGTGGATGAGTATTACTTTGGGATACCAATGCGTATACGGCTGTGCAACCCGCATGACCTGCTAAACCAGCGGGCCACCACTTTTGAATGAATCATGTTCAGGTGCGAAAGGAACGGCGCACCAATTACGGGTGCTGCACGCCAAACTTGAAAAAATAAGGTAACACGAACTTAAATGAAGAAAAGCAATGGGTGTGCTTCAGGACACTTCTGCCATCCAGTCTACCCCACCAGGATAAATAGAGGGGGGACCAGGAAGAAAATTAGTTTTGATTCTTGGTTTTTAAAGTATTAAAATTGTGGGAGAGAGTTTGAGGAATGGTAAAGGAAAACCAGACCCCTAAGTATTTAATTTTAGAAGGACACCATTTAAAGTTGGTATCAGAAAACATGAATGGATAGCATTAGGAATTTAAGGGTAAAATCTCAGTTTTAGAGAAATTCAATTTATAGCCAGATACTTTAGAATACGAGTCAATTTCCTGTAGAAAAGAAGGCAAGGTGGTTAAGGGTTTTGAAAGGTAAATCAAAATATCATCTGCATAAGCGGATAATTTAATTTCATGAGAGTTGTGTTGGAAGCCAGTTATCAAAGAATTACAGCGAAAGCGTTCAAGAAAAGGTTCGAGGCATAAAAGGAATAAAAGGGGAGAAAGGGGACATCCTTGCCTAGTACCCCTATGCAAGTTAAAATAAGGGGATAAAAAAACGTTAACAGAAACACATGTGCGGGGTTCTGAATACAATAGTTTGATGAACAAGATCAATTTGGGGCCGAAACCAAACCAGTGAAGAGTTTTGAACATAAATTGCCAATTTATACTGTCAAAAGCTTTTTCAGCATCAAGGGATAATGCAGCTAAAGGATCAGGATATCGTTTCACCATAGTAAGGATATTAGAGAACATTCTAGCATTACCTGAGGTAAGCCTACCCTTAACAAAACCAGATTGATCAGCTTTTACCAGTAAGGGTATAACATCTTCTAATCTAGTGACGAGGATTTTAGCAAACGTTTTGCAGTCATAATTGATTAATGAGATTGTATGATAATTTTGACAAAGGGAGTGATCTTTATCAGGTTTGGGGATAATTACAATGAGAGCATCAAGGAAGTCAGGTTTGGAGTGTAATAGAAAAGAGGTGAATAGCTCATGTAAGTGTGGAGCAAAAATAGGTGAAAAAGAAGAGAAGTTCAATAGAAAAACCATCAGGACCAGGGGCCTTAGCTCTCTTAAGAGATTTAATTGCATCTAAAATCTCCTGAAGTGTTATATCTTTTTCCAAGAGGGCCATAACATCCGGTAGAGAACGAGGGGGAGGGAGACCATCAAAGAACCTTTGAGTATTGTTTTCGGGGGGATGGGTGTCTTCCATGTAAAGTGAGTGATAGTAGGTCTGGAATGCATTGACAATATCTGAGTCAGAATGTAGTAAACTGTTAGTGCGGGCATTACAAATAGGTCCAATGGTTTTCCTTTCCGATTTAACTTTTAGATAGTTGGCCAGCATTCTACCCGCTTTGTTCTGACCTCCATGGTATTTAGATTTTATTTTGAGTAGAATATTACAAGCATCAGTTGTAGCTAATTTATTTAAATCAGACTGAGCCTTGATGAGGTCCCGAAGGTGATCAGGGGATTTAGAGGTATAGTAAGCATGTTCAAAGGTTTTGATATGTGTTAGAGTGGAAAGGTATTGGGAATTTAATATCTTTTTCTTTCTGGCAGTATAGGCAATGGTAAAGGCTCTGAAAGAGGCTTTAAAGGCATCCCATTTATTGTGAACAGAGGTATCACTTGGTTTGTTAAGTTGGAAAAATTCTTTTATAAAGGAGGTAGCATCTGAAATATAAGTTTGGTCAGATATTAAGGAATTATTGAATCTCCATCTAGCATGTTTGGGTGTAACAAGGGATCAATCAAAAGAGACCGAAACAGGGGCATGATCAGAAATGAAAATGGAGCCAATCTCAGAAGTTTGGAGTGTGGGGAGTAAAGGTTTTGAGACCAAAATGTAATCTATGCGTGACATGGTGTGATGAACATTAGAAAAGTATGTAAACTCCTGTTTATCAGGGTTACTAGTTTTCCAGGCATCATAGAGTGGACGAGAGGCAATAGCAGCTTGAAATGCTTTGTGTGATTTATCTGGTGTGAATTTACAATCTGATTTCCTATCGGAAAAGGGGTCCATCTAATTATTGAAGTCTCCAGCAACAATAATATTGGGGTTAGCGATTGAGGATAATTTTAATTTAATAGTATGTCAAAAGTCTGTATCAAACTTAACTGGTCCATAAATATTGAAGAAGGTGACCTGTTTATTATGAACCGTAGCATTAAGTATTACCCATCGTCCACTCGCATCATTTTCAGTAGATACAATTTGCAATTTTAAAGATTTATGACAGAGGATGGCAACACCACCCTTATGGTTGACAGCTGGAGAGAAGACAACCTGACTCACCCATTGATGTTTGAGTTTGAGAGATGTGACATAATTACAGTGGGTTTCTTGCAAAAAAGCAATCTGGCGATTAAGTTTCGATAAATGACAAAGTACCTTTTGACGCTTGGCAGGGTGACCCAGACCATGAACGTTCCACGATACAACATTAAACATGCTGGTGCTTAAGGAACAGGGGTACACCTTCATGTCTAATTTTACAAAGACAAGCATGTAATATGCCATAACAGATGTTCGTGGATCTTAAATGAGGACGGAGAGCTAGGAATTCCTTGCGTCTGGCATTGGTTGATGGGAAAGATCCTGTGAGATGAAGATATTATGATCAGACCATACAAGACAACGTTTTTCTCTGGCAACATTTAATACATGCATCAGGTCGGTGAATTCTAAAAAGAGATACCACGTGGTCTGCTAGATTGAGGTTGAAGTCAACCAAGACGATGTGCCCGCTGGATATTAAGTGGAGTAGAGGATTGAAGGTTAAGAAGGTCAGACAAAAATTTCTTTAAAAAGGAACAACATTTTTAGGCAAGCCATACAATCGAAGATTGTTCCTTCTGCTGTGATTTTTGAGATCCTCGGTATGAAGTTTAAGCTTATGAATTTCCTGTTCCAGCAAGAGTACTTTAGTAGCTACATCCTGAAGATCACTTATACGTTGTTCCATTTCAGACATTTTACCTTCCATGTTAATCCATCTGTCCTCAATCGGCTGTAATTTTTCATTGGTGGTATTCATGAATGGTTTTAGAGCACGTAATTCATCTAAAATTGAGTCCAGGACCGGATTTGAGGATGACTGGACTGGAGATGGAGGGTCATTTTTGGCTCTTTTTGGTTTAGTGCCAGATGAAGATATTTTCGTGAGAGACAGAGAGTCAATGGCCATCTTGACAATATGCACTTGTCGTTGAGGAAGTTTTTTGATGGCGGAGATCCTGCCCATAAAACAGATGATCAATGATATAGGTTTCAATGAAGATATGAAATGTTCAATCACTGTATTTAAGGAATGCCACAACCAGTTCCTAGGTGACAGGATTATAACAATATAGAAGACTTTATAGTAGAGAGTAGTAGAGGTGCCCACAAACTTGTAGATGAGCGGGAAGCAGGATGTGAAGTGACAACTGAGGTAACACCTCACAACATATGAACACTTATTCACATCCCCTCAGACTCAGATTCATGAGAGAATAAGGGTGGGCCCATTTCAGTAATGACAATATGACACATATACGTGCCAATTATAGGGGCTCTGAATGCATGGCTGTGAGCAGCAAGGCAGGTGAAGGCCCGACTGGTAACAAGTGCCGCACTCAGCAGCACTGTGGGCGGTTTTCAGGATTGTGACATGGAGTGTGCTGTCATGGGAACTGAAGCAGCTGGCAGATTCTTCTGACATGTATGTAGGCATTCCTGCTGATGTGCCCTTGTGATTGCTCAAAATGGACAGTTGATAGAATGAGTGAGCTGGCACTAGCAAGGAAGAACTTTCTTTGTTGAGATTCCCTGTCTCTCAAGATCCCTCACATTTTTCTTTTTCTTACCAAACCTTGACCCAAAACAATAGTGGCTGTTGGTTTATTTAGTGCTTCGTGCCATCTATGTTATTAAATCTTCTCCAATAATGCATTGCTTGGCAGTCTGGGAATCCAATCAACAAGAGAGGCAGCATGCACAATCAAAACCTGGATTCTGTGTGGAGAACAGGAACAAAAGACTTGAAATGAGCAACAAAATAGACTATCTGATGGTAACAGATAATGAGGAGCCAGGGTAACTAAGAAGAGCATTTGCAGAAGAAATTTGTATTTTCCGTCCAACCACAAAGGCCTGTCCGCCGACGGCGCCCTCACTTCCGAAGAGAGAAAAACAAAATGGTGGCTGCTCACATCAGGAAGTCGACATCGTGGCAAACCCAGTCAAATGGCGAGCCACAAACTCACCCGCTATCAAACAAGTGAGCTGCCGCACAACAAGGAACACATCCAGTCTGGGGAGCGCAGGATGATGTCTCCGAGCGGCCGAACGTTCCCTCCTGAGCTCCGTGTGGAGACGGAGCTCACCACACCGCCGCCATCTTGCCCAAGCGCATAAGCCACGCCATCTCTGTCTTTCTTAATCTTAAATCTCTGAACCAAGCTCCTTCCGATCAACAATGTGGTTTTTGTAGGTTGTGTTGTAGGCTGGATTGGCCTTATTTAATTTACTAATAAATAACGTAAGAAAAGCCAGAAATCAGTTTGCGGCTGCCAAAAGAGCCTACAAGGGGCCCAAACGAAGAAAGCGACTGGCTAGGAAAGACCGGTTAGACTGGGGAAATGTGGGGAATTCTAATAATTAGAAACCAGCTAAAAGAAAGCTATTGTGTTTTTAAACCTGCCACCATAAAAAGAAACAGACCCTTTTCAGGATGGAAACGAAACAACCACAACAAAAGAAACAAAAGAAAGAAGAAAAGAAAAACTGAGCTATAGAAAAAAAGGCAAAGATCAGAAACTTAGTAAGAGGGAAAGGATACAGAAGAAAAGTAAAGGGAGGAAACAGATATGCTGACGGAGATATTTCCTGGTGTGTGTCCTTTGTTCCTGCGAGTTGAGCAGCCTCCACAAGTGCTCCATCCACGAAGGCCTAGAAAGAAGGGGGAAGACGGGGGTGGTTAGATGAAGCCAGCCCAAGAACTGCACAGGCAAGACTGTCACTCTCACTCAATAACTCAGGGTCCAAAATGACTACGGCATACTTTTTGCTGTAAAGAAACCCTTGCTACAGAAATAAAGTTCACCGTTTGACCCTTTCTAACTTGTTCCTGTGGTCACTACAGCAGAACTTACAATGGGCATCCAGTTAATATGCTGTCTAAATAGACTCGCTCAGTCAGTCACCAGAGGGTCAATTTCTACGGAGTGAGCCGTGTCAGCCTTTTTGCCTGTGTGCTTGCATCTGACATATGATGCAAGCATATGGGTGTGGTGTTTACCACAAGTAAGAAATCACAGTAGGCCTGAATATCGTTCAGACAGTCCTTTCTGCCTCGCAGCCAAACAGGAGGACACAGCGGTGACTGCTCAGATTATCTCCTCTGATCTCACCTCCCCAAACAAGTTATACGGTGAGTGCGGCTTCTGCTGGCAGCTTTCTCTTAATGCCAGATGTTGAGGTGAATCCCAGGGCTTTATCCCATGCTTGTCACCAAAATTATGTGGTATTTACCACATGTAAGAAAATCACCGTAGCCTTAATGTCGTTCTTCAGATGTAGTTTATTCACCTCATCCATCCAACAGTCCAGTGATCAACTGATACAGTTAGAATGTTCCAGCATACTTCAAGCCCTGGTAGAACCCTCTAATACAAAGGATCCTTGAGAGAACCCAACTATGTCATCTCACAATGGGCAAAGACTTTCCCTTTTCTGCTTGGAGCTAAGTCCTCATGCAAATGACGGTACACCCAGTTCACACTGAGCAGGTGCTAAATGAGTGGCACTGCAATATGTATTATAAAAAGTGTGGCACAAGCCTCTAGAGCCATTTCTGGTATATCGGCGTCCCCTGGAGCATGAAACAGGGGCATAAATGCCAGCAGCACTCTCAGGAAACCTCTTGGATAAAGCCACCCACAATGCTCATCTGCTTCTGAAGAGAGCTCTTTTAACAAAGGTTTGATGATAACTCCTTTGAGCTAATTGGGGGGGTGTATATAAAGGTACGTAAACAGTGCAAAGCTAGCTGGAAAGCAACGAAGTGAAGAACAGAACAGAAGACAAGGAAACATTCACAAATTCTAGCTGATTTAATTTCTTTCTAGATGTTGTCAATTTTTACAACAGCTTAAGAGTATGACTGCAGCATGGTTCAGATTGAAGATAATTTGGTTTGTTCTAATGAGGGATGTGGATATCATTAAGCATTTCCAATGTTATTACAAAAGTTGATAAACATCTTGTTGTATTTCACGTCTCTGTGAAAGAAACCAGTTTGTCCTCACGTGAGTTATTAGACCTCCATTTGCATTTGTTTATTTATTTTATGTTAGACCTGGCACCATTTTCGTGGGTCTCCCCTGCATTTTTTGCCTTTGCCTTTGCCTTTGCCTCCTGTGTTTTTGCTGTGCGTTGGACTCCGTTTTGCTGATCTAGATGCTTTGGGCACTTTGCCACTGCTGTTCAGTGCCAAAGTGCAAGTGCTCCCTTTGTAAATTGTTGTTATGGATTGGTGTTTCCATGATTGGCTGATTTGATTTACTAGTCAGTCCCTAGTACAGTGCACTGTGTGTGCCCAGGGCCTGTAAATCAAATGCTGCTAGTGGGGTGCAGCACTGATTGTGCCACCCACAGAAGCAGCCTGTAAATGTAACTCTGGCCTGCCATTGCAGAGCCTGTGTGTGTGGCATATCCTGATAGTGAATTACTGCCAATTTCGTTTTCACTATTGCAAGGCTACCTGTTCCCATGGGATAGAATGGGGAGTTTGTTTATAACATCTTATAAACATAACTACCCCTGTGAACAAGGTAGGAGATTAAAGTTTAGTATGCCTGAACTCAGAATGTTAAAATGCATCTTTTAGTGTGGGTGATTTTTACATTCTGTGTTTGAAAATACCATTTTCAGAAAGTAGGTATTTTCTTGCTTAGCCATCCAGTGTGCCTTCACTAGGTTTGTGTATTGCATGTCTGGCTTTTGGATGACAGGGGCTGGGGAGGAGCAGTGGCTCCAGAGAGCCTGATGAGCCAGGGCTAGGCTGAATAGACCTGGGCTGCATTTAGAGTAGGAGGAGGAGATTTCCTTTCACCTGAATGGGCCTGGTCTGCCAAGGACAATGCTGTCTCCACCTCCTGCCAGGAAGCTGCACCAGAGAGGACAGAACCGGTTTTGACCAAGCACAGGGCTTCTCTGCCACAGAGAACAAAGGATTTTGTAGTATAAATATTGGGGCCCAGACCCCAGAACTTTGGATCACTTCTGGGAATCAAGAGGAACCTTTGCCCAGGAGAAGAGTCGGAGAAGCTGAGGAGGAATACTGCCCCTGTGCTGTTTGCTGTCTGGGGTTGGCCTGCAGTGGCTACTTGCTGCCAAGGAAAGGAGAAAAGGACTTTGCCGTGTGCTGTGTCCCCTGCTTGGGGAAAGATCTCCAACGGCTTGAAGTGGAGCTTGCCACCTGTTCACGAGGTCTCAGGAACATCAAAGACCTCACCAAGCTTCTGGGCACCGTCTCTGGTTTCAGTTGCCTGGAGAAGAAAAGGGTAACCGACTCCGTCACCGAGTCCGTCGCAGGATTCCGTGTCCTGAAGGCACCGTAGAGAGCACCGCCTCCTTTCACAACGCAACCCTGGTGTCACCGACTCCATCAACGAGCCACTGCTTGCACTGCATCCTGTGGGCATCGCACTCCGCAACGCTTCGCTACACGTTGCACTGACTTCATCAACTCCGTCGCTGCCCGACTCGACCCCGACTGGTTCTGTCACCGCATTGTGACCTGCCGGCACCGCACCGAGCATCGCCTCACCCTGCAACGCAAGCCTTGGTCTCACTGACTCCATCAACGAGCCGCTGCCTGCACTGAGCCGTGAGGGCACCACACTCTGCAATGCCTCCATCTCACCTTGCAACCGCAACGGTTGCCCCGGACCAGCTCGTACCCTAGTGTCGGCCACAATAACAAAAGTTACTGTCTCCAAGTCTGTCGATGCTTTTGCTAACCCGTCTCGAGGCGGTTGGCCGGAATTTTTAGACTTTGTCATATTCAGTATCGCGGTAGCACCGGGCGGAGCTACCGAGTCAGATGAACTGTATTTTCACGTTTTTCCTGCAATTTAAAGGTTATTTTGCACAGTAACTATTTTTAAGAGTATTGTATGTTGGATTTTTGTTGTTTTTGGTCTTGTTGGTTTAGATAAAGTTTGCTTATTTTTCTACACTGGTGTGGTGTCCATTTGTAGTGTTTTCACTGTGTTACTGTATGCATGCACAAATGCTTTACATACTGCCTCTGAGATAAGCCTGTCTGCTCGTGCCAAGCTACCAAGGGGGTGAGCAGGGGTTCCCCCTTAGCCTGACTAGGAAGAAGGGTCCCTACTTGGACAAAGGTGCAAACCTCTGCCAACTAGAGACCCCCATTTCTAACATTGGTGGTCAGCGGTGAGGATCTGGACTTGTGCCTTACATACAGTAATTTGTGTACACTACTAGCATAGTGCAGACCATTACGCAACCACATACTATTACTGAACTATTCTTTTTGGATTTTCTGCAACTTGAGAACTGCCAAATTTTTCATCACGACCAAGCCAGCATCCATTGCATCTATTGATATTGAATTTGAAGGAGATAGGGTGGAAACCTACACTGTGTCTCAACTTACAGCCATCTGCAAGAAATTTTAAATCTCTGTGAAAGGCCTTACCAGAAAGGATGAATACCAAAAGGCGATGAGGGCCTGGTTGGAATCCAGAAATGCCAGTGGGCAGGATGAGGAGCCTCCATTGGAGGCAGATAATTTGGATAGGCAGCAGGAGGGGCTGTTGAATCTGCCAGGGTGGAGGGTAGCTTTCAGAGAGGGCAGCAGTGTTTCTTCAAAAGGGCTGTCTCCAGAGGAGTTGGAGGACAGGGAGAGAAGCAGAGTGCATGAGATGGAGCTCGTGAAGCTCAAGCTGGGAAAGGATGTGACATGGAGAGTAAGAAATTGGAGTTGGAGAGTAAGAAATTGGCCATGGAAGAGAAGAAGATGCTCTTAGATCATGAAAGAGGGTTGAGGGAGTTGGATCTGAAAGCCAAAAGTCTAGAGATCAATCCCCATGGTGGCTGCGCACCATCAGTGCCTGGAGAAGGGAAGGTATACATCCCCAAGGAGGTTATTAAGGATTTCACAAAGCATGAGGACATTGGTCAGTGGTTCAAGGCCTATGAGGTAGCGATGAGGTCCCACAGAGTCCCTGAGAGAGATTGGGGAGCGGGGGGGGGGACTGTGGGGCCGCTTTCTTAGTGATGGAAGGGAAACATTGCTAAACTTGCCCACTGAGGAGCAGATGTCCTATGCCCCCATGAAGGAAGCCTTAGTAGCAAGGTATAGGTTGACCTCAGAGCTGTACAGGCAGAAATTTAGAAACTGTAAGAAGCTGGAGTCAAGTACTTGGGTGGAGTATGTGTCCTACTTTTGCAGAGCATTGGATGGTTGGGTGAAGGGTAGCAAGGTGAATGATTTGCAGGGGCTCTATGATTTGGTGGCATGGGAGCACTTGTCAGATAATTGTTTTCCAGAGCTACGCCAGCACTTGATTGACAGTAAATTGACTGACCCCAGGTAGCTTGCTGTGGAGACGGACCGCTGGGTCAGTACCAGGGTCCACAAAGGTTGTGTGGGAGACTCTGCCAAAGGTGGGCAGGGTCCCCAGCAGAAGAGTGGGGGGGGACAAGGGTAAACAGAAGGAGTTCCAAAAAGGGCCCCAAAGTAATCCCCAAGGGAACCAAGGTAAGGGTTTCCAGCCTCCCACTGAAAAGAAGCCATGGATCCCGACAGGTAAGCCTGCTCATAGGGGTTCCAGGGCATGTTATGGTTGTGGTCAGGTGGGCCACTTCCAAGGGGATCCTAGGTGTCCCCAGAAGGTTACCACCGCACCCACTGGTGCACCGCCCCGGCAAATGGCTAGTGTAGCCTTGGGGGAGGAGTCGGGTGCCCAAGAGGGGTGGGGTCCCACAGAAATGTCCCTGGTCTCTTTAGGAGACATTGAGATGGTCCCAAGAGCTCATCTGCCTGATAACACTAAGAAGTACAGGCAGTGGGTGACCATCAATGGCCATAGTGTGGAGGCTCTGAGAGACACCGGAGCCAGTGTGACAGCTGTCTGTTGTCGGTGGTGTCTGAGGAGCAGGTGTTCCCCACCACATTCTACCCAGTAGTTGCCGCTGGCAATTCAGAGTGCACAGGTTCCCTTTGAGTGGGGGGAGTCTCAGGTACCTTGAAAGTAGCTGTGAGGCCAGCCATGACTGTTGACTGTCTGCTAGGCAATGATTTGGAGAGCTCCCCTTGGGAGAAGGTGGAGCGGAGGTCTCATTTAGAGATGTTGGGTCTGCCTGAGTGGGCGTGTGTGACCACTTGGTCTATGGCAGCCGGTAAGGGCATTCAAGAGTACCTGGAGCCTAAAAGAGTGGCCCAGGTGCCTGCCAGAAAGAGAAGAGGCAGGGGCGCGGGAAACCGGCCCCTAAAGTTCCCACGGTCCAGGACGAGGCAAACCTTGAGGGGGATGCCCTGGAGCCTACAGGGGAACAGGTGGCTGAATTGGGGGACCTGCCTGAGCTGACCCATAGGCTGCAGGAAGGAGGCCCCTCCAGGGAGGTATTCTGCCAGGAGCAGCAGAGGTGCCCTTCTCTTGTTGGTTTGCGGCAACAGGCTGCAAACCAGACAGCAGGTGATCAGTCTGGATCACATTGGACCTACTGGGAGAATGGTCTCCTGTATAGCGAGCCTAAGGTTGCTGAGCCTGGGTCAGCCCGTGTGCTGGTGGTACCCCAGCGCTTCAGAACCTTCCTACTGGGTCTGGCTCATGATGTGCCTTTGGCAGGACATTTGGGGCAAGACAAGACATTTGCAAGGCTTGTCACCCACTTTTACTGGCCCCAAATGCGTAAGAGTTCTGATACTCATTGTAGGTCTTGCCAGACTTGCCAGGCAAGTGGTAAGAGTGGGAGTAAGTGTAAGGCTCCTCTCCAACCTTTCCCTGTGGTCAGCACCCCCTTTGAGTGGGTGGGTATTGATATTGTGGGGCCTCTGGATCCCAAGACAGCCATGGGCAACAGGGTCATCCTGGTCTTGGTGGACCATGCCACCTGGTACCCGGAAGCCATCCCTCTCCGGACTGTGATGCTCCCTGTGGTGGGTCCTGCGTTGATGGGGATTTTCTCCCGTGTGGGGTTCCCCAGAGAGCTGGTGTCCGACTGTGGTACCAACTTCATATCTAAGTATATGAAGTCCCTGTGGCAGGAGTGCGGTGTTACCTACAAGTTTACCACTCCTTACCACCCCCAAGGTAATGGGCTGGTTGAGAGATTCAACCGGACCCTGAAGGGCATGATTATGGGTCTTGGTGAACCCATGAGGCGTAACGTCCTCTTGCTGTGCCTTTTGTTTGCTTACAGAGAGGTACCGCAGAAGTCCTTAGGGTTCAGTCCCTTTGAGCTCCTGTATGGGCGTCCTGTAAGAGGGCCTCTAAGTCTGGTCAAAAAAGGCTGGGAGAAAGCTCCCAGTACACCTCCCCAGGATGTATATAACTACATGCTGGCCTTCAGGAATCAGACTAAGCGCTTTAGACAACTCGCTCAGGCGAATCTGGAAGCCAGCCAGGAGGAGATGAAACTTTGGAATGATCAGAATGCCACTCTGATCGAGTTTCAGCCCGGACAGAAAGTGTGGGTCATGGCCCCAGTGGAGCCTTGTGCGCTCCAGGATAAGTGGACCGGACCATTTGCGGTGGTGGAGCGCAAGAGTAAAGCCACCTACTTGATGGACTTGCAGTCTCCAAGGAACCCTTTGCGGGTCCTGCATGTGAACCGCCTTAAGCCCCACTTGGAGAGGTCCGAAGTGGGCATGCTCCTAGCAACAGATGCTGGAATGGAGGAGGAGACTGAGCCCCTTCCTGACCTCCTGTCTGCGAAGGAGCACGATGGGTCAGTGGACGGTGTAACACTCTCCCCCGCCCTAACTCCTGAACAGCAGAGTGACTGTCACAAACTGTTGGGACTGTTTGCTGCTCTGTTCTCCCTGACCCCCGGTGTCACTCAGTGGTGTGTCCATGATGTTGACACTGGGGACAGTCCTCCTGTGAAGCATAACATTTACAGAGTGACTGACAGGGACAAGGCTTGCATCAAGGAGGAGGTCTCCAAGATGTTAGCGCTAGCGGTGATTGAGCCCTCAAACAGCCCTTGGGCCAGCCCAGTGGTCTTGGTCCCAAAGGCTGCCGCACCCGGTACCACGCCAGAACTCTGGTTCTGTGTGGACTGCCGAGGGCTCAATTCGGTCAACAGGACTGATGAGCACCCCATCCCCAGAGCTGATGAGCTCATAGATCGGTTGGGAGCTGCCTGGTACCTCAGTATGTTTGACTTAACGTCTGGGTACTGGCAGATTGCCTTAACCGATGGGGCCAAGGAGAGGTCAGCATTCTCAATGCCAGAAGGGCACTACCAATTCTGGGTGATTCCCTTTGGGTTAAAGAATGCCCCTGCCACCTTTCAGAGGTTGGTCAACCAGGTGTTGGCTGGACTGGAGGATTTCATTGTCGCCTACCTGGATGACATAGCAGTGTTTAGTGCCACTTAGGAGGTACATCTGCACCACCTCTGGGAAGTGTTGAAGGCTCTGAAAAGGGCAGGCCTCACGATCAAGGCAAGTAAGTGCCAGATCGGGCAAGGTTCTGTGGTGTACTTGGGACACCAGGTGTGGAGCAGCCAGGTGGCGCCCCTACAGCCCAAGATTGATACCATTCTGGCTTGGGAACCCCCCAAGACCCAGACAGAGGTGAGAGCCTTCGTAGGACTCACCGGGTATTACAGGAGAATTGTCAAGGGGTATAGCACCATTGTTGCCCCCAAGACAGAGCTAACTTCCAGGAAGCAGCCAAGGAAGGTGAACTGGACTGACACCTGCCAAAAAGCTTTTGATGCCCTGAAATCTGCCATGTGCACGGCACCCGTGCTTCAGGCGCCCAACTGCTCAAGAAAATTCATTGTGCAGACAGACGCTTCGGAGCATGGTGTGGGGGCTGTGCTCTCACAGCTAAATGAGGAGGGCCTAGACCAACCTGTAGCCTTCATTAGTAGGAGGTTACTTCCACGGGAACAGAGGTGGAGTGCGATTCAGCGTGAGGCATTTGCTGTGGTCTGGGCACTGAAGAAGCTGAGGCCCTACTTGTTTGGGACTCACTTCCGGGTCCAGACCGACCACAGGCCCCTCAGTTGGTTGATGCAGATGAGGGGTGAGAATCCAAAGCTGTTGAGGTGGTCTATTTTCCTACAGGGAATAAACTTCACGGTGGAACACCGCCCTGGTACAGAACACGGCAATGCTGATGGTCTGTCCAGATTTTGCACCTTAGTGAAGAGAACTCCCAAGAGGGTGGGTAGTTCTCCCCACATTTCAGCTCGAGGGGACACGTGTTAGACCTGGCACCATTGGCGTGGGTCTCCCATGCATTTTTTGCCTCCTGTGTTTTTGCTGTGTGTTGTGTCCCCTGCTCGAGGAAAGATCTCCAAGGGCTTGAAGTGGAGCTTTGCCCCTGTTCACGAGGTCTCAGGAACATCAAAGACCTCACCAAGCTTCTGGGCACCGTCTCTGGAACCGCTGGTTTCAGTTGCCTGGAGAAGAAAAGGGTAACTGACTCCGTCACCGAGTCCATCGCAGCGTTCCGTGTCCTGAAGGCACCATAGAGAGCACCGCCTCGTTTCGCTCCGCAACCCTGGTCTCACCGACTCAGTCAATGAGCCACTGCTTGCACCGCGTCCTGTGGGCATCGCACTCCGCAATGCTTCGCTACACGCTGCACTGACGTCATCGACTCCGCCGCTGCCCGACTCGAACCGCGACCAGCTCGGTCGCCGCATCGTGACCTGCCAGCACCGCACCGAGCATTGCCTCACCCTGCAACGCAAGCCTTGGTCTCACCAACTCCGTCAACGAGCCGCTGCCTGCACCGAGCCGTGAGCACGCTGCAACGCTTCCATCTCACCTCGCAATCGCGAGACGGTTGCCCCGGACTGGCTCGTACCCTCGTGTCAGCCGCAACAACAAAAGGTACTGTCTCCGAGTCTGTCGATGCTTTTGCTGACCCGTATTGACGCGGTTGGCCGGAATTGTTAGACTCTGTCATATTCAGTATCGCAGTAGCCCTGGGCGGAGCTACAGAGTCGAAGGAACTGTATTTTCACGTTTTTCCTGCAATTTAAAGGTTATTTTACACAGTAACTATTTTTAAGAGTATTGTATGTTGGATTTTTGACGTTTTTGGTCTTGCTGGTTTAGATAAAGTTTGCTTATTTTTCTAAACTGGTGTGGTGTCCATTTGTAGTGTTTTCAGTGTGTTACTGTATGAATGCACAAATGCTTTACACACTGCCTCTGAGATAAGCCTGTCTGCTTGTGCCAAGCTACCAAGGGGGTGAGCAGGCGTTATTTTAGAAGTGTATCACCCTTACACTGACTAGGAAGAAGGGTCCCTACTTGGACAAAAGTGCATACCGCTGCCAACTAGAGACCCCCATTTCTAACATTTTACCTTTCTGAATCATTAGTTGCGTTTTAGAGTTATTTTGGTCCAAATTGATGGGTATGGCTCAGTAAAGATTAGGGTCAATTGTGTGTCTAAACAAGTCCCTTTCTAGCTGGAGAACAGTTCATAGCAGTTAGGCTGATCAATAGGACAAATGGAAGGGAATTCACAGCTTCATCAGCTTTTGTGCTGGGAGCCCTCCTAAACATTGATTTCATAGAAGAGGTAATGGACCTCTCAGCCTGTACTACAACCAATATAGCCTCCTTTTCGGTTCCATTATGGTTTCAAGAGACTTCTCCGTAAAAAAAATATATATGCTTAAGGCACTGCTCAATTATGGCTGATTTCCTAAACCTCTAGGGTGGATCTGGTATCCACATACATATACAGCTTTAGATGGTATTCCTCTTTATTCTAGTCTAGGTAGGTCATGCACACCCTCAAAATTAAATTAGTAAAGGCATACGTTCTGGAGAACCGTTCTGGGAGTTCCTATCCATTCATGAATGGAGTTAGGTATGATATGTTGATTCACTGTCTCATATACTGCTGTTAAAGAGTATTAGGACCACTTGTTTGTTGTAGTCTACCAGCCATGAGAAGGTATACTCCAGTGTCTGTCAGAACTGATTGTGTAACCTACCCAACATGAACCCTGAATGTCAGCTATGCAGTAAACCAGGTGACTTTGCCCTCCAATACTTTGTTTCTTTACAGGATGTTTGATATTATCTTGTATTTGCAATTAGTATGAAAATACAATGGTTCTTACAGATATTGTCAGATGTATCAGCTAACAATTTATGGAGAGTGAATCTACATACTCTCTCCATACTGTTTCCTGTGAGAGAATACTGAGTCTGAAGATTAATGTGATAGATAACGTATAATAAATAGTAGTGGTAACACTGGTATAAATAGATAAACAGCAGCGGCGGCCGCTCCATTAGAGCGGAGGAGCGCTGCCCCCCCCTACCCCACTGCCACGAGTCTTGGGGGCGGGTCCAGGGGATGACACTGCTGGTAGGGGAGTGGTGGGCACTCCCTTCACTGCACATGAGGGTTTAGCCGGCCGTCTCAGGCTGGCCAAACCCTCATGCGCAGTAAAGCTCAGGCTCCCAGTCTGCCTGGGAGCGCAAGTTGCCCGTGTTCAGGCCAATCCCGGCGCTGCTTTCATGTAGCGTCAGGAATGGCTGCAGTGCAGTCTGGAAGCCTGTGCCCAGAGGAAGAGCGCGATGCGGCAGGCGGTGTCGGCGTTGTTCAGGTAAGTTATTTTTAATTGATTTTTTTTGTCCCCCAAAACCCCCTCCCCCCTCCTCAGGCCCAGCCTGCCCCACCTCTTTGGCAGGGTACGGGCCACTACTGATAAACAGAAAAGACCACATTAGAATAGGTGCTCTAAAAAATAAGATGAAGTGTGATGTTGAAATGTCCGTGAGTTATGACCAAATTAGACAGAAATGGTGCAAACAACTCATGTACAATCAAAATCCAAAATCCAAATGGCTAACTAAACTGTGTAAGAGTTAGTTGGGGAGAGTGTCCAGTGCCTTATTCCACCAGTTGGACTATAGTCCATAAAATGACAGTCCAGAAGATACCACTTGTCAGCGTTTCAACCCATGGGTGATTGTGTCAATGGGGTCTTTATCAGGACGTGTTAGAGATGTATCTCAATCTAAAAATGGGTTTAGGACAATTAATGATTCACGCTTTTTGCCTAAACACCCAAAATGATTTGTGGAAAGTGATTTAATTTGCAATTGCCATGATGAAAATAATAGAGGTTCGAGATTATTCTATATATTTTTAGTTTTGTATTTTTATGATGCTGAAAAGAATTAAACCAATGGTTTAGCCATCCAACCAATGTTGTGTGTAGCCATGAACTGTAATGTGTAATTCAGCCATGTTGGAGGCAGAAAGTGGTACTGAAGGATCTTCAAGATTCATAGAATCAGGCCTTGAAACTCGTGCACGATTCTCACACTCCAGATCCCACTGTATCAGACCAACCATCTCCCTATCAAAGGAAGGAATGAGGAGAAAAAAAGTAAATATCTTAGCCATCAACAAACATCAACCTTGAGACATTTCTCGGGGTCTATGTCTCAGCGGTTGACCATCATCTATCTGGCTGTCTCAGATTCCGAGGAAGTGGATAATCACTTTCTCTGTCAACTTCTCTTCCACCCTGACCCCTGAGCAACAGAATGACTGCCGCCAGTTGCTGGGACAGTTTTGTGATCTGTTCTCCCTGGTTCCCGGTGTCACAGATTGGTGCATCCATGATGTGGACACTGGGGACAGTACACCTGTGAAGCACAAATCTTACAGGGTGACTGACAGGGTGAGAGCTTGCATCAAGGAGGAGGTCTCCAAAATGCTTGCGTTAGGGGTGATTGAGTCCTCTAACAGTCCTTGGGCCAGCCCAGTGGTCTTGGTCCCAAAGGCTGCCGCACCGGGTGCCACACCAGAACTCCGGTTCTGTGTGGACTACCGAGGGCTCAATTCAGTCACCAGGACTGAAGCGCACCCCATCCCCAGAGCTGATGAGCTCATAGATCGGCTAGGGCTGCCCGGTACCTCAGCACGTTTGACTTGACGTCTGGGTACTGGCAGATCGCCTTGACTGATGGGGCAAGAGAGAGGTCAGCATTCTCCACAACAGATGGGCACTACCACTTCCGGGTGATGCCCTTTGGGATGAAGAATTCCCTGCCACCTTCCAGAGGTTGGTCAACCAGGTGTTGGCTGGACTGGACTCGTTCAGTGCCGCCTACCTGGATGACATCGCAGTGTTCAGCGCCAGTTGGGAAGAACATCTGCGCCACCTCTGGGAAGTGTTGATGGCGCTGCGGAGAGCAGGCCTCACGATCTTAAAATGCGACACTTTGAGTCAATGTACCTTACGATGCGTCACGTTTCTACAACGAAAGTGTTGCAGAGATGGAGATGCGACAAAGTTCTGGTGCAAAGAAATAAAGACGTCAAGTTCTTCCTGATGCGGCACGCTTCTCCGATGTTGCGAGAAGTCTCGACTCGATGCGTCAGCTGCAGCGGCGACACCCTTGTTCCGTGATGCGACGGCAGCAGCTCCGACGGCGGCACGCTTCTCCGTGGATGCGAGGCGCTTCTCTCGATGCGGTGCAATGCGACAGCTACAGCGGCGACATCTACGATGCGAAGGCAGTGGCTGCGACGGCTACACGCTTCTTCCTCGATGCGAGACTCTTCTCTTGATGCGGTGAAATGCGACAGCTACAGCGGCGACATCTATGATGCGACGGCAGTGGCTGCGACGGCGACACGCTTCTTCGGTGTTGCAGGACGTTTCTCGAGATGCGGTGCAATGCGACAGCTACAGCGGCGTCATCTCCGTGATGCGACGGCAGCGGCTGCAACGGCGACACGCTTCTCCCTCTGGAGTCGCGCTTCCAGCTCCTTGCGACACGCAGTCCCTTCAGAAGGCCCAAAACAGCAGCAGGCACTTCCAAAGGATTCTTGGGGAGCTGGTGGTTGAAGTCTGTTGTCCCTGAGACTTCAGCAGGAGGCAAGCTCTTTTCTCAAGCCCTTGGAGATCCTTCACATGTTGAATAAAAGTGCACACAAAGTCCTTTCTCCTTCCTTTGGCAGTCAGGCAACCACTGCAGGCAGATCCCTCTAGCTTAGGGATAGTCTTCTCTCAGTTTCTTCTTGGTTCCGCTCCTCAGCAAAGGTTTCTTCTTGTTTCCCAAAGTGATCTAATTTCCTAGGGGTCTGGGTCCCCTTTTTATACACAGTTTCTCTTTGTTCTCTGAAGGCAGAGAGGCCTCTGCCTAGCCCAAAACCAGTTCTGGTCAGTCCTGGAGCACTTTGTTTTTCTGACTCCTTCTTTCCTTTCAGAATGTGGGGCAGAGTGCTCAGCCGCCCGGCAGGAGGTGGAGCCAGCATTGTGGAAGGCAGGCACAGCCCTATTCAGACCCAGGTGCAACTCCTCCCTCCACTCTGGATGCAGATCTTTCTATTCAGCCCTGTGCTGACTCACCCTGTCTCCTGTAGCCACCCCCAGCCCCTGTCACTCAATCTCCAGACAAGGAATACACAACCTAGCAGAGGCAGGCTTGAAGTTTAGGCAAGAAAATACCCACTTTCTAAAAGTGGTATTTTCAAACACAGAATGTTAAAACCAACTTCACTAAAAGATGTATTTTATCATTCTGAGTTCAGGCATACTAAATTCGTTTTTCTACCATGTTCCCTGGGTCAGTTCTGACTATAAGGTGTAATAGTCAGTCTGCCCATTCTGGCCTATAGGGAGCAGGTAGCCTTGCAATAGTGAAAACGAAAATGGCTGTAATTCACTATTAGGACATGCCACACACACCAGGGCATGTCCTACCTTATACTTACACTGCACCCTGCCCTAGGGCCTACTTTAGGGGTGACCAACATGCAGTAAAGGGAAGGTTTAGGGACTGGTAAGTGGGTGTACTCACCAAGTCGACATGGCAGCCCCAGGCTGCACACAGGCTCTGCAATGGCAGGCCTGAGGCACATTTTACAAGCCGCTTCTGTGGGTGGCACAACCAGTGCTGCAAGCCCACCAGCGGCATTGGATTTACAAGCCCTGGGCACACTCAGTGCACTGTACTAGGGACTGACAAGTAAACCAATCATCCAATCATGGAGTCACTAATACATAACACAATTTATCATAGGGAGCACTTGCACTGTGGCACTGAATAGCAGTGGCACAGTGCCCAAAGCATCTAACACCAGCAAAAACAGGTCAGTAACATAGGAGGCATCATAAAAAATGGAAGGGAGACCCACGCCAAGGATGCCAGGTCTAACAGCTGTGTTATTAATAAAAGTTTATAGTAAACAAGTTATACATTTATTTTCTTCTGCACATGTATAAAATACTGTTTGCTGGTCCCTGCTTGACGTAGAGAAAGATCCAGCATGGTTGAACCCAGTATATCTGACTGAACTCCAATTATACAGGCAAATAGAATAAACTAGCAACTTTCTGTTATACATAGTTTTGTATTGGTTGTAACTGATGGCCCAGATTTACCACCATTTTGTGTTGAGTTTGCATTACTTTTTTGCACTGCTCTACGAGGAGCATGCCCAATGATGAAGCATGACATCCTCTTGGATCTGTGAGGGCACCAAGAAATAATCCTTAGGATTCCCCAGTATTCGTCTACCTAGTCTTCCTTTTCTTTCTCCTTTTCACTATAGGAACAGTGCCTCTATACATTCGTATATTAGTACTTTCAGAGCTTAAGTACTTGACCTTTATCTGCTCCTAGTCCCCTTCCTCTCTTTTGTTTAGAGAAAATCCATATATACAAAGACTTGTAGTTATAGATTTGCTCCAGAATTCTGTGCCTCCCTGAGGCTGGCGTAACAAGGAGAAATATTTTTATTTCTCCTTTTTTCCTCTTTGCATGTGAGCATTTTTGTGCAGGAAGAGACCCTTTCCTACACAAAAGCTGTGCTGATTACACTATGGTGCAAGGGTGTCTGCATTGGAACATGGCAGTAAAAAGTGCACCAGTGTAGGGAGAGAGCAGAACAGCGCCACATCTTTGTAGATATGCAGTGGCGTAGCTAGCCCTCTGGCCGCCCCGCTGCGGCTGCAGTGAAGAGTGAGAGGGGGGGGTGCTGGTGAGTTTTCTCCATTTGAGGAGCCGGGGGGTGCTTGCTATTGCCGCCCCGAGACAGCAAGTAAGAGCGGGGGGAGGCCGCCCGGGGCTGGACCGCAACCCCCACACCCCTAGCTACGCCACTGTAGATATGGCACTGTTCTGCGCTCTTTCATTTACGCAAAGCAGCACATCGATTTCACTTGCTACGTTGCGTTGCATGATTTATTTGTAAATCTAAGTCAAGGTATCAAAAATACTGCAAAAAAGTGCTGCACAGCTTCAGATGCCTTTCGAATGAAAAAATAATCTTTAAAAACTTTAGTTCGACTTTAACTTTTTTTTGTTACCCAGACGTAATTTGTGCTACAATCAGCCTTTATTTGTCAACTATCTTTTGTTTTCTTCTTATTTTTGAAGCTAACCCTGTCAGTGAACAGTAACTTCCTTTGGGTTCTTTACTACAGTAAGAAAATTTGGATTAGTATAAGCGTAATCACCTTATTAAAACACTTCTCAGTCTGCAATTATTCCCACCAGATGAGTGGGCGGGCAAGCATCACTCGTTCACGCTCTCTCTCTCTTGTTTATTTGTTTAAAGGGAGAGGGGGAGGAGGTAGAGAAGAGCTAAGAAAGTGTTTTCGAATAATGAAGGCAATGCATGATTAGCAGGCTTGGATCAGATGCCAGCTGAAACAGATGCAGAAGGAAGAACTTAACGTTCTGCATGTCGAAATGCCAGCATATTTATTTGAAGGTTTGGCACAGCTACCCAACTCAGTACATTATATTATTACACTTTATTGGTTGCGTTAAAAATTAGATAGGGAGGAGGAAGTGGAAGTTTTTGTATTTCAGTTTTTTTTGTTTTTTGTTTAGAGATGAATTGCCATGCAGAAATAGATGGCCTTTGTGCATAGCACTCAATGTGAACACACGCAGCAGCACATGCAAACAAAGGGCCTGATTAAGAGATGGGTGGTAACAGTAAGTGGAGCACTGGAAGAAGTGTTAAGTCTGCAAAACAATTTTCTCCATGCCATTCCATCCACATGTGGATTCTCCTTCCAGTGTAGAAGTTCCTCCAAAAATTGTGGGATTTTTTTTAAATTACCATTCAACTTTAATCAATGCTTTTACAGTGGTTAAATGTGCTCTGTATTTACAATTTAGGTATATGCATGTTTGCTAACACATGCACTGTTAAGGACAGTTATGACATTTTGGCCCATGGAAGTAGTCAACGTTTCCCAATATCCCTGCAGCTGTGTCACATGTGCTGTTAAAAATGTCCTTGATAGTCCTCCACTGCACTTACTGATGTTCTGCGGGACATTTACAGCCTGCTTCTGACATCCATGTTTGATGCTCAGAGGCATCTAGTTGCAGAAAAGTTTGGAGGGAAAGACTTGGGAAGACTTGTCCTACTTCCCCATCTTCAAGTTCTGTCTCTAGGAAGTCCTTGTTGAGACATTATCAAGCAGGAATTGCCAGACGCAGGACGCATTCTCTCACAGAGCACTAGTGGGTCCTGGAGAGACGACCCAGGATATTCCAGAGTTCAGGGGTGTTGACATGACAGCTCAGAGCAGGGTGTTGGTTGGGTCCTCTTGTTGTCTGAACAGTTCCCTCTTTTAAACTACGGATAGCTGTTCTTCGTAGCCACACCTAGTTAAAAACACACGCGGAATTGCAAGCTGTATGGCTTGGCAAAATTGCACACTATTTGTACAGTTCTCTAAGTGTTCTCTAAATTTAAAAGTGCATTCAAAATCAGAGAACATCAATGAATATCCTTAAAATAAAATTTAACATTATGTAGGCATTTATAGTTTTTAATTTCGTGTATTGTATTCTTGCAGCTTCATAATCCTGTAAATGTATTTTTTTCTATTTTTGTATCCACTGACCACTGACACTGCAGCGGTCAGTGGTCTACTGACCCTGAATGTCTTTTTGTGTACCAAATGCTCTAGTCCATTCCCTTGTGGTGGAGAACATCTCTGCCACTAGGAAATTGACTAGAGCATTTTGTACCCAAAATTGACATTCAGGGTCTTCTTCAGAAAAACATCTGGAAATCTGCACCAAAACGTTTCTAAAACGTGCATAGATACAGATTTCACAAATGATGTCCAAATTATTCCAAATTATGCCATGAAGCCTATTACAGTGACATGATTCCAAGAGTACCCAGGGAAAATATCCTTGTGTAAAAATATACACACAGATATTTTCATATGAAAAGATTAGCAGCAAAAGTAAAATGCATTCGATAGTGTTATTTTTCTTTTATTTAGTTGATAAGCTCTCCCTGACCTGCCTACCCATATCCCCTAAAGCTTAGGGTAAGATATAGGTTTTGTAATATTGACCAGCGATCCAAAAAGTAAGTTAGGCCTCACGATTAACCGTGGAAGAATATTGATATTGCATTTGCAACCACTGTAACCTTTCTCAGCCGTTTTTTCTTCTTAATTTTTTCCCTGTTGTGCCACTGTTATTGTGCCCATCTGTGTCTTGCTCTAATTCCACCACTGTTTTTATTTTCTCGTGCCTGCCTGTTCCTTTCGCCTTTCGCCGCTGCTGCCCCTGTGGCCCCAACCCCCCGGAATTCCCCTCTGGAATTCCCCCCCGGAATTCCCCCGCTCCCACCTCTCCTCCCTCCCACCTCCCCTACTTAATGGCGGCCGCTGTGCGGTCGCGCGCAGCTGGTGCGCCGCTGGCGCGCCAAAGGTAAGCCCATCTGCGCCCGTCCGTGACCCGACCGCGGCCAGCGCCAGGAACCCTGGACCTCCCATGACCCATCGCTACGACACCACCACCCTCCTCGCACTCAACCCTGGAAGACTTAGAGAATGCCAACAGGCCTCGCCGAACACGACCCATGGCCAGTTCTCCTGCCTCCACTGCCGCCAGACCCTCACCGCCACCCCGGCCTCCAACATCGCCGACGCCAGCACCGGCGACACCCTAAAATGCATCCTCCTCAACGTACGCTCCGTACACAAACACGCCATGGAAATCTGGAACCTACTCGACTCTCTCTCGCCCGACATCGCCTTCTTCACAGAGACCTGGACCAACGCATCCTCTGCCCCCGACATCAGCACAGTCATCCCAGACGGATACAAGATCCAGAGGAAAGACCGCCCCAACCACCCAGGAGGGGACCTCGCCATCGCCCACAAGAGCACCCTCCGCCTCACCACCTCCAGCGAAACCTTCCCCTCCGCCGAACACCTGCACTTCCAGATCAAGACCACCCCCAAAGCCACACTCTGAGGAACCCTCGTCTACAGACCCCCCGGCCCCCGAACACCCTTCGCCACCACCATCACTGACTTCATCGCACCCCACGCCATCGCCTCAACAAACTACATACTCATTGGAGACCTGAACTTCCACCTAGACAACCCCAGCGACCCCAACTCCACTATCCTTCGTGACAACCTCGCCAGCATCGGACTTAAACAACTCGTCAACACACCGACCCACAGAGCAGGACACACCCTCGACCCCATCTTCGCGACAGGAAACAGCATCCAATTCAGCCACACAATGCAGCCGCCATGGACCGACCACCACTGCGTACACTTCGCCATCAACAAACCCAAGGCACCCAAACCAGCCCCACGCCCACCACGAAGGAACTGGAGCAAGGTTACCTACGAGCAACTTAACTCCACCCTCACCCGAGACAACCACACCTGGGCACCCGACGCAAATGACGCAAACGACGCAGCCAGAGAACTCTACACCTGGATCTCCAACTGCGCAGACGAGCTCGCCCCGCTACGCAACCCTGACAGACAACGCCCCAGGAAAGCCGCCTGGTTCACCACCGCTCTCCAAGAAGCCAGACGCACCTGCAGACGCCTGGAGAAGAACTGGAGAAACACCAAGACAACCGAAAACCACACCACCTACAAGGACGCCATGACGGACTACCACAACCAGATCAGAGCCACCAAGAGGAACTTCATCCACAACAAAATCCTGGCCAACTCCACCAACTCCAAGGAACTTTTCAGTGCCATTCAAGAATTCACCAACCCACGCAGCGAAGCCACAGACATCACCCCATCCCAAGACCTCTGTGACAAGCTTGGAACCTATTTCCACCTCAAGATCAAAAACCTCTACGACAACTTCATCGACCATCCACCAGGCGCCACAGCCGGCCCCGCGCACCCCAGAAACACCAGCCAGCCCACCATCTCCAACTGGACACCGATCACGGCCGAAGACACCGCCTCAACCGTAAAAAGCATCCACTCGGGGGCCCCCACCGACCCCTGCCCCCCTCACATCTACCACAGAGCCGCGGCCGCCATCGCACCCGAACTACAACGCACCATCAACACCACCTTCAAAACAGGCGCCTTCCCAGACGACTGGAAGCGCGCAGAAGTCAGACCCCTGCTCAAGAAGCCCACAGCTGACCCCACCGACCTCAAGAACTATCGGCCATCTCGCTCCTCCCCTTCGCAGCCAAAGTTGCAGAGAAAACAGTCAACAGGAAACTGACACGATTCATTGAAGAGAACGCCGTCCTCGACCCGTCCCAATCCGGATTCCGAAGCAACCACAGCGACCGCCCTACTCGCCACCACAGAAGACATCCGCACCCTCCTGGACCAAGGCCACTCCGCAGCCCTCATCCTACTCGACCTATCAGCGGCCTTCGACACCGTCTCCCACCGCACACTAGTCGCCAGACTACACGACGCAGGCATACAAGGAACAGCCCTGGACTGGATCCGATCATTCCTCACCGGAAGAAGCCAAAGGATCAGACTCCCACCCTTCCTCTCCGGCCCCACGAAAATCACCTGCGGAGTCCCACAGGGTTCATCACTGAGCCCCACCCTCTTCAACATCTACATGGCCCCCCTCGCAGCCATCGTCCGACAACACGGCCTCAACATCGTATCCTACGCCGACGACACCCAGCTCATCCTCTCCCTCACCAAAGACCCCACCACTGCCAAACTCAACTTCCAGAAAGGAATGCAAGACCAACAGCTGCCTGAAGCTCAACGCTGAGAAGACATAAGTCCTCGTCCTCGGTACCACCCCTTCTGTATGGGACAGCACCTGGTGGCCGACTGCCCTCGGAAGCCCACCTACCCCCTCAGACCACGGCAAGAACCTCAGCATCGTACTCGACTCATCACTCACCATAAACCGACCGGTGAACGCCGTCACCTCCAGCTGCTTCAACACCCCCCGCATCCTCCGCAAGACCTTCAAGTGGATCCCCCCCTGAGTCAAGGAAGACAGTCACCCACGCACTCATCACATGCAGACTGGACTATGGAAACGCACTCTACACCGGCATCAACAAGTCCCTACTCCGCAAACTCCAGACAATACAGAACACCACCGCCAGACTCGTCCTCGGCATCCCCTGACACAAACACATCAGCCAACACCTACGAAGTCTCCACTGGCTCCCCGTGGAGAAAAGAGTCACTTTCAAAATCCTCACTCACGCCTACAAATGCCTACACAACAACGGACCCAAATACCTCAACGACAGAATCAACTTCCACGTACCCAAAAGAAACCTCCGATCTTCCAACCTCGCACTGGCTGAAACCCCGCGCATCCACAGAGCCAGAGCAGGCGGAAGATCCTTCTCTCACATTGCAGCCAAGACCTGGAACGAGCTACCGGCAGACATCAGATGCGCCCCCTCCCTGAACACCTTCAGGAAGACCCTCAAGACCTGGCTCTTCGGCTAAACAGATCTGCGGACCCCCTCCCCCCCCCTCAGCGCCTTGAGACCCTCACGGGCGAGTAGCGCGCTTACAATTCCCTGATTGATTGATACAGAAGGTCTAATGAACTCTTTCGGAGATCCTTGACATGAACCACCTGTAGACACTAGTCAATGTTTCCAGCACTGTATGAACATCTTGGGTGATTGTTTAGGGGTCTTATGAACCGTGGTGCAGTTATTGAACGATTCCTTCCATCAGTAATAAGTATATGTAAGGCCGTTTGTTTCACCTTTGGTAACGCAGATGTATGCTTACTGTCTCGTTTTCTGATTTCCCCAAATTAGGTATCTGCAAAATCCAGGGTTAGTAGCCCAGGTAGGATGCAGTTAGGCAACTCAAGAGGTGTTTCACTCCCATTAATATCTAGGCCCCCTTAGACTCTTAGTCTTATAAGATAGAGATCCACTAGCCCTGATGAATGCACCAGACCTTTTAGGCTAATTATTGAGGGTAGAAACATGTTGGCAAGAAAGAGACGGGCTTGAGTCATTGAAGTCTGTGATACCCATCACTGGTTTGGTTTTTAGTATACTTAGGGTCCTCACGAATAAAGGTGATAACGGAGGAACCCGTAGGTATTTTTAATGTAGCTGGATCCCGTTTGTCCAGTAGTTTTTTGTAATAACTCCCTCCGTTCACCAAGTCTTCGTTGGGGTTGAGTCCGCCCTAGTAGTATCATCTTACCAGGGTGGGGAGAGGATGCCGATGATGAAGCATGACACTATTATGTGTGTGAGGCATCCTCTTCCATTAAGGATGGCTTTCCCGTTTTAGACTGCCCCACGGTACTTTAAGTAGGAGGTGCTGTACCCAATTAGGGGTCCTGTGCTCCTATGGACGGCACTCTACCTCATTGTGGTTTGTGATACATGGAAATATTCACAAGCCCATTGCACGGTCAAACTTTGTTTCTCCAGTTGAGAATAAGCACGTTCTATTTGGAGCAAACTTCTACTGGCATATGCCACAATATACCTTCGAGCATGGGGGTGTCCGCTGTGCTGTGCCAGGGTAGGGCCTAGCTCAATGGAGTTAGCATCAACAACAACCTCTGTATGAAGCTTTGGATTGAAATAGGCCATTTCAGTAGTAGTTTTAATGGCATGTTTGATTTTCTTGAAACTTCTCTCACATTCTTGTGACCACTTGAATGAAACTATTTTCTTCATTAACTCTCGTAAGGGAGCACTGATGGTCGCAAAGTCTTGTATGTATCTCGAACAGTAACTGGCCATGCCAAGAAATGAACGTATCATAGAAACATCTTGTGGGGGATCAGCGTTAGACAGCGCTTGTACTTTAGCCGGATTAGGTGTCATACCCCCTTCAGAAAAGAAATGGCCATTAATTTTAACATGTTGTGGAACTCCCACTTGTCTGCATTCAAAGTCATGCCTACGTCAGTAAGTTACATACTTGGGTGAGAGCCTTATCATACTCCTATTGTGTAGCTCACAAGATCAATATGTCAACTTTGTAGTTGAAGGCATTCACAACTGGCTGGATGACACATCAAATGACATCTTGGAAAAGCTCTGCAGCTAATGACCCACCAAAACGGAGTCTTTTATATCAAAACAGACCAACGTGTGTAGAAAAGTTTGTAATATACGTGAAATCTTCGTCGAGTTCCAACTAATATTAACCTTTATTTAAATCAAGGCGAGAGAAAACCTTTGCACCATTTAACTGCGTTATCAAGTCAGCAATATTAGAACCTGGATGTTGTTCTCGTTCAATTGCCTTGTTTGCTTGGCGCATATCAACGCATATGTGTTCAGCTTCTTCAGTGTCCTTTTTGGGCACTACCACTATGGGAGAAACCCATAGCGTCAGGCCAGTTGAACGCTCAATAATGTCCTGCTTAACTAATGGTTCAAGTTCTGTTTCTACAGTAAAAGTAAAAGTTTATTCTTGTAAATGAAAAGCAACTTGCTGTGTCTCTGAACCACAAGACGGACATCATCATTAATGTGTAACTTTACTTTCATTTTCTTAAGCTTTCCCAAACCATGAAACAATTAAGAAAATTGACTTACTATTTTGTGTGAGCATTCAGGTTGTTATTCCCAAAAATAAGTCCCATATCAGCAGCTGTACTAAAACTGAACAGATAGGCACTTGCTGTTGTACCATGGTGCACATGGATGGGTGCTTTAACATTTGTTTTCTTATGTTTCAATTTTGCTACAAATGAATCTTGACTTTTTAAGGGCATCGATGCAGCCCAAGTATACACTTTGGTTTTTGATGGAGTAAGTCGAGGTAAAGAAGACAATTCGTGATATTTCTCTTCAGGCATTTGGTTCATCGATGTACCACTGTTGATGATGAAAGGTATCAAGCAGTCATTTATTTTTAATGTTCTGTTCGGACAATGTTTGTATGACTTTGGTGCTTTGGCATGGCGACTTTTCTTTGACTGACATGCAGCCAGTCCAACAGGCGCTCTTTTCTCTGAGGTACACCTTGATGTGGGTTAACTGTCTTCCTCACTTTCACTGGATACTGAGGCAGATGAACTGTTTGACGATAATTTAGATGTCGATTGACTTCGTTCAGTGTCAATTTGGCTCAATTGATGTCACTGCTTGGCCTTGTGGGGGGGGGTCGAACGTTGCTTCTGGAATCTTCTGATTGCCATTTTGTCTTCGTGCCGTGACACAGTTACTTTTTCCTTCTCTTTACAAAGCGTCACATAATGTCAGTCAGTGGCTTGTCTCTCAGCACACTCCGCAGCTCTGACAGCCATCAACACTTGCTTCAGACTAAGAGTTTCTCTCAGCATTCATTGTCTGAATGAATGTGACAGGCATCCATCAATAACTCTAAGTGACATAGCTTCCTCATCATTAAATTCATTGAACTTACAGTGTTTGATGAGCCTCTCAAGTCTCTGCACAAATTCACCAATGGTTTCACCAACTTTTTGGCGTTCTTGACTGAGATTTTTTTTTTTTTAATCAAAGTTTGGTACTTAATTGAACTTTAGATTCAGCGTTTCTTTAATCTGACAATATGTTGTTTCTTCATCAGTTCACAGCATTTCCTTTATGACTTCTTTCACACCATCACCAGAAAGATTTTTGAAATACTTGATAATCTTTTTGTTATCAGTCTCTTCAAGTACATCAATGAAATCATCAAATGTCTCTATACAGGCAGACTATCTATCGCCAATATTTTGTTTTTGGAGGTATCAAAAGGTGGTGGTGGTATCAGGAACACAGCAGCATTGTAGAGCAGTGGGGATCTTACTGACACGGCGGGTGGTTCCTTGTAACTTGGTGTTTGCAATTAGTCTGTGAGACCTTGCAAAGTACTGGCCTCCAACTCATCCTTAATAAGAGCTGGATATGTGACTTTCTTCGCAGCCATCTGAAAACGTCACTATTCCGAGAGTCCCTCTCGGCTCCTTCTTTTCCGAAGACCTGGGAAGTTGATCTGAGCCCCACTCGGCAACTTTGTGAATGAACCGCTTCAGGTATGGATGGCTCCGTTAGAACAACCCTGAATACTTCTCTTTGACCCAACTTCACAAAGTGTTGTAGTTTGATGACTCTCTTTAGTGTAGTCAGTAAGTAATTTATTTATTTTCTTCTAAATGTCAATTTGCATTTTCTAACTCTTGGTTGATCTCTGCCTAGCAGTGCTTCTGTTCGCAGCGTTATTTTGTAAGTTAGGATTGTCACCGGCTATGCTTCGTAAACCAGATTGAATCCACTTTCAGCGTTAACACTCCGTATAATGTACAACTTTATCTTGCGTGGCAGCACAGTACCTTTATGTATAGCTTGACCAACAGGGTATCAACCATCAATGTGTAGCTTTTTTGCACCACTTCTGTTGTCTTCACCTGTTTTGCAGTGGCTGGATTTGTGCTTTGACTCCACGTGCATGAAGCATTGATTCCGTTCTTTGACAGTGACACACGTGGCACGCATGAGCAGTTTGCTTGGACCACGCAAACTCTCTGGGAGAGCACTGTCATTCTTCGGGTTACTTATCCCCTATCTCGTTGCCATTTGTAGCAGTCTTCCCAGCCTGGGTACCCTCCAATGACCACACCACAAACGGAGCTTAGTATTACATGTCTTTATACGGCTGTAACTGCGAACCCAACATTTTAAAACAAGCTTTCATGGCATTATGCTCTGATATCTACGTCACAGCTTCACGGTGTCTGTTAGGAGCCAAAAGGGTTCAGTTATAAAATATCACAAGACACTACACATGTAATCTCACAGATTATTTTAGGAGGCAAGGGATTTTGGGTTGATTACCCCAATGACAAATCAAGGTGGTCAATTTCCAATGTGATACACACTGTTACAAGGGCCTGACAGATTTTGTTAAATGGCATTAACAAATACACACATATATATATGTGTGACTGCATTTTGTCTTATGACGTGCACATCGTGTGAAAATTAGCATACTTCAGTCCCATACATAACAGACAAGCGAAAATAAATCACATTTTTATTTGTACGTTTTTGCACTGTCAGTGTACACAATTATTTATGTCCATTATGTCCGTCGGACTCTTCAGATAACAAATATTTAAAGTTTTTGTTGGGGCCAAAAAACCTGCTATATTCAGAGTCATCAGTCTAGCCATGGCTTACAATGATCTTTTCATTGTGTACTTGCATAAGGAAAAATCTAGTCAATAAGAAATGGGTATGAAGGAAAACTATGCATTTTTTAACAGATACCCAAGAATCAGACTTTATGGATATTTATAAGTACCACTTCATATTTTAATTGTACTCATAATACCAGATTATTCTGTGGGTGTGTTTTTTCAAACTGTTGTTTGTGCACACTGACTTACATTTGGAATCCAAATAGAAATTCAATATATAAAAGCATATTTTCTAATTGTCTGTAACAGAAAATGTCCCAAAATGCAATTTGGAAACATCTAATTTTTACTTTGTTTTACAATCATTCTTGGGATATTGGTAGCCGTGGTATTTTGGCCAGCGGTTGTCCGCCACCTAGAGACAACAACCAACCCCAGACATTTCTGAAAAGTACACATCTGGCGGAATGCAAGGTGGTGTGCCGTGCGCGTATCCTACTACCGTATCCTACTACTTTTTCTAGCCCAGAATGCTCTGCAAACATGAAACATTGGCATAAATAACAGAATTTCCTCACATTTCTATGAGGGTAAATTCAGTAATCTGTGGGGATCAACAGAAGTTCTACCACTTAGCATTCCTACACTTCTCCTGACAAAAATGATCCCCCTCTTTTGTGGATGTGCCTATTATCTGCATCAGACAAGGCCCCAAAATAAACAACAGAACGTCTAGAGTTTTTCTTTGAAATTACATAGATTCTTGGGATGTGGTTAGTAACAGTATTTGAGCCTGGCGTCGACCAGCAACCAGGGAAATCTACCAACTCCAGACATTTCTGAAAACTAGACATTCAGGGAAGTACATGTGTGGCTTGCACAGATCTCACTAGTTTTGCTTTCCAGAATGCCCTACAAACATCAAATCATGGCACAAATCACAGAATTTTCTCACATTTCTGTCAGGGTAAGCCTCAGAACCTGTTGGGATCCACACAAGTCATATCACCCAGCTTAACGACACTTCTCCTGATATAAATGGTACCCCACAACAGGAAAGACCTCAAAACACACAGCAGTAACATGAAGATTTTTTCATTGTACTTACATTGATTCTTGGGGTGTGGGTAGTTGCACGTATTTGGCCATCCGGCATCCACTGCATTACTTTTGCTAACCATCTCCTGCATTATTATCACTCTGGCTTCAGATCATGCTGCAGCACAGACACTGTTACTTTACACAACATAGACAATGCTCCCTTGACCACTGACTAAGGTGACCCCTGCCTCCTGATACTGCTGGACCTCTCAGCTTCCTTCAGCATAGTTATCCATCCCACCATCATACGCACACTTGAGCCTTGAATGGGATTCATCTGCAATCTCCTTCACTGGCTCTCCTCCTACCTCTCCAACTGACACCAGTTTGTTCACATGGGTGTCTCCAGGTCCCAAAAGATTCCCTATAGAGGTGTGGTGCAGCGGCCAGGGCAGCTGACTTCGGAGCACAGGATTCACGGTTCGATCCCCAGCTCCGGCAGCAGCTCAGCTCAGCACCATGTGACTCTGGGCAATAGCTCACTTAATTTCCACTCCGGCCCCCAGCGCCTTGAGACCCGTAAGGGTGAGTAGCTGCGCTATATAAAAACGGACTTACATATATATATATCACCTGTGGAGTCCGCCAAGGTTCCATATTGTTCCCTGTCATATTCACTCTCCACATGGAGGTACTTGGTGCTCTACTCACAGATAACATCATCGACATTCACCAATATGCTGATGATACTCATCTCTATTTGAAAGTTCATCTCCGTCAGACAGCCAGTGCCTCAACCACTGACTGCATATCACACAGACATAGATATCCAGTGCCTGCCTGAAGCTCAATCCAACCAAGACAGAATTCCCATTTGTTTCAAGAACAGCAAACAAGAAACAGTCCAATCTTGGCTCAATGACATGAACCTTGAAGGCTTCAAACCCAACTTTCACCATATGCCAAGTCATTTGGATTCAACCTGGACACCAACCTTGGCCTCATGAACATATTGCCAAAAAACCTTGACTTGTTGATTTTGTGCTTCACTTTGACCACGTACAACAGACGAATGTCTTTTGAATAGGTTCATACTTCAATAGAGCTTGTCCTTCATTTCTATGAATAAAAAGAAAAAAAATACCTGACCCCAGTGGTACTTGCAAGAAGGTGCAGTAAAGGATTGTGAGTCTGGGGAACAAGGATTGTATGATGGTTTTAGAGATCCCTGCAGTTCCTGGACTACTCTTTTTGGTTGTCTTTCATGCTTGATTCATAATTTGGCATGTACAACTTCAGCTAGTGATCTAATAATTACAAGCAAAGAAACCTCAATCCTATTGGGTACACATTTCTCAAGAAGTCCTATAAGATCTGATTTGGTGGCCTTCCCAGTGCCTCTCTCCAGCTCAGATTTATCCAGCAAATTTTAATATGGTTGAGGAGCCATTTTAAGCTTGCTAGAGGTACATAGCATTTGATCCAAAGAGGGCAGATCCTTGTTCGCGAACAGCTGCAACTTGTTCTGAAGGCCTGTAAAACCACCTTAACTACAGGTGGTGGTTAGATTTGGCCAAGATGGGGAATGTACTCAGCCCTTTAAAATAAATAAAGGTGTTGTCAGGGCTGTATTCTCGCCCCCCCCCCTCCTATTTATTATATATATTTATCGCCTAGAGGGGGTTTTAATTGAAATTGAAGCTTACGTCCCTAAAAGAGGGGGTGGAGCTATACCTGTTTTATTATACACCGGCGATGTGGTTTTAATTGCCCATACGGCAAGGAACCTGCAACGTTTATTAGATGCATTTGTTGATTTTATGTGTAGCTTGGACTTATCCACAAATTTCAAAAAATCGCAATCCCCATCAGGGTGAGTCACAAAATTCACAAAATTAATACTTAACCCTCTGGTAGCTTGGCACAAAAGCAGTCAGGCTAAACTTAGAGGCACAGTGTAAAGTATTTTATGCAGCCCTCAAACAGTAATAAAGTGAAACACAACACATGAAAAAAATCCCAAAACAAGTTAGAAAAATAGATTACATTTTAATAAATTATTTGACACCAAATTGACAAAAATCCAATTAGTGGGACCGGAGATATGCAGATTTTAAAGGATTAGCTAAAAATAGTGCTTAAAAGCACAAAGTGTGAACGTGGTTACCTGGTTGCGCCGGACCGGGACAATTTCACAAGTTGAGGCTGTCCGCAAAGGAATGCGAGCCAGATACAGGGATGAGGTTAGGCCCACTGGGAATTGTATCTTATGTCCTTGATGTGGGGCCTTGTGCCGCACAGTGGCGGTTCTGAGGTACAATGCAGGATCTTGCATCAAGATGCGTCACACAGCATTGGTTCCGATAAAGGGCTGCAATGGCTGCTAGGGCTGCGAAGTGAGGTCCATGTCGAGTTACATCTCTCTGCATCATTTCCGATGTGGAACTGGAAGTGATGTGTCGGTTCTGATGGAGACCACAGCTGGGCTTGCAGAGCACCTTTATCCCCATATCCAAGGATCCAAGACTGGAAAGGCACCACTTGGTGGTTAGGACTCACAGCAGGCAAAGTCCAGGTGCATGGTTCAAGAAGCTTGGAGCCTTTTCTGTCCCTGAAGCTCTGGCAAGGAGGCCAGCCAACTAGCCCTTGGAGTCACTCTGGTGGTCCTGGGTTCAAGGTGCAGGTGCAGTCCCACTTACTCAGGCGGTGGGGCAGCAGGGCAGCAGAGCAACAGGGCAGCAGAGCAGTCCTTCTTGAAGCAGATCAGCCCTACTTTTGAGTCTTCCACGGGTTCAGAAGTGATGTGAAGAGTGGGTTTCAAGGTCCAATATTTATACCTGGTGCCCACTTTGAATTTAGAGAAGCTTCGGGGTTTCCCCTTACAGAGTTGTCTGGAATTTGCTGCCTCCCTGCCCTCGGGGCACAATAGGCTAGTGTGAAGTCCTTTGTGTGTGAGCTGAGCCAGTGCCTTTAAAGTGTAAGTGTGGTAGGTGACAGCTCTGCCCCCCCATCAAGTCAGAGGTGGCCCATCATGTTGACAGCCAGACCCACTATTGTGATGTTGTCTGGGAGGAATACACAAAGGCCAACTACACCTAGTCATATGGCCCAGGAAGAGGCTGCAACCATCAAATGATTAGGAGAAGAAAATGCCAACTTTTTAGAAATGCTGTGGGCTGGACTGTTCCCATGAGGAGCAGGGTCAAGCCTGATTTGCATATGGCTGGGTCCAAACTGGAATGGCATGGTGAGCAAAAAAGCGATGGATTTAGTCCCAGAAGTTTGTACTGAGGGTAAATGTTTGACATTGTTCAGCATTCCCTCCATCAATTGTTCTTTTTGCAACTTTCTAAAAGTGCTATTTTCAGAAGTGTGACTCAAAATCCGACTTTATCATTAAAGAGGATTTTAAATTATAAATCCTCAGACCTCAAACTTAATTTTCCTACATGAGCCCAATAAAACGTTTGCACTTATTAAATGTAATAAAGTAACCCAATGTTATCCTTTAGGAGAGGTAAGCCTCACAGGAGCTAAAAACAAATTTAGAGTTTTTTTTACTACCAAGACATTTAAAACTGAAAAGTACATGTGCAACTATTTAATTGCAATGCACCCTGCCCTATGGACTGTTTGGGGGTTACTGTAGGGGTGACTTATATGTATGAAAAAGGTAGTTTTAGGCTAGGCAAAAGGGCTATTTTGCCAAGGGGACATGGCAGTTTAGAACTGCTAGCAATGTGCAATGGCAGTCTGAGACATGTTGAACAGGGCTGCTTAGGGGGGTTGGCACAATAAGCGCTGCAGGACCACTAGTGGCCTTTAATTTACATGCCCTGGGTATATGGTATACCTCTTTACTATGGACTTATACGTAAATTGAATATGCTAATCAGGTGTAAGCCTATTTTACCATGTTTTATGGAGTAAGCATACGCACTTAACACTGGTTAACAGTGGTAAAGTGCAGAGTCCTCAAGTCAGCAAAAACCAATTTAGCAAAAATAGTTGGGGTGAAGGCAAAAAGTTTGGGGGAAGACCGCCCTAAGGCTGACAGGTCTAACATGGGTCTTGGTCTGTAGTGACAACAAAATAGAAAAGTTTTACCTATACAAATAGGAGGCTTACATTTTACCTAAACTGAGCTAGTTATATGTGGCTGCTAGCATAGAACATCTCACAGCAGATTGGAGTTCAGAATTTAGAGGCATGCAAGCACCACAGTTTGAGAAATGCAACTGACAAGCCAACTTTGCAGGAAACGTGATATACTTTTGTTTATCCAAAGAAGACCTGATATCATAAATTAATAACATGAAGGATAGTGGTAGGACAGGGGCTAGAGCCCATTTATAGAAGTAAGTACCCTGACAGAGAAAAGGCCTAAGAGAACATACACTTGAGGGGTGAAGGAAGAAACTGGGGAGCCATAATATTAAGGATTGCAATTGTGAAGGGGAAAGGTACTGTTACTTCAATGGCTAAGGATAAACCAGTCCTAATGCAGAAATAAGGCAAAATGGACATTTATACTAAAGTGTTGCAGTGCCACAGAATACTATGCAATCAACAGTAAACCCAGGACTTACTGGGGTGCTACACCCTAAATACCTCCCCCTCTAGAGAGATGATTTTGACAGCAATTCAGGGCTCCAGAACTTTAGGTAACGATAGCACCTACATAACCAACAGGTTCCTGCTTGATACAGAATATTCTCAGTCAATCAAAACTCTTTATTTCGGCCACCAGGGCCATAAAATTACAATCCATCACACTAGCAACATACATCATAAGACAACTAAAAATACATCCGTTATGTACACATACTGAGACATATCATTAAAAGTGAAATGTTAAAAAAGAAAGGAAGAATAACCCAAATAGGGTCCAAATAGGATATGCTGTGATGTGAGTTGTCAAACGGGAGAGCGTTCTAAGGCTTTCTTACGTAGCACCCACATTGCACCCAAAGATTTTGCAATAGAGATGACCATTGATATGGAGGAATCTGGTTTAAAAATACAGTTGGCGTCCTGATAATTATGTACACCTAGTGACCTGCAAATCGGTACCAGCCAGTTGTGCCGGGGGGATGAATAGCCTGGGCAAGCAAATATAACATGTGATACTCTTTCCTTCTGGTGGACACATATATGCCAGGTACTGCCTCCTTCACCCTTCCAGCCTGATGTAAACGACCTAAGGGATAGGCGTGCCTATACGAAACTGAAAATAAAGTTTTCTATGCAGTGGAACCGTCACTAAATCCCAGAATAATTCCTGCCCCCAAGATGACTTGATGTCCATGTAATTACAAGTCAGCTTGAGAGTGGCTGACTTCGACCAAACTCAGCCCCCACGAATGACCAGTATTTAATTTTCATCTCAGCCTTAGATGGAAAGACAGATGCATTCGGTAGATCCCACAAGTCATGGAGTCCTAATGAATACAGGGTTGACTTCATGTTTGAGAGACATGGGATTTAATTGAATTGGTCAGCCTTCATGACATCCTTTAAACTTTCGGCATATTGAGTAAGCTCGGGAGTAGTCCACAAGCGCCTCCAGTATAACAAGGGCCGCAGGAGAATTTTAAACGTGGACCTATTAACGCCTAAATCACAAAACAGTGGATATAATGGAGTATTAATGGGGAGAGAAGTGAGGTTCCTGTGAAACTTGCTCTCAAATTTTATGATGTCATCATGTTTAGAGAACCCCCACAGCTCGACCCCATACAAAGCTGACCCCAGGCCCTTGGCTTCATAGATTTTGAGTGCAGAAGAAATAGGTTTGGAGTAAGATGTCAAAAACTCTTTAAGTATTGCACCAAAAATGTGATTTAGCCTGTGTGTGGCCTTACTAATATGTGGTTGCCAAGACATACCCTCTGCAAAAGTGACCCCCAGGTATACAAAGGAATTTACTTGTTCTAGAGGAGTTCCTCCCAGAGTTAATTCGCCCTTAAAGGATTTGTGCTGCTTAAAAGACTTCACCTTAGTCTTTGAAGTGTTCATTTCCAAGCCCCGATATACAGAAAATTCCTCAAAATGATCCAATAATTTCTGGAGGCCTGACGGGGTCTTAGAAATCAACAGGGTGTCATCAGCGAATAAAAGGATCAGAGTTTTAAAACCTGCCAAAGATGGAGCATCTGCTTCCAGATGAGCCAAGATGAAAGCAATGTCATTTATAGAAAGTGAAGATAAGGTGGGTGCCATCCCTGCCGAACACCTTTGCAAACCGGTACTCTTTCTGCCAACTGGGTCTGGTCCCCTCCCCATCTTATTCATGCATAATAATTACCTTCATGCAAATGGATTAGAAGAGATAAAATCTTTGGGGGCATACCCAAATCGGCCAAAATACTCCACAATTTCAAAATCAAAAGCCGATTTTAAGTCGACAAACGCGACATACAAACTGCCACCATGGATCAGTACAGTTCTCCAGTGTATTAACATAATTGAAAAGCCTGGTCGATTGTTGAAACCCTGGTGTGAAAGCTAGCTTGAAAGGGGCTTAAAATATTATTCTCATCTATCCAATTCTGTATCTTATTGAGTAGGCACCGACCAAATATTTTCTGAATACAATCTATAAGGCTTATTGGCCTATAGTCAGATGGTAAGGAATGGTCACCTTTTTTAAATATGGGTAAGACTATAGCATCTTTCCATGAGTCAGGAATGGGGCCCCCGCTGCAATATCATTAGCCAAGGCTAAGATGTACTGAGACCATGACTCTGTGTTGGTTAAAAAAATGTCAGCAGGAATGCCATTCGGGCCAGCTGCTCGCCTGCATGCGATAACATTCAGGGCCTGAATAATATCTGCAATTTCAAACATCGGCGTATTGCTAAATATTATCTGGGACAGTATAGAATCTGTTGGTGCTGAGGGACCCACAGAATTACCAGCATATAGAATGCCAAAGTATTTTACCCAGTCTGAGGCGGCCACACTATTATCCAGGCTCTGTGTAGCTCTTGAACGATCCTGTGGCAGAAAGGCCCAGATTTTGGACGAATCGGCAGTAGAAAATGTGTCCAACAGGGCCCTCCACCATTGCTCATCCCACTCTTTTTTGCATGAAAGATAGCCTTTTTATAAGCTTTCCTTAGAATTGGTATATGAGCCATGTCTTTGTTTTTTACAGCCTTAACTAATAAACGACTTGTGACACGACATTCATTATTGTACTACGAGTGCTGCCTTGTCCTTTTGTGCTTCCTAAGGAGTGTATTAGGAACTATGAAAAGGGATAAAACCTGTTTAAACAAAACCTCGTAGATCGTAGCCATTTGATTGTATGCACTATCATGGGCCTCTTCAATCTGCATGAGTCCTGCATTAAGGTCGTTATGAATCGCAGCCACAATTTGTGGACAAGCAGCAATCTGGGGCCATTTCAGGTGGCATGTATCACCAGTGAGGACAGCCTCTCGGGTATAAGTGGATGGTGCGCAGTCTAAGTTAATGGGTTCACAGAAAGACGTGAATGTTGCAGATTGAAGATTGTGGTCACTATCTGTTCTTTCTGTAACTATCATGTCGATGAATGTTGGCCACAACCTCAAATCAACCAGGATGTAATCTATACGGCTTGTATGAAATAGTTTATTATAAGTATGGACACCTTTAATATCAGATTTAACACGACCATTAAGTGCTCTCAAGCCATGCTCAATAGTTAGTGCCTTTAAATAGACTGCAGAATGATCCCAGGTGCGAATGGCTGGAATGTTGAGGAGTGGAACGACCCAGGCTGCATCCTCATCCTCTACTGTGTGCTCATCTTGGCCATCCAATGGCTCAAATTTGGTATTGAAGTCCCCCCCTATAATAAGATAATAGTGTTGAGGAAGTGAATCGAGAACATGATCAAGAGCTTGAAGGGTGTTTGAGACTAAACCCCTACTGGCCCCTCTGGCATAGACATTAATAATGGTTATCTTTGTGCGATTGCCAATAACTAACTGGATGCCCAATAAATCAGGGGAATCGATCTTAAGTTGGCATATCATGCAATTTAAAGAGTTCCTGGTCCAGATTACCAAACCCCCCGCTGCCCGGTCCCTCGAACTGGGAGTGGCAAAATGTTCTCATGTAGGAAGGACATGGAATGTTGGACAAAGAGAAAGGGATTATCACCTTTTGCAATTGGGTTCTGCTCTTTGAGTACACCCGGATATTTAGGTTTTTGGAACACCCAGTTTTAGACTTTTTACTGTGGATGTGTCTTACTATATGTGTCTCATCCACAGAAATCACATGGCTAATGGCCTGCCCCTGTTTACCCCCAGTGACCACCTTTTAAGATAAGGCCGCTGCAATGCAGCAAGGGTAATGGGCACTTGGCTGGTTACATGTGAATACATGTACACACGCATATGCACACGTGTGCGTGCTGCAAATGTGAAACTACCGTTGTGCACACCCTGGTAACTGCACACAGGTACAAAAAGAACAATTGATGGACAGAATGCAGAACAATATCATACATTCACCCCAGTACAGAGATCTGGGCCTAAATCCATCGTTTGTTTGCTCCCCATGCCATTCCAGTTTGATATTGCACACAGGTAGCCTGGCGCTGAGGAGACTCTGCAGGATTAGATATTGACCTGAGGTAGGCATTATAAAGTTAGTGTACACTAAAAGGGAAAGTCAGTGTGATTTACTGTTTTGTCCGTAGTGACACCTTATTGTACACATAGGGGTAAAACTTCCTTAGCGTGCAGCTTTGCTTCCCTTTGGCCTACAGAGACCCGTGACATATTGAAATGGGGTGTAACTCGTGTGCGAAAAACTATTCTGCACATTCCGAAAAGATATCTGTACAATTTCTGGGTCATCCAGAATTGCAATGTTTCTCCTGTTCAGCTCAGGATGAGAGTCCAGGCCTTTTGTCACCCTGCTGTGCCAGGTTAATTACATTTCTCTCCAGCACCAGAAACAAAGGTCTCCTCACACAAAGGGAGCAATTAACAGTGCTTCACTCAGCTCCTAAGGAGGAAAGGGGTGGGGCGAAAGGATCTGCATCAATTAATTAGCTGTCACATTGTACCAGGCAAGGGCCTGCCCAAGCCCACCGAACAAAGGAGAGAGCCCAGACCTCTGGATCCAACACAGAAGGGGACTCCCCTTTGAAACGTTAGTGAGAAAGGCCCAGGCAGTGATGTCAGTGAGGGGGGGAGCTCAGGCTCCCCAGAGGAGATGTGACTAGTGATGTGACTAGTGACTCCTGTATAACGCCACTTTGAACTATCCCAGCATGCTGTGCAAGATGGTTGGGATAGGGGGGGAAAGGTGACGTGACACCGTAGGATTGGCCAGGGGTCCTGGCTTCTGGAACCTTCCACTCCCCTTCAAAAACTCTTGCATAAGGGGGAGATGCTCTTTTTCCCATGAAAGCCCTAGACTTCTGCAGGAGGAAGGCTGGTTCAGGGTGCCAGTAGAACCAGCTCTCTGAGGATTACACCACTTTGCTGCAACTGCCTCTGAAGGCAAGAGCTCACCACCAGGAGTAAAATGAGCCCATATAATCAAAATCAACCCAATGGGGCCCGAGTTATGGCTTTTAAAAGTTTGGTGACCTTGGACCTTTTCTTTATGATAAATCACAAGGGTCTCTGTGGCCGTTTCTTATCTTAGTCCCGGCCCGAAGGTCGGAGCAAGATTTCTTTATTTAATTTCCGGTCCCCAGACTCTCTACTGGCCCGGGGACCCTATCCTAGGCCCTCGAAACTAAGGAGGATGCGGGAGCAACATTTTGCCCCCCCAATGGCTGGGGCCTTGCCCCGCCTCCCTGTGCCCATGCTTGGGGGAGCTTTCCGTCCATCAATTGTTTCTTTTGCACATGTTGCCCTAAGTGGGAAGGGTATGCCCAGACGTGGGTCCCGTGCTCACTACACCACTGGATTCAAGCCAGCCTGGCTGATGAAGGGTGATGCCCTGAAACTGGTCCCAGGATTCTTGTTTCTGGTCCTGGGAGGACCTGGCTTGGCAGTTCGGGCTGGACTGTTCCCACAAGGAACAGGGTCAAGACTAATTTGCATGTGGCTGGGTCCAAACTGGGGTGGTGTGGTGAGCAAAAGAATGATGGATTAAACCCAGATCCTTGTGACTGGGGGTGAATGTTCGCATTGTCCAGCATTCCGTCCATCAATTGTTTCTTTTGCACATGTCGCCCTAAGTGGGAAGGGTATGCCCAGACGTGGGTCCCGTGCTCACTACACCACTGGATTCAAGCCAGCCTGGCTGATGAAGGGTGATGCCCTGAAACCGGTCCCAGGATGCTTGTTTCCGGTCCAGGGAGGACCTGGCTTGGCAGTTCGGGCTGGACTGTTACCACAAGGAACAGGGTCAAGACTGATTTGCATATGGCTGGGTCCAAACTGGGGTGGTGTGGTGAGCAAAAGAATGATGGATTAAACCCAGATCCTTGTGACTGGGGGTGAATGTTTACATTGTCCAGCATTCCGTCCATCAATTGTTTTTTTACATGTCGCCCTAAGTGGGAAGGGTATGGCCAGACGTGGGTCCCGTGCTCACTACACCACTGGATTCAAGCCAGCCTGGCTGATGAAGGGTGATGCCCTGAAACCGGTCCCAGGATGCTTGTTTCCGGTCCAGGGAGGACCTGGCTTGGCAGTTCGGGCTGGACTGTTCCCACAAGGAACAGGGTCAAGACTGATTTGCATATGGCTGGGTCCAAACTGGGGTGGTGTGGTGAGCAAAAGAATGATGGATTAAACCCAGATCCTTGTGAGTGGGAGTGAATGTTTGCATTGTCCAGCATTCCGTCCATCAATTGTTTATTTTGCACATGTCGCCCTAAGTGGGAAGGGTATGCCCAGACGTGGGTCCCGTGCTCACTACACCACTGGATTCAAACCAGCCTGGCTGATGAAGGGTGATGCCCTGAAACCGGTCCCAGGATGCTTGTTTCCGGTCCAGGGAGGACCTGGCTTGGCAGTTCGGGCTGGACTGTTCCCACAACGAACAGGGTCAAGACTGATTTGCATATGGCTGGGTCCAAACTGGGGAGGTGTGGTGAGCAAAAGAATGATGGATTAAACCCAGATCCTTGTGACTGGGGGTGAATGTTTGCATTGTCCAGCATTCCGTCCATCAATTGTTTCTTTTGCACATGTCGCCCTAAGTGGGAAGGGTATGCCCAGATGTGGGTCCCGTGCTCACTACACCACTGGATTCAAGCCAGCCTGGCTGATGAAGGGTGATGCCCTGAAACCGGTCCCAGGATGCTTGTTTCCGGTCCAGGGAGGACCTGGCTTGGCAGTTCGGGCTGGACTGTTCCCACAAGGAACAGGGTCTAGACTGATTTGCATATGGCTGGGTCCAAACTGGGGAGGTGTGGTGAGCAAGAGAATGATGGATTAAACCCAGATCCTTGTGACTGGGGGTGAATGTTCGCATTGTCCAGCATTCCGTCCATCAATTGTTTCTTTTGCACATGTCGCCCTAAGTGGGAAGGGTATGCCCAGACGTGGTTCCCGTGCTCACTACACCACTGGATTCAAGCCAGCCTGGCTGATGAAGGGTGATGCCCTGAAATGGGTCCCAGGATGCTTGTTTCCGGTCCAGGGAGGACCTGGCTTGGCAGTTCGGGCTGGACTGTTCCCACAAGGAACATGGTCAAGACTGATTTGCATATGGCTGGGTCCAAACTGGGGTGGTGTGGTGTGCTAAAGAATGATGGATCAAACCCAGATCCTTGTGACTGGGGGTGAATGTTCACATTGTCCAGCATTCCGTCCATCAATTGTTTCTTTTGCACATGTCGCCCTAATTGGGAAGGGTATGCCCAGACGTGGGTCCCGTGCTCACTACACCACTGGATTCAAGCTAGCCTGCTGATGAAGGGTGATGCCCTGAAACCGGTCCCAGGATGCTTGTTTCCGGTCCAGGGAGGACCTGGCTTGGCAGTTCGGGCTGGACTGTTCCCACAAGGAACAGGGTCAAGACTGATTTGCATATGGCTGGGTCCAAACTGGGGTGGTGTGGTGAGCAAAAGAATGATGGATTAAACCCAGATCCTTGTGACTGGGGGTGAATGTTTGCATTGTCCAGCATTCCGTCCATCAATTGTTTCTTTTGCACATTGTTGGGGGAGCGGCACGCCCACTGCAAAAGACTGCTGTGAACAGGAAGAGAGAAGTTGCCGGCTCCTGTGGCTGTGCGCATGGACTATTCCCCCGTAAACACTTACTAGCACACATCATGGAAGGACATGTATGCAATAAATCTAACCATAGACCTAAAAGCGGGTGACGGGGAACAATGTGTGTCAGATGACATATGGAATATGAATTAAACGTTGGTAGGTATTGACAATAGTTAAGTGGATAAACACATACGTGAGTTATAAAGATAACGGAATTAGGCAGTGCTTAGCTGTATGTGGATATGTTCACGCGAGGATGGGTTGCTATTCTGGAGGAATTGCGGAGTACTACTTAATTCACTGTAGAATTTGAACGGTTTCCTATAGACTTCAGTTGAATTTGAAGAACAATGAAGGGGGCGGTGGTGGAGTATTTTTGTGTTTTGGATTAGAGTGGTAGCCAATGTTTTACACGAACATTGATGAGAAAATACATCATTGCAAGATGACGACTGTGGTATCGGGATCTACTAGTCATAACGCGGTAGTCCGTTTTTGTTGTTAAATGGTGACCGGGCGCATTCAAAACATAGGGCCACGGGTAAACTGTTCATTTTCCATTGAGAACAGACATCACAAGTCTGAGGTAAGCGGGCGAAGTTTCTCGTAGAGAGGCATACGAGAGGAAGTCATTGGTTATCTTAAACGTGAAGACTCATGCTAGCTTGGTGGTAGGCAGTTTACGCATATGCCCGGTATAAACAGAGGGAAGTAGTCATGTAAGTGATTTTACATATGAAATCTCGCGTTTTATCTACAGATACATGTGCAAGTAACATCAGGGACCAGAGAAAATTGGTACACAGAAATATATCAGGTTAGTCGCGCAAATGTAAATATGCCTGTTGAAGCACAGTGGAACCTCAGCATATTGACGGTTATGTCCCTTTTGGTTCACGGAAATGACTGAGAAATATATCTCATGGAAATTGGTTCTTTGAGGTTGATATTCAGTAAATTATTGATACTTAAATGTGTTTGGTACACCATGGGTGAGAGGGCAGCTTTCCTCATCACATATTCTTAAGGGAGTTATAGCCAAAGAAGTGGCACGTGCCATATATGCAGCATGTGCACGTGGTGGCATTTGTTGTGTCAAGAGAGATAAGATCACATCACGTTGTGTTGTTTTGAGATTTGGGTTGAGGAACAGAATGAGAGCGAAAATACATAGATATCACTACAATGAATCAGCATGACATAAACACGTCAACTTTACTAACAATACATATTTTGCAATAAGTAGTGTTGTCATAACCCATCCCTGTATGTTGTTATCTTTGTTTTTTCACAGATTGGCCCCCGAGGAAGGTACTGAGTCCTGAAATGCATTGGGCATGAGAAACAAATTTGTATGTCAAGCCAGCAATTAAAAAGTGGAAAAGATGCATATGTGTTGATATATGTATTATGTAATGACTATGTGATTGCCAACATATAGAATTGATTTACCAAAGTTTGTGTGTAAATACAAGTGAAAAGAAAAAATATAAATCAATTTGATGAAATTGAAAAATTTTTGATATTAATTCTTTGTGAATTGTGCACACTGGGTTCAAGTTTAGTTACTTGAATCAATGATACACATGATTAAGTAGTATGTTAGACAACATGCAATCCAGTGTAGCACACTAATGTAGAGAGTGATTAGTTATTGATATCTAGGTAAAAATAGGGAGTGCATTACAGACTTTTCTTATCACATATAATGATGCCTCACTATCAGTGAGCAAGGCTGCAGGACAGCCGAAATGTGTCTGAAGGTTCTCTGTAGCACGCAGTAAACTAATGCATCTTGATATTATCGCATGACTGCAGTTTCTTTGGTGGAGCCTCGAGTCCATCTCTGCTATAACGAAGGGTCGGATAAACAAGTTACGCAGATGTTGTAACCTAGCTGACGTGCCCTTTGGTCTGGTGCACGACAAAAGCCAACAGTCTGTTCGAGTGGATATATATATATTCACTGAAGAAACCACAGGTTTCAGGGACGTTATAGTTAGCAATTCGTATTTAAAAAACCTTAGACATTCACAGAAAAAACCAAAGGTTACAGGGACATTATAGTTAGGCTGACATTTCACTTGTACAAAACCAGAGAAATCCAGCCGTTATAGTTAGCTGAGCTAACTATAACTTGCGTCCCCGCAATGCACTGCTTATGACCTCACACATTACATCACTCATAACAATTTAAGCCCCAGGGAGGTGGCAGACCCCGGGGCTGTGGGGGCCAGCATGGGCCCCCGCATCTCATTTTTAAATTGCCCCCGGAACCTGGCCCAACCCGGGGGCTTCAAGGAAACAAAGCGCAGGAGCCCGCAATTCGTTTTTAAAAAAAAATTGTCAGCCGGATTCACGGATCCAATGTGAATCCCGCCAACAATTTTAAAAAAAAGCTTTTTTTGTTGAGCAGGCTTAGGGGGTCAGGGTGTTTCTATCCTGTCCCCTTTTCTTAATTTTTAACGTTTTTTTTTACCTTTTTCCTTGTCATTCAGTTCAACAGAGTTACAAGATAGCTGCCAACGCTTCCTGGTTTGAAGTTGGCAGCTATTCAGATCTCAGGCACCAGATCGGGAGGGTTCGCGGATCCTCAGCTACCATATTTGTCTATCTGAGAAATGTTAAAATTTCTCAGGAACTACTGAATGGATTTACACCATTTAACAAAAAGAGTGCACTCTGGACTAAGAGCTACCTTTCTGGCAAAATTTGGTGTAATTCCATTCAGCAGTTCGGGCTGTAGCTGCGTCAACAGTTTCCTATGGAAATTAACACAGAGAAAATGCTTTTTGGGATCCCCCTTTTTCTCGTCCCCCGCTTGACGAATCACCCTGAAACTTTCAACACAGCAGCTGACATTACTGCCCCATTAGTTTTTAAATTTCGCGAAGATTCACCAAACTACGCCAAAGATATTGGCAAATCAAAAAAGAATTGATCAAGCAAAATAAAAATCCAAAACTAAACCTAGAGAACAGTTACTATTTGATACAAATAAGAACAAAACTAAAGCATATACCCAGACAGAATCACACTTCAGATTGATCACCACATTTAATAGACATGAAGGGGCAATAAGAAACATTTGCATCTTATCAAAAAATGATCCTGTTCTCGGGAAGGTGGATCCCCACAGAACAAGAGTAAGCTTCAGGAAAGCCAAATGAATGCGACAGGAATTAGCAAAAAGTAGCCCTGAGATTGCCCCTCAAACCCAAACCACCTGGCTACGATGAAGCACTGGTTTTAGAAAATGTGGGCGCTGCAAGGCCTGTCACCATGGCATTAATACTAAAGAGTATAAGACACCCTTTTCCAAAGCCAGCAAAAAATACATGGAAGCTATCATTGTAAAACAGATCATGCAGTTTACATTTTACAGTGTCCATATAAACTGCTTTATGTTGGCAGCAGAATACTACCAGTCCACAAAAGAGTTTTGCAGCACTTGAGGGTAATAAAAGCATGGTGACAAAGCATATCCTGTCACCAGGCATTTTGACTAGCAACATCAGAATGACCCAAATGGCCTTAAGTATTTTGTGGTTGATGCTGCCATTGATGTGGTTTGCTGCATGCGGGGGGTTAGCAACAGGGCCTGGCTGCAGCCGTGCATGGTGGGGGGGCTGGAGTTATGTATGGGAGCGGCCAGGCCTGCAGCCACCCCTGTGCTGCACACAGCCATATGCCTTGCCGGCGGGGGTTTAATTTACGTATGGTGATAAAATATTACTTAACGTAAGAAAAAAACTAGAAATTCACTGAACAGACCCAACGATTAAGGTAAAGTTATAGTTAGGTGAAATGTTCAATAACAAGCTAACAAGCTAACGTTTTAAATTTTAAAAACCACCGAAATTCATCAGTTATACTTACAATCATCTCAAGTAATTGTAACTCGTGCCCTAAGGTAACAAACAATAACTCGCACCCTCAGGTAACTATAACTCTCACCATGCACTGCTTATTACCCCACATATTACATCTCTCTTGACATCTTCTAAGACATTCATAATATTACTGCAAGATTTGCAATAAAATTGTTGATGAGAAAACTGTGGATGGCAGAGGCGCAAGTTATAGTTACCTTAGGGCACAAGTTATAGTTCCTTAAGATAACTGTAACTTTATCTGGTGAATGTCAGTGGTTTTTAGAGTTTAAAACACTACATTGTCACTGAACATTTCACCTAACTATAACGTTACTTTAACCTTTGGTTATATATATATATATTTCAGCAGTGGCGGAGCCGTGAGTTACCGCGGAATGGGTCCACACAGCTTGTACATACATGACTGACTTTTAGAGCGTTTATTTGGCTGCTATTTTTAATGACATTGGCTTGGCTGCATTTGACAAGGGATCTGATTGCCCACTGGGGCTGTAATTTGAATTCACCACAAGTACCAGCATGCATTTCTACAACTCACAAGATTGGCCACTAGGGGGCATAAATGATTCAAATTGGGAACTGTTTGGTGGTGTCATCAGAGCAAAATTTGGTGTAATTCCATTCAGCAGTTCGGGCTGTAGCTGCGTCAACAGTTTCCTATGGAAATTAACACAGAGAAAATGCTTTTTGGGATCCCCCCCCCTTTTTCTCGTCCCCCGCTTGACGAATCACCCTGAAACTTTCAACACAGCAGCTGACATTACTGCCCCATTAGTTTTTAAATTTCGCGAAGATTCACCAAACTACGCCAAAGATATTGGCAAATCAAAAAGAATTGATCAAGCAAAATAAAAATCCAAAACTAAACCTAGAGAACAGTTACTATTTGATACAAATAAGAACAAAACTAAAGCATATACCCAGACAGAATCACACTTCAGATTGATCACCACATTTAATAGACATGAAGGGGCAATAAGAAACATTTGCATCTTATCAAAAAATGATCCTGTTCTCGGGAAGGTGGATCCCCACAGAACAAGAGTAAGCTTCAGGAAAGCCAAATGAATGCGACAGGAATTAGCAAAAAGTAGCCCTGAGATTGCCCCTCAAACCCAAACCACCTGGCTACGATGAAGCACTGGTTTTAGAAAATGTGGGCGCTGCAAGGCCTGTCACCATGGCATTAGTACTAAAGAGTATAAGACACCCTTTTCCAAAGCCAGCAAAAAAATACATGGAAGCTATCATTGTAAAACAGATCATGCAGTTTACATTTTACAGTGTCCATATAAACTGCTTTATGTTGGCAGCAGAATACTACCAGTCCACAAAAGAGTTTTGCAGCACTTGAGGGTAATAAAAGCATGGTGACAAAGCATATCCTGTCACCAGGCATTTTGACTAGCAACATCAGAATGACCCAAATGGCCTTAAGTATTTTGTGGTTGATGCTGCCATTGAGGTGGTTTGCTGCATGCGGGGGGTTAGCAACAGGGCCTGGCTGCAGCCGTGCATGGTGGGGGGGCTGGAGTTATGTATGGGAGCGGCCAGGCCTGCAGCCACCCCTGTGCTGCACACAGCCATATGCCTTGCCGGCGGGGGTTTAATTTATGTATGGTGATAAAATATTACTTAACGTAAGAAAAAAACTAGAAATTCACTGAACAGACCCAACGATTAAGGTAAAGTTATAGTTAGGTGAAATGTTCAATAACAAGCTAACAAGCTAACGTTTTAAATTTTAAAAACCACCGAAATTCATCAGTTATACTTACAATCATCTCAAGTAATTGTAACTCGTGCCCTAAGGTAACAAACAATAACTCGCACCCTCAGGTAACTATAACTCTCACCATGCACTGCTTATTACCCCACATATTACATCTCTCTTGACATCTTCTAAGACATTCATAATATTACTGCAAGATTTGCAATAAAATTGTTGATGAGAAAACTGTGGATGGCAGAGGCGCAAGTTATAGTTACCTTAGGGCACAAGTTATAGTTCCTTAAGATAACTGTAACTTTATCTGGTGAATGTCAGTGGTTTTTAGAGTTTAAAACGCTACATTGTCACTGAACATTTCACCTAACTATAACGTTACTTTAACCTTTGGTTATATAAATATATATTTCAGCAGTGGCGGAGCCGTGAGTTACCGCGGAATGGGTCCACACAGCTTGTACATACATGACTGACTTTTAGAGCGTTTATTTGGCTGCTATTTTTAATGACATTGGCTTGGCTGCATTTGACAAGGGATCTGATTGCCCACTGGGGCTGTAATTTGAATTCACCACAAGTACCAGCATGCATTTCTACAACTCACAAGATTGGCCACTAGGGGGCATAAATGATTCAAATTGGGAACTGTTTGGTGGTGTCATCAGAGCACAATTGCCGATACCTGTGAACAAGGTCTTATCAGACCAAAACGCGTCAGGAGGCTGCAGTGGCTGATTTAATTGAAAAATAAAGGATTGCAAGAGCCAGTTCGGGAGTGCGGATGCTTTCTCTCTGTGAAGAAGGGACTTTGCTTGTGTTGAACCGCATGGCCCTGCCGTTAATCCACACCACCATCAAGGGCGCCATGACTGCCTTTCAGGGCCGATTTAGGGAGAAGTCGTGAAGCGACATTCCGGCAGAGGTGCCGCCGTGAATTACCGCGAAATGGGTCCACACAGCATGTACATACATGACTGACTTTTGGGGCTTTTTTTGGCTGCTATCTTTATTAATGACATTGGCTTGGCTGCATTTGACAAGGGATCTGATCGCCCACTGGGGCTGTAATTTGAATTCACCACAAGTTCCAGCATGCATTTCTACAACCCACAAGGGTGGCCACTAGGGGGCATAAATGATTTAATTTGGGAACTGTTTGGTGGTGTCATCGGAGCTCAATTGCCGATACCTGTGAACAGACTGAAACACGTCAGGAGGCTGCAGTGGCTGATTTAATTGAAAAATAAAGGATTGCAACGGCCAGATACAGATAAATATCTATATATATATATATACATATATATATATATATATATATATATATTCACATATAGAGCGAAGGAAAGACTGAACAAAATGGGCCACAAAGTAGTGGACGTCACCGGCACAGAAGAAAGCTCCGAACCAGGATTGTCTGCGGATGAAGGATCAAGAGAAACACTGGATTTTCAAGAGGAGATACGGCTCCTGAGGATGGTGATGCCACAATGAGGGAGAGGGCAAAATCGAGGGCAAGGCAACGCAAAACAAGGAGGGGGCAAAAGGAAAGGCAAAAGCGTTGAACGAGACACAGGATTGACATCCCCCAACGGAATGGAAGGGGATGCTGACAACACTGGGATTAAGATCTCTGGCATCCCACTCACACCAGGCCAATTGAAGATCCTAAATTATGGCCTAAGCTTTTGCCCCTCAGTAGGGCCTCATTGTGTCAACTTGAGGATAGAGGCCTATAAATTTGTGAGGAAATTGAAGCTGCGTAAGCAGTTAGCCATGAAGAATCCTCGAGTAGCCACTAGTACAAGGCACTCTACCTCGAGCCCTGAGCACTTCACTATTGGCGATATTCCAGATATACTAGCAATAACTAACCTGGTCATGGGAGGAGTGACAAGTGACCCCATTCTGGCTTCCAATGAGACTGACATTCCTTTGCTTAATCAAATAGTGTTCTCTACGTATCGCACCATTGCCAGTGGATTGAGGCCTGGAAGCAGGTTTACACCGCAATTGCCGACTGGTAATTTGGTTGATGTGTTTCATGAAATGCTGACGGATGACATCAACAAATTAAGGGTAGCGAAATGATGGAAGAGTCATAACAACTTCACAGCACAGAATTGGTGTGAATTAAATGCATTGAGTAACAATAGATCCATCATTCTCAAGCTCTCTGACAGAGATGGTAATGTCGTCATTCTAAGCACCAACCAATATACCAGAGAAATGAGAAGGCAGTTAAAGGTGAAAGAACACTACCAGGAATTGAAAAGTAACCCTATTTGTGATTATCAAAAAGAATATCATGTAATGCTCCAGGGGTGGGCCGAACAGGGACTACTATCGCTTGAGGAACATCTGTACTTAAAGATCGACCACCTCAGTCGGCCACCCGAGTGAGGTATAATTTTTATCGGGAGACCTGGGGGAACGCTGGATGGTAGGAAATTTGTGTCAGCCCGGTCATCCCACAACTTTCCCACACAGAAATTTCAGAAAAAAAGTGATTTTTTCATCTAAATTTGAGGTTTGCAGGGGATTCTGGGTAGGAAAACGTTGGGGGATCCACGCAAGCCATACCTCCCTGGACTCTCCCGGGTGTCTAGTTTTCAGAACTGTGTGGGTTTGGTAGGTTTCCCTAGATGGCCGCCGAGCCCGGGGCAAAAAACTCAGGTGACCCCCTTGCAAAACCAGGTCGTTTAGTGATAGGTAATTTTGATGTCTCCTCAATACATTTTGGGCCCTTGCCTGTCGCGGGTACTTGACCCACCCACGCGAGTGAGGTACCATTTTTATCGGAAGACCTGGGGGAATGCGGGGATGGTGGAATTTTGTGGATCCACACAGATTCCAGAACTTTCCATCTCAGAAATGTGAGGAAAATGTGTTTTTTTTTTACAAAGTTTGATGTTTGCAGGGTATTCTGAGTAACAGAACCGGGTGAGAGCCACACAAGTCACCCCCTCTTGGATTCCCATGGGTGTCTAGTTTTCAAAAATGTATAGGTTTGCTAGGTTTCCTTAGGTGCCGGCAGAGCTAGGGTTCAAAATCTACAGCTAGGCACTTTGCCAAAAAAGGGTCCGTTTTCACTGTAAAAATGTGGTGTGTCCACATTGCGTTTTGGTCCGTTTCCTGTTGCGAGCAGTAGGCCTACCCACACAAGTGAGGTACCATTTTTATCGGAAGACTTTGGGGAACGCTGGGTGAGTGGAGTTTTGTGTATCCACACAGATTCTAGAACTTTCCATCACAGGAATGTGAGGAAAATGTGTTTTTGTTTTTACAAAGTTTGAGGTTTGCAGGGGATTCTGGGTAACAGGACCTGGTGAGAGCAACACAAGTCACCCCATCTTGGATTCCCCTGGGTGTCTAGTTTTCAAAAATGTATAGGTTTGCCAAGTTTTCCTAGGGTGCCGGCAGAGCTAGGGTTCAAAATCTACAGCTAGGCACTTTGCCAAAAAAGGGTCCGTTTTCACTGTGAAAATGTGATGTGTCCATGTTGCGTTTTGGGCCATTTCCTGTCGCGGGCACTAGGCCTACCCACACAAGTGAGGTACCATTTTTATTGGGAGACTTAGGGGAACTCAGAATTGTAGAGCAACTGTTATTACATATTGACTTTCTATGCATTTCTGCCTTCCTAATGTAAGACAATGTGTAAAAAAGAAGTCACTTTGAAAAATGTCCTACAATTCACAGGCTAGTATGGGTAACCACAATTTCGGAGATGTGCAAATAGCTACTGTTTCTAAACTCTATATTTTGTTCCCATTTCGGAAATACATAGGTGTCTTTGATAGCTATTTTTCACTCTTTATATTTGACCAAATTAATTTCTATATACCCGGTACACAATGAAAAACCACTGCAAGACGCTGCTCAGTTATTGGCTCTGGGTTCCTCGGGTTCTTGGTGAACCTACAAGTCCTCTATATCCCCACAACCAGAAGGGTCCAGCGGTTGTAATGGTATATTGCTTTCAAACATCTGTCATACTTAGAAGAAGTTACAGGTGAAAACGTTGGCACAAATGGCTGTTTTTTTCAACTCAGTTTCAATTTTTCTTATTTTCAACTGTTTGTTTCTATAAAAAAACCTTGAAGGATCTACACAAATGACCCCTTGCTAAATTCAGAATTTTATCTACTTTTCAGAAATGTATAGCTTTCTGGGATCCATTATTGCTTTCACACCCATTTCTACCATTAACTGGAAGGAGGTTGAAAGCACAAAAAGTAGCAAAAATAGGCGATGTCCCAGTAAAATGGCAAAACTGTGTAAAAAATGTTGGTTTTCTGACAAAAGTCTGCTTGTCCCTGAAAGCTGGGAAGATGATGATTTCAGCACCACAAACCCTTTTTTGGATACCATTTGCAGGGGAAAAACCAGACGCTTTCTTCTGCAGCACTTTTTCCCCATTTAAAAAAAAAAACAAAATTTGCTGTATTTGGCTAATTTCTGGGTCCCCTCCAGGGGAATCAACAAACCCTGGGTACATTTAAAATCCCTATGATGTTGGAAGAAAAGGGTGCAAATTTGGCGTGGATTTTTATTTATTTATTTTTAGAGTTTTCTATAGCGCGAACAAGACCCAGAGTAGAGTACCAGATCGCTTTACAAAACAAAGCAGAGTAATTATAAAACCTTTTGCAAAAACAGAGCAGAGAAAGTACCAAAACATTTTCACCAAGTTTCGGCAGGTAGCAGAAACGGTAATAGAGATGATTTGTTCGGAGCAGTAGGAACAAATTTGAGTACGAGTAAGTCATAGAGGCGAAGGTGTCATTAAGGGGAGTGTAGAGACAAGTTTGAAGTAGTAGACTGGTTCAGTGACTTGCAAGACAGTGAAATAGCTGGTGTGATTGTAGGGCCCCATACGGTGAGGCAAGTGCGGAATTAAGGGAGGAATTTGCTCATCAGGAATGATTTTGATTCCCTTTTGAACAGTGGTGTAGAAGAGATTTTTCTGATGCACGGAGGTAGTGAGTTCCATATTCTTGGTGCCGCTCCGGAGAATGCTCTGTCAGAAGTTTTTTTCTTACTGGAGCGAGAGGGTTTCAGGAGTAGATTGTCGGAGCTCCTAGAGTGTCTGTTTCCTCCAGATAAAGTAAGTTTCTGGGATAGGTACTGGGGGTATTGTGGTGAAGAGCTTTAAGAATGATGCAGGCCATCTTTAGGTGGATTCTAGCTTTGAAGGGTAGATAGTTGAGCGCCTTCAGGTGTGGCGATATGTGGTCAAATTTCCTAGATCCTGTTAGGAGTCTTGCTGCTGCGTTGAGACAGGCTTTTAAAGGGGCTGTTGAGATTTTGGGAAGCCCCGAGAGGGTAGTACATCCGTACTCCAACCTCGAGATGACTAAAGCCTGAACTGCAGTTTTGAGGTCAGGGTTCTCAATGAATGGTTTCATTTTTCTGAGATAGCTGAGGTGAAAGTGGGCATTTTTTGCCAACAGGTTGATGTGTGTTTGCATGTTAAGGTTCTTATCCAGTGTAATTCCAAGCGATTTGGTGGAGTCCACCAGAATCGGCGTGCAATTTAGAGCAGTGATCATCTTGGTCCAATCCTTTATCTCCAGAGAGTTTTTAGGGGGGGAAATTAAAAGAAATTCAGTTTTTTGTGAGTTTAGCTTGATGAAGTTGGTCGTTAGCCAGTGGACGTTCTTTTCGAGAGCTTGATTCATCATCTTTATCTCTTCAATGGAAGTGATCTTGATGTAAAGTTGAGTGTCGTCCGCGTACATGTGGTAGGAGATATTCGCCTGCTGTAGTAGTTCGGTTAGTGGTTCGACATAGAGGTTGAATAGCGCTGGGGATAGGGTTGAGCCTTGTGGTACTCCTAGTAGGTTGGGTGAAGTGGCAGAACGATTTTTATTCACCATGAACGATTGCGTTCTGTTTTCCTGAAAGGATTTGAACCATTGAAGGACTGTGCCAGATAAACCCATCCTGTTTTCCAGTCTTCTTAGAATTTTGTCGTGATTGACTGTGTCAAAGGCTGATGAGAGTTCGAGCAGGACTAGTAGACAGGTTTCATTACGGTCAAGAGCGAGGAGGGCGTCGTCTACTATGTGCAGGATCGCTGTTTCTGTGCTATGCCTGGGTCTGAAACCCGATTGGCAGTCGTTCAGTAGTTTGAAATCCGTGATGTGTTGGTTCAGTTGTTGCTGAACACATTTTTCCAGGACCTTGGCTAGCATGGGAATGTTGGTTATAGGTTGGTTATAGGTCGGAAGTTATTAGGGTCGGAGGGGTTTGCTGTCGTTTTTTTGGGGATAGGGGTGACCAATTTTTAGGCAATCCGGGATGTGACCTTGCGCTAGCATTGATGATTTTGTTCCAGAGAGGGGAGATGATATGGTAGATGTGGGGTAGGCAGTTTGAGGGGACAGGGTCATTGAAGTGGTTATTGGGTTTGATAGTTGCTAAGGTTTTAGTGATGTCACTGAGATCGTAAAGTTTGAAGGTAGACCAATGAGAGTTATTTTTATGCAAAGGTAGATTAAATTGTTTAGGATTTTCAACTTGTGTGTTCTTTAGGATAGCTGAGTTAATTGCTGCTGTCCTTAGCTCGAGTTGGAGGGAGTTGGTTTTTGCTGTGAAGAATGAAGAAAATTCTTCACTACTAAACTGTGATTTCGAAGTCAAGAGAGCGGTTTTGGCCAATTTGTTAGATTGTTGTTTTAGCATTTCGAAGAGTTTCTTCGGTCTATTTTTGGCATTGTCTAGTTCTGATCTGAAGAAGTCTTTTTTGATTGTAGAATACTTTTGTTATAGGAGTTTCAAGATTTCCTAAGTAGTTTAAGTTGGAGGGGGGAGGGATGTTGTCTCCATTTCCGTTCAGTTAATCTTAGTTTACGTCTCTCTTCATTCAGGGTTCCATTGAACCATGGGTTTTTGTCTTTGTCCGGTATTCTTTTGAGTTTTGGTGGGGCTACTAAGTCAAAGACTTTGGTCATCATGGAGTTGTAGTGAGCAGTGAGGTCATTGACCTCTGACATGTTGTTAGGAGGAGTGAGAACTTTCTCACAGTGGGAAGCTAGGTTGTTCCAGTTGAGATTTTTCGTGTCTCTTATCCAGTGTTTAGGCTTGAATTGCTGCGAGTAAGTTTTCTTTCTAGCGGAGGGAATTTGGAAGGTAATAATGTGATGGTCTGACCAATCACAAGGGGTGATCGAGATAGATTCAATCATTTTTTCTTTAGAAATGATCCAGTCAAGTGTAGCACCTTTGGAGTGAGTGGGCTTTGAGATGGCTTGGATCAGGGAATGGTCTGCTAGGAAGATTTTGATAGCGTTGACCTGCTTGTCTAGGGGGTCTTCCCAATGGAGATTGAAGTCTCCAAGAAATATGTCATTGGAATGAGGGGTCGAGTTAGTTGTAATGATTTCCATGAGTTGGTCTGTGAATAAAGCGTTTTGACCTGGGGGATGGTAGAGTATATGTAGTTTGTGGGAATTGTTATCTGAGGATTTTAAGGAAATCCCGAGGTATTCACAAGACTCCACTGGTTCGGAGTGAAACTATTCGATAGTGATGTCGGATCGATGTATGCAGGCAATGCCTCCGCCCTTTTTGTGATGTCTGTCTAGTCTTATGATGTTGTAGTTTGGGGGGACTAGAAGGTCTAGGCATGGCGAGGATGATTCTGTGAGCCAAGTTTCCGTGAGGATGGTTACGTCCATTTTCAGGTTCAGAATGAGGTCGGCGATGTCAGAGGCGTGTTTTAGGGCTGAACGGCAGTTTAGTAGGAGGCAGGAGATCTGGTTTGAGGCATTCTCTAATGAAGGTTCGTGATTTTTGGAGGTAGGGGTTATTGTTTGAAGGTTATTCGGGTTTATCGTTCTGTGATTCGGTTGGGATTGATGGGGACTGGGAGAATAGACAATTTTTCCTTATTTGTGATGGGGCAAGTAGGAGTTTTGTAGAGAAGTAGTAAGGTTTGGATTTCCAAATCCGTTAAGTAGTTGGGATGTTTGCGTGTACGTAAATGTCGATTATTCAGAGGCAGTGGGATAGTGTTTATCACATTGTTGGCTGCAGCTAGAGAGTTTTGAAGATGATTGAATTTAGAGAGAGAGTTTTCTGCGAGTTGTAAGATGTTTCTGATTTCTAGGATAACGTTTTGTAGGTTCCGGGATGTGAGGTTAGTATGGGTTTTGAGTGAGTCTAGTTCAGATTGGTAAGAGGGGGAGGCAGGATCGGCGCACAGAGAGGGCTCAGTATAGTATTGCTGGGGGGTTCGATGACTGTGATGGCAGTGTGGTAGGTTTGAGTGGCTGAGAGAGAGGTAGTCGAAAATGAGTGGGGTATGCACGGGTTGGGGACTTTTTTACAATTCGTTAAAGTTGCCTTGTCGTGGTGAATTTCTCCAGCGGTCGGGGAAGGGTTGTGGAGGGGGGAGAGGGTTATGGGGATAGGGGTGGTGGCGGAAAATGGAAATGAGGAGGGTCGGAGATTGGGTATTAACCCCTTCGGTGCTCGTGACGAGCTCAGCTCGTCATGCTGCGCGGTTGCGCTGTGCGCATGACGAGCTGAGCTCGTCACGACCCCACCCGCGATCGGAATGTCCAGCACGCGAGCGGAATTCCGATTGCGGTCAAGGGGTTAAGGGAGGAGCGTTGTTGTTGCTTCTAGTGATGGTTCTAGGTAAGGGTGTCAGTGATATGAGTTCTAAGGGAGGTGAGTTGTTATTGCTTCTTTCGAAGGTTCTAGATAAGGGTGTAGGTCGCTGAGATTCTGGAGAAATAGGGATAGAGGGACTAGTTAGGTCCTGGAGGACACTGGGTGGAGTGTTGGTGTGGGTTTTTAGTGTGGGAAAGTATTTGTCGAATAGTTCTAGGTCCTTGTTGGCTGCTTGAATAAGAACAGTGCCATTTTTGTAGGAAGTTATATTCAGGGTGGCTCTAAGGTTTTGTGTGGGTGTCGTTGCAATCCTGGTTCCGTAGGGAATATTTTTCTTGCCATGGATGGTTAGTAGCTTGGGGAAGGCAGTGCGCCATTTGGCCATTTTTCTTGTGAAAAATATAAGGTCATTGATTATTACACCTTTCTTAGCGTTGAAGGAGGGGTCCAGGAACAGTGTTTCGGGGTTTTTTCTGAGAAGGTTGTGTTAGAAGGTTTTATAGGCATTTTTAGATAGATTGGGGGGGTATTGAATAGAATATGCGTTGTTTCCTGCAGGTTTCATATGTGTTCCAGCCATTATGAGATATTCCTTGTTCTAGGTGGAAGGGCCAGTTCGCACTCCTTTTGAGGAGTAGCTAGGAATAAGTATTTCAAAGGGAGGAGTGTGGGAACAGAGCAGGCCAGTGGGGAGGGAATGTGTTTGGTGGTGATTAGAGAAGAAGAAGAAGAAGGGGGCTGCACAGAAAGTCTAGCTGGTCTAGGTATGGCAGAAACGTTACAAGATGGCTGCTGTTTAGCAGGTTGTGGCCGTGGGAACAGAGCAGGCCGGTGGGGAGGGAATGTGTTTAGCGGTGAATAGAGAGGAAGAAGAAGAAGGGGGCTGCACAGAAAGTTTAGCTGGTCTAGAGCAGGCCGGTGGGGAGGGAATGTGTTTAGCGGTGAATAGAGAGGATGAAGAAGAAGGGGGCTGCACAGAAAGTCTAGCTGGTCTAAGTATGGCAGAGTATGGCAGAGACGTTACAAGATGGTTGCTGTTTTGCAAGTTGTGGCCGATGGAAGTATTGCAGGCCTTTATAGGCACGGAGAGGAAGTCCTCTGTTTCTTTTTACTATTGTAGGCTCGGGCTCTTGTGCCCTAGGCAGGAGGAAAATGGCCCAAGCTAAAATAAGAATGGCTGCCTGTTTGTAGGCGACCCTCTGGAGGTGATTTGATTTTTTCTTTTCTTTTTATTTTATTTATTGGTGTTGCTTGAATGTACTTTTTGGGCTCCAAACATTTATCTTTGTTGTTGTTGGCTCAAGGGGGGTGAGAGAGGCCCTCTGGGAACAACACTTTCAGCGGACCCTTGGTCTTAACTTGGAGTGGATACCTTATGTGGTCAAAAAGTTACAGGGGTCTAAGCGTGAACTACCCCACATAGCCAAAAAAAGCCTTAGCACAGGGGGGAGGGGAAAGGCCTAGCAGCGAAAGGGTTAATGGCTATTCAAAGCCAATTTTAGTTTCTACGTAAAATATGTCAAATCAAGTTTGACATTCAATCCATACTGATGTACTCATTCCCAAATACTTTATCCAAAATGTCTGTTGTTAGTCTGTGATTACGTTTGCCTTATCTGTATGGACTTTTGATATGCTTAATTATTTTAAAACATATTTGATTGCTGTTGTGCTGTTTCTTTGTGAAATGTGTTGCTACCAGGGACTTCATGTACTTTGTTTAACATTCTTCTTATGGTTCAAGTTAAACTTATTCTTCGCATGGCCACTTGGCCAAAGTTCCGAGGGTAAAACAAGCTAGATCCGGAGGCAAATCTTTTTCTCTTTTGGGCCGTCAAGCCTTGAACAAACTGACTGTTGAACTTCGCCAAGGGCACAATGCACAATCATTTAGAAAGCAACTTAAGACTCGTTTTTTCACTTTTTAATGAGTTCTTTTCCTAATCTTCGGACTCTTATTTCCCATGAGGTGCCGGGACACTCCTCGGAGTAGCCACGCACTTTAGAAATCCCTTTTTTCATTCATTCATTCATTCATTCAAATAAAGGATCTTTGTTTTGGAGTGGTTTTCTGTCATGTGCCATTCCAGAAGTGCATCTTATAACATAAGAAGTATTTTGTTATAATTTAATTGTTGCTGTGCTACTAAGAGATGTATGTATTCAATCTTTATTAAATTTGAACAATGTGTACACTGTTTAGAGTGTTGTCTTTTTTGTTACTCAAAAATCTTTTTCTGGTATTCTTTCAGTTGTTGTTAAGGTGCTACCACATTCTTACTAAAATAAACACTGAAATAATATAATTGTACCTAAAACAATGACATCCTCTTTTAAAGAATTGCTTTAGTGACTAAGAACTCAATAAAAAAAGAAATGTATTTAAATAAATAGGAGACAGGGTTATGGGGGTGCAGGGTCGAATGGGTGGGCAATGGAAGGACAAGGGATAAGGAAGAAGGAAAAAGTAGCAACACAGTGTTCCTAAAAACTTGAGGAGACAAATAAAGGTGAACAGAGAATTGGAGGATTCACCCACAAAAATGAAAAGGGAGTTGTGGGTGGGTGGTTTGAGATCACACAGGAATAGCACAGTTAAAAAAGAAAAACAAAACAAAAAAAGCCCAATAAACAGGTGAACAATATACGGGGTATATGGCACATGGATAAGGGAGTAGGGGCACAGGTCACATGAGGAACACAAGGATGCAAGGGAAAGGGGAAAACAAGCACAACCAAGGGGCTAACAATAATTTATTCTGGGTGAAAGGGAGTTGTGTTTTACTGAGGAACTCCTCCAATTAAAAAAGGGTTTTTTTCTGACCTGGACTAGCCTGATGAAGTCATCCAAACTGAAACTGAAATCGCATAAAACCAGTTGTTGTAATTTCCCCAAAGTTATGTCCTCATCTATAGACAAAAATTACTTTTATCTTGTTGAACAAATGTCCATTTTTAAAATTATTCTTTTGATTTTTTAATTGAATATTTATGAGTAAATACCAACCTCTTATTACTTATTCTTGTACTGAATGTAATATTTAATCTTTTGTTTTCAAGGGGGCATTGTCTAACCTCAGTCAGTTAACCATAATTTTCTGTCTAGTTTCTATTTTGTCCACTATTGAAAGGTCTCTTTTAACTCTCAGCATTGGAGAATAAGATGAATACTCTAGGATCAGTTGTGGGCAAAAAAAATTGATACTAGTGTAAGTTACTACAGTCTGTAGGTTTTCTTTATAAAGACCATAGCCACTTGTTTTCATGCTAGATAATATCTACAAAATTCAGCATTGTATAATTTATTGTGTGGATGAATTTTATTAAATGGTGGCCGTTGCTCAATATTTCATTTTTGTATTGTCATTTTTTGCTCTGCCTTTCTAAACATGAAAGGTATCATATATGTAGAAATAATATATTACAATATCTTTGAGCCATTCGTTACTTGTGAAAAATGAAATCCTCCTTGTTTGCTATCATAAAACATTAAACTCATCGAGGTTTCAGATATTTGAACATAGTATTTAACACTGGTTCTTAAGTAATTAGAATATAAAATGAAATATTGGTCCTGAAATAAAAATAACAAGTTAACTACTAATACATCTGATTTCAGAAACTAATGTTCTCTTGCAGCTTAAGCGTCATTATCTGGTATGGCAATTTAAAGAGACCTTATGTCATAATACTAAAAGTAATCATCCATGTTTGCTAATTCATTTAGTTTACAGATAAGATCTGTACTATTAGAATTTTTCACAGTGTTTTATGAATAATTGTACACAAATTCTCCTGCTGGTTATTGAGTAGAGCTTATACTTTACAATGTGGATTTTGCCGGTTATTTTGTGTTTTCGGTAAAAAATTTAAATAGCACAAAAAGATCCTGGGTGTGTTTCTACAAATAAAATTGTCCTCTCTGATGTCTAAACATTTTCCCTTGCCTGGTACGATAGTTTTGTACAGGTGGGCCCAGTTCACAAAAAATGTAGTAAATCTGCACCAGCCACTGGTTTCCAAGCTTAGTACTGGCAATGTCATGTGATATTTTTAGGAGTTACTATTTCCCCAGTGTACAATTATAGTCAGAATACAATTATGTGTTGGGTAAAGGCAGCCCCACTGTATATTTGGGCACTTTTTTGTGTTTCATTTCACCATTAAGAAAACATGTTTCCCTGTAAAGAGACTCTTCCCCTGCACCTCCAAAACATATGGGGTTATTCACAGCCTCTCTAGGCAAACCATTCCTTGATCAGCCTACTCCTCAACCCTTGCATGGGATTTACTTTTGAGAAACTGTATTCAGTTGTGATGTACAATTATGCAGTGATAAATGCATTTATACCTGCTAGGCACCCTTTTGTGTATACCTGATAGGCATAAATCTTTAGGTGATAATCTATGGAGAAATGGGGATTTACTGAGAAAATTAAGTATGGTATTTTAGATTGCTCTACTGATATATAATTGCTGATGGGATTCTCAGTGTACACCGCATAACTCTTTCTTAATTCCTGCCAACCCTAAAGTTTGCAATATCGGAGGCAATGGTAAACTCAGTAATATGGGGAGGCTAACGAGATGAAAACCGAGACACTTGTAGTGAGACACCCACAGGCACCTTAATGCACATGCATTATTTAATATGTATAAAAAAATACGTTTAAGCATTCTTCTCTTATGATGTTGGAAGAGTATGTTTATTATTTTTTTAACTGCAATCGCCTTTGACCCTGCTTATTCGCAGAGATACTGTGCTCTATTAAGCACATATAGAAATATTAATTGATTATTCATAGCTATCACTGGACTAAGCCTATAAATACAAAGAAAAAATACGCCTAGATGTGAGACTTTACCTCAGAGACAGATTTTGAGAAAAGAACATTCTTCCTTTAGAAGACGATGTATGTAGATCAGCAAACCAAACAACTTTGTTATATATACTGTAAATATTGGATTCAACTATTGTCATTATTAAAATATTTGTCTCATATTCATTGAGCCATGATCCCACTGGAATAATTTAGTACATGGCATACAGGCTTGTAAAAGTGTGAGTCATTGTCGAGGTGTTTAATTATTATCAGTGCTTTAAATGGAAAACAAATAAGTGCAGGTACTCACCAAATTGAGATGTGGACTAGGGGGCGGGGCTTGGGGTGGGGCTAGGGGGCGGAGCTATGGGCAGCGCAAAGGGATCTGGCCAGGGGCACCCATTTAAGCATTCATGCACGCAGACAGGGCATTCAGTGCATGTATTTTAGAAACGCTTACATTCGCTGCTGCCCACATTACTAAACCTTGATTCCCACGTGCTGTGCTACAGCATCACTATCGCCACCTTCCTCCTCAGTCTGGTTGCAAACAAGTGCTGCTGTACTCTGCTATGCCAGCAGGAAGCCTTCTCTTTGATTTCCCGAGAGTCACAAGATATGTCTGTTAGCAGGCCCTGCTCACACATGTACAGTTCTATGGACTCCACAGAGCCTAAGTGGACACTGTGTCAGTAATCACAGTGTGAGTTGGGCCCCTCCCAAACTTCCTGCCAGCTCTGAATGAATGCCTTCTGAAGGCTGCTCCATTAGCACATTGTAAGGGGAGATTAGCAATCAGAGTGTTTCACGAAAACGGATCCACTTGTTGTCAGCTGTGTTGCGCTTCTTTTTGTAATTGCCAATTTCACTGAGCTTGGCTTACATCCCCATGAGTACCGGTACTCTCTTTGGACAAACAAAAGTTCCGGTACTCAAGCGCCGAAAATTTAGAAGTGCCGGTACTCAGTACCGGTGAGTACCGGCTCATTTAAAGCACTGATTATTATAAAGCATTAGCTTTGCGGTCATCTAAGTTCATATGTGTTCAGGGTGTTTGTTGCAGGAAGAATGCACTTTTACACAATGTGTATGTTTCACAATCTTGAGTAATCATGCACTGATTCATGTAGGCGTTTCCAATAGGGAGTGATCATCTGACCTAGAGAGAATGTTTTAAAAATCTTTGAGTTTTGTATATCAATAGTAAAAGCACATTTTTATAGTCAATCAATCTTTCCTAACATTTATAATGTACCCATTACTAATAGGTCTCTTGGTGTGTAATGGTGATGCACACTCATTAAGTGAAATAAATACTAACTGCCTGATCACAATTTCTACCCAGACATTTAATGTCTTTCTTTTATGTGGCATAGTACATCAGTCTTCCATTTGCCATCCCTTAACCTTGTGGTGTTCGTACTGCATGATTACTATAACTTGTCATCACATTTTGTGGTTCAGCCATGTTCACTCTAGAAGCTAATGACTATGTCTCATTGCTATCCAGGCAAGGTTTATGCTATCTGTGAGAAATTGGGTTGTTAGTTGACTGCAGTGTGAGGCCCGGTCAAGCAACAGCCACAATTCCCTGAAGGGTAAATCACAAAAAGTCACTAAATTAACCTGTGCTTAAGCCTGGGTCGCTTTGCACAAAAAGCGGTCAGGCTTAACTTAGATGCAATGTGTAAAGTATTTATGCAGCACACAAAGAGTAATAAAGTGAAACCACTACACACGAAAAATCCCAGGCCAATTTAGAAAAATAAAGTACATTTAAAAAAATTATTTAACTCCAAAGCAACACACATCCAATCAGTAGAATCGGAGTTATTAATTTTTAAAGTTTTTAGTCAAAACTAGCGCCTAAAAGATCAAAGCACCCACCACAGGCATCTAGTTGCATGAGACCGAGTCAAAGGGAAGAAATATGGCCAACGGGGTTGGAGCGCGGTTTAGAAAAATTCTCAAGAAAAATATTCTGAGAAGGTAAAGTTCAGAGGGGCAAGGCTGCAGGAGATGTCCGAAAAGGGAACATCATCGCTGGATACCCTTGGGTTGAAGTCGTTGTGAAGATTACTGCATTCGGACTAAGGGGCCGATTCCGATCTCGGCCGGTAGGGCTTCGAATCGGATTCGGCTTTACCGGATCCGATTCGGAGCCCTATTCCCCGACCGAATCGTACGTGCATCCGGGCGAGCGAGTACGATGCGTGCGCTCGCGAAATCTCCGACCAACTCGTTCGCAGGACCCGACCGCTCCGACCGACTCGCACGGGGACGACTCGCACCGCGCAATGGAGACGTTCCCCGGCCAAGTAAGTACAATGCGCATCGCGACCGCTCCGACCGACTCGCGCAGTCCGGCTCCAAGGAGCTGTCGGAGCCGCACTTTGGGGGTCCGTGTCGGACCCCCCTGGAAGCGTAGGCACACGAGTCGCACACAGGGGGGAGCCATGGGTCCCCCCTACACGTGCATGTACGGTGCGACCCGCATCGACGCGAACACGCTGTGGGGGCGCCCTTGTTCGCGTCGTGCCCATTGAGTCAATGGGAGCCCGTGTACGCGTCGTACGACTGGCTCCCATTGACTTCAATGGGAGTCCGACCGAATCGAGTCCGATAGCATACGTGCGCATCGTACTCGTTCGGTCGGACTGCTAGGGTCCGATTCAGTCGGAAATCTCTCCGAGTCCGGCTCGGTCGGAGAGATTTCCGGCCCGAATCGGAATCGGCCCCTTAGTCTCTGAAATGAAAGTTGAAAATCTCCAGCGGGACAAGGCAGAGGGATGTAGGGGAAAAGAGTTCCATGAGGTCGGATACCTGCTGAAACAGATTTGCTGGTGTGAAGAAAAATATAGTGGGAGAAGCCACAAAGTTAATCCAACCTGTTATGCACCTCGGGTGGATAGGTGAGCAGGTTTGTCCTTGTCCCCAGGCAGAAGGTAGCAGAGCAGCAGGACAAACAGGGCAGCAATCCATCAGATCAGTAGTCCTTTAGAGCAACAATCCAGCAGAGTGGCAGTCCTTCCAACAGCATAGCTGTCCTTCTTCATAGCAGAGTATCCACAGGTCCAGAAATGTACTGACGGGTTGGTGTCTGACGTCCCCTTTTTATATCCTGGATCCCTTGTTCTGGAAGGTGTGAGAACTTTCTAGACTGTGGCTTTGAAGTGCATGGAATTTCCTGCCTCCTCTGCCCTGGCTCCAAACTGGCTACAGTAACAATGTGGGGTTGTTAGGCCCTTTATGTGAAGGCAGAGCACAGGCTATTCAGTTGTAAGTGGGGCTGTGCTCAGCTCCACCCCCATCCTGCCAGCAGATAGCCCATTTTGGCACACCTAATCCTTTTATTATGGGGCTGTCTGGGAGGAATTCACAAAGTCTTTCAGTTACACCCAGTCATGTGACCCAGGCCAGTCTACAGGCAGAAAAGGGCTAAAGGCAGAAATAACCCAACTTTCTAAAAGTGGCATTTTTCAAATTGTAATGAAAAACCCAGCTTTATCATTAAATAGGGTTTATCATTACAATTCCAAAAACACCAAACATGACATAGCTACCAGCTCCCAATTGAGACTTTCAGCTTATTAAATGTAATAAGGAATCCCAAATGTTATCCTATAGGAGGGGTAGGCCTCACAGTAGTGAAAAACTAATTTAAGAGTTTTTCTCCACCAGCACATGTAAACCTTGAAAGTACATGTCCAATGTTTTATTTACACAGCACCGTGCCCTATTGGCTACCTAGGGCCTACCTTAGGGGTGACTTATATAGAATAAAAGGAGAGTTTAACTCTTGGCAAGAGGTTCAAATGCCAAGTCGACATGACAGTGTCACACTGCATTCAGGCTGTAAAGGCAGGCCTGGTGCATGCTTTAAAGTGCTACTTAAGTGGGTCGCACAATATGTGCTGCAGGCCCACTAGTAGCATTTAATTTACAGGCCCTGGTATATGGTATACCACTCTACAGGGGACTTATAAGTAAAGTAAATATGCCAATTTGGTATAAGCCAATTTATTAATGTTTTTAGGGAGTGAGCACGAGCACTTTAGCACTGGTTAGCAGTGGTAAAGTGCACAGAGTCCTAAGGCCAACAAAAGGGAATTCATCAAAAACTGGAGGGTAAATTTCAGATTAATGACTGCTATTATCATGTCTCCTTTGGTTGTTTAACTTTCATTTCACCTTATATTATCTAGTAGTAGTACTTTATCTAGTACCATTTATGTCAACAAGAAAGAATTTGATTCAAAGTAACTGATTATGCTCTTAGAAGTTGTTTCAGCTAGATCCCACATGCATATGAGCTGATTGCGAGATTTCAAAAGACAGTATTGCTTTAGAACTCTACCATCTGGTGGTTAAAGTGCAATACAAGTTGTACTTATGTAATAAAGGTAACTGCTATCTTAAGTAATGTTTTAAGTGCATGAAAGCAAAGAGATTTGTCATAAATGGCTTATTGATAGGTTGACACAAATCATTCTTGGTGAACCAATCTCAGTAGGCTTAAGTTGGAACCTTCACATCCTCCATAACGATCCTTTCTTCTGTTCTTCCCCAAGACTCCTCAAGGCAGCCTTTGATGTTCAGACTGTACAAAAGACTACTAGTAGGCATTACCCTGCCATATAGGGATCGCAGCTGTATGCCTATGTGTGCCTGTCTGTGTATTAATGACATCTAGTGTTCAGGCAAAGAAAAAGGAAAAGAAAGTGACAAAAACAATACAACTTTAACCGATTATCAGATATTCAGTCTAAGATTATAAATAGATTGTGCTAAATGCGTGAAAAACAAACATTATGATTGAAAGGGAGAAGGGTGAGGGAAGTATTACCTTTCCATGGTCCTCTTACTTAGGGTCAATTTCTTGTCCGATTAGTAAAGAACCTAACTTAGGAATTGCATTTGAGGAGGAAATGACATTTATGTTCAAAGTGCAACAAGGTGTGAATAAATGTAACCAACGACTTATTTAACAATGTCAAACCACACCTGGAATCAGAATGAAGAACCTCCCTAAGCTATAGTCCTATCAAGGCTGAATTATGTCAATGTTGCACTTATGTACTACAAAGGCAATACACTCTAGATGGGTCCACAAGTAAGGTTAACAAATTGTAGAATAGATTGCCAAGAATGTATGTATTTATATGGTACTGTGTAGCACAAACCTAAAAAAAAACTGCATAGTGCTGTGCAGGTAAATATACAGTCAGTCATTGATTGGAGCAGAAGCTTGGTTCTGAAAGTGGATTTCATTGTGACTCAGTGTTCCTTGAAGAGGTATTTCTTCAGCTTTTCATAAATTAGGGCAGGGTTTGGGCAGACCTTATGTATTCAGTGATTTGTTCTCGATCTAGGTTGAATAAATTGGAGATGTCATGTTTCCTTGTTTTCTCGTTTTTGCACTTCTTTATCTCCAGCCTGATGGTATTTTGCCTGTGGTTGTATTGAGAGTCACTAGAGTTGTTGTATTTGTCAGCCAGATAGATGGGCAAGGGCACTTGTGATGACTTTGTAGATGAGTCAGTTGGTTTTTAATACGGTGTGGTCTGACAAAGGGAGCCAGTGGAGTTCCATCTGCGTAGCGCTATTGTCATCATATTTCTTCAAGCCCTTGTAGGATGCCCTTAGCTGGGCCATTTTGGAGTCTGGAAGGCCATGTAGCAGGGCCCTGCCATCTTCTAGATATGAGAGTATGGGAGCTGTTCAAAAGTAGACTTCTGAGAGGAATGGTTTCACTTTCTTCAGTAGTGATAGCAGGTATGTGGCCTTCATGTTTTTCCTTGCAGTGTGTTCCTTGAGGCTGGGTTTCGCGTCCATTCAGGTTCATTTTGTTGAGACAGGTTTGTACTAGTCATTGCTTCATGTTCTTGGCAAAAAGTGGGAATTCTGTCTTGGTGCGGTTAAAATTAAGGTAGATGCTAGATATCCAGGTCTTAATGAGGTGCTGGCAGTGTTTGAGGCTCTGGATTTCTGTATTGTAGGAGAGTTATTTGTTGTCGGGCTATTGGTGAATTTTGATTTGGTTACTAGGTGGAATTCTTCTGGGACATAAAGGTGTCTAAGTGAACAAGATAGTGTTGGTTAAATAGGGAGGAGGATATCTCTGAAGGATGTAGTTAATTAAACCAATTCAGGACTTCAGGGTTTGGATACAGGAGTGGTGATCAACTTTATAAAATGCGGCTGAGAGGTCCAGCAAAATCAGTAGGTAGCTGTCAATTTTATCTATATGCAGGAAGGCATTATCTATGATTTGTAATGTAGCTGTCTCCATGCTGCAGCATGATCTGAAGCCAGATGATTAATCATGCAGGAGATGATTGGCATTGGTTTATTCTTGAAGTTGTGCTTTAACTTCTTTTTCAATTAGCTGTTGATGAAGAGTAGGTGAGTGATGGGCTGGTAGTTGGCAAAGTCATACGTTTAGTGAGGGTTTCTTCTGTAATGGTAGTATATGCACTATTTTCTGTGCTTCTTGGAAGATTCCTTGAGTGAGGTAGTTATTAATGATGGTGTTTAAGAATGCAAGAGCTTCTCCGGAGAATGCTTTCATGAAGGATGGATGAGGCTAAGACGTCATCTTCATAAGAGTTGGCTTTGAGGGAGTTTTGGATATTGGCGATATTTGCAAGACACAGGGGAGGGAAGGAGGACCATCAGAGGTTGGGGTGGCAGAGAAGTATGCATGGTATTGGTGGTGTGCTGTCAATTCTTTTTTATTTTTTCACTGAAGAAGAGGACAATGGCATTGAACTTGCCTGTGAAATGTGGGATTAGAGAGGTAGGCTGGGGTTTGATGTAGTGAGTGATTCTCTTGAAGGGGTACAAGAAACAAGAGCGACCCTTACGCCAGTGGGAACTTGGGTATGTACCATATCAAAAACAGTGGTTCATCTGAAATTTATTGTGACAAATTATTGTTTGGCAGAAAAATAATTCAATGCATACAATAAATGAAAAAGACATTATTGTAGTCTATTTTCATAAGTGATTTTAATATACACACAATGGACAAAAACAGAAGCAGGTGTTCAGATGGTGTATCGATTATATACAGTTCCAGTTACACAAAAAAACACAAAATTGGTGCATGGTGTCCCAGTGCAAAAATACATAAAAGTGAGAGAATGATAGTGCTATACATAGACAAGTACTTTACATTTTACTATGGCGCCTTATATTGGCAATTTACTTAAACCTATTTATTTGTGTGTAATGGGATCAACGGCGTTTCCAAACTCGTTTGCAGTATTACGTTTTCATAAGGACAGTGGATGACAGGGACACCTGGGCAAATCAAGGCCACAGGGTAATGTCTGTTGTCCATTTCCTTGGCGCTTAGTGTAATAGGAACTAAAATGGTACTTACTCGGGGAGTCAGAATGACCTAACTAGATAAGGCTTGTGTAGATAACTTCACAAGAAATGCTGCATCGTGCACTGCAGGCTTCTTAATTAGAGAGCCAGCAGAAATAATTTATGCCCCCGTATGTTATCCGGCTTGCACTTGCCAACTTGTTTAAATCACTCAGGCATGGATATTAATGGGAGGACCGCGGATGATTGAAAATTCAAGTACGGAAACCAAAGAAGCCACTGTTTGTACAAAGACCAGTGCATCATCACTGTCCCTGTGTGGGAATTCCCATCAGTCGCGGCTGGTGTCGGGGCAAAGTGGTGAGGCGGGGGCAAGGGGTACAAAACAAACTTACCTGAATGCTCACTGCACTGCGTCATCGCTGTTCTTTTGGCTCCACTGCAGGCACAGGCTCCCAGACTGGCAGTAAAACAAGAGAAGGTCCCTACCTATTTATTTCAACATATGCATCACGTCATGTAAGATAATATTCTAAACAGTGCTGAAGAATGAAGGGAACAAATATATCACAAAATAAATTTATTGATTCAATAGAATGAAAAAAATATATATACGGATATAATAAATATGAGGACAATCCCACCACTCAAACAGTCACATTCACACAAACGAGCATGCTATCAAACCTCTTTCATTCAAGCTCACAACAGACATACAATCACTTAACTGATTTAGCAAAACAGCATGAATAACATAACCCCCAATCTCCTCGGTAACATAAGTCAAATAATCCAGAAACACCAATGTGGTCAATACATATCATGAATATATACATTAAAACAATCTAAAAAGGAATATGTTGACAAATACAGTAATTATCTAGGGGGGGAAAATGTGTTAAGCAAATCTCTAACGGAAGTTAGAGTGTCCCAAACGCCGACGCGCGTTTCGGTGTGAGGGCCAGGTGTGGCCAAACACCTTCCTCAGAGCGCGAGTAACGAAACGATCAAGTGGTGGGAGAATTCTGAAAATAGATAAACATACAATGATGTTCTATCCTAGGACAAAATACTGTTAACTTGTACTGTTTAAGTAAACAAGTGACTCAATAAAAATGACATACTCAACAGATGAAATAAATAGACTAACATATATTGTATTCTTACAGCACTGGTATATGGACAAAAATGAGTTCGAAACAGTCTTATTAGGCTTGATAGTGGAACAACAAGTGCACAATCACAAGAAGGAAAGAACGAGAAAGATCCCGGCTAATACAAACAATATACAGTGAAAAACATAATTTTGAGATGAAAAAGCCTGAAATAGGAAGGAAAGTGAAAGATAGAAAAGAGAAAGCATACCTGAAGAATCAGGAGAAAGGAAACAATGTCATGGTACTTAGGGAGTGGAGGGCCTCAGACCCAGGCCGAATGAAGTTTCCACGTAGGTCTGGGCACAGAGAAACACATGTACACAAGGCATCCAGTGGATGTGCCCCTCAGAAACTGCCGATATCAGAGGGGTTGGGCTTGAGACAGTCAAATGGCGCAGGCTTAAACAAACTCTCGGGCTCCAAACGAGGCAGATGCGTTCTGTGGAAGAACATAAATGAATGAACGCTATGAGATGGGAGAACATCATAGCGTTAACAGAGCTTAACCCCTAAACGCAGCTATGGCGAGCAAAAACATTGGGGAACTAAGGGCTCATGAAGGAGAAAGAAAGGTAACGTGCTCCCTAGTTACCCAATGGGGCGATATCCGTCAAATTCAGCGAAACGCTTTAATGAAGCTGGTTTGCCTCTGGTATAGGACCGGAACGGGACGGCAGCGGAAAAAACAGGATGCGTTTCTAGAAGTGAACAAGAGTGGTAGCTGTGAGATGAGGGGAATATCAGCGCAGTAACGGTACTAGCCCCCTAGGCTCGGCTGTAGAGAACGATAGTAAAGGCGTCGTCACGCGGAGGGGGAGGGAAAAATGAAACGGGTTTCCTGATTACCTGATAGGGCAATAGTTCGTCAGCAATAGCAAAACGCCTAAATGAAGAGGGTGCTCCTCGGGCAGGAAACGAGATGGACCTGGCGGCGAGAGAGGAACAGAGGAAATGAGGGGGCAGTCCTGGAAGATCTCGGGTCAATTAGAAAGCACTACAACACGGCATGCCACAAACTTACCCCAATTAAAAAGATAACAATATGCCTGAATAAAGCAGGTGCTCCTCGGGCAGGATAACGAAGCGGACCTGACGGCGAGAGAGGAACAAGGGAAGTGAGGGGGCAAACCTGGAGAATCTCGGGTTAATTAAAGAGCGCTACAGAGCGGCATGTTACAAACTTACCCCGATTAAAGTGATAAGCAAAGCGACGACATGATGATCGTTCCTCGGTTGCTGGCGGGAAACAGGAGAACCGAACTCCCAGACTGCCCTGCAGCCAATTCTAATGCTGCTCTCATGCATGGGAGCAGCGTCAGGATTGGCCTGAGTGGCCTGGATTTTCACTCCCAGAGAGACGGGGAGCCTGTGCCTGCTGTCTCCAACCCGCCAACGCACCTCAGGTTGGAGACAGCTTTAACGCGTATGTCGATGTGGCCATCCTGAGAGGGCCAGCCAAACCCAGATGCACACTGACAACAGTGCAACTACCACTCCCCCTCGTGCCTGTCATCCCCATGGCCCCACCCCCTAGACTCAACGCTATGGAGAAAAATAAAACGATAATAAACATGCTTTATTATCGTTTTATTTTTCAAGTTTTGCAGCTGCTTCTGCTGACGGGGGGCGATGCTCCTCCGCCATAGTGGAGGAGCCGCCACTGATTCCCATACAGAGACAGTGTGCCAAGTGTGATCATAGAGTATAACTGTTAAATATCTTTCTGCCCCAATTGACTTGGAGGTGTTTGGCAACCTGGAAGACCCACCCCTGCAGTGGGTAGTGGTCTAGTTTCCTAACTTCCATCTTCCACAACCTCCATTCTCCTCCCTGCCAGTTGGTTACTGACTCCAGTCCCTTTTCTGGTGTACTAGCCCTAATCTCCCGCTATCTTACCTGCTGGGTGCCTGCTTTCTTTCTAGAAGAACATGGTTCTGGCTCTTTCTAGCTCTAACAGACCCAAATAGGTAGCACCCCCTCTCTGTGCCTGTATGTAGCTTCGGGTAGCCTGGGAATGCGACGCCCTGAGGAGTCGATTGATATAGGTCAGGAGACAAGAGGTTTCATGTGAGAAACAGTGATGTCTGTTCCTTTAGAAATGGATGCTGGGGACAGGCAGTGATGCCACTTTCTGTACGAATGAATGTTCGTAAATAAGGTCCGCTTGTCTGTACTATTCTTAAATTTGGTTTTGGAATTCTTCATCATCAATATCTACTTTGAGATACCTTTGTCACATCCACGTGGATCTTGACCTGAGATGAAACTCTGAATGCGTTGTTATATCTCTTAATGTAGCTTACAGAGTTCGATTAATGTTAATTGGTGTTCATTTTGTGTCTGTCTGATTGTTTGTATGTGTGTGTGTGTGCGTGCATTTCACGTATGCACACCATGAGCCTTTTTTCCTAAGGGTTATTACGATAAACTGTTCAAAACGAGAAATTATTTGTGACACTATTTAGAGCAGGCCATTCATGGCAGGCAGAGTACTGGCAACAAATGCTATTTCTATTGCATAAATCAACTGTAGTCAATGAAGTGTTTGGGTGGAGTTATTTACAACCTCTCAACCACCCCATGCCTGTTTTGAAACAAACAAGTAACGTATTTTTCTACAAAACATCGTATTTGTCTCTTTCTCTGCGAGCCTGTTTTCTAATCAAGTTATGCACATTTCACTAAACTTGATTTACATGCAGTGAAGCTGTACATGTGTTTGCATGGTTGTTGGCTTTTCTTAATACCTCAAACACCTGGAGATGTTTAGTAATTCTCCACACCTATTCCTTTGTAAACAGGTTGTGCTGCATGCTAGAGAAAATATATTTCATAATTGATCTGATTATTTGAACGTGTACCTGTGACATGTAATTAGAACATTTTGAACAAGCTTGAAATGCTGAGAATACGCTTGCAATTATTGCAGTTAATTTAACATGCGACACATATTTTGATATTCTAAGAGCACAATTTTCATTGGTGTAATGATGTAGGCATTGCTGTCCTGATAGTTTATGTAGTAGAAGAAGCAAAACTTTGATATTGCAAACATGCAAAAATATAATTTGAAAACCTGTAAATTGTGGTCATATGTACCCATTGCTGCTCCTTGAAACCTTTGCCTCTGCACATTTGTTGAATTGGGTTCGAAATCCTTTATCATCAATATCTTTGATTGAGATAGCTGTGTCACATCTATGTGTGTCTTGAAATGGCATAGAACCCAGAATGTGTTGTTTTATCTCTTATACTCGATTGCAGATTTAGTTAATTGTTATTTGTTGTGTAGTTACTAATAGATAGTTGTATATTGTGTGAGGAATTTGTCACTCTATAAAATATACGTTACCAAATTAATATATTGAAGGGAAAGCAATTGCCTCAGTAAACATAGATTTTTGTTGTGAGTGTTGATAATGGTGCAGAAATTGAGACCTGGGTGTTTTTGTACTATTTCTTAATTATCTTTGCCTCGTGGATGAATTTAACAAGTGCAGATATATGTTTAGAGGGATACATTCATAATGAAAAAAAGCTGTAAAAAGACATGATGATTTTCTTTAATTCTGTAAATAGACTGCATATGTCTATTCAGTATTAATGTTATCTTTGGTACAGAAATTGCTTGAGTTGTGAGTACCTTTATACTTGCAGCCTTATTACTAATAAGCTTTATTGTACGAAACATGCATAGCATTGTAATGTTTGTCGTAATCTGTTGGTACAGTGAAATCTTTTTGGGATCTGAGCCTGCGTTCTCCAGGTACGAACTCATATCAGGATCAGAGGGTTTCTCTTCTCATGTCTTTTGGTGAAGCCATGTTATGTTACGTTAAAACGATTTGTGCAGCACAGTTATCATCCGAGGAGTAGCCTGGCGCTGGAGTAGGTGAGTAGGCTGATCGAGCTCCTAGTCGAATAGCGTAGTCTTCAGTTTTTTGTGGAATTTGAGAAGGGATGAGAGGTCCTGATGTGGTGTGGAAGGTCGTTACAGGATTTGGCGGCGATGTTGGGAAAGGAGTGTCTTCCTGCCTTGCTCCTGCAGATGCAGGGTATTTGCACAAGGTAGAGTGTAGCTGAGCGTAGTTTCCTGGTGGGTTGGTGGAGGTTGAGGGAAGCAGGTTCGACATTGTGGAGGCCTCTGTATGTGTGGGTGAGCAGTTTGAATTGGAATTGTTTCTGAATTCGTAGCCAGTGTAGCTCTCTGAAATGGGGCATGGTGTGTGCATTGTGGGGGATGTTGAGGATGAGACTGGCGGTGGGGTTCAGGGTGGTCTGGAGTCTTTGTAAGAGTTGATTGGTGATACCGATATAGAGTGTGTTGCTGTAGTCTAGTCTGCTGGTGATGAGGGTGTGGGTAATTCTGAGTCTGGTGTCGGTGGAGAGCCAATGGAATATTTTGCAGAGCATACATAGGGTTGAAAAGCAGGAGGAGGTGACAAAGTTCACTTGTTTACCCATTGAGAGTTTGTCGTCCACGATGATGCCGAGGTTTTTGGCGTGCTCGGTGGGGTGGTGTGGGTCCCAGGTCTGTTGGCCACCTGATAGAGTCCCATCAAGAGCTCTTGTTCCCAAAGACCAGGACTTCAGTTTTATCTGTGTTGATTTTCGGACAGTTCTGTTTTATCCAGCTTGCTACGTTGGACATGCAGGTGTTGAAGTCGGTCCTGATTGTGTGGTTGCGGTTTAAATACATCATTTTGTTTATTGTTCACCTGTTGCTTTACTTTTAAGTAAAGGAATTTAATCTGCAATATTTTGAGAGCCACCTATCCTTTGAAGGCATGATACATTCGTATAAGTGGACTATTCCTAACTCCTCTCTCTCCCTCTCTCTCTCCCTACATATATGTATATATAAATATATATATATATATATATCCACAAATAGATGTTCCTTCCGCGGCCCAAGGCCCGTGAGAGGTGGCGCGCTGCGCCGGCGGGACACGCCGGACAGTTAATGCAAAACTCCAATCCAAAATGAAGCGCACACTCAGGCTGGTAGCAGTTGAAGAAATGTAATCGTTCTGTAACGCGTTTCGACTGTATTCACAGTCTTGATCACACACAGATAGAATGTTACAGCGAGGTTTACATATCCAGAATAGACATGAGAAACAGACTTCATCGCATAGTCGTGCCCTGCAAGGTGTAAGTGTGGCAGCCATTTTGAAACGTGCACAGTGTGTAATAAATATAAAACAATACAAGTGAGACACTAATTGTAAGCCCAGACTGTAGTTCCCTAAGTAGGGAATCGGTTATCAGAAATAACCTGCTAATGAATTCGGAAGTCAGTACATTTTCATGTCAGTAAGTGTAAACATCAACATTACGAGTTGTAAATCAGAATACTTACAAAAATAATGACATACTTAGTACAGTACTGACACCGGGAATGGCAGAAAATGCACGTACATATCATGAATGTTCATGGGACACCTTGGTAGACCCATTGTATCTTCTAAAGGAAGTGCCCTAGAGAATATATCCAAATACGTGGACTACTTCCTTATAGATTTCATTACATCACTCCCCTCACATGTCAGGGACACCAAAGACTTCTTAGGTAAGCTTGATAAGGTGAAATGGGAAGAGGGTCTCCTTCTCATTACCATGGACATCAACTCCTTATACACCATTATCGACCACGATTTTGGCATTAGGGCATGTTACCATTTCCTAAAAAACAGAAACATTGTTTTTTTACAGCATACAAATATGTTGCTGGAAACAGTTAAACACTGCCTTAGCAACAACATCTTTCTGTTCAATGGCACCATCTACAAACAGATACTGGGGACTGCGATGGGCACATGTTTTGCCCCCAGCTTAGCTAATCTGTTCCTGGGGGTGTGGGAGGAGGAACTCCATTTGATACATCCCGAACTAGCAGAAGGCGGTGAGGTTGCCCTCTGGCTGCGTTACATCGACGACCTCTTCATTATTTGGAGAGGCAATAAGGACAGTGCCAAAATCTTTGTCAATAAACTGAACTGCAACAATTACAATCTGAATCTCACATACAATATCAGTAGAGAGAACATAAATGGCCATGCGTACTTCCAATTGCACAAGCATGCTAAAATGTATTTTGTGTGCTAATATACATATGTTGTTTACGTGCCTCTAATGCCCTCATTACCAATTGGTTGGAGTGGTATCCCAAACAGGCAACTATGACTTTCCTGGTTGGTGTCTCTGAATCTGTAAACTTTGAACCCGATATTTTTAGTCTGAAAGACACTGTGTCCTGTATCCTCAGAGCTGCAGGGGCTGCAGGGAGTTACTGTGCCCAGCCCCTGGCCAATTACATAAGCATGAGGTAAGGAAAAAACTCCCCCAGCTGAAGCTATAGAAGATCTGCCTTCCCACCCCCTGCCCCTCATCAACCATCCCCCACCCCCTAGAGAAATAGACCCCTGCTGCCCAAAGCATGTGATAAATGTATTTGGCACGTGGCCTGTTGTTTCCTCTGGAAGGGATAAGACATGCAAAGTTGGAGCCTATATTCCTGGATTCGTGTGTTATTCCCCATTCTGGGAGCAATAATTCTTAATCCCTGTTAAAATCATGGGGAGATACCGGCAAATCTCTAATTTCATCACTGGTATCTGCCCACGGAGTTAACGGGGAACTTGTAAGAAAACCCGTCTACCAGTATGTCCGTTGGCCTAGAAGGCAGCTAAATCAATGTTTGTACTTGTATTTTAGTGCATGCATGCCTGTGTGTTTGCTGTTTGCATGCTTTGTTGATTTTGTGTCAGTTTTCTGTGAATTTGCTATGCCTTTACATGGGTTGATCCATCTCCATGTATGCATCTAAGGCTCTCATTATATGTGGGGATATGTATTTATGAGCTTTGATAAAAAATGATACCCCAGATATCGATAATTATCAAGGCCGATAAATAACTTCCATCACAGGATTCCCCTATACAAATCGGAAAAAATATGAGGATTTTCGTGCTTTTCACACCAAAATTTGCACATACCCAAATTTACTGGGAAATTAGCCCTGGTAAATTTTGGCAGCTTTGGCATTCTGAAAGTCATTTGGGGAAAATAGCGGGGATGAAGTAATTATAGTGAAACTAATGATACCGTTTGTATGTGCCCATGGACTGGAAAACACGTGGGCAACTTCTAAGGAGGACTTGACTGGGCAAGTGTCTGCATCAGTGTTTGCTCTGGATCTGCATGGGATGTTCTTTTGAGTACACGCACAATAAAAAAAGCCATTATATCAGCTTTGTTGTCATTTGTTTAATACCCCTCTCTGATATTTCATCTTCTCAACTTTTAAAGCACATTGAATGCCCTCATCTTTTCAGGCTCTTAGGCGAAGAAGGCCCTCCCAAATAAAGGGTATTTTACAAGGAAACATCTCAGATTTAGTTCCAACCCCGTTAGCGCTATAGCATTCCTAAAAACATTGTTGATTTGACCTATGCACTTACAATGTAATGTGCATTTCGTGATTTGCCCGGAAAGGACACCTTTTAAAAAAAAAAAACACAAAGTAGGAGTAAATAGGTATAGGTAGCAGCAAACCAATATGCCTCACCTTTCAAGTGTATAGGATAGAACTAATTTGCATACAAATAACTGTAGTACTTCCAGCATAGAAATTAGTTTTATAATTATATGTCATGAAAAAGTTCATTTTAGCAGTAGCTGTCTCCAAAAGCTAGCTTTAAAATATTCCTTATGTCATATGCCTCTTTGTTTGTTGTTTTTGTATATCCATTCTGAATGAATTGTTTTCTATAATGACAGTCACTCTGAAATTGTCTGCTTTTACTTGCTTGTGTTTACTTAGACAACAGTAAAAACAACATACGTCTTACATCAAGCGATTCTGACAGGAAAATAGCATACACAATTTAGCGCATAAATGACAGTTCAGAGTGGTATATTTCAATATAAAATGATTATAGTTCACTTTTAAAATGGAGTTCCCTTGAGATTCATGGAAGACTTTATTTTAGTTCAAGACTGGCAGAAAAATAAACCCAGGTACCAGAGAGCAGTCTATTTATTAAAGAGTAATGGCAAAATGTTGTCTACAATTTTGCAACCATCAATTACAGTGAGTTTTAGCCGCTGAAATGAATGGTTCTCATCAATTTACAGTGAGTTTTACCCGCTGAAATGAATGGTTCTCATGTGTCATTTTGCAGTATTTTTCACTTATCTCTTTGACATTATTGTGGAGACTGTGGCTCTTAAACTTCTTTTCAAAAAGCATTTGTTACTTTAAACAGAGTATATATTCCTTTGATACAGTAGTTCCCTAATACTTCACTAGGACACCTGGGCCTTATTGCTCAGCTATGGTTGCCGGAAGAAATACATTTTTTGTGTTGCGAGAGCATTAGGCATTATAGAAAGGACAATAGCGAATCAATTTGTGCTGTTTCAGTTCATATACCTTTTATGTTATGTTATGTTAAAAGAATTTGTAAAGCGCGCGTACACCAAACGGTTTCATGGCGCTAGAGTCAAGGGGGAGGCTGCAACAGAGGGGAAATTGATTAGTCATATGCCTGGGAGAACAGCCAGGTCTTAAGCTGTTTCCTAAACTGTGCATAAGAAGTTACAGACCTCAGCTCCGCGGGGAGAGAGTTCCAAAATTGTGGGGCCAAGACCGCAAATCTTAGTCCCCCATGTTTCTTTCATTTGAAAGAAGGGGTGGCCAGCAGATTCAGATGGGAAGACCGCAAGTCCCGAGAAGGAATGTAACGCTGGATCCTAGAAGAAATAAATGTTGGACTATTACCAGAAAGAGCTTTGAAAATGGTACATCCCAGCTTGAAGGTGCAGCGTTTTCCCACGGGAAGCCAGTGTAGGCTTTTCATTAAAGATCTGACATGGTGCCATTTGGGCTGGTGAAAAATCAGCCTAGCCGCTTGGTTCTGCACTAACTGTAGGCAACGTAATTGATAGGCTGGGATGCCGACATACAATGAGTTGGCGTAATCAATGCGGGAGATAACCAGAGCCATGATAACTAGGGTCAGGGCTTCAGTGGTCAGGAATCTACTGATCTTCTTAATTCTACGTAATTGAAAGAAGCAGGAGGAGACCACAGAGCCAATTTGCGCCTTCATGGACAAATCATTGCTGATCACTATGCCCAGACTTTTGGTAGAGCATGCTGGGAGTGGGGGGGTTCCCAAGAGTGGAGGCCAGAAATTGGAATTCCACGGGTTGGCTGGCCCGCCCGTAAGGATCAGCTCGGTTTTATCAGGTTTCAGCTTAAGTTGGTTGTGATTCATCCATTCGCTGATAAAGTTCATGGTGGATTGGAAGTTGGACACAGAAGATGCCGATTGATTGATATCAAATACAAGTTGGAGGTCGTCAGCATAGTTAAAAGTTCCAACCTTCCTTTCTCTCAAGGAGCGGATCAGGGGTAATAAGTACAAATTAAAAAGGAGCGGGGAGAGGGAAGAGCCCTGGGGAACCCCGTAAGTCAATTTCATTTTCTTGGAGGAGAAGTTAGCAAGGCGCACCGCTTGAGACCGGTTGCTGAGAAAGGAAGAGAGCCACTTCAGCGCCAGACCCTGGATCCTGGCATTGCTGACACGGTCAATCAGAAGATTGTGATCGACCTTGTCAAATGCCGCTGACAGATCAAGAAGTACCAGGGCCTGGGTGATGTTCTTATCTGCCCCCCTCTAAGCTCGTCCATGACTGTAAGAATGACCGACTCCGTTGAATGTGCGGGTCTAAAGCCTGCTTGATGAGTGTCAAGGAACTGGGAGCATTCAATGAAGGAGCTAAGGCAGCTCGCCACATGAGCCTCTAGAATTTTGCCTAAGTAGGGCAACAGGGAAATGGGACGATAGTTGCTAAGAACCAGGGGGTCAGAGCCAGGTTTCTTCAAGATAGGGATGATTTCCGCATTTTTAAATATGTTTGGGACTATACCCAGCTTGAGAGAGTTGTTCAGAAGCGAGAGAGGGGGGGGTCCGGGCAAGTGAGGAAGGCTTCCCGTAATATGTAATCAGGGCAATCCCTCATTTGCATACCTGTGTTCTCTGTGTAATTGAGGAAACCCCATTTTCCACTGTAAGGCACTTTTTTCAATACGGAAGCTTACACAGAAGCAAACTGGCCCACTGAGAGACCGGTTTTAGGAGGTTGGCTTAGTATATGGTGCACACTTATCTAAATGAAGCACCTTGCACTAATCCAGACAACCCTTATGGTAGTTTTAGTGGTCTTAGGCAACCTTAAAAAGCTACCTAAGTGCAGCCTTCAGCTTAGTCCAGAAGGAGTGTTAAGCAGCTTGTTTTACCAGATCTAAGCATGTAGTGTAGGTTAAACAAAAAAGAACCACACAGTGTAGTTATAAAAATATGTCTATTTATTACACAACACTCACTAACACATTGGTATATCTCCTACCCGGATATATCAACACAAATACACAACAATACTTAAATTGCAAGAGGTAAGTAAGCACAATACACAGTGGTTTCCAGGGGGAGCCCAAATCATAAACTAAGAAAGTGGAATGCGAACTGCAACCGAAGTCGGGACTTGGACCAGGAGACCCAGAAGACCTGGGGACCCAAAGAACCACCCAAGGTAAGTACCCAAAAACCCCACGGAGGCTGTGAAAAGAGTGGAAACACAGCCGCATACTCAATAGAAGTCAACGGGAAAGTCGCGGTTACAGTTTTGTAGAAGAAGGACCCTTCCCAGTGGCTCCTGAAGACACCTGGTGGAAGACAGAAGGTTGGAGAGTCACACCACCCGTGGATACCCCAGGAACCAGGATACCTACACCAGGGAAGCCGGGTGCATAGGTGCGAAGTGGCGTCGGAAACCGCCGTAGACCACAGTGGAGAACTTCAGTAAAGATCCCACTAGCGAAGGCTGTGCAAGAGTCCGGTGGAATCCAAGGGTAGATTCTAGAAGAGAAGAACCTGCAAGCAGAGGGGACAGAGTCTATGCCATTTGGAGGTGACCAGGAGGCACGGAAGAGCAATGCCCACCAATGTCGGATGATGCAGGAGGGATGATGGTGACCTTGTTGCATCAGCTGTGAGGACCAGACGATGCTGAGGAAGACCAGGAGCTGTGCACGAGCTGTCCCACATCAGAAGTGGAGAACCAGGGGGTCGGTGTCCAGCGGGACCACCAACAAGCCTTGGCAGCTGAAACAGGCGTGGAAAGCGAGGAAGGAGCAGCGTTGGGACCAGCAAGGTCTAAGGGACTCATCAAGTGTAGGAGAGTCAGAGCAGGCCCCAAACAAGCAGGAGAGCCCACTGGATCAGGAGAAGACCCTTGAAAGGACTCACAGGCTGAAGGTACAACAGTCTCAAGAGGACCTCGAGCAGCTCACCAAAGATGAAGGCCCATGGTGCAGAGGAAATGATGAGGATGCTGATCTTGGCAGGAAGAAATGCTGGAGGCTGGAGCTTCTTATAGCCCGAAGATCTCTGGAGTGTAGAGCCAGCAAGCCTTGTCAACGGCAAGTCAATGCTGTGCACAGGGGTTTGGTCCCAGTGGTTCCGACGAGGGATACTGGCCTCAATATTGCAGAGAAGGCAAGTCAGGCCTCGAGGAAGTTGCAGAACTACCACCTGTGTTGCTGAGCCTTTCAAAGTCCGTGGGAGCAGCAGACCGGTCAGCTTTGTTGCGGTGCCTGCAGATGCAGGGGAGTGACTCCTTCACTCCAATGGAGATTACTTCAGATGTCCTTGATGCCCACAGGTCTGGTGAAGATCCTGGAAGAAGCACAGACACAGACGATGAAGAAGACTTACAGAACAGTGAGACCAGGAGCAGCAGGAGTCTTCTCTGATGCAGTCTCGGTTCTAGGCGAAGTCCAAGTGTCCAGATGGTCGAAGAGTGACGTGGTTTCAGGCTTGAGTCTAGTCCCACGATGAATCTGAGGACCCACCCACAGGTCAGCCCTTTTATACCCTAAGAAAGGGGTTAGGATGACTCAGGGGTCCCTTCCAAAGGAGGGGCTGGACAGAGGGAAGGATACTCCCATTTCCTTTGTCCAGTTTTGTGTCAGAGCGGGAGCCAAGGGCCCCCAGATCTTGTTCCAACTGGAGTATGCCAGGAGGGCACCAAATGTGCCCTTCAAAGTAGTCTGGTGGTGCTGGCAAGCGCCCCCAGCCCAATACACTAAGTCCTGTCTGGGAGGTGGTCACACCTCACTTTGACACGAAACCTATTGTCCTACCATCCCCTGTTCGAGCTCAGGTCAGCAGCAGGAGGGCAGAATCGTGTCTGGGGTCGGCAGCAGCACTAGCTAGCTGTCAGACCCTGGAAGGCTGTTACCAGGAGTACTGGTGGCTTCCCAGAGGAGCTCCCCAGTGCATGGAATCCTACCTCCAACACCGGTAACGTTGTTTGGGTATGATTTCAACATGTTTGGTACCAAATATGCCCAGGTTCGGCACAGCCACTATATAGTTAGCCATCGCGTAATGACGGATGGCCACTATATTTATCTGAATGGCTGACTGCACTTACAAAGCCTGGAGAATCGACTCGGGGTTTGTAGGGATGTCCTGCTCATGCAGGGGCACCCTCACACTTATAACCCAGCACCCTGCCTTCAGGATTGAAAGGCCTACCTTAGGGGTGACTTAGTGGCTGTAGTAACCTCAGATAAAAGAAAACTTATATCTGTTGTAAGTGGGGCTAACGCCAGCTTACACAGGCTGCACGGGTAGGCCTATAGTCACAGTTTCAGTGGTCTCTCATGGGTGGCATAATACATGCCCATGGGAGACCCCTGGTGTGTCTATGCCCTGGGTACCTCAGTACCATATACTAGGGACTTATAGGGGTACACCAGTAGCCAATTGTGGAGGTACCAAAGTACTTACCATGTCATATTTAGAGAGGAAGCACAGTGACTGGGGTCCTGATTAGCAGGATCCCAGTCAGACTAGTCCAAAAAACATACTGACACCAGCAGAAAGTGGAGGTAACCATGAAAGCAGATCCTACTTTCCTACACCGTTGCATGTCCACCACTGAGGGGTGGTGGACATATAGGGGTCGATTCCGATCTCGGCCGGAAGCGCACCTAATATGATTCGTACGGAAAAAATACAAGCCGAACGCGTGTTTCCCGACCGAATCGAACAGTCGTCCGAATGAGCAAGTACGATGCGCATTACTGCTCAGATTCCGACCGAGCCGTACGTACCCATTCCAACTCCAGTTCCCCGCCCGAGCCGGATCCGTAAACGCCGATTCGAGTCGCACGGAAGTAAATACACAGCACCTTCCGGCCGGACTAGTACGATGCGCACTCCGTACGCGCCAAACTGGTCGCTACGTCCGGCACGTCAGAGCATCCGGGAGAGCTGCACATAAGCTCCGATTCACCACAAGACGATCCACGGCTATGAGACGAACAAGCCAGCTACGAGTACGAGTCAAAGCCACGAGAAACCCGAACGAGACGACCCAACCATGAATCACATCACGCAGGTCCTACCAATACTGTACATCTATTACCGGAACCGGTACGGACGCGTACGGCGCGGACGGTAAGTCAGACACCCACTACACAAACAAATGACACGTACCCGACATATGTCACACACATAGGGATGCAGAAATGACGTACACTAGCAACAGCCGAACCATAGGGGCGGGATGGGTATCACCAATGCCATACACACCCATAGGGGCCTGATGGCTACCACTACCACCACCCCTACTCATGGGAGGCTGGATGCCTGTCACTACTACCATCCCCACTCATAGGGGGATGGATGCCTACCACTACCACCACCCCTACTCATGGGGGCCTGGATGCCTGTCACCATCACCACCCCTACTCACGGGGGCCTGGATGCCTGTCACCATCACCACCCCTACTCATGGGGGCCTGGATGCCTACCACTACCACCACCCCTACTCATGGGGGCCTGGATGCCTGTCACTACTACCATCCCCACTCATAGGGGGATGGATGCCTACCACTACCACCACCACCACCCCTACTCATGGGGGGCTGGATGCCTGTCACTACTACCATCCCCACTCATAGGGGGATGGATGCCTACCACTACCACCACCCCTACTCATGGGGGCCTGGATGCCTGTCACCATCACCACCCCTACTCATGGGGGCCTGGATGCCTACCACTACCACCACCCCTACTCATGGGGGCCTGGATGCCTGTCACTACTACCATCCCCACTCATAGGGGGATGGATGCCTACCACTACCACCACCCCTACTCATGGGGGGCTGGATGCCTGTCACTACTACCATCCCCACTCATAGGGGGATGGATGCCTACCACTACCACCACCCCTACCCATGGGGGCTGGATGCCTGTCACTACTACCATCCCCACTCATGGGGGATGGATGCCTACCACTACCACCACCCCTACTCATGGGGGCCTGGATGCCTGTCACCATCACCACCCCTACTCATGGGGGCCTCGATGCCTGTCACCATCACCACCCCTACTCATGGGGGCCTGGATGCCTGTCACTACTACCATCCCCACTCATAGGGGATGGATGCCTACCACTACCACCACCCCTACTCATGGGAGGCTGGATGCCTGTCACTACTACCATCCCCACTCATAGGGGGATGGATGCCTACCACTACCACCACCCCTACTCATGGGGCCTGGATGCCTACCACTACCACCACCCCTACTCATAGGGGGATGGATGCCTACCACTACCACCACCCCTACTCATGGGGGCCTGGATGCCTGTCACCATCACCACCTCTACTCATGGGGGCCTGGATGCCTACCACTACCACCACCCCTACTCATGGGGGCCTGGATGCCTGTCACTACTACCATCCCCACTCATAGGGGGATGGATGCCTACCACTACTACCATCCCCACTCATGGGGGGCTGGATGCCTACCACTACTACCATCCCCACTCATAGGACGGGTAATGCATGACACAACCAGCATACTCCAACATAATGAATGTCAGCAAAAGACATCCCCCAACATCATGACAAGAGTGTGTAGTCTGTGTCAAATGCCTCCAACACTGAACATGACATTGAACATACAATGTGACCCCCTATCACATGTGTCACACAAAAATGTGTGTGGCCTTCACAATGCAAGCAGACCATGACCACTGTGAGAATGGGGTCTAAACCCCCATCATCACAGTGACCAAACGGTAAGTGTGGGGTCCATAGCTGAAGCACAGTTTTGAACATTGTGGCAATGGGGTCTAAACCCCCATCATCACAGTGACCAAAAGGTAAGTGTGGGGTCCATAGCTGAAGCACATTTTGAACATTGTGGCAATGGGGTCTAAACCCCCATCATCACAGTGACCAAAAGGTAAGTGTTGTCATGGAAAAAGCTGCAACTGCCAAACAGCATGGATGATTCCTGGTCACAGAACAACAAACACATCAGTGGCAAAGTAGTGGTTGTGTCCCATAGCAACATAGATTGGGTGAGGCAAACAGTGCAGTGCAAATAAAACATACCTTTGGCCATGTGCAGACAAACATCACCCATGGGGGCTGACATTGTCTCCATTTATCAATTACACAATGCCAGAAGTGACCATCATAATGCAGACCCACATATCTGCACTAATGGACACACAAATGTAGATATCCTGTGGAGACTGTAGATGTGAGGTGAACAAATACCATACCATGGCAGCAATGGGACATACAAACCATGATTATTGTGCTGACTGATGACCTAGGAGTCCCAGGGACAGCAGGAGAAATCCTCCAAACAACATACAAGCAATGGCTCACTAAAGATATGCCAATGCAGTGGTGCAGATGCACAAACACAAAGAGGCAGCCTCACACTGCATATCAAACACAACAGGTGATGGGGGGGTGTGCCAGTGTCCCCAGGCAACCACACAACACATGAGGAGGCCTGAATTCCAATTTCACAGATGTGTATACAGTGCCATACAAAAGTAACTCATGGATCGGATTCCCCTATGTGGGCAATCAGGCATCGTTAGATGAGAGGGAGCCCAAATTACACATGTCACACAAGCTTGTAGGAACAGCAACTAACACAGCAAGAGACAGACCCACCACAGCACTACCCCCAGGGACCCCACATTGTGGTGACTCTAGCCTGCATGATAATCCCACTGTGATGACAAAGGTAGATGTAGTTCACACTGTGAATCACAGCCATGTGTCCTGAGCAACAAACTACCATCACACCTACACAAGCACAAATCAATCAGCACGGCCTGTCAGCCAAGGCCAATATGGAGGTAGGGGTCTAGCCGTGCAACAACTCACATTTGCACACACTCAACACCACACACCTTGATCTCCACCAATGTGCAGCAGTGAAGCTCACATGGACTGGTGACATTGCACATGCACCCATGACAATTCCAGGGTGGTGATGGGAACTAAAGTGCAGAAACCCATCACACATGGCCAGTCAACAAGACACGTGAATGTCTGACACACTGCACAGTACGCGGTACATGGGCATGACGTGAAATCCACCCCAATCAATTGGATCCCGGCCACAGTCACACACCAATGAAGAAGCCAAGGTGACCCACAAAGAACACACGTAGACAACGTCCAACATTGCAGCTCTGACCCTGAGGAGTGGCAGCAGTCACACACACAACGTGTCACAATCACTGAAAGCTACCACAAACTGTAAATTACATGACTTCTGTAACCAACAAGTGCCAAGGGGAATCCTGACTGTGTCCCATCTGCGTTTGCCCACATCCCCAGCCCTGACAACAAAGACAACTAGGGATGAAAACCTGATGAACATTAGTTTGCCATGCATCCACATCCCGGAGAAACAAGGCCCAAGATGCTGGGTGAACACAGGACAACTCAGCAAGCATCACAAACAGGAACATCCGTAGGGACACAGCCTGTGTAGGAAAAGGGAAGGGAACACACACAGACATGCCTACACAACACGGGCCCAGGCAATGTCACGGGATTACACACTGCCATGAGGGCACTCCACTCCTGTGGAAGGTCCGCTGTGCCAAACCTTGTCTGTGCACGACTCAAACATGTCAGCAGAACACTCGGTCAGTGAGTCAACAATTACAACACACTGAAGGCTGTCACTTCAGTCATCTGCATATACCCAAAACACGTGTCAAGCAAGTTGCACTGTATACACAGATGAGTCCTTCAACATTGATGTGCTAAACTGCATGTCCAGTGGAGATGGGCACACAGTCAGGGAAATAGAAACAGTGGTAAGCCCACCAGATGTGCATCAGTGTAAGCCACAGATGTTAATTTACAAATGCAAAACGTACATCCCTGTGTCAAATGCTGAACATTACACCCTCAGACTGCAGCAAAGGATGCTATGGATCCAGACTAGATTAGGACACATATCCCATGGACCACAGGGAGTCCATCACAGCAACACTTCATTTTCCTGATCTGAACACTATTACAACAGCAAATTCATGATGATACTCATCTACATCAAAAGAAAAACCACTAGTAAACAAAAAGAGGCTTTATTCAGCAAATGTGAAAGAAAAATTTGAAGTCCAAAAGAAACTAAGGCCAATGGCCAGTCCACATACACAGTCCGAACAGGGTGATATGTGACAAGTTGTCACCCATTGCTTGCCTGCACTGGTACGGACAGGGGACATCCCCCTCGGAGGGGCATACAAGGGGCAGGCCAGGCACCGCAGGGACAGGATCAGGGGATGCCAGAAGGAGGCAGTGAAGGAGTGGTGGGTGCAGGAGTGTCACCGGCAACTGCAGTGGAGGTATCTGACTCAGTGGGTGCCGGCACCACTGTAGGGCACAAGTCAGATGGTGTGGGTGATGGCACCACTGCAGTGGGCCGGTCAGATGGAGTGGACTGGGTCCCCACTGCAGTGCCCAAGTCAGACGGGGTGGTTGTGGACTCCACTGCAGTGCATAACTCCAAGGGAGTGGAAGGGGGGCAGATGAGGTGGGCAGGACAGAGGGGGGACCCGGTCTCCAGACCAGTGGCACAAACAGGCCGAGCATCTGGGTTGGGGGTGGAAGAGCAAGTGGTAGGGGGAGGGCCTAAGCAGTTTGGGGATGTGGTATCGGTGTGTGGGGAACCTGGGGCAGGGTGTGGCGGGGGAACCTGTGGAGTGGTGGCCTGGGGGATGGAGGAGAGAGACTGCGTGGTGGAGCTGCGTGGTGGTGGTGGTGGGGTCTTGCCCTTCCTGGTCCGGGGGGACTTCCTAATGGGGTCCTCAGTCTGCCTGTGCCTGGGGAGGGTGTCCGGGTATGAGGGGCACTCCCCTCTGTGTGTGGTGGTCGCCTCTTCCGCCTGTAAGTTGGCTCAGATGGATCTGTGGGGAAGAGGCCAAGCTCACAGAGGAAGAGCTTCTGGGAGGGGGTTGCAGGTGAGGCAAGGGAAGGGGTTTTGGAGGGAGAGGTATCTGAGGACTGCACAGTGCTCGTGGATGCGTGTATGTGTGTCTGGGCCCCATCCCCTGTGAGTGAGGTATCAGTCCCCTGACTGTGCGTGCGTGTGCGTCTGGATTTTGGCGTGTGTGTCTGTGTGCTGCTTGTGTCTGTGCTGGTGCGTGCCTGTGCCGGTGTGTGTGTGCTTGGGACAGGTAGGGTGTTGGGAATGGTGGATGGGGCAGAGGTAGGAGGGGTGAGGGACTGTTGCAGGAGGGACACTGCTGCCGTCAGTGAGGAGGCCATGGACTGATTGGTCCGATGTAGGGCAGACATGCCAGATGACATGCCCTCCATGAATGACACCAGTTGTGTCAACAGACCCGTGTGTGCATGGAGGACACTCAGCATTGATGTCTGCCCTACATGGATCTGTTTCAGCAAGTCCACAGACTCCACACTCAGGGAAGCAGGGGAGACAGAGGCAGGGGGTGCAGTGCCTGGCATGAAGGAGACACGCTCCCCTACACGGGAGCCTCCACGGACATGTGTGATGGGAGCAGATGGGAGGGTGGAGATGGTGGTGGTGGTGGGGACAGACTTGCTCGATTTTGTCCGTGGTCTGCTGACACCGCCTCCACAAGGGAGTCCTCACTGGAAGTGCTGTGTTCCTCAGCCGAGGTGGTCGTAGCTGAGGTCTCCTCAGTGTGGCTCCCCTCACCCTCCGTGCCACTGGGTCCCTCGGTCTCCTCTGCAGTGGACCCAGTCTGGCTCTGCCGCTCCTCTTGGTCCGTGGAGCTGTCTCCTCCTGTGGCCGTGGATGTATCTGCAAACAATCAGGATAAACAGAGCAACATTAGTCACCTTTACTGACCACACACACCACAGTAAGTACAGCACATCACAGAGCAAGCCCTGCCATCATTCGCTAGACATTGCAATAAGTGCTGACACTGATTTGAAGAAGCCCATTGTCTGCCTCACAGTCATTCATGCCACTCATATCCTGACTGTCCATGCACCCATCTGTCTGGTGCCTGTTGTATGCCACTAATCATATGTGCACACATGCACCACATACACAGTTGTTGGACATCCAAGAGAACATATGGAAATGTGTCACTCCAAACACATGCCATCTCCTGCCACTGACTCAGTACATGTGTCAGGAAAAGTGATGGGCAGAGTCTCTGTCGCTATGCGGGTTTTGGTTCCATCACCAGACACAATGAGGTCCTGATAGACAATGCAACAATGGTGTGCATGCAGGACATATCACACTACTGCTGGATCACCCTTTTCAAGTTGAATGTCATGGCACAGGCCTGTCTGGCAAGTCAGTCATAACTGTCTCCTGTCACAGGGGCAGTGCATACACACAACACCAGTCTGCACTGTGTCACAATCATGGACGTTTTGGGAATGCAAGCCCTGTAGCTGACAGGTGCACATGTGCACCCCTGGCCACCTACATCATGAGGACTAAGATGATCCCACGTCATTCAAATGAGACATTTGAGTGACTGCAATCACAAATCCATACACATGAGCACTTCACCGTCTGATGAGAATGAACCAAAGCTGCCTGCACCTCAATGTTTCATACACCATTGTGCACAGTCAAGGGATCAGAGACCTATGCATTAACCAATGTGCAGATTCTATAGTCACAACTCAGATGGCTGGCCACCCCAAATTGTTAAACACTCCAGGAGTCCAAAAAGCAAGGCCACACCACGGTGACACAGAGGCAGACACCTGAGTGCACTCTTCACAATGTCCAATATGTATGCTGACACACGGGAGTGGGAGAACAGAGTGCCTTCGATGTCCGGAGTAGGCATTACAGTCCTGGTCCATGTGCAACATGGTATTACCCTGAACACTAGGCAGGTGGCTATGCATGTGTCACACACATGATGTACATACTCCTGATGCTCCTACCTTGCCCTCTGCTGCAGTATGGGTGTGTGGCACATACCCCAGACATGTGAAGAGTCAGAGCAGCAATTGGAACACATATTAAAGCCATACCCAGAGTACATGTCAGATCACAGGCATTGTGTGAGCAATTGTACCACCCATGCAGCCCACAACAAAGTTCCTGTAACTGATGCTGTCCCCAACTTGAACCACAGGTAACTGCAAGTACACAGTACCCAAGTGACCTAAGTCACAGACTGTAAGGGCCACACCTGTGTCTCAGATGAGGAGGGGCATGACACAAGTGAGGGACATGAGTCCAGGACGACAAGACAGTCGTACTGTGGAAGTGGAACCAGGCTAAAGGAGTGCATAGAGCATGTTAGTCATAGTACCCAGAAAAGGCTAGCACTTACCCCCTCCTTGCTGCTGTCTGGCCTTCAGCTGCCCATCCAGGTCAGGGAAGACCACCGCCAGAATCTGGAGCATGTGGGGGGTCATGGTCCGGTGTCCGCCCCTCCTGCGAGGAGGCGACAGCTTCAGCTGGACCCTTGCGATCCTCCGGGTCCAGCCACGAAGGTCCTGCCACCTCTTCTGGCAGTTGCGGATCCTGCGCCTGTAGACCCCCACAGATCGTACTGCCCGGGCGATGGTCAGCCAGATCTCCTGCTTCTGGTGGGCATCAACCTGTGAGGATGACAAAGTGAAAAGGCCATTACTACACATGCAACATATCCGTGCATCACACAGTTGGATATACATGTCTCAATCACAGGGGCATATGATGTACATAGGTAGTGCAACTATGGCTATGAACAGTTGTCCAGCAGTTACTAAATGGTATCATTGCCTGGGAAGTAATACCTTGTTAGAATGCACTGTTACTGCACTATACCTGTTCAGTGCATGTAACTACATACTTTGGGGTGTGACAAGTACTCAGTGAGCATGCTAGCCACTGGTGTACACACTGTAAGTCTTGCTAGTCAGACAACATGCACAATTAGTAAGGCAGTGGACAGCACACTCACCTGCTCCCCTGGTTTCCCATACAGCTTGCTGTACTGTGGAAGGAGGCTGTCCAGCAGGGCCTGGTTCTCCTCAGTGCTGAAGGCTGGGGCTCTCTCCACAGTACGTGCCACTGCAGTAGCCAGAGGATGCAGAGACAGCAGCAGTGGTAGTGGCAGATGTCGTCCTGGAGCATGTAGTGCAGGCAAGTGAGCTCTCAGGGGAACAGCCAGCATTATATGTGTGCTGCAGAGGCAGATACTGTCCCATGTGTCCAAAGTGATAGGTCCAAGTCGTTTGCATCTTCTGAATCTGGCCAATCCCTGGAATTGCACCACTTATACACGCCTACAGCATCCTTCAAAATTTCAACTTGATGACACCCATGAATTTGCAATATTGTTGTGGGTGGCCAACTGAATTCACTGCATCCGACTCGTACAAGCTTCGAAATCGCGTCCGTTAACATGTCAGTCCATAGCCAATGCGTGCGCACGGATCGGTCCTTTGCTGTACGACGCGTATTTCGTAACGCAACACGCATCCGTCAACGTCAGATGCAATGGCCAATGCGTGCGCACGGATTGGTCCATTGCTGTACGACGCGTATTTCGAAACACAACACGCATCCGTACACATCATATGCAATGGCCAATGCGTGCGCACGGATCGGTCCATTGCTGTACGACGCGTATTTCGAAACACAACATGCATCCGTCCACATCATATGTAATGGCCAATGCGTGCGCACGGATCGGTCCATTGCTGTACGACGTGTATTTTGGAACACAACACGCATCCGTCCACATCATAAGCAATGGCCAATGCATGCGCACGGATCGGTCCATTGCTGTACGACGCGTATTTCGGAACACAACACGCATCCGTCCACATCATATGCAATGGCCAATGCGTGCGCACGGATCGGTCCATTGCTGTACGACGCGTATTTCGAAACACAACATGCATCCGTCCACATCATATGCAATGGCCTATGCGTGCACACGGATCGGTCCATTGCTGTACGACGCGTCCCTGTACAAGTCACTCGCATATGTCACCATGGTTGTCACTGGTGAACGTATGCCAGCCACAATTACTTGCCAGGGACTCAGGGGCACACCTACAACACCAGAGCCTGTCCACACTGTATCCTAAGGCATGTAAGGCTGCATTACCTGTGTGTGTATGGGGGTCAACATGTGGTTTGTTGGGTGGCACTTGGGGGCAGCCACTCCCAGGCTGTGCACGTGTTCATGGGGACAGAATCCTTTGTGTGTTGTGCACATGACCACTGTGATGTGCAACTGTTCAGTTCAGAGCATGTGGCATGGTCACATTTCCAGGTTGTGTATGTTATGTCACATACACCCTGAGTCCCATGTGGGATGGTATGTACGTCACAGGGTGACCCATTGCCACAATTGTGATGGTCCTCCACATTCTGTGTGCATGTTGTGTTTCAGATGTCTCTGATTCCATGTGCACAATGGGAGACAGTCTCCACATCCACGTTGTTTGTGCATCGACTTTGATGTTGTGCGTGTGTGTGTCACAGACGTCCATGTCTGTCCTGCAGAGGCAACAGGGGCCACTACCTGTGGTAGTCATGGTTGTTTTGCTGACGTGTACCTGATACGCCATGTCATGCCAGTGTCCATGTGGCAATACAGGGTCCCTGGGAATCTACCTGTCACAGAGCTGTGATGCCTGGGGCACATCTGTCCTCACTTGTCACTGTGATGTGTGTTTGGAACGTGACAGCAGTACATGGGTACTGTGACACAGCCTAATGATTTCCCATAGCACAACCTGGAACTTGTTGTCAACACATGTTGAACTGAGATGTTAGATGATGGCCATGTAGGTGCCATATATGTCCATACAGAACGGCACACACATCAAGTACTTGTGTTTCGTAATGATGTATCATGTGATATTGATTATGGTCAATGCCACATATGTGAGGTGACTGACAATCTTTCTTTGTTCACCTATGCACTGCAGGGCACCAGCTGTCCATAGACCATTCCCTGACCTTGCAACCATGGTTGAACGTGACTGCATCCGACGGTACCGCTTCAACAGGCCGCTGATTGAGGAATTGGCGGTGCAGTTGGCCCCACATTTGCAACCTGACCGGCCATAACTGCAGCGCTGACCCCCAAGGTGAAGGTGATGGCAGCCCTACACTTCTTTGCCACCGGTACCTTTCAACACACTGTGGCGTCTGCTGGTGGGATGTCACAGACCATGTTCAGCCATGTGCTACGCGATGTTTTGGAGGCGATGTTGAGAGACTTGAACCAGTACATCTATTTCCCTAAACGTCAACAACTCACTGACGTCAAGAGTGACTTCTATGCCCTGGGGAGGATGCCACATGTCATCGGCTCCATTGATGGGACACATGTGGCTTTGGTACCACCACAAGCACATGAGCAGGCATACAGGAACAGGAAACATTACCATTCTATCAATGCTCTGGTGGTATGTCTTGCAGATATGAGCATCTCACATGTGTGTGCACGTTTCCCCGGTTCTGCACACGATGCCTCCGTAATGAGGAGTAGTCGCATCCCGAGGATGATGTCACAGATGCGGAACCAGCGTGCCTGGCTTGTCGGTGTGTACTGACTTTGTACCATTGTGTGTGTTCTGCAATGTTGTATTCCACCCTCTTTTCCAACTCAGCTAATGTGCAATGTCTGTATGTAGGTGACTCCGGATACCCCAACATGCCGTGGTTGCTGACACCCCTCAGGAACCCTGTGACACCAGCCCAGATGCGCTACAATGAGGCACATGGTCGGACCAGGAGAGTGATCGAGCGGACATTTGGTCTCCTGAAGAGCCGCTTTCGCTGCCTGGACAAGACAGGAGGGGCCCTCCCATATGCCCCTGCAAAGGTGTGCAAGATTGTCATCGTCTGCTGCATGCTACACAACCTGGCAGTGCGGAAGGAGTTCCCTCTCATCCTGGATGACGATGACCAACATCCGCCACCTGTGGAGGATCCTGGCCTGGGCCACGATGCCAGTGATGATGATGATGATGAGGGTGATGTCCGCACACAGCTCATCACCAACTTCTTCAGCTGAATGTGAGTATACAGAGATGGTATGTCAATGATTTGAGTTTGCATGATATGTGTTGGTGGTGCTCTGTTGCTGTTTGAGTGTTGCCATGTGCTACTTGACTGGATGCGTGCAGCGATGTGTCCTTACAGGTAGTCTGTACTCCCCAACAGTGTTGACATGCTAACTTGGTTTTGTGTAGGTATCTTGTGACATGTATTGGGCATGAGTATTGCAGTTCTGTCCTGTTCTTCAGTGCTTTTGACTGTGTGTCATGTCTGTCCTTCACAGGGTACTTTCAGAGTTGTTTGGTCAACTTGGATCCCCCAACACCATGATTCAACTTCCAGGGTGGAAGCAGTCGTTTCCCTACAGGTGATGTGCTACACACCCCTGGACTTTATTTCTTCTACACTTGATGACTGTGTGGCCACTGCCACGTGGGATTACCTTGCATCTGTAGTGGAAACAACATGTTGCAAATGTGTAATAAACCTGTGCTTCACTTTGGGATGTGCGTTGTCTGTGGTCACACATCTGACTGACATTTGCTTACTGCACCTGTGGGCTAGTTAACACATACTCTGAATAGGTGTGGTGTCTGTGCATTCCACTGTATTTCCTGGCAACATCAGTGTAGGCGATGAGTCAGATGGCCCTGGTGTGTATGTGTTGTGTAGCCCTAGTGGTGTGTCTCCCTCATATGTGTCACGTCGCCATGACTCACATGACGGTGTTGAACTTGCTGTAGCAGTTAGCATGCACAGTGTCATTTAGCAGATCATCATCTCCATGACAAAAACAACGTTGGAATCACAACAGAGGCAAGTATGGTGTATTAGTGAGTTTATTTACATACATGTGTGAGGATAGTGCACAGGATGGTGGGTGCTGTACATTGGGATTGGAATCCAAAGTTCACAGATGAGTTGGAAGTGTTGGTAGCAGAAATGTCCTGAGTAAAGTCCACAGTCATCTGATACATTAGTCCAACTTAAACTCCCCATGTCATGTGGGAGAGTTGGGTTGCATTCGACAGGGTGAACAGTTTGCACACAAAGGAGAATTTCCAGAACAGGTGTTGGGTTCCTGGGGGATGTACATGGCCATCGGCCTCTCAGTTGTCCTTCCTCGGACGACCCCTCTTCTTTCTGGGGGACCCTCACGTGCAGGCCGCTGCGGTGCAGAGGACTCTCCACCAGAGTCATCCTCCCTCCCTGTGGCAGTTGCAGTTGTTGCGGCACCAGATGTTGTGGGCACACAGGGAGGTGTGGACATGTTGGTGCTAATCTGGAGGAGGCATGTCAATATGTCCCTCTGCACCGCTGTCAGTTCTTCCAATGTGTCCCACTTGGACACCATGCCAGACATGTGTGTCTCCACACGGGACATGTGGGAGTCCAAGCGGGCATGATGGGCAGCCTGCTGCTGTTGAATGTCCTTGAGGATCCCCACTACCTGGCTGACCTCTCCGGTGCTATTCTGGTACGCATCAGCAATGCGTACCAGTTGTGGGTCATCATGCAGTCCAGACCCCTCTGCAAACAGCGACCTCTGCCTACCACCCCTCCCACCACCCCTGGCCACATGTGCGGGACCTGCGGTGGCACGCACAGGTGACCCTAGGCCCCCTTGGGGGTTAGTACTGGGGTTGTTGTCCGTTGCTTCACGGTGGGCCGGGGTCCCTGTGCTGTTGTCATTCAGTGTCCTTGGTCTGACTGTGTTGGCGGGGGTGGTCTGTGTGTTGGCAGATGTTGGAGGAGTGGGTGCAGGGGGTGCAGATGGTGGTCCTGCTGGTGCTGCATGATGACTCACACCGGAGGTGCCAGGTAGGTCTTCGCCATCCGAGGAGGGCAGAGGCTGTTCCACACCAGAGAGCTCAGGGGCCACCGGAGCCTGGGACAGGGACTCCTCATCATCTGCTGCTGTGTCCCCATCATCACCTGTGTTTGGTAGAGACACACAAGGTATGTTATGTTTCTACAGGCATCAAGGGTTCAAACACCTGACAGTTGTGACTGTACCTCTGGATGCGGGCCTGTACATTGCATTGTCCTAAGTTGTCACAGTCAGAGGTTGATATTGGTGTAGCACATTGTCCTGCCAACCTGAAGCATTTCAATGTGAATGTTGAGGTGTGTGCATGACCAGCTCATGTATTGATTGGCTGTACATGGCCATTGCTACTCAAGGGCCATCATGTGCCTGACACAGGTGTGTCATCCTTGTTCACATTTGTCCTTTAACAGGGACATACGTGCAATTCCACTTAGGATATCTTTCAAGATTGGGCCATGTGTGGTTGCCTTTTTTGCAAGTCTTTGTGCGTCAGATTGGTGTGTCTGGACAACATGGTCACAGTCCGGTATGCCTGGGATCTCTTGGGAGTATCTGTGTTGTTGTCTGGGTTCCTAGTTCACGTTTCATTTCATACAAGTGATGTTGTTAACGTAGCTAATGATGTTGTTGCTGAGTTTTGTACGTGCAAACGTGATTAATCTTGTCAATGTCCTCCATGGTGATGAGGATTGGGCACGGCAGCTCTCTGGCTATTCCATTCTCATGACAGTGATGGCCAGTGGTGTGTGTTGCAGTTCTGCTGCTGTGAGTAGCATGTCTCCTCAAATGCAGTCCAGGTTGGTGCTTGTGTCTACAGTGTCTATGACAGTGAGTGGTGTGTTGTGTGAAGGATGCATATGTTGCCGAACGATGTGGGAGTGGAATGCAGCTCAGAACCGCAACTTGTGTGACTGACACCATGGTACAGTGTCCGGTATATTGGTGTGTCCATTGCATTCACTGTCAGGTGTCCCCTGTCAATGATGTCTCTGTGACTTCCTGTGTGTTTTGTGCTATGTAGTATGTCTGATTCTCCACAGTTGTCATCTGCAAGACACACCTTCACAGCCAGGCCAGGGGGCACCCATGGACACTGCATCCCCTGACAGTGTGTGTTAACATAGAGTTGCAATGGCTGTGAGTGTGTACGTGTTTGGGTTGGCCAGTGCATGGGTGTGAATTGCAGGCACATCATTTCTCATGCCCATGTGTCAGCCATCTTGCCAGGGCTTTTACTTTGGGAGTGACTGGTCCCACGTGTGCAATGTGTTTTTGCAGAGTAGGTGTGTGTATGGCCAGCATTGGTGGTATTTGGTTGACATCCGGACCTCCTTCTCCCCCAGCCCAGTTATCCCACCATGAAGCATGCCACCCTTGCAGTGGGTGCAGGTTAACTCTCAGGATGTCAGTCAGTGGTGTCATGCTGTTGGTTGGTGCACAGTTCCCAGCAGGGCCTTGTGCTCCCCACAACAGAGCACCATTGTCTGACATCTTTGAAGTGGCTTTTCACTCCCTGTGAGGTGTGCCTGCTTCAGTGTGAGCTTGCTGGGCCATGTGGGTGGGGGATGTTGAGTTGTGACTACCACTCCCATCATGCTATTGCCTACACCCCCCTTCCCAGCATGCCCATACTTCCTTCCTTTTGACTCTGCTTCCCTGTGGGGTAGTGTGCCTGTGCTGACAGGATGGCTGACAGTGTTGTCCTGGCGTTTGTTTGGCTACAAGTCCCAAAAGTGTCCCTGTGCTTCACACAGCATAACCCAGTGTGGTTGTTCTTTGTGGGATATTTAATTAGAGTGTGAGGCAATGCATTCTCCCAGGTGAGTTGTGTGGAGTTTGTGTTAAGAGGGTGTGTGAGAAAAGCTGCTGGTAACTATGGTCAGAGCTGTCAGTCCTCCTTCCCACCCAGCCAGATATACCACCATGGAACGTGCTTCCATTGCAGGGAGTGCAAGTTGGCTTTCAGGATGTTAGGCAGTGGTGTCCTGCTGTTGGTTGGTGCACAGTTCCCAGCAGGGCCCGGTACTCCCCACAACAGAGCACCATTGTCAGACATCTTAGAAGTGGCTTTTCACTCCCTGTGAGGTGTGCATGCTTCAGTGTGAGCTTGCCGGGCCATGTGGGTGGAGGATGTTGAGCTGTGACTACCACTCCCATCATGCTATTGCCTACACCCCCCTTCCCAGCATGCCCATACTTCCTTCCTTTTGAGTCGACTTCACTGTGTGTGAGTGTGACAGCAATGGCAAGATGGCTGACAGTGTGGTCCTGTTGTTTGTTGGTGCACAGTTCCCAGCAGGTCCTTGTGCTCCCCACAGCTGAGGCCAGTGTCAGACATCTTGGAAGTGGCTTTTCACTCACTCTCTTGTAGAGCACGGTCCCAGTTGTGTTGTTTGGAGTTAGTGGAAGTGGTGTGTGTGTAAGGGCCTGCTGGTAGCTGTAGTCGGAGCTGGCACTCCTCCTCCCCCCAGGCCAGACATCCCACCATGAAACGTGCTTCCATTGCAGGGAGTGCAAGTTGGTTGTCAGGATGTCAGGCAGTGGTGTCCTGCTGTTGGTTGGTGCACAGTTCCCAGCAGGGCTTGTGCTCCCCACAACAGAGCACCATTGTCAGACATCTTGGAAGTGGCTTTTCACTCCCTGTGAGGTGTGCATGCTTCAGTGTGAGCTTGCTGGTCCATGTGGGTGGGGGATGTTGAGCTGTGACTACCACTCCCATCATGCTATTGCCTACACCCCCTTCCCAGCATGCCCATACTTCCTTCCTTTTGAGTCAACTTCACTGTGTGTGTGTGTGACAGCAATGGCAAGATGGCTGACAGTGTGGTCCTGTTGTTTGTTGGTGCACAGTTCACAGCAGGGCCTTGTGCTCCCCACAGCTGAGGCCAGTGTCAGACATCTTTGAAGTGGCTTTTCACTCCCTGTGAGGTGTGCATGATTCAGTGTGAGCTTGCTGGGCCATGTGGGTGGGGGATGTTGAGCTGTGACTACCACTCCCATCATGCTATTGCCTACACCCCCCTTCCCAGCATGCCCATACTTCCTTCCTTTTGACTCTGCTTCCCTGTGGGTAGTGTGCCTGTGCTTACAGGATGGCTGACAGTGTTGTCCTGGCGTTTGTTTGGCTACAAGTCCCAAAAGTGTCCCTGTGCTTCACACAGCATAACCCAGTGTGGTAGTTCTTTGTGGGATATTTAATTAGAGTGTGAGGCAATGCATTCTCCCATGTGAGTTGTGTGGAGTTTGTGTTAAGGGTGTGTGTGAGAAAAGCTGCTGGTAACTATGGTCAGAGCTGTCAGTCCTCCTTCCCACCCAGCCAGATATCCCACCATGGAACGTGCTTCCATTGCAGGGAGTGCAAGTTGGCTTTCAGGATGTCAGGCAGTGGTGTCCTGCTGTTGGTTGGTGCAGAGTTCCCAGCAGGGCCTTGTGCTCCCCACAGCAGTACCCAGTGTCAGCCATCTTGTCAGTTCTTTTCCACTCCCTGTGATGTGAGCATGGTTCAGAGTGGTGTTGATGGGCCAAGTGTGAGGGTGACCAATATCTGTGACTACAACTCCCATCATGCTATTGGCTACACTCACTTCACCAGCATACACACAATTCCTTCCTTTCAGTGAGCTTCCCTGTGAGGTGGTGTTCTAGTGGTGGCAAAATGTCTGACAGTGTTTGTTGGTTAGATTTGTGCCACTGCCTTGCTCTATTTGTTGTTAGGTTTGTACATGTCATGACACAGTTACATATCACTATGAGATGGCAGGTATTGTGTTTGTCTAACTAACATACACATCTTGGGATGATTATCTTTTGGTTACTGTGGCTTTGCTAATGGTGCCTGGTTTCACTATCCCCTTGACAGTGATGTGTGTGTATTGTCACACAATATTGGGTATATTGGTTGTGTACTCACCAGGCTCTGGGATGTTTGATAGTCCATGTACGCTCTCTGGTGGTAGGATGGCCCGCACCTTCTCCTCCCAGGGCCTCAGGTATACTGGTTTGGCAGGAGGACCACTGCCGGTGCGATGACTCAAGGCGAAATCCTTCTTGAGTAGGTGCTTGACCCTCCTGCGCACATCATACCACCTGTTCTGGATGTCTTCCTTTGTGCGCAAACATGGTGATTGTGCGTTCACCCTGTCGACGATCCTCTCCCACATCTTGGTTTTCTGCGACATGGGGGTCTGTTGGACCAATGTACCAAACAACTGTGGCTCTACCCTGAGGATTTCATCTACCAGGACTTCCAATTCACTGTCTAGGAACTTTGGATTCATCTTTGGGGGCATGGTGATGGGTGGTGGTGGGGATTGATGTGTGTATGAGTGTGCAAGTGAGGGTGGGTGAGTGTCGGTTTTGCTGGGTGTATGTGAGGGTGCTATTTGGGAGGTGCTAATGGTGTGTGGCTTGTGTGATGGATGAGTTGTGAGTGTGTCTGTGGTTCTGTCTGATGGTGTTCTGTGCTGGCAGGTCAGTTGAATTTGCAAAGGATCATGGCAGGGATTTGTGGCCTTTATATGGGTGGAGTTGTGGGTGTGTCTTTGTTGCATGTTTTTTTCCCCCTGTATTTATTGACTTTGTCATTGCTTGTTTGGCCCTTTTTTTGTATTTTTTCCTTTGTAGTTTTTAGGCATGTAGGAGACGTTCTTCTGACCGAGTAGGACACTGCAGTTGGCTCGTGCGAGCTTCTCCGAGTCGTTCAAGCTGTCTTTCTCCTGGGTTTCATGTGCGGCGTACGCGTTGGTCGCGGAGTATTGGGTTGCTTCGGCTCCCTGTTTTGTATGCGTGTCGGTCGTACGGCTTGAGCTCCGTGCGACTCGGTCTGGTTTTACACGCATTGCATCGTACTGCGCGGGTCGGAGTTCGCGGGTACGTTTCTGTCGGGTTCATTCCTGGTGCGTGTCGGTCGGTTCGATTCGCGTAGATTATCCGGCCGGATAGCTGGTTTCCGTGCGGTTCGGTCGTTCGGCTTGTGTTCCGTACGAGTCGGTCGTAATTCACATGCATTACATCGTACTACGCGGATCGGGCAGCGCCGGTACGTGTCGGTCGGACTACATTCCCGTACCGAGTCGGTCGGTATGTTTTCCGGCCTGAATCGGAATCGGCCCCCATGGTGTCCAACCCTGGAGTTGAGGAAAAGATTGTGAGTGTGTGTCTTATGGTCAAACTGATAATCTATGTGCAGGCAACCGCCCTTTGAGGGGTGGCCTGAAGGCCTTCTGGGGGAGGCAGTTACCTTGAAAAGCCCCCACCAATTTCAGAACTATTGGCTACCTACGTAAAGCTTGAAAAACACCCTCATGGAGTGGTGTTAACAATACATGAATGTGCTATTCCTTCAACTGTGTAGCCACGTATTGTAAAACAGCGACAGTACTTTTGCAATGTGACACAAAGAGCTGTTTTTAGACAGCACTAACACATTTCATGTGTTCATATTCATACTGACACAATGCATAGAATTAGGTTACCTATCCCCTTGTTACACAACCAGAACTCACAGCATAATATTTGTCAACACAACCTTTTCACAAATCTTTTTCCCTATCTCGCTGTTTTATCTCACTGCTTCTCCCTGCATTGCCACAGACTGACACAGTGTGGGTGTGCTAGTTACTGTATGTTGAGTGCAAGATTTTATTAATTAATCAGCATATCAGAGGAAAGATTGGTTCACCTATGAAAGTGCTGTTGTCACAACATTTTTCCAAAGGTATTTAATTCGCATTTGTACATGTTTATCTTTCTAAACTCTACCATTAAATATAAACTAAACACCAATTGCCTTTGAGATTTAGCATTCATGAATTTGGGTGAAAATTGATTATTACAAGATTTTATCTTTATGCTTTTATGCACTTAGAGCCGGCAGCATAACGCAGTTCCCTACATCCGCTGCGGTGCAGGGGGCCCCCAACCCTTCAAGCAAGCCCCTTTCTACCCAAGGTCAATGAATACTTTTGAGATGGAGGAGACTTAGAGGCCCCTCATCACATTCTGCATGGGGGGGACATTATTTTGAGTTACACTACTGCTTAGAGCACCAGTGGCTTTACAGTATGTAAATGCTGTGGTTATTTTAAACAATTTCTGAAAAGAAGGCTGAACGTTATGTAGTTTTCGAATCACTGACAAAATATCGACCTCAAAAATATCGTGGTACAAAATATGGTGACAAAAATATCGAAGTCAAGAATATCGACATCCTATCTACATCATGGTAAGTACAAAAATATCGAAAATTAAATATCGATGTCAAAAATATCGTTGTAAAAAATATCGTTTTTTTTAAATGTTAAAAAAATAATCTAACATAAAGTAAATAATACATATAATTAAAAGAAACAGTTAAAATTATTTAAAAATGTTTAAAAATAAAAACTGATACATATAATGTTAAAATAAATTAAACATATACATATAAAATATAATATATATACTTACTTAATATTCATAAATAATTATTTAAATAACTTCTAAATTGTTAAAAATATTTTATAAATTATAATACAGACATACACATACAAAAATATTATTATTAAAAATTTTAAAAATATATTTAACAAATTAAAAAAATTACAATATTTTTAATTTTTGTAAAATAAATTATACACAACATTAAGTAAAACAATACAGAAAAATATTGGATAGCGGAGGGAAAAAAATTACTATTCCCACTCCAAAGAGTGCAACAGTAGGGAAAGTGTTGGATAGCGTAGGGGTAAAATTACTATTCCCACTCCAGAGAGTGCAACAGTAGGGAAAGTGTTGGATAGCGTAGGGGTAAAAATTACTATTCCCACTCCAGAGAGTGCAACAGTAGGGAAAGTGTTGGATAGCGAAAGGATTAAAATTACTATTCCCACTCCAGTGAGTGCAACAGTAGGGAAAGTGTTGGATAGCGTAAGGGTAAAAATTACTATTCCCACTCCAGTGAGTGCAACAGTAGGGAAAGTGTTGGATAGCGTAGGGGTAAAAATTACTATTCCCACTCCAGAGAGTGCAACAGTAGGGAAAGTGTTGGATAGCGAAAGGGTTAAAATTACTATTCCCACTCCAGTAATTGCAACAGTAGGGAAAGTGTTGGATAGCGAAGGGGTACAAATTACTATTCCCACTCCAGTGAGTGCAACAGTAGGGAAAGTGTTGGATAGCGTAGAGGTAAAAATTACTATTCCCACTCCAGAGAGTGCAACAGTCGGGAAAGTGTTGGATAGCGTAGGGGTTATAATTGCTATTCTAACTCCAGAAAGTGCAACAGTAGAGAAAGTGTTGGATAGAGTAGGGGTCAAAATTACTATTCCAACTCCAGAGAGTGCAACATTAGGGAAAGTGTTGGATAGCGTAGGGGTAAAAATTACTATTCCCACTCCAGAGAGTGCAACAGTAGGGAAAGTGTTGGATAGCGTAGGGGTAAAAATTACTATTCCAACTCCAGAGAGTGCAACAGTAGGGAAAGTGTTGGATAGCGTAGGGGTAAAAATTACTATTCCAACTCCAGAGAGTGCAACAGTAGTGAAAGTGTTGGATAGCGTAGGGGTAAAAATTACTATTCCAACTCCAGAGAGTGCAACAGTAGGGAAAGTGTTGGATAGCGTAGGGGTAAAAATTACTATTCCCACTCCAAAGAGTGCAACAGTAGGGAAAGTGTTGGATAGCGTAGGGGTAAAAATTACTATTCCCACTCCAAAGAGTGCAACAGTAGGGAAAGTATTGGATAGCGTAGGGGTAAAAATTACTATTCCAACTCCAGAGGGTGCAACAGTAGGGAAAGTGTTGGATAGCGTAGGGGTTAAAAATAACATACTTATCAATTAAATAATTGTTTTAATTAAATATTGATTTATTAATAAATTAACAATAAATTATTTATAAATACCAATACATGAAAATTAATAATTACTTTAATAACATTAAATTTCTTCCCACCCTATTCCCCAATAAACACAAAACCCACTCCACATAAAATGTAACACAATTAATATAATTATCAATTAATCAATTAATAAAAATTAATTAACCATTAATAATTAAGTAACAATAAAATAATTATCAATACCAATAAATAATAATTAATACAAATTAATTACCAACTAATAATTAATGAACGGTAAATTAATTATCAATACCAATAATTATTAATAAATAATTACTTAATTATAATAAATTACTTCCCACCCTATTCCCCTATTAACACAACCCACTCCTAAACTAAATTAACACAATTAATATATTTATCAATTAATTAATTAATAAAAATTAATTACCAATTAATAATTAATAAACAATACATTAATTATCAATACCAAAAAATAATAATTATTAATTACTTTGTTATAATTAATTTACTTCCTCCCTATTCCCCTATAAACCCACAACCCGCTCCACTAAAAAATGTATACAATTAATATCATTATCAATTAATCAAGTAATAAAAATGTATTACCAATTAATAATTAATTAACAATAAATTAAATATCAATAACAATAAATAAAAATTAATAATTACTTAATTACAATTAAATTACTTCCCACCCTATTCCCCTATAAACCCACAACCCGCTACAGAACTAAAATGCAAAATTTAATTAAAAATAATGATTAATTTCTAAAAATTATGAATTAATTTACTGTAATTAAATTACTTCCCACCCTATTCCCCTATAAACCCACAACCCGCTACGGTACTAAAACGCAAAATTTACTTTAAAAAAAATTATTAACTTCTAAACAATTAATACATATATTTAAAAAAATAATACAAAACAACAAAACATGTGGAACACATACATATAAAATACATACTAAAATACATAACACTAACATAAACATCGATATTATTAACATCAATATTTTTACTATCGATATTAACAACTTCGGTATTAACAAAAACGATATTTCTTACCTTCAGGTCGATATTCTGGTCACCGATATTCTTGATGTCGATATTCTGTCCCTACGATATTTAAAACTCGATATTAATGTAGGTCGATATTTAAAAGTCGATATTTTGACTGTGCACCGTAGTTTTCCCATAAAGACATTGAGGCCCATTAACAAATGCATTTATGAGTATGCAAAGTAGTACTACAGGAATATTCTTTTGCACCCTGAAACGTCCAACTCCCAGTTAGTAGAAGTGCAAAGGGGACACACTCCGTTATGGTTGTTGTAACTGATTTTATTTTAGTCCCCTGTTGGATGTTTTTGGGCAAATTCTTTAAGAATATGCTAAAGAGTAGTACAACAGTATTACTTTGCTTATTACAAAATGTCTTTGCGAATAGGCTCCAATGAGTTTAAACAAAATAGATATGTGTACACCTAAAACAGCCCACCTTACAACATAAAACTCTGTAACTGTGGGCACAGACATGAGAATACTCGCACTGTGCCCTCAAAAGGACATGTTTGCAATCAGGAGCTGAGATCCCTGCAGATCAACACATTGATATGTATCCTAGCAGCCTTCCCACTCCAGGGCCGGAAGGACCAGGCCTCGCGGCACTCGATATGCGGTGACTAAACATGGCCTCCAGCCAGAACAATGAGCGCCAGCCAGGGCATTTCATGAAGGCCCTTGAAAAGGACTTCAGCACAAACCCATGCCTCAGACATTTATCGTACATTACAGGGAACATCACTTTTACAAAAGTCTAAAAGCCAATATTATAATCAGAAAGCGACACAAATAACTCAAGCAAGCTATTAAATGTTTTATTTTTTTTATTTTTAAGTAGATGGAAGAATAAAATAGCTACAGAGTTCAGAGTGGTCTGCTATTACTGCCTGCTGTGCTAATGAATTATGCCAGCTTTTTACACTTGCCAAGTAAAAGGGGATTAGAGCTGCGATCAATGTATTATCCTATATTTCTTATTGCACATTATATTTCCTTTTTGAGAACCTTTGTAGACTAAATGGCTACTAATGACATAATTACAATTGTTTGTCACCAGCATAATGTGTGATTTCCTATCTCATCATGAAGATGTAAGTTAGATAAAGGAGGAGTTTTGGCAGGAAGACAAAGTGCAGTGATTTATTAAAGACCAGATGTGGTTGTTAAAAGCTTTTCTGCAGAAGGCTCAATTGAGTGATGTGAAACGGAACGAAAAGCTCCCAACACCTCTTGGTGTGAGTGACATAGTTGCTCATAAGAGCATGACAAATTAGCTGCATGTGTTATTGTTGTGCTCACTTTTTATTTCAATGTAAATCGTATATAAAAGATTAAATGAGATTTAGCCAGTCAAGTATATGCTTGAAAACAATGTATTGACTCCCAAGCAGCACAGCGGTGTTCGATATTTCGCACATAAGCAAGAATTACAATACTTTGAAAGCATATATATTAAGGTTTAAGTGAGCATAAATTTAAATCAATGCATATAGCTACGATTATCATTTTGTGCTCCAAAACTGGAAAATAGCTCATGAATATAAAAGACGTTAAAGATCATACTTTATTATATCATGTTATCCAATTTACCCAGCAATGGGTTGATTTTAACAACAATGTTTAAAGGTTTCACTGTTGGCAATAATCTTATTGTCAAAAATGTCAAATGTAAATGCACATCTAGAATTTAGAGAAAGTTATAATTCATGCTAATACAGATGTATTTGAGGTCTATGGAAAAACAAACAGGTTTGGATTAAAAGTATGTGCCCCTTTTAGAAATTACAATAGTCTTGGTCTAACCTTGTAATCAAGTAAGGGGAATTGAATGAGACCAGTTCAACAAAACACCCAGCACCAACAAACCAGGAGAAAATGATGTGATAAATTATTCCCGGTAGAAATGCTATTCAGCTATAATTCAGTGACCTTTATGGATGAGTTGGTCCCATGCGACTATATAATATAACCAAGGAACTGCCATGCTTCCAAATCCACCTAAAATCCTAGAAACGTCTTTGAAGGCATAGCCTCAAAGTGCATAATGAACACAAATAAATCCTATGTCATTGAAGTAATCTGTTGAATACAGCTGATGAGAAGTCCTTCTTGAATGCTCTCTTTGTCACTAGCAGTCATTGGTTCTGAAGATGTTACTGATAGGTCTTTTTAACTTGTCAATGGATTTCCCACAAAATGTTGGTCTCATTCCCTACACATATGACTGGATATACCATATGCTAGTATTCATACATCCTACGTCATTACAGCCATGTGTCACACTCCTGGTTATGACAAGTTCTTCTTGGGTGAGGATTTGAGCTCACACCACCCAAATTGACATTGGTTCGGAAGATACTACAGATGAGGAATTTAAATTGTCAGTGGGTATCCGAAAAAGACCAAAACCACAGAGATCAGTCAAGTTCCCTATACACACTACACAAAAGTAGTCTTCCCTAGAACTAGTATGTTCTAGAGCTATCCTAGGTTAGAACGAGTCTATCCTATAATTAGTCATCACATATACAATTAAATTGGTCACTCTTGTCATTAATACCAAGATGTGACACACTTCTCTGTTTCTTTTACATCCTTCAAACAGGGCAATCAGATGACACACCTCTGGATCAGACACTTCCATAAACTTCATTCGAGAACACGCACTGGTGTAACGAAACTTGAGGGGGCCCCCTCTATGTGCATGGAGGGGCCCAGTACCTGATTTAGTCTAGAGCTGGCAGGTCAGGGTACTGTGCTGAGGGGGGTCCCTAAAGCTCAGGGGCCCCCGCACTGCGGGGGCCTTTGTTATGCCATTGAGAACACATACTACACTGTCCAAAGGAAGCCAATATAACAGAAATCACCCTGAAGATTACCAGATAATCTCTATCACAGTTTCCCTGTTTTAAAGGCAAAAAGTCATACAATAAGTGGTACAACAAGGATTTTGCCATTATATAGAGGATGATGAGGAACTAGGAATGAATTGGGCTACACTGCCACAATGATATAGACAAGATTTAATGCAAGGTATACAGGAGAGGGCAAAATAGAAGAATAAACAGGATAAAAAAGGCATATTATTGTTGTAGCATCAGTGAGGCAACCAGTGAATCATGGAAACATTTAACATCTTCTGCAAGCTAGGTAACAAGTATAAACTAAGTAAAGTGCCCTATGTGTAACAATAAAACACCATGAAGAGCTCAGATAATTATTTGAATAAAATGTTAGCAAAATCTAAAGGAACATATTAAGCAACTCAGTAGAATTTCTGTACCAGACTTTTTCCATCTGCACTGAGCTCATTCTAAGAGTTTCTTATATTGAAACCTAAAATGTATATCCCTAACAAATGTTGTTGTAGAATAGTCAACCTGCAACTATCAATGGTCTGCAGGTTTGGCGCCTTCTTAAAAGAAATCTCAAGAGTGGCTAATCAAAACACTAGCCATTTTGGGATTGGATGTTTGCTTTGTGGTCTCTGTGAGCCTAACAAGGTACCAAGAATGCAGGAAATCTTGTGCAACAAAGGCCAGGAGTGAAGGGAGAAGCAAACTATTTGCTCCCTTTCTACTAGGAAATTGTTTTCAGCCAGTGCATCGACCACCAATAACCACCTACCACCTTTGGTCTTGTTTCTTCAGATGGTCATGGAACTCCTTTGTGACTCGCAATATCTTATAATGTGTGACAGGGGTACTTTAGCCCATATGTAATGCACTTAGCAAAGTGGTGTCTACATTAAGCGCTACATAAATGATTGGTTATATATAAATACATCTGTTTTACAAGGTTTATTGAAGATGGATTCCATTAGAATTTTGTTTTTACAAAAAGACAAACATGTTTGTGCTTAAAATATGGCTGACATGTAGTACATTATAAATAAAATGAATATAAATCTCTGTAAATTCAAAATGTCAAAAGATGCTTGCCTATAGGTAGAGTGCAAATCTATTACGAAGTTCAGGCAGGTTTAGGAATGGTTCAATGCGCTTTTGAGAGCTGAAAAAGGTATTGCTTGATATATGTTATGTTTGACTTGCACATGTTATTACTTCAATACTGATAATATATCATCTTCCTCATGTAAATATAAAATATAGATAATCTGCTTTTCAGATATTGCAGTACCATTTTAATAAGTTCATCAAGGTCCTTTCATTGATTATGTGTTCATTGCATAGCCCTTCTCATCTTGTTTTCCCAACTAGCCCATTTACATCCTTACCTGACCCTCTGCCTTACAATTACTGGGCCTGGAGGTAGAGAGGTACAATTGGACAGTGAGAGGGTTAGGAGTTAGGGGCCTATTACAGGACTGACCTTACCCCCTCCCCTTCTATCCTTTCCCTCTCCCTTCTTGGCACTTTCTGAACCTGGGCCCTAAGTCTAGACGCTGGCGAGGGTCTTTGGTTCCCACCCGTTTGGAAAGCAGCTATGTACAAGGACTTTCCCGGTTTCTCAACTTGGCAGCCTTGGTTATAGGCTCATCGCTGATACAGAAGCAGCGGCATTGCACTTGGCACTGTTCAGATCACGATACCCTGCACTTGGCACTCTCTTCAGCCTCAAGGGGCACATCAGACACTTTTTGCCTCAGGATCCCTTGTACTTAACACTTTGACACTTGTGCCCAGAGGTCTGGTGTAGAGCGGGGGTCCTGGGTCCCCAGTGTATGGAAAGCAGTTACAAAGGGCATACTTAGCAGTTAACTTCGCACTTCGTGCAGTGAAAGGAGTAAGGAGCTCTGAATAGTATCATTGTGCTACCTGTACCCATGCTCCTATGAACTCGAATGGTGATCATATCTTGAATCTAGCACTGGTCCTGTCCAAGTGTGGTGGTTCGGACAATGATGGTGTTTTGTCAATGTCCAGGGTTTCATTGATCTTGCTTGGGGCAAAATCTGCCCATGAGACTGATTTTTAACATTGCAAACTTCTTTTATTAATACTCAAAGTTTTAATGCACCAATTTGCTTATGAGTATGACTTTTATCTTCACATTTGTGTAATATCTTTCTGCAGACTTTTAGAGTTTATGACTGGTTCTATTATAGCAATGGCCTTTTAATAGTCTTAGTTGGCCCTTGTTACGAGAACAATTCAATTGTTTTGCGTGTTTAACATGGTTTTGTGTATGCAATTAGGGTTTTATCCTCTGGTGTTTAATTGCAATGGATTTTAGTAACTATGCAAATAAATCAACTGGAACTTGCACTCTCCCTTCTACCCCAGCCTTAAGCATTTTTACCTGGTCTCTCCCTTCGTGGCTCAAGGTCATGGCCAATTAACCATCTATTTAGGCATGGAGAGATTGAGGTCATCTGGAGTATCATTAGGCTGGAAGAGAGAAAGGCTTGCATGACTGACCTATCCCTTTTTCTATCGGCCAATTGACATAGCTACTATTAACTACTGTTAGTTATATTTAATAGTGCTTAATATCTGGGAGCCCCTGTGTGCTGGTCAGTTCGCTACTACTTCCATTCGTTCCGTTGCCAAATCTTTCTTAACCATCCTCTTCCTGCTTGGGACATTAATACATTTATTTTGGCATTATGACCTATAGCTATTGTCACACTATTATTATATGAGTGACAAACATTCCTTATGTTGATCAAGAAAAGATACATAATTGGCTAAAATCAATTCATAATAATTACAATTAACAGTTCATAAAACAGTTAAAATCAAGCTTTAGGATTCGTATACTGTAAATGTTTGCATGATTAGATTAAAAACAGTGGTCCTGATTGAAAAGTCTTTTCTCATGAGTAAGCAAGCCTTCTTGCTTAAGATTCACAAGTAAGTCACACTCAGTCTGGAAAAAGACCCAGCTACTCACAGAAAAATGTTGGTGAGTTTGGCCCAGTTTGATTGCTACTTGTCTGCCCCCATCCAATTAGTAGCCGATCCAAATTATCTGATCAGGTAACATTGGAAAATTTATGGAAAACTTAAATATAACAGTCCTCACATTGATTTAATCACTTATCAATACCACAGTGCACATTGCAATAACGGTTCATTCTATATGGTCAGTAACATTATTGAACATGGCTAATGTGCAGCTCTTCACAAAATAGGTTACAGTGACAATGATGATTTTAATTATGCATGCTTTACTTTGAACGTTTCTAGGTCTGAGCTATGCATGTCATTACTTCTTCCCACTCTGTACTGCTCAGTAGGTGGTGACCTGTCTCGTACTCCTCCAATGGTATTTCAGCCAATTTATAATGTTTCAGTATAAATTGATGATAAAATCCACGGACCCCGAATTTTCAAAATATTTGTGACCATCCTTTCCACAGCTTCATCCATACCTTATGATGCATTGGATTACATATTCTACAATGATTAAAATTTATAACGTCAAAGATTTTGACATTTTTTTTAATAGGAATTAAATAATGTACATAGCCCTTGGAGGAATGCATTGGAATTCGTGACTTTAAAAATTCTTTACCATGCTAGGTATCTGTTGTTCTTTTTCACTCACATCTTTTAAATGTTGAAGCAATGAGAATAGTTGTTTAGTTGTACATTTACATGCAGAGCAATTTTTATTCCACATTTTTCTAATGTAACCAGTAATTCCTTGTGATTGTTCAGAGGGCACAAAAACAATTTTGTTTAATAATTTCTTCTTGTTGCTACAGATGGGTGGTACAGTTGCTGGTCGTGCCTTTTGCTGCAGTTAATTTTATGCGAATTGCTTTCGTTCACTGAGGTCTAGATGCAATTCTGTGCAGTCAAGCTAGTGCCTGCAACATATTCAGTAGCGGTTGGTAGGGAAGGAAAGTGGAGGGGCGGGGGGGAGCGGGAGGGAGGATGGTGGGGGGCAAACTAAATAAAAATACCACTTACCTTTTCTGTGTTTTTCCACCTCTTCTCCGTTCCGCAACCAGGAGGCACCCAGGCTCCCCATAGCCAATCACCACGCTGCAATGCAGCATTGTGATTGGTCTAAGTGCTGTGGATCGGTGCTGAGATGGGTACTGGAGGCCAGTGCATGTTCCCCACCAGGCTGTGTAATGCAGCCTGGTGGGGAACATGCAAAATGCGCTTGACTGGCTAGGCCAAGATAGCTGGCAAAGCAGTCATGCCTACTTGGAGTGTGCAAACCACTCCTCCCTCTGTGCCTCCAGCCCTGCCCCACCCTACCCCAGCCCCGAACCTGCGAAAAATAAAATGATAATAACTATGTTATTATCATTTTATTTTTCCTGCTCAAAGGGCACTAGGGCGACGCTCCTCCCCCTTAGCGGAGGAGCGGCCCCTGAACATATTGTGAATCAACCATTTCCCAATAAACAAACTTTACACAGACCTAAGGCATTATTGGTCCAGTGAACGATAGAGGGTCATATCTTTGGCTTCCCCTCTGTAAATCACTTTTATATCGGCAAGTGATTGGTCATACCATTCACGTTCAGAATTTGGATATGCAAATTATTACTAGTAGTAATGTCTGATCTGGATCTACTGTAAATCTCCCCCTCACCCCGAACTATTGTTAGATTCAGTAACTGACAGACCACGGCAGCTAAGCGCTTAATTGTATGCTGAAAAAGCCTGGACTAACGTATGCTGTATCACTTTAAATTTGGTATGCAGAGTATTGTGCAGTAGGTTCAAATTGGTTGTAACAGCCACCCAAAACAAAAAAGATCTAGTTGTCACATTTTGTGTAAAAATATATGTGATATTATGTCTGTTAGCTTAAATACAGTTGAGACTCTTTAATTTACATATTTTTATAATGCTTTTATCCAATGTGCTGTACAAGTAGTAATTTTACAAAGTAGAGTACAAAATAATATACAGAACAGTACAGAGAGTAGAGTACAGAAAAAAATAGCTTCAGCCAAAGCTAATAGAGAAAGCAGCCAGCCAGAACACGTTCTTTCAACAGAGAGCCCTCAACCACCTTGGTCTTGCTCGCCGCTCCCCTGCTTGCAGCTCCCTTGGTGCAGAGGCACTGTCCCAGTCCTCCTGCCACCACTGCCGCAGTTCGAGCCCTGTTGCCCAAGATGTATGCTCTGTGAATTATGTGGTTTTTTTGCTTAATAATTATTGTTGGTAACGCTGTGCATTACACGTTTTTTGTGTGACAAGGATTGTTTTGAAGCACTGTGACAATATTGTTTTCCTCTGTTGGTGAGACTGTTTACACTTTGTTTTTCTGCTCTTTCTGCTCTTGAATTGTTCTCTGCTCCTTTTCTTCCCTTCCAGTTCACTCTTGTGTATGCACCGTCTCTTCCCGCCGACACCCAAGCCCATTTCACTCCCGCCTCCCGGACAGCCCCTCCCACCTCCCAGGGCTACTTAATGGAGGCTGTAGCGCTTCTGTGCCAAAGGCAAGCCCGTCTGTGCCCGTCCGCGACTGGACCATGCCCAGTGCCAAGAACCTGGTCTGCAGCTCTCCCTCAGGTGCTCCATCACAGAGCTCCGCGGCCTGGACCCTGCATGCAATTACAACTGCTGCCACACATCACCACGTTCCATAGAGGGACCTATGACCTGCAACTACTGTCATTTCATCACCAACCCATCACGGACCACCACATCTTTGAACAACGCAATGCCAACCTCAGGTGCCACACTCCACCGGATCAACTCAACTGCCTCCTGATCAATGCCAGATCACTCTGCAAATACACCACAGAAATCTGGGACACCATCTCCACCATCGCCCTGATGTGACCTTCATCACCACAACCTGTCTCACTCTCAAGTCTTTCCCGAACATCGCCACTGCAATCCCCACTGGGTACAAGATGAAACACCGATACCGCACCAACAGACATGGTGGAGGCATCGTGATCGTACACAAGGAATCAATCACCTGCACCATCACCAATGACGACACCACGCCCACCATGGAACACATGAATTTTGAGCTCCACGCCGATGCCAAAACCACCATCAGAGGCACCCTCGCATACAGACCGTCAGGACCACGAGCTGGCCTCAGTGACGCCATCACCAAATTCATCACCCCTCTCGCTGTCGAATATGAACACCACGTCTCCCTTGGGGACCTCAACTTCCACCTGGACGGCCTAAAGCAGATCGTCACCGACCACACACACAGAGCAGGACACACGCCAGACCCCGTCTTCACATCTAGTGACAGAATCAGATACAGCCAAACATCCGAACTCACCTGGATGGACCACGCCATCGTACACTTCACCCTCGCCGGGGCACCGCACACCACTCACATCCCAGACAGTGCTCCTTACCACTGCTGGACCAAAGTAACTCAGCAACAATGGGCAGACGCCCTCAGCACCTCTCAGCACAACATCACTGCCAACCTGGACCAATCAGAAGAGAATTTCAACGCCTGGCTCACCAACGCTGCCAACCAAGCAGCACCCTGCAAGCCACTCAAGATGCACAGAACCACCAAACGAGCCAGCTTGTACATGCCAGAACTCTGCACGGCTAAAAGTAAGTGTAAGTAACAAGCAAGAAGATGGCGAACCAGCAAGGACAACACAGACTGAGCTGCCTACAAAGCAACCCTCAGCAACTACCACTGCCAGCTCAAAGTCGCAAAAAAGGAGGCCCTCAAATGCCGCATCAAAACTAGTGCCAGCCAAACCAAATAACTCTTCACCATCACCAGAGAATTCTCCTTCCACTTAGTAACAGAAAACCCAATCTCTCGATCACAAGAACTCTGCGACTCCCTTGCCGACCACTTCCACCACAAGATAACAACCATCTACACAAACTTGGAACCCCAACCCTCCAACATCCACAGCAACCCATCGACCACAACCACCAACCACTCGCTCACCACTTGGGAACAACTCACCACTCCAACTAGCACCACCCTGATGAAATCCATCCATTCGGGGGCACCCACCAACCCCTGCCCCCATTGGCTCTTCAATCTCGGAAGCAACGAGATCAGCCACCAGCCCACCACCATCCTCAATGCATCCATAATGACATCCACCTACCCAGATGCATGGAAACACGTGGAGGTCATGCGCCTCCTCAAGAAACCATCAGCAGACCCCAGAGATCTCCAGAACTACCATCTCATCTCCCGCCTCCCGTTCCACATCAAAGTCCTGGAGAAGGCCGTCAACCTCCAACTCACCGATCATCTGCAGAAAAACAAGCTACTGGACCCATCCCAATCAGGCTTCAGAGCCAACCACAGCACTGAGACAGCCTTCATTGCTGCAACAGACGACATCTGATCCCTATTTAACAGAGGAGAAACGGCTGCTCTCATCCTCCTAGACCTCTCTGCAGCCTTCGACACCATCTCCCACCACACACACCAGCGGCTTCGCTAGACCGGAATCACAGATGATGCGCTCAGATTGATGGTGTCCTTCCTCACAGGATGCACCCAGAGTCTGTCTCCATCCTTCACTTCGCACCCCAAACACACCATCTGCGGAGTACACCAAGGCTCATCCCTCAGCCCCACCCTCTTCAACATCTACATGACACCATGCGCTGACATCATCAGATCATGCAACATCAACATTATCTCCCCGCCGATGACACCCAACTTTTCCTCTCTGTCTCAGCGAACCCCACCCTGACAAAGACCAACTTCCACAACTGTATGAAGAAGATAGCGAACATGGATGAGAGACAACTGCCTCAAACTGAACACAGACAATACGGAAGTCCTGATCTTCAGCAGACACACTGCCCTCTGTAACGACTCCTGGTGGCCGACGGAGCTCCACACCAAAAGACCACGCCTGTAACCTCGGCATCATACTAGACAGTGAACTTTCCATGAAACGTGAAGTCAACGCTGTCACCTCGGCATGCTTCCACATGAACCGCATGGTCCGAAAAATCTTCAGGTGGCTCCACATCAGAACCAGGAAAACAGTGAAGCAGGCCCTCATCACCAGCTGCTCGACTATCGCAACTCACTCTATGCTGGCAGAACCTCCAAACTCATTCAAAGACTCCAGACAATCCAGTACGCAGCAGCCAGACTGTTCCTCAACCTGCCCAAGACAACACACATCACCCAGCACCTGAAGGACCTCCACTGGCTCAGCATCCAGAAGAGATGCCAGTTCAAACTCCTGACCCACGCCTACAAAGCCCTCCACAACCTAAGGCCACCCGACATAAACCGCTGCCTGACCTTCTACCAACCATCCAGAAACCTATGCCTCGGCCTCGCCCTCGCACGGACACTACGAATCTACTGTAGTCGCACCGGAGGATGCTTCTTCTTTTACCTCACCGCCAAAGCCTGGAACAACCTCCCTCTCGACCTCTCCCTCGCTCAGCCAGTTCAGAAAGGGACTCAAGACCAAGCTCTTCGCCTGAGACCTGCAGCACAGTGCCTGGATACACCCGGGGCGAAAAGTTGCTTTACACAAATACTATATGATATAATATGATATGATATGATTAAAAGAAGATAGAGGAGGAGCATATCTCACTTAAGGAGGAAGTTGGTTCCATAACCAAGCATTACCAAGTATTGGCAATGCCAACAGGTCTGGTTTATATATGAAGGTGTCTCTTCAGTGTCCAATGGGTTTAGGCTCTCAATAAGGCATTCCACATGAACTCTGACACTCATCCTTGAACTCATGCATCAGCCATCAACCCAGTGTCTTATTCTTGCATTCATCCACAAACACAATAAAACACACAAACTCAACAACATATGTAAGATAAGCTAGAAAAAAAAAAGAAAAAGTATGCTGCACCTAAACATGGAAGCGATGGCGGTCTTACAATGATATTGCACATAGTGTATCATTGCTTTAAAGTTTAAGCATGGCTGACACATGTAGACCCTATATGTTGGCCATCTTGGAATGGTAAAACAATGATACACTATGGAACATCATTCTCTGATGGTCACCTGGTTTAGAGGCACTGGCTGTTTGGGATGCAGTGTGCTGCAAATAGAATGATAAGCAAGCAAATCGTCTGTTAGTCTGTGGAGCTGTGGTATTATATAAACATTAAAATAGAATGAGGAGAAAGAAACAAAATCTATAAAAGACGAAAATGGACAACACGAGGACAGCCAACCAACTCTGGCACTGAAGCACACTCATTTTTAAAGGGATAGGCACATGTGATGAGACAAACGCCATCATCCACAGTGTTAAAGAGCCAATGGCTGCAGTGGGCTAACCAATTGCCCCATGCTGTATTATTCTGTATGGAAGCAGAGTATAAATGACATATGACATCATACAGACCAAAGGCAGAAGTGGGCTGGCCCACCCAAAGGATACTTGAAGAACAGCTACAGTGCAAGTCTTCAACTTCTACAGTTTTTCAAAGGGTGTAATCAACACCAACATTCTTGCTTATAATGGTAATCTGTTTGTTTTCATTTAACAAAATACATTTTCACTTAGTGCAAAAACAATCAACCCTTATAGGCCTACTGGCTTTAAATATGTGTTTCAAAATAAATCAACCTACTGCTTTCATTGTAACTTTTCATGATAAAATGTTTAGATCTACAGCTTCTTAAATAACCTTTTCCCAATTAACCAATCAGGCATATAGCCTTTATCATTGGCCTGTTAGCATTTACTACTAAGACCTACATTATTGGATATAAGGTATCCTACAAGGTGGCCATCATGTATACCATGATAAAATTACAAATATGTACACATTTACAGTTGTCAAAACTATATAGAATCACATTTATTGCGGCTTACTAAGGATTATCATAGTGTAAATTTTCTTTCGCTACAGTTTGTTCAAGTACGTCATCAATAGGAAAACACTTGCCTACTATGGTAATCTGAGATTCCATTTAACAAAATACCTCTTTGCAGGCTTTAATAGAGAGTTATAATAATCTAACTTTTTCGACCTATTGAGAAAACATAAGCTTTTCACATTAAATACATTAAGCCTCCTGCCTTTATAGTAACTTTCTAACTAGGCAGTTAAGACCAATGGCATCAAACATAACATTTCCCAGTGAACCAATCAGGCCACTACCCTTTTATCATTGGCTTCTCACCATGAAAAAAATCAGGCCTAATGCACTGAGCATAATCTTTCAAACAAGTCAACCATCAAACATTCAGTCACAAAATTACAAATGTATACAAAAGTACATTTGGCAAAGCAAAATACTATCTTTCCTAAGAGGGCCTAACATGGATTATCACAGGGCAAATCTTCTATCCCCACAATTTAACAAAATAAATCTCTGTAGGGTTTACTACGGAGTAATACCAGCCCACCCTTAAATTCCTGTTGAATTTAAAATATGCTTTTCACATTAAATATGTCAGACCGACAGCCTTTATCATAACCTTTCATATTAAACAGATCAGATCTATTGCCTTGAAATATCAAAGCTGAATATAGTGCCCTCCCAGTCGGTGTAATGTATATTTGATATCTAACCAGTCACTTTCCAGGACATGGTGGCAATGTTTAGTTTGGAAACACGAAAAAAGGGTACCTGTTCTGCACAACTGTGTATTGAAAACTCTTTACATTATTATTCAGTTTATGAAAAAGTATCAGCATGTTCCAAAGGAGTATCCCTGGGACATACTCACTCACGTAGTAAGTGATAGCCCCTCAAAAAAGAGGATAGTTCCCTTATACACTTCTAGAATGTGTGTGTAACTGCTTAATTTGTCAAACTTTCCACCTAGAAATCCAGATTTCAGTAATCAAATAATGGTAATTCACTTAGGGCCAGATGTAGGTAAATTCAATTTTGCGAGTCCTTAATAGCGATTTTTACCGAATCGCTATTAAGGACTGACAAAATTGAATGTAGGTAGGAATCGCAAAAATATTAGCGATTCCTTATTATTCCTTAATTGCGAATCGCAAATTGAGATTCGCAATCAAGGAATCCCATCCCATTCATTCCTATTGGCCAAGAGGCCCATAGGAATGAATAGGATTGCGCCCGCAATTTGCGAGTCACCAAGAGGCACTCGCAAATTGCGGGCGCAATTTCAAGGTGCAAGGGTTCCAAAGGACACCCTGTTTCACCCCTGAAATGTGCATGTGTGCACATGTGGCGCACATACATGCCCTAAGGGCATGTATGTGTGCCACATGGCACTTTGTAAAAAGCCAAAAAGTGCTTTTTGAAATGAATTCACAAAAATACCACCAACTTGAAGTTGGTGGTATTTTGCGATTCCTAAGGCAAAATCGCAATTTGCGATGCCTACCAGCATAGCATTTAGGGAATCGCAAATTGCGATTCTCTAAATGCTTGCGCAAAATTAGGAATCGCAATTTTGCGATTCCTTATTTTGTGCGTAGGTTTAAACTTACCTACATTGCTCGCAGCCAACTAGCGATCGCAAATGCTGAAATTCTGCGAATTTCAGCGTTTGGGCTCGCTATTTGGCTTCCTACATCTGGCCCTTAGTTTATAGTTTATTGTTGGTTCATCATCTCATTAATCATTCCAAAGATTGACCAGTAGGATATGCAGAAGTACAAGGAATGATACTAACTGATGCTGTTAAAATGTTCACATTGAGATGATGTTCAGTAAGATAAGTCTAGAGGTCTATCCCCTTTTTCGAGGGATAGCATGTAGCAAATGTTTTGTTTTCCCTAGTTCTCAGTCACTAGTTATTAGATCCTAATTGCCTGCCTCTGGAAACTTATAAATGTGTGAGGAGTTGGAGGGTGCAACCACTTCGTGATATCTTGTATGAGTCAAGGACTGTGGGCGATCTCACAAGAGATCTTAGGCTACTATTGTCCTCATTTACAAACAGTGAAAGACTCCGGAAGACAGTGCTTCATATAGACCGCTATGCCTTGCAAATATAGAAACAAAGGTATTGACCAAAGTATTGGCAAATTGCCTGATGCAGGTTATAGACAGCATTAATGCTCCAGATGACTCTGGCTTTATGCCATACAGATCAACTAGACATAACCTTTCGGCATTTGTATGGCAGCCTGGCTCACAGTGGGGGTGTGATGGAACCAGCAGTGCTCTCAGCGTTGGATGCTGAGAAAGCGTTAAACTCTGAAGTGGCCCTACCTGCTGGCACTGCTGCACCTGATAACATTTGGTCTTTCCTTTCTGGCCTGAGTATGTCTTCTCTATTTCAAACCGATGGCCTGAGTCTGGGTGAATGGCACTGTTTTGGTGGATTTTCAGTTGGGCAGTGGAACTTGATATGGATACCCCCTGTCCCGACTGCTGTTTGCGGTGGCAATGGAGCCACTGGCCATTTGGTTTTGCTGTGATGCCCTGATCCGGGTACTGCCATGGGACTTTGAGTTGGAGGATGGTATTTCGTTGTACGCGGATCACATCCTGTTATACCTAGCATACCCGAAGAACTCCATTCCGATGGTTCACAATGATCCTTAGAATCTTTGGGAATTTCACAGGCATTCACATTAACTAGAGGAAATACATTGCATACCCGCTTTCAAAATGGCAATCCAGGGAGGGATGGACCTGTCCCTTACTCTGGGAAGAGAGGGACTTCACCTACCTAGCCCCTGACCAGAAATATTTCCATGACCGGAGTCCTGGAGGAATATTGGAAGACTATAAAAGGGACATGGGACACTAGAATTGGCTCCCTCTAACATTGTTAAGAAGGGCTGCTTTCTATAAGATGAGGTCCCAGGCAAGTAAAGGCTAAAACTTGATTGCTACTGTGGGATGGAGGTTTGCCAAGAATAGCTTTATCTACCTCGACCAGAATGCACTTCAAGGGGGAGTAGTCTTCCCTGACCTACGCCTGCACTAATGGGAGACCCAATTGTTGGTAGCTAGCGACTGGTCATTCGCAGATCATAGAACCATCCTTGATGGCAGACAGAAGGGCTAAGGACCCAAGGGGTTATGTCAGGCAACTGTATGGTATGTGGAGACTCAAGAGTCTCTCGACCCCATGGGCAATTGTGAGTTGGACAAGGAGAATAGCAATCCAAAAGTTCGGGTGGAAAGATAAATTAATGTTGGAGATGCTGTTGTGAGCCTCATCGGCCCATCTCAGTATATAGTGGAAGAGAATACATTTGAATTAATAGTCCTGGGGGAGGGCCTGACAAACATGCCACATCCCAAATCTTTGCAAAAACAACAATTGATGGACAGAATGCAGAACAATGTCATACATTCACCCCAGTACAGAGATCTGGGCCTAAATCCATCGTTTTTTTGCTCACCATGCCATTCCAGTTTGAACCCAGCCATATGCAAATCAGTCTTGACCCTGTGCCCCATGGGAACAGTCCAGCCCGAACTGCCAGGCCAGGTCCTCCCTGGACTGGAAACAAGCATCCTAGGACCGGTTTCGGGGTTTCACCCCTCTTCAACCAGGATAGCTTGAATCCAGTGGCATGGAGAGCACGGGACCCACGTCTGGGCATACCCGTCCCACTCGGGGTGACAAATGCAAAAACAACAATTGATGGACAGAATGCAGAACAATGTCATACATTCACCCCAGTACAGAGATCTGGGCCTAAATCCATCGTTTTTTGCTCACCATGCCATTCCAGTTTGAACCCAGCCATATGCAAATCAGTCTTGACCCTGTGCCCCATGGGAACAGTCCAGCCCGAACTGCCAGGCCAGGTCCTCCCTGGACTGGAAACAAGCATCCTAGGACCGGTTTCGGGGTTTCACCCCTCTTCAGCCAGGATAGCTTGAATCCAGTGGCATGGATGGGCATCCCAAATCTTTACCATGCTACTGAGATTCATCCCCCATTAATTGTCCTGAGAGAGAAATGGGAATGTGACCTGGAAAGATTGGAAGATGACAACTGGGGCACAGTATGTTTATATCCAGGGGAGTTAGCAATTTCAGCCGGATTCCAGCTGGTTCATTTGAAATTGTTTCACAGAGTTTATTACACCAGGACTATGTTATTTCCCATGGGCAGCATAGACTCTGAGAAGTGTTTGAGAGGATAAAATCAAAGATGCACACTACTGTATACAGTTTAGGAATGTCAGAGGGTTTGGGGAATTCTGGACAGACGTACAGCGTAGACTATCATCAGCTCTAGGTGAATCAATTGAGCTTAGCCCTCAGGTGGTTACACTGAGAAAATTGGGAGGGGGGGGCTGTCCCTGAACAGATACTTGCTCCTTTTGTTTAACAGGTGAGACATATTATGATGTTCGGGGAGGGCAAAAACCACGACAGTGAGAATGTGGGCATCCAACATGGACTGGTGCATGCGGGCTGAAGAACTAATCTATAAGACATGGGGATGCCCTTAAAAGTATGGGTCAGGCCTGGAGGATGACTTATCCTAGTTTGCGATGTCCCTTAATGCTACCTAGCTCAGTGAGGTTTGTTTACGAGGTGAACTGTTTAGAGAATAACCCAAGGAGAGGGTACCAAATGGGTTGAAGGAGGTCAGCTGGACTCCTTCTAACCCTGGTCCACAAGCCGTATCATATGGGTTTGAAGTTGTGTTCTAATTTGTTGTTATTAATATTACAAAATGCTCAATAAAACAGATTTAAAAATTGTGTGATCCTAACCAGCACAAGGGCAAACCTATTAATCCACAGCGTTAAGCCAAAAGTGCAATTGCCAAATGGATGATGAAGCTACACAGATGGATTCATCTCATGTTAAAGTTCCCGTCCCCCTTAATTTATAGACTTTGCCTCCCGATATTTCCGTAGTTGCAACAGCTGGTATAGTGCTCAGTTGGTTATGCTGCAAAAGACAGAAAAGGCTAATCATTTCAATCAAGATGGGTCTTTGAGGTGGATGAGGGTTTTGGATAATGGCAAAGATCTAGTCAGTAGTCAATAGTGAATCATTTTCCCATACTTTAACATTAATTTTTGGTTTATTTTTGGTGTGAGGATCTGAAGATCATCAATGCCCTTTTTTACCGTAGGCGCATGTCTACAGGGGTTCCAGATCTGGTGGCTAGATTAGGTTTTTGTCATTATACATTGTGGGCCTGAGTCACAAAGGTAAAGTTAGACCAAAAGTCTAACTTTACTTCTTTTTGGTGTTCACAAAGGGACGTACAAGTAGTATCTTTACGCCTGCAGAAGTTCCGCACTCTGGCGGAGTTTCTGCACTTGGGGCAGAACCTACGCACTCAGGGCGCACCACAACACAATGAAATAAGAGGGCAAACATTGATGCATGTAGCAATACAACTCAAATGCCTAGATTTACATAGCATGAGATATATGACATCTAGTTGCACAACCAACATAGTACGAAATGCCTCACTTAAAAATGAAGCAGCTATATGTAGTATATTTTACATATGTGTATGTGTAGGACATGCACATGTAGGTAATAGTACAGTATGATAACATGTTACTAAACATTGCATTACACAGTGAGTGAGGGACACTCGTTACTTGGAGGTAAAAAAACAAAAGCTGTTGAACAAATGTGATGGGAGTAGGACCAGTTAGCTATAAAGGGAGTGTATTGGAGGGGTAATTGTGATGGCCAACACACACCTCTATAATAGTGTACATATATCAAGTAAGATATAATACCTAAACATATCCATGTGACCCTTAAAGTGACAACAAGAACATCACAAGTATATTTGTTACAACATCTCTTCTTCAATTGCACATTTAACACTTACTTATCTGTCAAGTAATGTCTTCCACAATCAGTTCAAATGTGAAAGCTATACACAGGTCAAAACCTCTAATCAAACCTAAGATTTTCAAGGTTTTCCTAAACACTAAACACACAGAAGCATACCTGTGTCTGTGCTTAACCTCTCCCCATCCAGGTCCACAGGAATGTCGTTAGCCCAACAGCCAATCACAGTTTGGCTGCATACATAAAATATAAGCAGCCACAAACCCTTTCAGACGTTACAACATGTTGCTGAATGTGTTTGTTGGTTTGCCCCTTGTAGTGAGGGAGAATGATTTGAGGAGGAGGAGGAAAGCTGAGAGGATCTTCAGAAAAAGGATCAACCTCTTTCAGATGTCCAGCCAAGATGTTACATCCAGACAGTGCTTAATTTGAGCCAGTGGTTTCTGGTGCTCAACACCAGCACTTAATCATTAACACGGTGCTTTTCATGAGCACTAGTTAAGGACACATTAATTTATGGGGAGATTAAGTGATTTGCCCAGAATCACAGGATGTTGAGCTGATGCCGAGACTCGAACCTGGTTTCCCAGTGCCGAAGTCTGCAGCTCTGGCCATTATGCCACATCCTCTCCCCACTTTCATGGTTAGGGGTCTTCTTGGAGGTGATGATTTTGAGCATTGAGTAGAATGCCAGCCTCCATTTAGCCCGTCTTTCTATGAAGAAGAAAAAGTCACTTATAACCGCACCTTTATTTATGCAGAAGTAGGGATCTGAGATGAGGGTTTCTGGGTGCGTTTTTAGGAGTCTGTGTTTATAATTTTTGAATGCGTTTTTTGTTAGGTTAGGCAGGTAATTAATTGAGTAGGCATTGTGTCCCAAAGACTCCAAATTCGACAGGATAGGAGTACAGACTTTAGGATCCATCATCAGGCTTAGACCAGCTGGGGTCATGGGGTTAGGTGAAAAATGAGAGCAGAGCTCTATGTGCCACAAGAACCTGCTAGGGCGAGCCCATGAGTGTCAAGAATGTGGTGACTATATGGTAGAATGGAGGAACAGGTAGTGATCACCCAGGATTATTCAGGCGGCAAGCAAATAAATAGGCAAGCGGGTAGAGGCAAGGCTCGAAGGGAGCTCAAAGGCAATGAACATCTCTAGGACTCCTAGATCTCATGGTCACTTTCATCGTAGGGTTCATTCCAATAAATGAGATAGGCACCAGAGATAGAGCGCAAGAGTCTCTTAGTAAGGCCTAAGAGAAAAAAAAAAGTCTCTCCGGGTAGATTCAGGACAAAGGAAATGAGCGAGTGAATCTTCTATTTCTGGTGACACCAGCACAATCCTTAACCACAAGATGGAGAGTGCCTCTTCTATTTCTGGATTCAAGTGAGAGGCACAAAATGGCCATGGAGTGGGGGAGAAAATGGCAGTGAGTGGAAGATCAGCTGGACTAAACGATCTACAGTGAGAAGAGAGGCACAAACAAAACCGCGCAGTGGGAAAGCGAATAGCAGCGGGTGGGAGTTTAGCTGATTCACAGTGGGGGAGCAAATGGCAGAGAGAGGAAGTTCAGCTGATTCAAATGGCCAACGGTTAAAATGCCAAGTCAAGTGGGAGAGAAACCAAGAACCTCTCTCTGGCAGCGTAACGCTCCGCTGCAGCATCGACAGGGGCCGTGAATCGCCCGATCCGCAGTCTCATCTCGAGTCTGCCCGATCCAGTGTATAGTTCGACTTAGCAAGGCGATGTGCGTGGAGGAGACCAGGGTTCCTCCAGCAAAGTAAGGAGTGGAGACAGGGAATCTCCCTTGAGGTGAGTGACCGGGGGAGGGAATCAAAAAGGTACCTTGGTCCGATGGCTTCTCTCCGGTGTGATCCTGCCAGCCCCCGTGGGGTGCTGGGCTTTGCGACGATGATGTGGGGGCCAGCTACCTTCCGCTGCCACCAGTAGCACCGGACCTTGTCCCAATGCCTCCTCAGATGCCAGGGGCCACCCGTGCCTCTGATGTGGACCTATCAGCCCTCTGTGATGCAGGGCTTTGCAGTGTCGATGCGACGGCCGGCGGGCCTACTCTGGCAACCAGCCACGCTGTGCCTTGAACCGATGTTTCCTCTGACGCTGGAGGTGCCCTCACAGTCTTGCTCTTGTGGGAGCATGTGTGTTATATGTTGTATCATGCATGGTATTTGTTTGTTTTGTTTGTCATAACTACTAATATTTATTGTAAAATAAAGTGAAGGCTGACATTGTGACACTTGTCTCACTTAAAATGATACATACATATCCAATGTGTACTAAATGCACAGATATTCTCAACAATGGCATGAACATAAATTCCAGTTTATATATAGCTGTACTGAGTAAGCACATATAATTTGCAGTGAACAGTACCAACAAAGCAGTCTTGTAATGCAAAATATGGCTCCTGCCAAGTACATTGTCTGATGTTTCCAAGTAATATACAAACATTTTTGCAAAGGTTATCTCCAAGGACTTGTTTGCATAGGTACAAAACAAATGAGACTAGACAGTGTGTTTTGCTATGTTTCTCAACAGGTGATTGTTGATAATAAGTGTAAGACTGTTTAGACTGCACATTCAGGGCTGAGAATTCAAGCCATAGAAGGATAAACCTTGATCCACTTTTAGGTGTGGAGATCTCCATCCTGATTGTTTACTATCTCCACTTGTAAAATGCAATTGGAGGATTACTATGTGGAAAATATTAGGAACCTCATATTGCACTAAAGCTGAAGGTGAGGTTGGTAAATACTGAAGATTATACTGACCAAATGGGAGTCGTTTCCTTGTTAAATTAATTTATTGGCATTTCAGTGACAGCACACCTACTTTTTATTTCAAACCACATATTATTGCTTAGTGAGATCAAGGAACTACCGTGTCAGCACTTGCTTTAAGTTGTCGCTATCGTTATTAGAAATTCTACACCACATTCATAATTGTTCTTTTTCATGGTCAGTGGACTGGGCTGGCCAAGGATCAACTGGACAGGACCAGAGGCACACCAGCACATCCCCGGCTCATCGCTATTGACATTTCAGTGACAGCACACCTACGTTTTAATTCAAACCACACATTATTGCTTAGTGAGATCAAGGAACTACGGTTTCAGCACTTACTTTAAGTTGTCGCTATCATTATTAGAAGTTGTACACCACATTCATAATTGTTCTTTTTCATGGTCAGTGGACTGGGCTGGCCAAGGATCAACTGGACAGGACCAGGGGCACACCAACACATCCCCGGCTCATCAGCGGGCACATCCTCTGGATACCACTAGTGAGCAGGAGGAGGAGACCAAGCACCCAGCAGGGGTAGTGTGCCTACCCGGACATTACAATCTACTTCAACAGCCCAAATGGAGGCTGAGGAGGCTGAAGGGGGGGAGATCAAGAGGGACACCACCAGCCAGGGGGGTGATGAATGTGGGTCGGCCCCCGGCCCACAAGAACTGGAAATGGAGATGGAGTCCCCTGAGGCGGCCCCAACACCATCTGGGCTTGCCACCGTCCCCTCCCTAACCCCTTAAGCTCCATTCAATTGGGGCCTCCAGCTGCACCTCCTATCCCTCCAAGTGCCTGCCAAGAAGAGCTGAGGGAGACATCTGCACCCTGAGACCCCACATCTCTCATCTTCAACATAAACCCCTCCATTTGTGTTTGATCCTGTAGCTGCACCCCAGAGGGTGATGGAGACAGATGATGATGTCCGGTCTGTGTTCTTTTGGGGCTTGCAGGAGATCAGAGATGAGCGCTGTTTGTTCTGAGAGTCACAGTCCAGGTTTTTGGAAAACATCAAGGCCTCCATCACTTCCTTGGATGCAGCCATATTGTCTGTGTTGTCCCAAAGACCCAGAGAACTAGCCACTAATGACAGCCTAACGATAAAGCCGGCCGACAAATTAGGGGCGATTGTGATCCAGACATCAGAAGCATACGATCTTCAATGTCGACGCCTCCTACATGACCAAAGGAATTACGAGGTCCTAACTGAGGACCCTACAGAATCGCTAAGAATCAAGATTGCAAACATGGTAGAGGAAGCTCTCATGCATGATTGGATCTCGAGGAAAGAAGGGGAATTTCTCACCAGCAAAACCCCTAGGATCCCCTACTTTTACACTATTCCCAAGATCCACAAGAACCTGGAGAGACCACCTGGTCGCCCGATAGTATCTGGCATAGGGTCCATACTAGAACCCCTGTCCGAATTTGCAGATGCTTTCCTACGCCCCCTGGTACAGAAGACCGATACGTACCTCAAGGATACTAAAGATGTTTTACGACTTCTCCATGAGATCAACTTTGACCCAACCGAGAAACTATTGATGGGATTAGACGTAGAAAGCTTGTACACAAGCCTCCCCCAAGGAGAGACCCTGAGTATCATAGAAGATGTCCTTTTCTGAATAGATTGGGAATACCAAACACCCCGCAACATTGTCCTGGAATGCTGTAACCTAGCACTAACAAGGAACTTCTTTGAATATGAAAAAATGCTGTACCTCCAGAAGCATGGGACCAGCATGGGGAGCACCTTTGCCCCTAGCATAGCTGGTCTTTACGTTCACCACCTTGAAACACACAAAATCCTACATACCAGTAACCCTTTCCTGACTCACATAAAAATATGGAAACGGTATATAGACGATGTACTGGTCATATGGAAAGGAGACAAAGCAACTGCCAAGAGGTTCATGACCTGGCTCAATTTCCAAAATGACTATTTGAAATTCACCAATACCATTTCCAACAGGGAATTAGTATTTCTAGACCTGAACATTTACCCTGAGGACGGCACTCTAAAAACCACCACACACTTTAAAACAACCTTCAAAAACTGCCTCCTACTGTATAACAGTTTCCATCCACGTCACCTGCATGACAACCTCCCTTATGGCCAATTCCCTCGCCTCAGGAGGAACTGCACTGAGATCAGAGACTTCAAGGAACAAGCAGTTGATTTACAAAAGAAGCTGGAGAGACAGCAGTATCCACCCAGAGTGGTGGCAAAAGCCTTTAAGCGAGCAAGGAATAACAATAGGGATGCCCTTTTGGAACCGGCTCCACCGAAACAACAGGAAGAGAGACCTATATGCGTCACCACTTTCAACATCAGCTCCAATCAAGTCACAAAAATTGTCAACAAACATTGGCGTTTACTGAACTGTGGCCAACTAAATTTACCAAAACCTATGTCCTCCCATAGGAGAGGTAAGAGCATACGGGATATGGTAATCCATACTAGACCTCGAGAGACTCCACGAGCTGAAATGACAAACAATCTGTTACCACCAGTGAAGGGACACTATCCCTGCTGTCTCTGCAGCGTATAACACCTCACCAAGAAAAGTAAAAACATCACATTCACCAACCACACGGAGTGGGAACAATGCATTTTCACCAATTGCAACAGTAAAAATGTTGTTTACATGATAACATACCCATGTCAAATGGAATACATAGGTATGACTACACGCCCAGTGAAAATACGCATAGGGGAACATAAAAGTAACATCAAGTGCAAGAAAACCACCACAAAAATGGCCTCACATTTTTTGGAGGTCAATCACACTATTGAGGACATCCACTGGACAATTATTGCACAAGTAAATAACGAGAAATTTCTTTTTGAAAAAGAACAACGCTGGGTGTTCCGTTTGGGAACACACGTCACAGGCCTTAATGACGAAATTCCTACAATGAGACTCCAACACTGGTTCTGTACCACCTCAGTACCCCAGTGAATGAGCCTGTCAGCACCCCCTCCATCCTTACGCAAAAGATCGATTACGAGGGGCCCCGGGCTTTGATTAATTCTTCTTTTTTAGATGACCTTGGTCCAACCTACGACCAAAAGGCCCTTTTTTCACTCTGTTTCAAGACCCCGCAACAGAGAGGAGAGATTGGTTAGCCACACGTAACAAGAAGGAGAGAGTTTGGTTCAGGCATATGGGCTTAGCACCCCCCGTGCCGGACACAACAGTTTCCGCTCCCTCTACAACCTCTGACTTTTTCTGGCCGAAAGTACTGAGCCCCCCGCCCACTCGTTCCTCTCCCTGGGAATTACGAGGCAAGAGATATACACATATGCACTCCATTGACCGCTCCCATACTTACTCATAAACATGAGTAAATGAGTTACACAGTTATAAGACTCACGTGTAAAAATCCCTCGGAGTTTCCTAATCAGGAACAATAGCCATCCTATTTGCACATTCATACATATCAGCTTTTCGTATTTGGATGTCTCTGACACTTTGGCATAAACTAGCGAATACGGAAGTAACCTCTCCCGGTACAGGGAGAGTGTGTCATTCTAAGTGGCCATTTTTTAAACAGCCCCGCTCTAGTCTTTTCTAACACTTCTCACGCGCATACGCGGAAGTGCTGAATACAAATACGAGCTCCGGACACTGACTCAGTGTTCATCGGAGCCACGGCGAGGTAGTATCCTGGAGAGAGTGAGCAGCCTTGATGATGTGAGTTCGGCTCAGCCGGCCCCGCCCCCTTCCCCCTGGAATTTGAGCACTCATTCGGACATAACCCGGAGATTACACCGCTTATTACTAAAACCATTAATTTCTCTGCAGTGTTTGACTACAGGCGCTCCTCCCCTCCCGTGAAAAGTTCATGGGGCTATAGTACGGTATTATTAAACTACGCAATAATGTGTTTTTTCTCATTTTTACTTTAAGCAACATTTGACCATGATCACGTCTTCCAGCCAACAGAGTCGGATCAATTACACAGCCATTGATCGCATTAGAGTGTGTGCTTTATGTTTATTTGTTTTGTGTTGTGACGTCTAATATTGTCAATGTATGTCCCTCATGGGTAGCACGACACCCACCTAACATAGTAATTGCGGTGCACCCCAAGAAAAATATATCATTTCCCTTTCAGATTTCCACAAATATGGTGATATAATCTAAATGAATGTTATAGTACTGATGTTTAACAGTGTTCTTTTACCCTTCCAGATTGTTAATTTTGAAAAACCATACCAAAGGGGTATAGTATTGAATGCATGCTATTACACGCATGACTCTTGCTTAAATACCATAGCAGACCACATTGTTGTTCCATTGTAGGAGTGGCACAGGGATCCATACCGGTCCTGATGAGAAGCCAAGGCGATGGCTTTGAAACATGTTGACTAGCGAGGTGGGAGCCCATTGCAGCATATTACCTCCACTCCCCGGTTTTAATGCTACCAGCTAGGGAAAGTATTAAATAGTAGTTTTCCACACAGCCAGGTATCTTTTATACTTCACTAATCTTCACATTTGACCCTTCCACTCTCACACTAACAAGACACATAGTATATTCACTTCTAAGTGCTCTCGCGTCTTCGTAGGTCGTAGCACGCCCCGTCCCGCAGCGGGGCGGGAAGAACCCAATGATGACCTTTTGGTGGGTGAGGGTTATTTTAACAACACACTGTGTGTCCCTATACATCATTAGGGCACACACATCTTCCGCGAGGCGTGAGTAGAATATCTTGGAAGGATATATTTTTCACTCAGTTTGAGGTGGATTCTTTTTGGTTTTTATGACGTTTTGAGGAGGACGAGTCCACCCTCTACTTCTTTTTTCTACCTCTTCACTCCCTCCTTTTGTTTATTGGCCCCAAAGACCCACCCAGACCACTGTTGTTGTGTCCCCAAGTGTGTCTTCCCTCTCTGTTTCCCCTGCTACCCCTTGTATATTATCCTCCCATGTGGTGTCTGGTCCTGCATCAGCCAGTCACAATGAGTCCACATGTGCGGAGGATCTCAACATTTTCATTAAAGAGGACAGTAAGGATTGCCAGTGACTGTGTCATTCCAAGCCTGGACACTTATAGTAAAACTACATGTGGCTTGGGGGGGTCGGATGTTGTTTTTTACGTTGACCATGGACATTTATGTTAGAACAATGTTTTGACTGTGGACTTCATTTTATTTAGCCCTTGTACATATACTGGTGACTCTGCCGCTTCCTGATGTGTTTTTATTATGTTGCCCAGCGCCCTCCAAGTTCCCTCGCTTAATCTGCTGAAATATTTTTTTTCTTTCTCCATTTCCATTGGACAGTATTTATTAAAAAATATTTTTGAAGCATTTCTTTTTAATTTAAGATTTGGAGCTGAATATATAATAGTATTACAAATCATCTCTCTGTCTTGTGTTTTTCATAACATATGTTGGGTTCAAAGTGGTTACGTTTACATCTGAGGGTGTTTTGCTATACTTTCAACGTGATACCTTGTAACACGGATGGTTGTACAAATCAACATGTGGTACTCACACACATTTATAGTCACATATATGTTCTACAACAAGAGTAACCATTTGAACATAATCAAATATAAATTAACTCAGAATAAAAGTATTGAATGGTGAACATTATTACGTTTATTTACATATCGTTTGAGTGAATACATATTCATAGTTGTCACAGGGGATATCTCTTGCGACTATGCAAATGTGGGTGTGAGCATCACTGTGAGTTAGTGCACATTCTATGACTGTGCCAATGTGTGGATGTCATCTGCCTGTGCAGGTGGGTTAGTTTACTCAGCTGAGAAGGGTGGGGATTGTACAGGTAGGGGTGCCTGTACAGTTGGGGGGGGTGCCTGTACAGGTAGGATGGTACCTGTACTGTTGTGAGGTGCCTGTACTGGTGGGGGGTATCTGTACAGGTGGGGGGGGTGCCTGTACAGTTGAGGGGTACCTGTACAAGTGAGGGAGCTACCTGAGCAGGTGGGTGGGGGTGCCTGTACAGTTGGTGGTACAGATGGTAGGGTGGGGTTGGGTGCAGGTTGGTGTGTTAGGTTCCCTCCATGTGTTGACCGTGAAGGAAGACTTTGAAACATTTTCAACATGCCCTCCATTATCTTAATTGGCCAAGGAATGGTGTCTGTATACATCGTTTTTTGGTAATGGTGCATTCTTAACATGTCTTGGCACCATTTCATAATACTGTCCAAGGAGAGGTTTTGCTTGTCAATCATCTGAAGGATATCCTGTGGTGAGTATGAAATGTCCAACAGAGTTGCCCCTATTGCATGAATGTCCTGTCTCACATCAGAATGTTGTTGGAAAAAGATCTTCCTCCGTTGGCCAACATGAGAATCTGCCATGCCCCTCCGCATGGGACACCCTCTGATATGACCGTCAGATCCACCAGCACGGAGAGGGATGACATGTGGGAGGCTGTTGGGAGGAAATTCATGCCTAGGGGATACCTGCTCCTCACCTGGGGTTTCATGTTATGTTATGTTAAGTGGGAATTTGTATAGCGCACGTACACCGACAGGTCTCTTGGCGCTGGGGAGTCTAGATGGGGGAACAGTTAAGCAGAGTAGCATCTAATTGTAGGCCAAGGTAAACAACCAGGTCTTAAGTTGTTTCCTAAACCGAAGGTAATCGACCTCAAGCCTGAGGGAGATGGGAAGAGCATTCCAGAACTGTGGGCCCAAAAAAGAAAATCGGGTCCCACCAATGCGTTTAAGTCTGATTCTGGGCACCGTCAAAAAGTTCTGATGCATAGATCTCAGAGTGCGCTTGGGTAAATGCTTACTGAGTAGCGAGACTATGAATCTAGGGCCGGTTTCTTGGATAGCTTTAAAAAGAATACAGCCAGTTTTGAACATAGCTCGCTGCTCCACTGGGAGCCAGTGGAGATCTTTAAGCAAGGGGGTGATATGGCAACGTCTATCCTTAAGGTAGATGATCCTTGCTGCTTGATTCTGGATCATCTGAAGATGATGTCTCTGGAATTGTGGAAGGCCTAAGTAAAGGGCATTCCCATAATCAATTTTGGAAAGAATAAGAGCTATTGCAATTTGGGTAATAGCCTCTTTACTAAAGAAGCGTCTAATCTTACGCAATTTGCGAAGTTGGACTTCAGATGCTTGAGAGTAGGCCTGGGATGCACTGTTAGGAGAAGAGGGAGTAGGAGATTCAATACATCCACCTTGGGCGTGATTGCTGTGAGAAGGTGATGGTTATGTTGGGGAAGTGAACTCTGTGGCTAGCTGGCTAACTGCTGGGAGCAGGCAATCCTCAGAAGGGAAGTGGGCGGTACAATGCTTGGAGGAGGATCAAGGTCTCTACTTGGATTGCCCGCCCCCTCCAGGAGTGGATGGTTCAGCTTCATCAAGTGACTCATTGTTCCCAGCACCTGAAAGACAGAGGTTGCATGTAACAGCTCAAACTGTAGCATTGAGGTGTTCAATGAACAAGTCAAATGGAAAATCACACTCACCAAATCCAGCTACAGATGTGTGGCATTGATATCCCCCAGGATATTAGCTGCTGAACCTGGCTCCTTGATTGTATGGTGGAAGACATGATTCTCGATCCAACAGCTTCAGAAGGAAGTGACACCTTAATTAATATGTTCAGCATGAATAATAAGTTAACATGCAAAATAAAAACAGACATCACGGATTATGTTGGGAACATATCACACACCATCATTAGATACTTAGTAAAAGTGACTATATCTGCAAAAACTTTCACAATGAATTGGTAATTGAGAACACTTTGGGAAATAATACTTTACAACACTATATGGCACACTTACCTGATGGATGGATAGTAGTGATTCTGACTGCTGCAGTCAGAAGGTCTGAAGATTCCCTGGATGAGGTACTGATGGCAATGTTGATTAGTGAAGTACTCCTGACAGCAGCTGTAATATACAAAGGATGATGTGCATTATTTTATATTTATGTGTCATTAGTATATACTTTCAACACAGTGCTACTCCTCTTTAGATGAGACAATATAAGCAATTAGGAACACACTTTATTATTTCAAATTAATGTTGTCATACTTTCAATAGCCAACATGTTATGAAGTAGTATAGTCTTATGAACCATATCTGAACATATGGAGATGAGTGACAACAGGGACATTTGACACACACCACATACGGCTAACATGTCATCCAATATATTAGACTATGAGTGTTATATAAAATTATATGTAACTGTCCTTACCAGGCTCTACCATTCGCCTAGTGTGTGGTGCCTGACCATTTGTGACACCCGTACGTGGAGCAGAGGTCACTGTAGCATGTGTTGTTCTCACCAATGCCACAGGGCCTAAAAGGATGTGAGTATAATTTCATTATCATTTTAGTTGACACATGATAAAAACACTAGTTAAGATTACACGTGTGAAGAAAATGATGGAGTTTAGGAACAATATCTATAGGTTGTTTGATAATATTGTAGTACATGGAACCCATTTCTGGGCATATTTATGTACCAGTTTGTGCAGGTTGTAGTGGTTGATCGCCCCCATGATGTTGGCTTTCCAATCAAGTGCAGGAGCTTGTGCTCCAGTGGGTGGATTTACTCTGGATGTATGTGGAAATTGAATAAAGAAGTTAACATACAAATACAACAACAGATGATTGTGTACAACCTTTAACATAGTTACATGATTACATTTACAATGCAAAGATGTTTGCAAATTCATGCACAATTTCATGTGCCAGTTACAGAACTTCAGTGAAATCACCAGCAGATACTGTCAACTGTTTCTGAGGAAGAAATTGGAAAATTAAATTTGCAGTACTTAGGATTCTGGGACTTGTAGTGTAATGGACAAAATAAAACACATGAGAGTAGAATTCACCATGAATATTTGCACAAACTTGAAGTGACTTCCATAGTCACAATTGCACTGCATATTAAACATTTTTCTAATGATGTTATTGGGCCCAATTCACAAAAAGTCTTATGAGTCATGGCGGAGGTTCCGCACTTGTTGTGGAATTTCCTTACTGAAGTTTCTCCTTCCAGAGATTCCGCCACAAGTGTGGGGCCTCCGCTACGACTCCTGAAGTTCTTTGTCAATTGGGTCCATTGTTTAACCACCAGATCTTACCTGACACCACAATAAGGTCATCAGTCACAGGCAGCCCATGCAGCAGATGGGGTGCATGGTGGAGAGGATGTCCTTTTCAAGTGGTGTGAGACGGATTACAGATTGTCTACCATGGCGAGCTCTGGCCACCTATATCCTGCTGAACATCTACACCTGTCTCCTCTCATACTGCCACTTCATTTTGATGTCAGTGATGGTCCGGACATCCTCCCCAATGCACTAACTGCATTAGCCAGCTGCTGCCATAGGGCTGCCTTCTGTGTTCCACTGGTGAGGTATGGAGGTAGAACATGGAGCTTTTTGTAGTTCTTCACTACAAATTTCACTATCATTTGGGTTTCCTCCAAAATATTTCTTCCTCCTGACATTCAACATGCTATCACTTGGCACATGTGCAAGACAGGGCAAGGCGCAGAGTAGTTAGGTGAAGAATGTGTTTGGAAAAAACAGATCCTTGGATGTGTGCTGCTTTTATGTGGTTTGCAGTGCATGGGTTGCCGGTGGCATTAATTGTCTGCAGGTGTATAAATTACACTTTCCCTACCCCAAGTGCAGAGGTTCCTTCCTGAGTGTGGAGGTTCCGCCCCGAGTGCGGAGATTTCGCACTCACTGCGGAAACTCTTCACCGAGTGTGGAACTTCCGCAGGCGTAAAGATACTACTCATAAGTCCCTTTGTGAATATCGAACAGTAGTAAAGTTAGACTTTTGGTCTAACTTTACCTTTGTAACTGGGCCCTGGGTGTTTTGTTATGTACTGAGTCTGTTTGCTTTTTATAAGTAGAAGTGCTGTGGAAGTCTGCATGGGATTAGTAGCCTGGTTGTGGACAGAAAAACAGAGGCATTTATATTTCCTGTATTATGTGGTGCAGCCAATAGACATGCACAAGACACTGAGAACAACAGACATTTATTTTTTATTTATGAAGCTATCTGATCTAGTGAATGAACTGATGAAAAACCAGATGGTAGGCCCCCAACTGGATGCTCTAGTGGCATTGCAGCCCTTTCTAGTGTTGATTCCCATTCCATTAGAGCAACATGAGCATTTTTCTAGATCATAAGTGGCACCATATTTTGGAGAAGGTCAAGTGGGTGGAGAGAGGCAAATTTCTTAGGAATAACTTGTCTATAATTCCGACAGATCCATGCATGTTTTTACAGTTCAAGTTGGTGACTTATGGCCAGATGTACAAAGTATTTCACAGTCCACAGAATCGGGCTGTTTGCTATTGTAAAAATGGTTTTTCAAATGTACAAAATGGAAAATTCGATTAGGTATTTGGAAGGTGCATGTTTTGGGCATCCTCTCCAAATACGGAATCTATATGGTATGTATTACTATTTCGTGACTGAATTCCAGTCGCAAAACAGTAATATTGTACCACCAGTTTAAAAGTGGCGGTAACCCATTCCCTGGGAACCCCTTCCCCATTGAAAATATTTAGAAAAACATTTTTAAGAGCAGGTAGTGTTCTTACTGACCACTGCCTACTCTTAAAAAATGAAACTTCAAGGAAAGTTTCAGTTTTCTCTTTTTAAACACATCCCGTTTTCCTTTAAGGAGAACGGACTGCATTTAAAAAGAAAAAAAACAAAGATTGCTTTATTAAAAAGCAATCACAGACATTGTGGTCTGCTGACCCCTGCAGGCCACCATCCCTGTGATGGCTGCGATTCCTCATGGGTCGCAAATTGTGACTTACCTCATCAATATTCATGAGGTAGGTCGATTTGCCACCTACTAGGAATCGCAATTTGGGAATAAAAGTACTTCATACATTGGGAATACAGATTTCCTATTTGTAATTTGGAGATAATGGCCTAATCGCTAAACATCTTTTTCACCATTCAGGGCCTAATGCAGAACGAAGCCTTTGTAAAACACACACATGTGCCATCAGCTGTCATAATTGATATTTTGAAGAGTACAAGGTGATTCGTGATTTTTCCACATTGAGCAGAAGTCACACAAAAGCACTGTAATTGTACACCAATATTCTCTGGAATTCTGAATCCCACCCAAGAGAAGTGCAACTAAGATCTACATTTTGGGAGAAGAAGAATGGTATATGAACAGAAGGTAGGACAAATCTTTACAGGAAAAAATGTGAGTTTCCTCTTAGACCAAAGAAGGACACATGAACCAAGCCAATAAGAACAATTACATTGTGTATGATGTTGCAGTAGGCTTCTATATCAATATAAATATGGTCGGTAGGAGCTAAGAAATGTCACAATACATGTCAGCAAAGGGCAGTGATGATTACAACAATCGAGGAACCCTTATAGCTGCTGAGGTTGTTTATATCTGCCATCTGCCCTGATACAAATGCACCCATTAAAATATTTAACTGCCATTGTGTAGCAAAGGTTTCTATATGCTTGAGTTTTTATAACATTCCTAAAATGTACATTAAACATAATACTTTTATAGCAGTCCTTTATTTAATTAGTACCCACAGTACTTTGCTCAAAGCTTCTGAGATGAGCAGATACAGTTCTAATAAAGACGATTTTTACCAATGTTATGCGAGCATTTTATTATGCAAAGGGAAGTGAAGAGATCTTATCTCAGACGTTACCTCATGGGAAAATCAGGTGACAACAAATCTGATCAATATTTTATGATAATAAAGTCTTAATATGAGGCATTTCTGGAAATAGACCATTTTATATGTCAGTCATGTATTTCACACCAAACCTGACCTATTGTGATTATAAATCTACTTGAAGTAGGTTTCAGTATTGAAATACAGGGCATTATTCCATGGCAGAGAATGATTCATATTCAAATCAACGTTTATGATTTACAACTAAATATAAAAATATCCCTGCTACCTTCATTTTAGCATTTCAGGACATAGTGTGCGTGTGTCTTTAATTTTGTCTGTGATGGAAGTCAATTTTTTCATTTATAAAATAACTGTGACATATCCACACTTACTGAATGTCATGGTAATTTGTACCCTAGCTCGCAGTAAATTAATTTAAGGTCACTAGCATTTTATTTTCTTCCCGGTGGCAAAAGTTTGAAATATTTTAAAATCGTGCGAAACAGAAACTTCCTAAACACACTGCCTGCTTTGTTTGAACCGATAAACCTTGTCCAGGTGGCAAGGGAGAGGTGATATCCATCCAAGCATGGTTTGGCTTAATAATTCTGCTCGGCCTGCAGAAACCAAGCCTGGCCATCCACAATGACAGTGATAAACATGTGGAGACTAATGCCCTGATTACCAGTGTCCTGGAAAATGAACACATTTTCTCCTCCCTCGAAGTTTACAATACCGGGGGCTCCAGTACCTCCAGGGGTGGGGAATCAAAGTTCATTATGAGTTGGGTCCTGTCAAAATTGAGGAATTACCACGAGAATCGGTAATTTCCGTCTGATTTTCCTGGCAATTTATTATTTCCCCATACATTTATAGGGAGATTTCATCTGTTTTCAACAGTTGAAATCTCCATGTGAACGTTTAAAAAACCTATAATTTCAATGGGGTCAGTAAGTGCTCTTACTGTTCCCATCGGAATCCCGAGGCTAGTAGCAGCTCGTGGAGGGAGTGCCGCGGGGCGGTGGGGCGGGGGAGGAGCAGGGTGGGGGGTAGTAAACTACAGCATACGGCCGAACAGAGGTAAGTAAACAAATAAATAAATAAAACGAATTTCATTGCGCGCGCTGCATTGCCAAATGCGATGCAGTGCGCGCAACGAAATTCGTTTTATTTATTTATTTGTTTACTTACCTCTGTTCGGCCGTATGCTGCAGTTTACTACCCCCCACCCTGCTCCTCCCCCGCCCCACGGCACTACCTCCACGAGCCGCTACTGCCCGAGGCCACTTATAAGGAGAGCCAAATGCTTAATTCGAGTTTGGTGGATATGGGACAGTCCTTTTAGAGGCATCTGCCTATTATGGCAGACACTGGTGCATTTTCATAGCATAGAGAAATAGCAGTTTAAAAGCCCAGCACAATCATACCATACCCGTTAGCTACTCCCTACATCATTCACCAGCATCCCATAGTATATTCCCTTTCCTTTAGTGTGGAAAGTTGACATGGCTCGCACAATTTGTCCCCTCAATTCAGTCACTTTCTGAAGTCCCTGTTTAGTGATTTTGTTAGGGTAGTTTGTTCTTATATTTTTCACATGTTTCCTAGTACTTAAAAGAAATAAGTGCCAGGTCCCTTGTCCACTGCAGCTTGCACCACCCATTGCATTACTAATGACAATGCAGACTTTTGATATATTAAAAAACTAATACTGGACCACCCAAGCTATTTGTAATAGCTTTGGGTGGCAGGTATTAGTCATTTTTAATTTATGTAGAATTATTAAACAACTGTTGCTGTGCTCAACACAAAATTAGGCAAACAGTGCCAGATGTGGCTGGCTGCCATAAGTCCCGGTGTTGACAATTAAGTGCTGGTGCTGAGCACCGGAAACCACCGGCTCAAATTAAGCAAGAGCATTGTGCTCTCGCTTGTTCAAAGCAGAGCACAAGTTGCTTTTAAACACAGGGAGCTGCATGTTAGCAGCTCCCTATGTGTAAAAGCAATGCCAGCTCCCACATGGAGCCAGAAGGGACCACAGGGGCCTTCAGGTTCCCCATCGGTCCCCATCAGTGGCAGTGGGTGACCTGGGTGGGACCAGGGCACCCACACAAGATGCCGGGCCCCGGGGGGTGGAGTCCCCGGGGCGAAATAGCCCAGGAGGGGGCCCGCATGGCTGAAATTGGCTCAAGAGGGGCGTCGCTCAGCCCCCCTCCCTTTAAATTATATATATATATATATATAAAAAAAAGAAAAGACCGGACCCCGGGGGATGAGGTGGCTCCCCTCACCCAATAAAAAAAGGCCTGGCCCTGGGGCCGGTGGGGTCCCCGGGGCCAAAAATAGCAGAGGGAAAGGGGGCCACGCAGCCCCCCTCCCTTTTAAAATTTAGAGAAAAGATTTTAAAATCTCCGGCAAGTCGCCGGAGGCCATGCCCCCTTCACCATCAGTGCAAATGCGCCTGGCACAGTGGTGGTTGGGGGATGAAGTCACCTTGGATGCTGAGGGTCCTTGGGGTCCAGGAACTCCTTCTGTTACCTCCAGTAAGTCCGAGACAGTGGGATTACTGAGAGGACTTGGAAGCCAAACCCCCTTTCTCCACCACTCTGCAAACGCGCCTCCTGGCCTGCTTCTGGTTGGAGAATGAATTCCACTTTACTCCTGAGGGCCTCAGGACTAAAGTGAACTTCTTCCCAAAAAAGTGTGTGCCAGGAGGCACGTTTGCAGAGTGGTCAAGAAAGGGGGCGTGGCCTCCGACAACCTGTCAGCAATACTGCTGTGTGGGACTTATTGGAGGTGACAGGAGGGGTAGTTGGCCACCAAGGACGTGTCCTTTGGGGCCAACTGCCCCTCTGTTACCTTCAGTAAGTCATACACAGCAGGATTGCTAAGAGGTCTTCGGAGGCCTTGCCCCTTTTTTCCACCTCTCTGCAAACGCACCTCCTGGTGCACTGCTGGTTGAGGCATGAAGTCCACTTTACTGCTGAGGGACCTTGGGGGCCAAGAAGCCCTCCTGGTAAATCCTGTTAGTCAAACACAGCGGGATTCCTGAGCGCTGGTTGGAGGCCCAGCCTCCTTTCTCCACCATTGTGCAAACGTGACTACTACTTAAAAAGCCATAGAAATTCACTGAAAAAAAGCAAAGGTTACAGGGATGTTATAGTTAGGAAATGGAATTTAAAAAATCCTTAGAAATTCACTGAAAAAACCAAAGGTTACAGAGACGTTATATTTAGGCTCAGGTTTCACTCATGCAAAACCAGTGAACTTCAGCCGATATAGTTAACTAAGCTAACTATAACTCACGCCCCTGCAATGCACTGCTTATGACCTCACATATTACATCACTCATGACATGGTCAGGGACATCACTGATGACATCTCAAATGACATCACTGATGATATCATACAGAAAATGACTAACGCATCCACTCACACCCCCATAGAACATTTCATGCACCCACTTCTACATAACCATTCACAAACCCATCCACAGACCCATACCAGTACTTGCACACCCACTCACTGATTCATAGATCTACACACACATCCACTCACTCACCTATACAGCCATTTATACATCCCCTCACTCACTAATACAGCCACTGACATATCCACTCATATACCCATACAGCCACTCACACACTGAGTCAGCCATCAATAGAGATACTCACACAGCTAGTCACTCAACCATACTGTCAATCACACAGCCACTTACTCACCCATACAGTTACACACACACTTACTTACTCATACATATACTAACACATACTCACTCACCTACACAGTTACTGACACAAGCACACACTCACCCATACAGCCACTCTCACATTCACGTACTCACCCATACAGTCACTTGTATACCCCATCACTCACCTATACTGCCTTTCACATACCCAGTTACTCACCCATATACCACTTACACATCCACTCACTCATCATCAATAAACTTTATTCAGTTGTTTTTTATTTTTTTCTTAAACCATCAAAGTATACAAAAAAATCCATAAATGTCTCAATCTTAAAAACATCCACTCACTCACCCATACAGCCATACACACACTGGTTTTTTCAGTGAATAAATATATATATATGTATATATATATATATATATATATATATATATATTATCTACTGGCGGTCGCCAGTAGATAGTTATAGTTAGGACCTATTTTCCATAGGAAATCCGCGACATTCTATTTGAAATAACTCTTGCGTCGGTTGACGAATCTTCGCGAAATTTTCAAACTTTATGGCCCGCTCCGGTCCGCTCCTACCCTGAAAGTCTCAGGGTGATTCGTCAAGCGGGGGCCAAGAAAAAAGGGGGGTCCCAAAACGTGTTTTCCCCATTCATTTTCCCATAGGAAACTTTAGACACGGCTACAGCCCGAACTGCTGAACGGAATTACACCAAATTTGGCAAAGAGGTAGTTCTTGGTTCAGAAAGAACCCTTTTTGTTAAATGGTGTAAATCCGTTCAGTAGTTGCGGAGAAATTAAAAAAATAAGAGTCAAAAAATAAATTTCCCATAGGAAACTTTATGCAAGGCTACAGCCCGAACTGCTGAACGGAATTACACCAAATTTGGCAAAGAGGTAGTTCTTGGTTCAAAAAGAACCCTTTTTGTTAAATGGTGTAAATCCGTTCAGTAGTTGCTGAGAAAATCAAAAGTAAAAACACATATATATCTGGGCGGAGCCTAACCACACATGTCATCGTGAGATCTGATTGGCTGTCAGCACTTCATCCTGGAATTGCTGGCAGCCATCTTGGGACCAATATAAATGATAGTACCCCATTGAAATGCATTGTAGTGAATCGAAGATTTTGAGGGTTACCAAAAGGAGAACTATAAAGGGTGATAACAGACTTTAGTTACATTAGAATTCATTTGTTGATGGTACCATACTAATTTCAGGAATTGTGGTGTGTTCTAAGGTGATTTTACCCTGTGAAAAACCTTCTGCTGGGATATCATGAATCATGTTTGAGAGAAAACTATTTTCACATGCTTGTCCCATACAGTTTTGGAAGGTGCCCCAGAAGCTAAAATGAGAGCATATTTTCTGTAAATTCACATTATCTTTCTCAGTCATGTGAGAATGAAGTCTGACATTCTCAGTAAAACATGTACATCCAACAAGGGCAGAGACTGTCAGTTGATTCCTTTGTGTTCTACTGCAGCTTCCCAGAGTGTTCTAAAGAACAACTAGAGTGCTAACAGCCTTACTTATGACAAAAGTATGGCACACCTGAAGCCATCTTGATTGGAATAAACTGGTAACACTTAAAACATTTAATTTAAAAAGGAACAAAATGATGGGGTTCATCTTGTCATAGAAATTATGGTTAGTGCTCTGGAAAGAAAAATTAGGACATGTTTCAAGTGTGATCTCAAATATCTTCCTGTTATATTTCAACAGGAGCAGCCTGTCAGTTGATGCCTTTGTGTTCTACTGCAGCTTCCCAGAGTGTTCTAAAGAACAACTAGAGTGCTAACAGCCTTACTTATGACAAAAGTATGGCACACCTGAAGCCATCTTGATTGGAATAAACTGGTAACACTTAAAACATTTAATTTAAAAAGGAACAAAATGATGGGGTTCATTTTGTCATAGAAATTATGGTTAGTGCTGTAGAAAGAAAATTTAGGACATGTTTCAAGTGTGATCTCAAATATCTTCCTGTTATATTTCAACAGGAGCAGCCTGTCAGTTGATGCCTTTGTGTTCTACTGCAGCTTCCCAGAGTGTTCTAAAGAACAACTAGAGCGCTAACAGTCTTACTTATGACAAAAGTATGGCCACACCTGAAGCCATCTTGATTGGAATAAACTGGTAACACTTAAAACATTTAATTTAAAAGGAACAAAATGAGGGGGTTCATTTTGCCATAGAAATTATGGTTAGTGCTGTAGAAAGAAAAATTAGGACATGTTTTAAGTGAGATCTCAAATATCTTCCTGTTATATTTCAACAGGAGCAGCCTGCCAGTTGATGCCTTTGTGTTCTACTGCAGCTTCCCAGAGTGTTCTAAAGAACAACTAGAGTGCTAACAGCCTTACTTATGACAAAAGTATGGCACACCTGAAGCCATCTTGATTGGAATAAACTGGTAACACTTAAAACATTTAATTTAAAAAGGAACAAAATGAGGGGGTTCATTTTGCCATAGAAATTATGGTTAGTGCTGCAAAAGAAAATTTAGTGCATGTTTTAAGTGAGATCTCAAATCCTCTACTATTTCATTAGAAAATTCTGACATGCAGACTGAAACAATCACTTTCAATACCAGCAGTAGACTTCCAGTTAACTCCTTGGTGAGCAGTAGCTTTACTACAGTGATCTAATGAACAACTAGAGTAATAACATTCTGAATTTATGGCAAATGTGTGACACATCTGAATGCCTTCTTGATGGAATCAAAGTAAAAAACTGAAAGCATTTCCTACTGAGGAGACTGCAGTAAATGAGGAAATTAGGAAACTTCATAACAAAGAAGTCTTCCAAGATGGCCACCAGTGAAAAAAGAGCCCAAATGTAGCACAAATATTACCCAGATGTAGCCCACATATAGCCCAATGACAAAAGTGTGCAAAACACTTTTTATTTTTAGTTTTTTTGCATTTTTTTGTAGTGCAGACTGGTCAGGTATTGGAGCGTTGCATCTTAAAACATGAACCCCCTACACTACAAAAACACCACTGCACTACCCTAAACCCTAAAACACTACCCCAGCACGACCCCCTACACTACACAAGCACCACTGCACTATCCTAAACCCTAAAACACTACCCCAGCATGACCCCCTACACTACACAAACACCACTGCACTACCCTAAACCCTAAAACACTACCCCAATACCACTGCACTAACCTAAATCCTAAAACACTAACCCCAGCACGACCCCTACACTACCCAAACACCACTGCACTACCCTAAAACATGACCCCCTACACTACACAAACACCACTGCACTACCCTAAACCCTAAAACACTACCCCAACACCACTGCACTAACCTAAATCCTAAAACACTACCCCCAGCACGACCCCCTACACTACCCAAACACCACTGCACTACCCTAAAACATGACCCCCTACACTACACAAACACCACTGCACTACCCTAAACCCTAAAACACTACCCCAGCACGACCCCCTACACTACACAAGCACCACTGCACTACCCTAAAACCTAAAACACTACCCCCAGCACGACCCCCTACATTACACAAACACCACTGCACTACCTTAAACCCTAAAACACTACCCCCAACACGACCCCCTACACTACCCAAACACCACTGCACTAACCTAAATCCTAAAACACTACCCCCAGCACGACCCCCTACACTACCCAAACACCACTGCACTACCCTAAAACATGACCCCCTACACTACACAAACACCACTGCACTACCCTAAACCCTAAAACACTACCCCCAGCACGACCCCCTACACTACACAAGCACCACTGCACTACCCTAAACCCTAAAACACTACCCCCAGCACGACCCCCTACACTGCCCGAACACCACTGCACTGCCCTAAACCCTGAAACACCAGCCCCTGCACGACCCCCTACACTGCCCGAACACCACTGCAATGCCCTAAACCCTGAAACACATACCCTAGCACGACCCCCTACACTGCCCGAACACCACTGCACTGCCCTAAACCCTGAAACACCACCCCCTTCACGACCCCCTACACTGCCCGAACACCACTGCACTGCCCTAAACCCTGAAACACCACCCCCAGCATGACCCCTACACTGCCCGAACACCACTGCACTGCCCTAAACCCTGAAACACTACCCCCAGCAAGACCTCCTACACTGCCCGAACACCACTGCACTGCCCTAAACCCTGAAACATCACCCCCAGCAAGACCCCCTACACTGCCCAAACACCACTGCCCTAAACCCTGAAACACCACCCCCAGCACGACCCCCTACACTGCCCGAACACCACTGCACTGCCCTAAACCCTGAAACACCACCCCCAGCACGACCCCTACACTGCCCGAACACCACTGCACTGCCCTAAACCCTGAAACACCATCCCCAGCACGACCCCCTACACTGCACGAACACCACTGCACTGCCCTAAACCCTGAAACACTACCCCCAGCAAGACCCCCTACACTGCCCGAACACCACTGCACTGCCCTAAACCCTGAAACACCACCCCCAGCAAGACCCCCTACACTGCCCGAACACCACTGCCCTAAACCCTGAAACACCACCCCCAGCAAGACCCCCTACACTGCCCGAACACCACTGCACTGCCCTAAACCCTGAAACACCAGCCCCAGCACGACCCCTACACTGCCCGAACACCACTGCACTGCCCTAAACCCTGAAACACCACCCCCTGCACGACCCCCTACACTGCCCGAACACCACTGCACTGCCCTAAACCCTGAAACACCACCCCCAGCACGACCCCTACACTGCCCGAACACCACTGCACTGCCCTAAACCCTGAAACACCACCCCCTGCACGATCCCCTACACTGCCCGAACACTACTGCACTGCCCTAAACCCTGAAACACCACCCCCAGCACGACCCCCTACACTGCACGAACACCACTGCACTGCCCTAAACCCCGAAACACTACCCCCAGCAAGACCCCCTACACTGCCCGAACACCACTGCCCTAAACCCTGAAACACCACCCCCAGCAAGACCCCCTACACTGCCCGTACACCACTGCACTGCCCTAAACCCTGAAACACCACCCCCAGCATGACCCCCTACACTGCCCGAACACCACTGCACTGCCCTAAACCCTGAAACACCACCCCCAGCACGACCCCCTACACTACACAAGCACCACTGCACTACCCTAAAACCTAAAACACTACCCCCAGCACGACCCCCTACATTACACAAACACCACTGCACTACCTTAAACCCTAAAACACTACCCCCAACACGACCCCTACACTACCCAAACACCACTGCACTAACCTAAATCCTAAAACACTACCCCCAGCACGACCCCCTACACTACCCAAACACCACTGCACTACCCTAAAACATGACCCCTACACTACACAAACACCACTGCACTACCCTAAACCCTAAAACACTACCCCCAGCACGACCCCCTACACTACACAAGCACCACTGCACTACCCTAAACCCTAAAACACTACCCCCAGCATGACCCCCTACACTGCCCGAACACCACTGCACTGCCCTAAACCCTGAAACACCAGCCCCTGCACGACCCCCTACACTGCCCGAACACCACTGCAATGCCCTAAACCCTGAAACACATACCCTAGCACGATCCCCTACACTGCCCGAACACCACTGCACTGCCCTAAACCCTGAAACACCACCCCCTTCACGACCCCCTACACTGCCCGAACACCACTGCACTGCCCTAAACCCTGAAACACCACCCCCAGCATGACCCCTACACTGCCCGAACACCACTGCACTGCCCTAAACCCTGAAACACTACCCCCAGCAAGACCTCCTACACTGCCCGAACACCACTGCACTGCCCTAAACCTTGAAACATCACCCCCAGCAAGACCCCCTACACTGCCCAAACACCACTGCCCTAAACCCTGAAACACCACCCCCAGCACGACCCCCTACACTGCCCGAACACCACTGCACTGCCCTAAACCCTGAAACACCACCCCCAGCACGACCCCCTACACTGCCCGAACACCACTGCACTGCCCTAAACCCTGAAACACCATCCCCAGCACGACCCCCTACACTGCACCAACACCACTGCACTGCCCTAAACCCTGAAACACTACCCCCAGCAAGACCCCTACACTGCCCGAACACCACTGCACTGCCCTAAACCCTGAAACACCACCCCCAGCAAGACCCCCTACACTGCCCGAACACCACTGCCCTAAACCCTGAAACACCACCCCCAGCAAGACCCCCTACACTGCCCGAACACCACTGCACTGCCCTAAACCCTGAAACACCAGCCCCAGCACGACCCCTACACTGCCCGAACACCACTGCACTGCCCTAAACCCTGAAACACCACCCCTGCACGACCCCCTACACTGCCCGAACACCACTGCACTGCCCTAAACCCTGAAACACCACCCCCAGCACGACCCCCTACACTGCCCGAACACCACTGCACTGCCCTAAACCCTGAAACACCACCCCTGCACGATCCCCTACACTGCCCGAACACTACTGCACTGCCCTAAACCCTGAAACACCACCCCCAGCACGATCCCCTACACTGCACGAACACCACTGCACTGCCCTAAACCCCGAAACACTACCCCCAGCAAGACCCCTACACTGCCCGAACACCACTGCCCTAAACCCTGAAACACCACCCCCAGCAAGACCCCCTACACTGCCCGTACACCACTGCACTGCCCTAAACCCTGAAACACCACCCCCAGCATGACCCCTACACTGCCCGAACACCACTGCACTGCCCTAAACCCTGAAACACCACCCCCAGCACGACCCCCTACACTGCCCGAACACCACTGCACTGCCCTAAACCATGAAACACCACCCCCAGCACGACCCCCTACACTGCCCGAACACCACTGCACTGCCCTAAACCCTGAAACACCAGCCCCAGCACAACCCCGTACACTGCCCGAACACCACTGCACTGCCCTAAACCCTGAAACACCAGCCCCAGCACGACCGCCTACACTGCCCAAAAACCACTGCACTGCCCTAAACCCTGAAACACCAGCCCCAGCACGACCCCCTACACTGCCCGAACACCACTGCACTGCCCTAAACCCTGAAACACTAGCCCCAGCAAGACCCCCTACACTGCCCAAACACCACTGCACTGCCCTAAACCCTGAAACACCACCCCCTGCACGACCCCCTACACTGCCCAAACACCACTGCACTGCCCTAAACCCTGAAACACCACCCCCTGCACGACCCCCTACACTGCCCGAACACCACTGCACTGCCCTAAACCCTGAAACACCACCCCTCAGCACGACACCCTACACTGCCCGAACATCACTGCACTGCCCTAAACCCTGAAACAACACCCCCAGCACGACCCCCTACACTGCCCAAAGACCACTGCACTGCCCTAAACCCTGAAACACCACCCCCTGCACGACCTCCTACACTGCCGGAACACCACTGCACTGCCTTAAACCCTGAAACACCACCCCCAGCACGACCCTCTACACTGCCCGAACACCACTGCACTGCCCTAAACCCTGAAACATCAACCCCAGCAAGACCCCCTACACTGCCTGAACACCACTGCCCTAAACCCTGAAACACCACCCCCTACACTGCACGAACACCACTGCACTGCCCTAATCCCTGAAACACCACCTCCAGCAAAACCCCTACACTGCCTGAACACCGTTGCTCTGCCCTAAATCCTGAAACACTAGCCCCAGCATGACCCCTACACTGCCCAAACACCACTGCACTGCCCTAAACCCTGAAACACCACCCCCAGCACGACCCCCTACACTGCTCGAACACCACTGCACTGCCCTAAACCCTGAAACACCAGCCCCAGCAAGACCCCCTACACTGCCCGAACACCACTGCACTGCCCTAGACTCTGAAACACCAGCCCCAGCAAGACCCCTACACTGCCCGAACACCACTGCACTGCCCTAAACCCTGAAACACCAGCCCCAGCACAACCCCTACACTGCCCGAACACCACTGCACTGCCCTAAACCCTGAAACACCAGCCCCAGCACGACCCCCTACACTGCCCGAACACCACTGTACTGCCCTAAACCCTGAAACACCAGCCCCAGCACAACCCCCTACACTGCCCGAACACCACTGCACTGCCCTAAACCCTGAAACACCACCCCCTGCAGCACCCCCTACACTGCCCGAACACCACTGCACTGCCCTAAACCCTGAAACACCACCCCTGCACCGCCCCCTACACTGCCCGAACACCACTGCACTGCCCTAAACCCTGAAACACCACCCCAGCACGACCCCCTTTACTGCTCGAACACCACTGCACTGCCCCAAACCCTGAAACACCACCCCCAGCACGACCCCCTACACTGCCCGAACACCACTGCCCTAAACCCTGAAACACCACCCCCTGCACGACCCCCTACACTGCCCGAACACCACTGCACTGCCCTAAACCCTGAAACACCACCCCTACACTGCCCGAACACCACTGCACTGCCCTAAACCCTAAAACACCAACCCCAGCATTACCCCCTACACTGCCCAAACACCACTGCACTGCCCTAAACCCTAGAACACTACCCCCAGCACGACCCCCTACACTACCCAAACACCACTGCACTACCTTAAACCCTAAAATACTACCCCCAGCACAACCCCTACACTACCCAAACACGACTGCACTGCCCTAAACCCTCAAACACTCCCCCAGCACGGCCCCCTACACTACCCGAACACCACTGCACTGCCCTAAACCCTAAAACACTCCCCCAGCACGACCCCTACACTACCCGAACACCACTGCACTGCCCTAAACCCTAAAACACTCCCCCAGCACGACCCCCTACACTACCCAAACACCACTGCACTGCCCTAAACCCTAAAACACTACCTTCCGCATGACACCCTACACTACCCAAACACCAATGCACTACCCTAATCCCTAAAACACTACCCCCCGCATGACCCCCTACACTACCCTAAACCCTAAAACACTACCCCCGCACGACTCCCTACACTACCCAAAGACCACTGCACTACCCTAAACCCTAAAACACTACCCCCTACACTACACAAACACCACTGCACTACCCTAAACCCTAAAACACTACCCCCAGCAGTACCCCTACACTACCCAAACACCACTGCACTAACCTAAACCCTAAAACACTACCCCCAGCAGTACCCCCTACACTACCCAAACACCACTGCACTACCCTAAATCACTACCCCCAGCACGACCCCCTACACTACCCAAGCACCACTGCACTACCCTAAACCCTAAAACACTACCCCCAGCATGACCCCTACACTACCCAAACACCACTGCACTACCCTAAACCCTAAAACACTCCCCCAGCACGACTCCCTACACTACACAAACACCACTGCACTACCCTAAACCCTAAATCTACCCCCAGCATGACCCCCTACACTACACAAACACCACTGCACTACCCTAAACCCTAAAACACTACCCCCAGCACGACCCTCTTCACTACCTAAACACAACTGCACAATTTGTTACAGGCGTTGCAACGCAGGCCTGTGGTGCTTACTGGAAGTACCTAGTGGGCTAGTTGGGCCCCAGGGACCCTCAGGATTCAAGGTGACCTAATCCCCAACTTAAAACGCGCCACGGGCGCGTTTGCACAGTGGTGAAGGGAGGGGCGGGGCCTCAGGTGACATGTGCGCAAACACGCCCTGTGGTGCGTTTTAAGTTGGGGAATTAATTCCCTTTGAATCCTGAGGGACCCTGGGGGCCAGCTAGCCCACCAGGTACCTTCAGTAAGCACAACAGAGTTGCGTTGCAGAGAGGTGAAAAAGGTGCGTGGCCTCGGAACGCCTCTCTGCAACTCAGCTCTGTGGTCCTAACTGTAGGTACCTGGGGGCTAGTTGGGCCCCAGGGACCCTCAGAATTCAAGGGGACTTAATCCCGCAACTTAAAACGCGCCACGGGGTGGGTTTGCACACATGTCACCTCAGGCCCACCCTCCCTTCACCACTGTGCAAACGCGCCCTGTAGCGCTTTTAAGAGGTAGTTTTAATCCCCCTGCCCTATTATGTACTAGGGACTTGCAGAGGAGGTCATGCTAATCACAGGGGTACCCCAACGCATAGTGTTCCCTAGTGTATGTAGGTGTTTTCACTGTATTCTAAGTGTCTTTTAGCATAGCACTGGCTCTGGTTAGTCAGAGTCAGTTACCACCAGTACCCGTCTGAAAAAGTTGTGGGCACAGGATGATTTTGCAACAAGGCCTCTTTCTGCTCCTCTGTTGGTTCTTTCTGCACATCTTTTGCTTCTTTCTGTGCGTTTTTCTTCTTTCTTCACATGTCCTACCTCTGTAGGCATAGTTAGAAACTAGCATTTAAAAAACCTTTGAAATTCACTTAAAAAATCATAGGTTTCAGGCACGTTATAGTTAGAAATTAGCATTTAAAAACCTTTGAAATTCACTGAAAAAACCATAGGTTTCAGACACGTTATAGTGAGAAATTAGCATTTAAAAAACCTTTGAAATTCACTGAAAAACCATAGGTTTTAGGGACAGTTATAGTTAGTTGGACATTTCACTCGTACAAAACCATAGAAATTCCCCCGTTATAGTTAGTTCAGCTAACTATAACTCGCGCCCGCAATGCACTGCTGATGACGTCACATATTACATCACTCATGACATGGTCAGTGACATCTCTGATGACTCACTGATGACATCTCAAATGACATCACTGATGACATCATCCATGTGATAATTTCATGCATCTTCTCACACCCTAATATAACTTTTGATACACCCACTCTAAATTACAGACTGCCATTCTCAAAACCATAGACACTCCAACACCAAAAACTACATACCCACTCACTGATTCTTAGGTCTACACACACATCCACTCACTCACCCGTACAGTCACTCATACTTAGTCACTCAGTACAGGACTATCATATGCACTCATACACCTATATAAACACTCACACACCGCCACTCATCCATAGAGGTACTCACACACCTAGTCAGTCATGCAAAAAACTTAATCACACACCCATTTACTCACCTATACAGTTATACACACACCAGCTCACTTACTCATACAAATACTAGCACATTCTTACGCTCTTATACAATCACTGCTACAAGTACACACTCATCCATACAGCCACTCTCACAATCACACACTCTCACTTATAGCCATTTATATACTCCAACACACATATATACTGCCTTTCACATATGTAGTTACTCACACATGTACCACTGAGATATACATTCAATCACTAACACACCCATACACACACTCACCCACCCATACAGTCCATCACAGATGCACTCTTGAAACCATGCACCCAGTGAATCACCAACTCACACATCTATGCACAGAGTCACACACACCCCACCCACACAAACACTCAGGCACCCATACAGATACTCAGACAATCAATCAATAACCCATGTAGACACTCATGTAGCTATTCAGAAAGCCATGCAGCCGCTTACAAACCAACAGACAGACGGATACAGACATTCACACAGTTTAGTCACTAACCCATGCATTCAGTAAGATACATTTAATCACTCACTTGTAGAGTCAGTCACTCACGTACTAAATCATCCATTCAGACACTTATACACCCACTCATTCTTCAATACGCCTTTCCCTATATATATTAAACATATTTAAACTTTACAGAAACACACAGTCACTGGATGATGTCATCAGTGATGTCATCAGTGATGTCATTTGAGATGTCATCAGTGATGTCCCTGACCATGTCATGAGTGATGTAATATGTGACGTCATCAGCAGTGCATTGCGGGGGCACGAGTTATAGTTAGCTGAACTAACTATAACGGGGGAATTTCTATGGTTTTGTACGAGTGAAATGTCCAACTAACTATAACTGTCCCTAAAACCTATGGTTTTTTCAGTGAATATATATATACACAAGTCCACACATACCTCCAAGGGCGGGGCGCACTCACTGGTCGGCGTACTCCAGGTTAGAGAAGCATAGGCACACTCACCGTCAGCAGTGGCCTGATGCGTTTCGGGCATCCGCCCTTCCTCATAGGCTCTCTGCTCCCAAATGACTGCTAACAAACAGACCATCCAGTCTTTCTCCCATATTTATTTCCATAATCAATCTCAGGCGAGTACCTTTATCAATATTGCATTGTGGGGCTGGAAGTCCGTAAATAAAACCCAAGTGGGCTGGTAGCAGTACATCAGGGAAACTAATTGGCGCATGGCTGATTGAGGGAAGATATAAAGGGCACACCCGCGATGTTGAATATTTTCCCTGATGTACTGCTACCAGCCCACTTGGGTTTTATTTACGGACTTCCAGCCCCAGACTGGATGGTCTGTTTGTTAGCAGTCATTTGGGAGCAGAGAGCCTATGAGGAAGGGCGGATGCCCGAAACGCGTCAGATATATAATAGATATATATATATATATATTAGAGATATATAGCGTATATATATATATCTATATATATATATAATATATATATATATAGATATATATATATACGCTATATAATAGGACTTTTGAACTCTGATTTGAACTGTGTCATTTTTGAGCATGCAATATAATTTGCCCAGTTTTTCCCTACACAAATCAGATGTAATGTTTTGGTTGCCCCCTTTAACTTGAATTTACCACGTGAATTCATGCTGTAGTATATGATTCACTATGACAGGTGAAAATGTTAACAAGCAAAGGCTTGAAGATTTATTTTCCGCATATATATACATTATGTTTTCTTTAAACACCTTTATATTTTCAGACTAAAAAGTAGTAGTGTGCTTCCTTTTCTATGTGTGTTTGGGGATACCTATAAATTGTTGGTGAGCGTCACATCAGGTAGGTCAAGGCACTGCATTCTAAAAGAAATATGGATGGTAATTGATTTTTACAATTACCATCCACAAGGTTGTTACATTGGAAGGGTGGAACCACTCGCCCAGCATCAGGAGCCGCAGTTGGATACCAGTAATTATTAGTTGGAGTTGACAGGGAAAAGAGGTACCCCGTACAAATCAGGACACTTTACTTGCCACCTGACAAGCAATCCATTCATAATCAAGGGGTGGACGGATGCTCAGTATATTTGTTTGCCCTGCTTTTGGAAAATGTATTTGCCCTAAAAGACCCACAACAACAATGCCTTTACCGTTCAAACTAACAGGACATTTCAATACAACAGTATTGTGACTAACAGCAGATAAAAAAAAATCAGATTCAGGAAAAGTATGGTGTGGCATCAGAGCAGGTCTTATTTAAGGTATCCCCCAACTGAAACTGCAGGGTACCGAGAAAATGTAAATGCATTCTATTATGTTTATTTGGAGCACTGTCCTGTCATTAAAAAAACAAGCACCGGCAAGGACAATAGGTCTGTCCTTGACAAAGTGGTAAAATGGTTATTTTTTTACACAAAATTACAGACAATGCAAAAGAAAGCATGCAATCACTTAAACAGTCCAGTCATATGCTTGCAATAAAATAATTTAGATTTAAAAAGAGAAAATAACTATTGCATATAAGTTTATCAGAAGAGGAAGGGTGCTTCTCAAAAAATAGGTGCACTTAGAAGAGGTAAAGAAAACCTTTATAGTTTAACAAACATCACAGAAAAATGTGCATAAATTGCCTCTGAATTGGGGTAACCTGAAGAATTAGTTTAAAAACAGAAGGATAACAAAAACAATTAAAAAGGGTAAAGAATGCTAAACGAGAATGAATTAGCAAAATAAAGCTCCTACACTGAAGAGCAGTTATTTCTAGGCAAATGATCACATGTGATCAGCAGTGGCGGCTCGCCGAGGGAGTGGTGCAGGGCGGTGAGGCGGGGCGGGGGAGGGGCAGGGTGGGGGTAGTGGACTCGGACTTACAATGGACAGAACTCCCTCTAAGTTCTGTCCGTTGTATGTCCGAGTTCACTACCCCTACCCTGCCCCTCCCACGCCCGCCCCCTGCCCCACCGCCCCACACCACTCCCTCGGCGAGCCGCCACTGGTGATCAGACTAAATGCCGTCAGTCACAGTGTAAAAGAGTCAATGGCTGAAGTGGACTGCCCTACTGTCTTACACTGTATGCTGTGGTTGGCGGAAGCAAAAAGTGAATGACAGCAGAACAGACTAACGGATGTACAGGACTGACCCAATGCCTCTCTATGTATGTTTTTTATTTTATTTCTTTAATATGTGAACGTCAAAAATACCTAAAACTGTCCCTAAGCCAGACCTACAAGTAGGCTTAAATTAGCTATTGCAAGATAGAGTAACTAAGGGCCCAATTACGAAGGCGCTTCGACTGCCACCATCAGGCTATCGGTTGCGGTCCCACCACCATCGGACCCTGCTGGACCGCCCAACACATTATGATGGCGGGCGGATGGAGGGCGGGCAGAGAGACCGACGGCCTCGCATCCAACGGTCTCAAGGAGCCCATCGAACCGTCTGCAATCCCTACAATGGTGGTGGTGCCTGCTCAGGCACCCCCGTAGGGAATACAATGTCCCTTTCTGCCGGCCGTTTCATGGCGGTTAATCCGTCATGAAAAGGCTGGCGGAAAGTGACTTTGGGTGCCCCTAGCGGGCCCTCTTTCCCCCCCTGGCCCTCTGCCACCCTACATATTCCTGCACCATATGGCAGGCACCGCATGGTGCCGGCCACATAGTGCAGGGATATGTAAAATGTGTTTATTTAGTACTGCGGCGCGGCAGCCCACAGCACACACCGCAATACAGAATATACACATTGCAACTGCCTTGAAGGCGGTCGCATTGTAATGTGGACAGCGAGACTGCCGACTACTAGTCGGGCGGTCCTGCTACCACCGCAGTTGGGAGAGGCATCGTAATGAGGCCCTAAGTATGAGCCTATAAACCGAAGCAACTTCACACTGTGTATACCCACAAAATATTTCTAATTTGTCGCTACAGTTGCCTGCATCTTGGTTCCACTCTGTTTATAGAACTATTGCTTAGAACACCCTTGTCAGAGGCTATTGTTATTCAAAACATACAATGTAATCAGCCAGCTGGGTTTTGCTATAATAAAATGCGAGAAAGGTTAACTTTATTTCAATTAAAATGAAAATATTTAAAGACAAAAATACCCAGGAGCAGTTAATATTTTTATTAGGAAGAACTATGTTCATATTCCCTTCTGACGACATCAGACACCTGATTCATGCTTCTCACACGAGTGATGCTGTGACTAACTCTCATATCTTTCATCACTCCATACCTTGTCTTGGGGAGGCTGCAAACCATGAAGCCACAGACATACACACGTGCGTGCACGTTTACGGCCCACAATTCTCTAAAGCCAGGTCCCTGCCAATGTCCTTGCAGCCGGTGGTAGCCAGGCCGCAAAGTTCAAGTGCACTGCAGCGCGCTGCTACCCTCAACATCTGCTCATGAATGAATGAATTGCTCACAAAATCTCAACACCGGGTAGCTGATAAAAAATTCACAATTTTCAGTGTTGGCACAGTTGTTTTTGTGAATTCTCAAGAGATTCCTGAATTATATTAAGAACATTTCACTGCAGCAGCCTATATCTGTGGGAACAGCTGGTGCTGAAAGGGTGATCTACGTGCGCGTTCTCTCTCTGCTGTGGGACTGTTTTTTGGATCATGCTACCTTCACTACACGTGTCCTTGAAAACTTGGAGCTCATTGCCATGGTACTCATGAAACAAATAGGGTCGTATCAAGGAAACTGTTTTGTGTCGGGGATAATGGCCTTTGTAGTAGATGTTCCGATACAGCGTAAACAGGTTTCTGCCAGCAGTATTTTAAATTTTTGTACAAAATTTTGTTGATATAAATATTGGCGCCATGCAGAAAAATTAATGACATGGTCGAAAATGGTGCTGATGTCTATCATTAAACAAATTACTGCTAGCAAGTTTTAAAAACATGGACAGCTTTCACAAATTCAAATTGTCTGGCGCACAATGCAGCAGTCTGATTTTTTTTAACGCCACACATTTATAAAAGTCACCAGTGCAATAGTGGCAGTGTTTCCGGAGTTCGACCAGCAAAAGAAATATTGTCTGAAAGCATCCTTTCTGTACCTGAACTCATAATTTGTAGAATATGAGGTACACTAGAAAAGCTTATTTGGAAAATCCCTTATTTCAGCAACATCACTGAACAAATCCCTAACATGTCAATGTGCTGTACTAGGAAATGTTAAATTTGCCGTATTGCTGATTACAGCAGAAGATGGCAGGCACCAGTCTTTCAAGTTCTACACATCATTTCTAACTTCACAATTGGCACTCGTGCAGTGATATGCCTCATTTGTAAAGAGGAAGTGGTAGACTTAAGTCACCGCTAAATATAGACCGCTATCAGTACAGCATAAATTTCACTTCTGTGTACTGATGCTAACTTGCATATTTCGCCATGGCAACTATGTAACAAAACCATGAATAGAATAGCATTAAAAACATCCCGTTAGGCCACCTGTTGCAATAAGAGTAAACTAAACCAACAAAAGTTCTCAATTTGGTTTATTCTTTTTGAAAATAAAATGCATGTCTGTTCTCTTTCTCAGTGGCCTTATAATATGTGCTTCTACATCACTATTTGGTGCCAGCGAGGCTCTACAAGAACGCTGATTCTATGTCCCCAAAACTGAACGCTGAGATATCTAGACACAAATGACCCATGACTATTAATGATCGTGCAATAGGACATATCAGCAAAACGTGTTAGAACCAAATGTCAAGTTTATTTGGACTATAGTCAATAAAATATCAGAATATAAATGACAATGCTATAATCCATAAAAACATTTAAATAAATACAATACAACCCTACTTAGATATATGATCTATTGCAGATTGCCTCAACAAAGTTGAATAATTTATAAAAATAGATTTTAAAAGTCTTTTATGAATTTTAAAAAATCATAGAAAGTCAATTATTACATGGACTACAATACATTTGTCATTGAATTGACAGCGGCATAGACCATATCTTGCCTGGACCTTGGCACTCCGGTAAGTCATAGATTGGATTACATCCTAAATGGCACTTAAACAACTCCAAACTAACTTGGGGTCTGCTAACTCATAAATATATGGGAACAATTTTTATCTGCCCAAAGTTTTCAATGTTAAGTAACAGAGGGCTTTTATGCTAAATATATTAAATCTTTTTCCAAAGAGATGTTTTTTTGCTGATTGTTATAATTTTCTTTTTGACTGGAACGGTTTCCATGATGTTACATTACCAAAGAGAATATATTCTTAAATGTATTCAAGGTCTTTAATAATAATGTAGCCAAAATTCTCTAGCCAGTTTAGGCTTCTTTCCAAACAAAAATAGGACATTTTATTCCACTCTTCATTTAGAAGGAGTTTATTCATAAACCTTTGCACACCACTACCCGCCTGATCAATCCATGATGTTAGGCTGAATTCACATTGTATGCTCTGAATCATTGATTCTTTTGGCAGATTTAATATTCGTTTTTAACAGACACTCTCTATGTGTTCCCAAGTAATATTTGGGTCTAGAAACAGTACTTCAGGACAATATAACACTTTTGGTGGAATTTCGGTTAAATAAGTTTTAGGCCCCCATATTAGTGGTTACTAAAACCTGTGCATTCAATAATACCAAGATCTTTATGAGTGAAGATGTTCTTTCCAAATTAGGTTTCAGGGAAATAATAAGCACAGGTATCTATCGGAGTTAAACTCATGCACTATCTTGTTTTTTTTTATTGATTTTAAAGCAGTAATGAAAACCTTACAGCATAATACAAACATACCAGCAGGAGTAATACCTCAGATTTGCAAAGTGCTTCAGTTCTTAAATAACAATAAAGTGCTTAAGTCTCGCTTAGGGCCTTGATAATCATATACAGCAGACCGTTGTAGAGCATAAAAAAGACAGACACAGAAATACATCCGTTAGGGAGGTAGAAAAAAAGAGACAATAAGTTTGATCCCCCGGACCGTACAATTCACATAATATTAACAGCAAATAAATTTGATGAATTTTGAAATAGGAGTTAATAATTAAATACATGGGCTCTATAAGAGTCTAGATCACCCATCAGTTAGAATTCATATGGCCTTAGCAACAAGTCTAATTAGCATAATTTTGCATAGTAATACAGTGCGTAGATAAGTGTATAGGCTCATTTGAAATTCCAGATTGACTACCCAGTTATAATTGATATAACATTAGCAGCTAGACTATTTATAATGACATTTCATATGTTCCATAGGATCAAGTGCAAATGCTCGATTGTTACCCCGATTACCAGCTGAGGGAAAAGAAACATAGACATCACATTCACACCCCTACATAATTTTGCATAGCAATACAGTTCGTAGAAAAGAACATAAGCTCATTTAAAAATCCAGATTGCCTATCCAGATATAATTTGTTAGTAATTGGGTTTCTGGTTGGTTCAGTCCGACCGCGATGGAGCACGGGCCAATACAGAAGTCACGCAGACCCGCTGACAGTATCTCGGATGTGTCGATGCTCGGGGACGATGCTTGAAATACAGAGGTGATTCATCGCTGTCGCAGGCGACGAGGCCGTTTCCAAGTCACGCAAAGTCGTTGATGCATAGTTGTCAAGAGCGATGTGCGTCAGTTCAGAGGCGTTGATGTTGAACCACTGGGCTGAAGGCGATGCGCCAGTTAGAAGCCAAGCAGGGCCACGAATGCATCAGAGTCACGGACAGGGCGTTGCAGACGTTGGCGATGTGTTGTCCGAGACTCATGCAGCAGGGATGATTCGGAGGCACTGCATTGGCAAAGTCTGGGCTGCGTTGCAAGTTGAGATGGTTGCATCGCGCACTCGGTAAGCGGTGTCCACGGCTTCAGTGCAGGCAGCGGCAATGCGTTGATTTCACAGGGAATGCGCATCACAATGACATATCGGTGTCAATGTGTTCGTTACCTGGGTTGCAGCACCAAACACTCACTTCCAATGGCCCAAGACTGGATTTGGCACAACTTGGCAGAGCAGAACTCACAGCAGAGGAGCTCAGGTGCTGGTAGCAAGATGTAGGTGAAGTCTTTGTTATCCCTGAGACTTCAGTAACAAGCCAAAACAAGCCCTTGGAAAACCTTTAGAGATGCAGGATGTAGAGAGTAAAGTCCAGTCCTCTCACACCCAGGCAAGAAACAGCAGGCAGCAGGCCAACACATCAAAGCAAGCAGCAAAGTGGCAGTCCCTCCTGGCAGCACAAAGGCTCTTCTGCCTGGCAGAATGTCTTCAGCCCAGAAGTGTTCTGAGCATATGGTGTCAGAGGTTCAGTACTTATACCCCTTTTAACCTTTGAAGTAGGGAGACTTCAAATAAAGGTCTTTGTAGTTCCTGGCCCTGGCTCCAGACACGCTATGGGTGTATGCAGCTCTTTGTGTGGGGACAGGCACAGCCCTATTCAGGTTCAAGGGTCAGCCACTCCCTCTCACTCTAGCTCAGGAAGACCCATCAACCTGGTGATGGGCCATCAGGATATGTATGGTACACCTCAGCTCCTTGGTGTGTGACGGTCTAGTGGGAATGCACAAACCCAGGTGTGTATTCTAGGGACAGGCAGAGGCACAGAATGGTTAAAGTAAGAAAATGGGAACTTTCTAAAAGTGGCATTTTAAGACCTTCAATTTAAAAACCAACTTCACTAAAAGATGTGTTTTTAAATTGTCAGTCTAGAGATACCAAACTTACTCTTCCTATCTTTTCCCAATTGGAAGTTACACTTGTAAAGTGTTACAAGGCAGCTCCAATCAGGGGCATAACACAGGCCCCCAAAGCCCCGGCGGTGCGGGGGGCCCCCAAGCTCCAGGGGGCCCCTCAGCACAGTGCTCCGGCCCGGGAACTCCTGATTGAGCCCAGAGGGGGCCCCTCAACGTACCTTGCAGGGGGGCCCCCTCAAGTTTCGTTACACCACTGGCTCCAATGCTAACATATGGAGGAGACAGGCCTTGCTGTACTGAAAAACAAATATAGCAGTTTTTTACTATCAGGATATGTAAACTCCAACGTACATGTCCTACCTTTTAAATGCACTGCACCCTGCCCAAGGGGCTACCTAGGGCCTACTTTAGGGGTGACATATGTAATAAAAAAGGAAGGTTTGGGCCTGGAAAGCAGGTGAACTTGTCAGGTCAAAAATGGCAGTTTAAAACTGCACACACAGGCTCTGCAATGGCAGGCCGAGACATGCTTGAAAGGCTACACATGTGGGTGGCACAATCAGTGCTGTAGGCCCACTATTACCATTTGATTTACAGGCCCTGGGCACATGTAGTGCACTGTACTAGGGACTTATCAGTAAATGAAATATGCCAATCATGGAGAAACCAAAAGCCATTACATCTCAGACACAGAGCACAAGCTCTTGAGCAGTGATAAAGTGCCCAGAGTCCTAAAACAAGTAAAAACGAAGTTCAGCACTTAGTCAAAACAGGAGGTCAGAAGACAAAACGTCAGGGGAAATCATGCCAAAAGATGCCAGGTCTTACATATTTCATATAGCATGAGCAGCAAGAGTATTTACCAAGATGTTTCAAATTTTCCATAGGATAAAGTGTGTATACTTGATTTTTAACCACCAGCTGAGGGGAAAAAAAGAGAGACAGCACATTCACACCCTTAGACTAGCTGCTTCTCTCCATGTCTTATGCTCCCATGTAGTGCACTGTACTAGGGACTTATCAGTAAATCATATATGCCAATCATGGAGAAACCAAATGCTGTTACATTTTAGACACAGAGCACATGCACTTTAGCACTGATCAGAAGTGAAAAAGTGCCCAGAGTCCTAAAACCAGCAAAAACGAAGTTCAGCACACAAACAAAATAGGAGGCCAGAAAGCAAAAAAACCAGAGGAAACATAATTCATATAACATTAGCAGCAAGAGTATTTAACATGATGTTTCAGATTTCCCATAGGATAAAGTGCATATACTTGATTGCTAACCAGATTACTGGCTGAGGGGAAAGAAAGAGAACACCACATTCACATGTTACATGAGTGGCTTCTCTCCATGTCCTATGCTCTCAATCCAATCAGACAATGGGGACCATATCAAGACTCCGCGTTTCCGCAACTTCCAGCCTTTGCTTTCATATAAACTCTTCTCCATAGTATGCATTGATAGAAGCCAGGTCCTCCATTCTTGTAAAATAGGAGAATCTGTACTCAGCCAAGCTGACACCATGCACAAGAGGGCTACTGCCATAGCCACAAATATAAAATATACATGCCTTTTCAGGCACCCGGCCTCTTCGTCGACCCCTATTTATTTATGCGTTTTTATATAGCGCGGACTTTACCCGAGGGTGTCAGAGCGCTTCACAATAGGAACAGTAACATTACATGAGGAGAAGGATACCAGTGAGCATAACACAAAAGCAAGCGTTACATTGCATGAGAAAAAGTGACAATTGTGCAGATAACAAACAAACCAGATACAAAAAGAGGTATACGTTCCAAGAGGAAAAAGTGACAGGTGTGCATGATACATGGGGTACAAAATACACATAGAGGTATAATACTGCAGAAGTGGCAGTCATTCATAACACACTGGGAAGGCACTTTTATAGGCTTGGCGTACAGAGTTTCCTATAGTGGAAGAACTTCCTTGAGGTAGTAGAGAGGGCGTGAATTCAACAGGGGGTACAAGGGGTACAAAATACATGATACATGGGGTACAAAATACAAATAGAGGTATAATACTGCAGTAAGTGGCAGTCACTCGTAACACACTGGGAAGGCACTTCTATGGGCTTGGAGTACAGAATTTCCTATAGTGGAAGAACTTCCTTGAGGTAGTAGAGAGGGCGTGAATTCAACAGGGGACTTGAAATGAAGGGAACACGCACATAAAATCCAACACAACACGCAAAGGTGAGGAATGAACAGGAAAAAGTACAAATTTACACTGACGAGCGAACTTCCTAGAGGGGCCTGAGAACGAAAGTATTAGTTCTGGAAGTGTCTTTGGAAGAGAAGAGACTTGAGGTCAGCTTTGAAGATCCGGGTAGAGGAGGTGGCATGGAGCAGTGGGGGAAGCGAGTTCCAGATTCTCACCGCATTGCCCGAGAAGGATTAAGCCATCGATCTTTCCCTTTTGAAGACGGGGGGCTCAAGCAGAAGCTTTTCCGCATTGCGAGAAGGGCGAGAGCTATGAACATCAACTGCGAGGTACTCTCTATTTGAACATGTAATACCATGCTAATGAAAGCCCTTATTCCTTCAATAAACAAATTAAGCCTTGGGCATGTACAAAACATATGTAAGCCTGTGTATTCAATAAAACCCTGATCGTTAATGAGTTAAGATGTTCTTTACAAATTTAGTTTCCGGTAAATATTAAGCCGAGGTACCTATTGGAGTTAACCTCCTGCACTATCTTGTTTTCAAGATACCGTTTAAACTTTAATTCTTTCTTACCAAATACTAATATTTAGGTTTTTTCAATATATTAATTAAAAATATAAATTTACAATATTTTAGTAAGATATCCAACTTTCTTTTATATGCCTATTGCTTTATAATCCAACAATATTACATCATCAGCATAGAGAAATAAGCAAAGAGTCAATTTCACATCGCTTTTGCAAAACTGATCACTTTCCCCTTATGCTTCCCGAAGGGATGGAGGTGTGGTTTGGGCGAATGACACGAATATCGATTCCAAAATATTGTGGCACAGATAATGTGTCAAAAATATTGTCACTCTCAAAATATAGTTGAAGAGAATATCGAAGGTGACAATATCGTTTTTAGTATATATTGTTGATTTTAAGAATATTGTTGTATTTAAAATCGTTTACTTATTATAATTGCTATAAATATTGTTTTATCAATAATTTAATATATATTAGTTAGTATATTAATTTTAGTTGTTAGTATAATTGACATTAATTTTTTAATATGTAATTTGTAATCAGTGGATGCTGCTCCGGGAAGCAGCAGTGGGCCAGGAAGGGGGGGAAAGAGGGAGATGGGGTGGGGGGGGGGGTAATTACTTACCTGTAATGCAGCCTGGGTGGAGAACATGCAAAGTGAGCATGAATGTTTGGCCGGCCCCAGAGGGCCGGACAAACATTCATGCACACTTACATAGTGCCTACCACTCCTCCCCCTGTTCTGAAAGCAGAGCAGACCCGCCCCACTCCACCACGATGCAACAGCAGGAACAAATAAAAAGATAATAATGTTGAGCTATTATCATTTTATTTTTCCTTTTTTTTCACTGCGAAAAGCAGTGGGGCGACGCTCCTCCACCTTAGCAGAGGAGCCGCCACTGTTTGTCATTTTTAAAAGCGTAATTCATTTGATTACAATTAATTAGTAATTTTTAATGTAATAGTGGGTTGTTGGGTTTATATAGAGTGGGCAGTTAATTAAGTTATAATTTAATTGTAATGTTAATTAATTTGTTATTAGACATTTACTATTTAATTGATAACTATGTGCATTATTTAATTGTTATTTTATCTATTTAAGTTTATTTGTTAATTGTAATGTATATTTAACGTTCTATGATTTTGCTAGTAATTTATATTTTAGTAGCTGGCTGTTGGTTATGTAAGGCAATTGAGTGGGAAGGTAATTAAATTATAATTCAGTTAGTTTTATTGTTAATAAATTTGTTAGAGTTAAAGTTAAATATCTAACTGAGTAATAATTATTAAAATTGTTTCATTATTCAACTATTTAATTTATTTAATCTTAAATGTTCCATTTTAATGTATAATTTTTTATAGTTTTGTAGCAATGTATATTTTAGTGGCGAGTTATTCTTTTTTGTATGGCAATAGGGTGGGAAGTAATTAAAATTAAATAATTTTTAGAAAAAATAATTCATAATTTTAATTACTTGATCAGTATGTATTTTTTAATTGTCTATTATGTAAATTCTGTGTTAAATTTCAATTATTTATTTATTTATTTGTATGGGCCCTTATTATGAAGGGGGTCGGACAAACATCCGACTGCCATCGTAACGGGATGGAGACCGGTCGACAAGTAGTCAGCAGCTCCACCCACCAGTTTACGATGTGACCGCCATGTAGACAGTCGGAAACATCCTTTTTTCTATTGTGGATTGTGCTGCCACCCGGAAAAGGGCTGCAGCACAAGCCACAATTGAAAAAGGGATGTTTTTGAACATCCATGCACCGTGTGCCAGGCACCATGTGGTGCCTGGCACACGGTGCATGGATGTTTGGGGGGGCACCGCAAATGGTGCCCCCCTGGCCCACATAGCAGAGGCCCATGATGGCCAGGGTCCCTGCTAGTGGCCCCTAAAGTCCCTTTCCCACAGCCTTTCCATGGCGGTGGGACCGCTGTGAAAAGGCTGTGGGAAATGGACATCGTAATCCCTACGGCAGTGCCTGTGCAGGCACCGCCCCCATTGTAGGGATTACGGTCCTACCGTCACCTCGATGGGCTCCTTGAGCCTGTCAGAGGCAGCGGTTTTTCCCCCTGGCCTCAGCGCTCTGACCGCCATTATCGCATTCCGGTGGTCCATCTGACATCATAATGAGGGCCTATGTGTTTCAATAATATTTGCAAAATGTATTTTTATTTATAATTTTTTTACTTTTATTTGCTTTGTTTCAATTGTTTTATTTATTATTTTATTTTTTGAATATTTGTTTAGTTGGGCTTTATGGATGGTAGTGAATTTAGGTTTACTTAAATTTAATATTTTTAAATATTGTGTATTTTTTTAGTTTATTTAGTATGTCTTTTTATTTAAAATATGGTTTAGTACATTTCTGTTGTTAGGTATTTCAATATTTTGTAAAAAATGATTATGAGTAGGAATAGTAAATCTAGCCCCTTCAAAGTCTAACACTTTCTCTACTGTTGGTTAGACTGTATTGGGAATAGTAAATCTTGCCCATCCGAAGTCCAATGCTTTCCCTACTGATGCTTAGACTGGAGTGGAAATAGTAAATCTAACCCCTCCGAAGTCCAAAGTTTTCCCTATGGTTCTTAGGTTGCAGTGGGAATTGTAAATCTAACCCCTTTTAAGTCCAGCGCATTTCCTACTGTTGCTTAATTTGGAGTGGGAATTTTAAATCTAATCCTTGCAAAGTCTAACACTTTCCCTAATGTTGGTTAGACTGGATTTATAATATTTTATGTTTTATATTGTTGTCTAATTGATATGTTTTTAAATATTTATTTTACATAGTATTATTATGTTTTGAAATATGTAGTTTTGATTTCATTTGTTTATATTTATTATATTACTTTAATTAGTATTTTTACAATATATATAATTTTACTTATTTTTGTTACCGTTAATAAATTGTTTAAGGTGTTAAAATATTGTTATTGTTCTAAAAAAACACAAATGTATATAATTTGTATATTTAGTTTAAAGTATTAATTAAAACTATTTTTATATGTTCAGTATATGTTTGTTTAATATTTAAATTAGGCTAGAAATTTGTATTAGTTATATATGTGTTTGCTTAATTCTAACTTTAGCTTGCTAGTAATATTTTAATTTCAATGTGTGTTTTAAAAAAAAAATATATATATATATATATATATACATACCAAGGTATGTATATATACATGTGACACAGTGAGACCAAAATACGTAGGGAAATCTCATGGCCCCTGAAATATGACTGTTTGATATCATGGAGTAAAGGAATAAAGGAATTGTTTACTCTCACTAGTGAGTGCGATACAACCTCTTTTGAAGTGCTGTTGCTGATGTCGATACGGCGTGGCTCTGCTGTTGTAACGGACCCGCACCGCCACAGACACGGCAATTATAACCAGCCAAGGGGAGCCGTTTTTGTTGTGGATATATATATATATATATATATATATATATATATATATATATATATATATATATATATATTATCTACTGGCGGTCGCCAGTAGATAGTTATCGTTAGGACCTATTTTCCATAGGAAATCCGCAACATTCTATTTGAAATAACTCTTGCGTCGGTTGACGAATCTTCGTGAAATTTTCAAACTTTATGGCCCGCTCCGGTCCGCTCCTACCCTGAAAGTTTCAGGGTGATTCGTGAAGCGGGGGCCGAGAAAAAAGGGGGGTCCCAAAACGTGTTTTCCCCATTCATTTTCCCATAGGAAACTTTAGCCACGGCTACAGCCCGAACTGCTGAACGGAATTACACAAAATTTGGCAAAGAGGTAGTTCTTGGTTCAGAAAGCACCCTTTTTGTTAAATGGTGTAAATCCGTTCAGTAGTTGCGGAGAAATTAAAAAAATAAGAGTCAAAAATCAATTTCCCATAGGAAACTTTATGCAAGGCTACAGCCCGAACTGCTGAACGGAATTACACCAAATTTGGCAAAGAGGTAGTTCTTGGTTCAGAAAGAACCCTTTTTGTTAAATGGTGTAAATCCATTCAGTAGTTGCTGAGAAAATCAAAAGTAAAAACACATATATATCTGGGCGGAGCCTAACCACACATGTCATCGTGAGATCTGATTGGCTGTCAGCACTTCATCCTGGAATTGCTGGCAGCCATCTTGGGACCAATATAAATGATAGTACCCCATTGAAATGCATTGTAGTGAATCGAAGATTTTGAGGGTTACCAAAAGGAGAACTATAAAGGGTGATAACAGACTTTAGTTACATTAGAATTCATTTGTTGATGGTACCATACTAATTTCAGGAATTGTGGTGTGTTCTAAGGTGATTTTACCCTGTGAAAAACCTTCTGCTGGGATATCATGAATCATGTTTGAGAGAAAACTATTTTCACATGCTTGTCCCATACAGTTTTGGAAGGTGCTCCAGAAGCTAAAATGAGAGCATATTTTCTGTAAATTCACATTATCTTTCTCAGTCATGTGAGAATGAAGTCTGACATTCTCAGTAAAACATGTACATCCAACAAGGGCAGAGACTGTCAGTTGATTCCTTTGTGTTCTACTGCAGCTTCCCAGAGTGTTCTAAAGAACAACTAGAGTGCTAACAGCCTTACTTATGACAAAAGGATGGCACACCTGAAGCCATCTTGATTGGAATAAACTGGTAACACTTAAAACATTTAATTTAAAAAGGAACAAAATGATGGGGTTCATCTTGTCATAGAAATTATGGTTAGTGCTCTGGAAAGAAAAATTAGGACATGTTTCAAGTGTGATCTCAAATATCTTCCTGTTATATTTCAACAGGAGCAGCCTGTCAGTTGATGCCTTTGTGTTGTACTGCAGCTTCCCAGAGTGTTCTAAAGAACAACTAGAGCGCTAACAGTCTTACTTATGACAAAAGTATGGCACACCTGAAGCCATCTTGATTGGAATAAACTGGTAACACTTAAAACATTTAATTTAAAAAGGAACAAAATGATGGGGTTCATTTTGTCATAGAAATTATGGTTAGTGCTGTAGAAAGAAAAATTAGGACATGTTTCAAGTGTGATCTCAAATATCTTCCTGTTATATTTCAACAGGAGCAGCCTGTCAGTTGATGCCTTTGTGTTCTACTGCAGCTTCCCAGAGTGTTCTAAAGAACAACTAGAGCGCTAACAGTCTTACTTATGACAAAAGTATGGCACACCTGAAGCCATCTTGATTGGAATAAACTGGTAACACTTAAAACATTTAATTTAAAAAGGAACAAAATGAGGGGGTTCATTTTGCCATAGAAATTATGGTTAGTGCTGTAGAAAGAAAAATTAGGACATGTTTTAAGTGAGATCTCAAATATCTTCCTGTTATATTTCAACAGGAGCAGCCTGTCAGTTGATGCCTTTGTGTTCTACTGCAGCTTCCCAGAGTGTTCTAAAGAACAACTAGAGTGCTAACAGCCTTACTTATGACAAAAGTATGGCACACCTGAAGCCATCTTGATTGGAATAAACTGGTAACACTTAAAACATTTAATTTAAAAAGGAACAAAATGAGGGGGTTCATTTTGCCATAGAAATTATGGTTAGTGCTGCAAAAAGAAAATTTAGTGCATGTTTTAAGTGAGATCTCAAATCCTCTTCTATTTCATTAGAAAATTCTGACATGCAGACTGAAACAATGACTTTCAATACCAGCAGTAGACTTCCAGTTAACTCCTTGGTGAGCAGTAGCTTTACTACAGTGATCTAATGAACAACTAGAGTGCTAACATTCTGAATTTATGGCAAATGTGTGACACATCTGAATGCCTTCTTGATGGAATCAAAGTAAAAACTGAAAGCATTTCCTACTGAGGAGACTGTAGTAAATGAGGAAATTAGGAAACTTCATAACAAATAAGTCTCCCAAGATGGCCACCAGAGAAAAAGAGCCCAAATGTAGCACAAATATCACCCAGAGGTAGCCCACGTATAGCCCAATGACAGAAGTGTGCAAAACACTTTTATTTTTTGTTTTTTTGCAGTTTTATATAGTGCAGACTGGTCAGGCATTGGAGTGCTTTACATGAGCATTGGTTACATCACACAAGGACACATTCATGTTGGTTGACCCCTACACTACCCAAACACCACTGCACTACCCTAAACCCTAAAACACTACCCCCAGCACGACCCCCTACACTACCCAAACACCACTGCACTACCCTAAACCCTAAATCTACCCCTACACTACACAAATACCACTGCACTACCCTAAACCCTAAAACACTAGAACCCAGCACGACCCCCTACAGTACACAAACACCACTGCACTACCCTAAACCCTAAAACACTACCCCTACACTACACAAACACCATTGCACTACCCTATACCCTAAAACACTACCCCCAGCATGACCCCCTACACTACACAAACACCACTGCACTACCCTAAACCCAAATACAATGCCCCAGCACGACCCCCTACACTACCCAAACACCACTGCACTACCCTAAACCCTAAAACACTACCCCCAGCACGACTCCCTACACTACACAAACACCACTGGACTACCCTAAACCCTAAAACACTACCCCCAGCACGACTCCCTACACTACCTAAACACCACTGCACTACACTAAACCCTAAATCTACCCCCAGCATGACCTCCCACACTACACAAACACCACTGCACTACCCTGAACCCTAAAACACTACCCCCAGCACGACCCCCTACACTACCCAAACACCACTGCACTACCCTAAACCCTAAAACACTAACCCCAGCATGACCCCCTACACTACCCAAACACCACTGCACTACCCGATACCCTAAAACACGACCCCGTACACTACACAAACACAACTGCACTACCCTAAAACACTACCCACAGCATGACCCCCTACACTACACAAACACCACTGCACTACCCTAAACCCTAAAACACTACCCCCTACACTACACAAACACCACTGCCCTACCCTAAACCCTAAAACACAACCCCCAGCATGACTCCCTACACTACACAAACACCACTGCACTACCCTAAACCCCCCTACACTATACAAACACCACTGCATTACTCTAAACCCTAAAACACTACCCCCAGCACGACCCCCTCACAACACAAACACCACTGCACTACCCTAAACCCTAAATCGACCCCCAGCACGACGCCCTACACTACCCAAACACCACTGCCATACCCTAAACCCTAAAACACTACCTCCAGCATGAACCCTTACACTACCCAAACACCACTGCACTACCCTAAACCTTAAAACACTACCCCCAGCACTACCCCCTACACTACACAAATACCACTGCACTTACATAAACCCTAAAACACTACCCCCAGCACAACCCCCTACACTACACAAACACCACTGCACTACCCTAAACCCTAAATTAACTCCCAGCACGACCCCCTACACTACCCAAACACCACTGCACTACCCTAAACCATAAAACACTACCCCCAGCATGACCCCCTACACTACACAAACACCACTGCACTATCCTAAACCCTAAAACACTACCACCAGCATGACCCCCTACACTACTCAAACACCACTGCACTACCCTAAACCCTAAAACACTAACCCAGCACGACCCCCTACACTACCCATACACCACTGCACTACCCTAAAGCCTAAAACACTACCCCGAGCACGACCCCCTACACTACTGCACTACCCTAAACCCTAAAACACTACCCCCAGCACGACCCCCTACACTGCCCTAACACCACTGCACTGCCCTAAACCCTAAAACACTACCCCCAGCACGACCCCCTACAACACCCAAACACCACTGCACTACCCTAAACCCTAGAAAAGAAACCCCCACCCCATGCCCAATCCCCCTTACCTCTCACTCCTCGTGGTTCCTCTCTCCTCATGGTTCCTGCTTCACATCGTCTCTGAGAGGCGGTGCACGTCGTTGTGAGGAAACGGAACAGCCTCTGTTTCCTTACAACGACATGGATCGTCTACATGTTTTTAGAACGCATGGTCATTTACCATACATACCTTTACAACAAAATTCGTTGTAAAGGCATGCGTGGTAAATGACCATGCGTTCTAAAAAATGCGTAGTAATGACTTTCGTGATGTACAACGCATGCGTGGTAATGCATGCGTTGTAATGGTATCGCAAAGTAAAAAGTCGTTGTAACGGCTGCTTACCGATCGAAGCTGGCCCCTGTTCTTTAGTGAGACTTTTATTTGATTAATTAGGAGGAAGGAATGTGTTTTTTTACCGAAAAGTGCATTCCCGGCTGTTGTATTGTGAAAGTGTCCGCGTGGCCTGGTTTCACTTCCGGTGAGAGAGTGGAAGAGTCTGTTTGGATCTAAAGGAGTTCTGTTGTTGGACGGGGCCGGCGCGACATGTCATCAGAAAACATAGCTAATGGAAAGCGTCCTCCCTGAAGTGTGGAGCAGTGCCATGAGAGGTCAACGAGTGTGCGTCCCACCGCAGTATGACCGCACCGCGTGACCCATGTGCCACCTCCAGGGTACGGGAGGCAGAAGCGGCATCGCAGGTCCTCTTGAAGACCGTTGTAGCACTAATTCTACATTTTGGTACTAGGGCATTTTAACTTCGTTGTTCCTGCCAGATACAAAGAGAAGATCCTGTGTTATTCAGTGCCCTCGTTACCTTTTTTGTGGGTTGTGGTGCTTGTCACTTCGCTGCCCCGCCGGTGCACACGACTGGGCACCCCACCTCGTGTGCCATCTGCAGGGCCTCTGCCCTCGGATCACTGGTTTCAGTTTCTGGAGTGGCAACATAAACAGTTGCTCCCAAAGGACTAGCCTGAACACTTAGGTGAATATCCCCTGCACCAGCATTCCACGGAAATTCTTTCCTAGCTCTCCCACGTCAACAAGGACGTCATAATAGCACGGCTCCGCTCGCGACACCGTATGACATCATCGGAGCCATAAGAGAACCTCGTCGGCGTGCTGACGTGAGTTCCACCCATTTTTTCCGTGCCACCGAGGCAAACATGGGACCGAGACATTTTCACATGTATACATAGTATAATAAATATATATATATTCACTGAAAAAACCATAGGTTTCAGGCACGTTATAGTTAGAAATTAGCATTTAAAAAACCTTAGAAATTCACTGAAAAAACCATAGGTTTCAGGGGCGTTATAGTTAGTTGGACATTTCACTCGTACAAAACCATAGAAATTCCCCCGTTATAGTTAGTTCAGCTAACTATAACTCGCGCGCCCGCAATGCACTGCTGAGGACGTCACATATTACATCACTCATGACATGGTCAGTGACATCACTCATGACATCACTGATGTCATCTCAAATGACATCACTGATGACATCACTGATGACATCATCCTTATGATAGAGTGGCAGATCTCCTCTCACCCTAATATAACCTTTGATACACACACTCAAAAATACAAACTAACATTTTCAAAACAATGGACATACCAATACCAGTTACAACACACCTATTCAGTAATTCCAAGATCTACACACACATCCACTCATTCACCAACAGTCCCTATACAGTCACTCATACATGTACTCACTCATCATATGTACTCATACACCTATACATCCTGTTACACACCGCCACTCATCCATAGAGTTACTCACACACATAGTCACACATGCAAACAAAGTATCAAACATCCATTTACTTGCATATACAGTTATACACACACTACCACACTTACTTCTACAGAAACTTACACATACACTTACTTAAACAATCACTTATAGAAACACCTACTTATTTGTACAGGAACTCTTCCAATCTCTCACTCTCACATATACTCACTTATATACACCAATACTCACATATACTAGTTTAAAACATATGTAGTTACTCATAAAGACACTATTGAGACAGTCATTCACTCACTAACACACCCATACACATACTCATCCACCTATACAGTCCTGCACACATGCTGTCTTCAACACATACAAACAGTGAGTCACTCATTCATGCATCTATGCACTAAGTAATACCCCCACCGAACCATACAGACACTCAGACACTCATACTGATACTCAAAAACCAACTAATAACCCATATAGACACTCATGTAGCTACTCACCAACCCATGCAGCCACTTATACACAAAGTGAGAGACTGATACAGATATTTTCATATTTAAACATTACTCACTAACCCATGTATTCACTAAGATACACTTAGTCAGTTATACAATCAATTTTACAAAACAAAATCATCCATTTAGACACTTATATACCCATTTATTCTTCCATCGACCTTGAGATATACATATATAAAACATATTTAATTTTCAGAAAAACACACATTCACTGGATGATGTCATCAGTGATGTCATCAGTGATGTCATTTGAGATGTCATCAGTGATGTCATGAGTGATGTCACTGACCATGTCATGAGTGATGTAATATGTGACGTCATCAGCAGTGCATTGCGGGCGCGCGAGTTATAGTCAGCTGAACTAACTATAACGGGGGAATTTCTATGGTTTTGTACGAGTGAAATGTCCAACTAACTATAACGCCCCTGAAACCTATGGTTTTTTCAGTGAATATATATATATATATATATATATATATGCTATATATCTCTAATATATATATATATAGATATCCCAATACCATCCTTGAAGCAGGACTCCAGATCACAGATCAATACATCAGCATCTGACCTTAGCTCTGCTGTTGATAGCAGCTCTGACACCGAGCAAAGACAAGCGCAGAGGTTGGGGTTTCACAAATTTTCTCTGGCACAAGAAGTCGAATGCCTGCGCCAGGACAGGAGGGAGACACTATGCCCTCGTGCTGCAAATGTAGGCGCCAACAAAAACTCAATACCATACGCTGGAAGAGACGCAAGTGCAGTAACAGACGCAAATGCGAAGCCAGCCAACAGAAACAACAAAAAATCAAAAAACAATGGAGACACAAGTAACTGACATGGGAAATTCTGCTGATTCTCTTTCTGTTATCAACTTGACCAATGAACTTCTCTCTGAGAATGAATTAGCCATCTTGTCACTTGGTTTGTCTTTCTGTCCCAGGAATGACTTTGATTATGCACAAACAAGGATCGATATGTTCAAATACGTGCGCAAACTGAAATTGCAGAAATACTTTCTACAACAAGGACCACCTAAAGTCAAAGCAATGACATCAGCTAGTAACATTAGCCCATCCATACTAACTGCGGGTGATGCCGACCTATTACAAAGTCTTCTGCAAATGCAAAATGAAAGTGATGATGTACAAACCAGCTGTTCCGAAGTTGTCACTGTGGCACCTGCTACGCAATTCAAACCTAAATCTATTTTTTGTCCAGTCATGCTGCGGGACAATATAGATGTATTTCATGAGAAAACTTCACAGGAATTAAAAACGTTATATAAAAAACTAGGAACTGGCAAGAAATGTTACAGCAGTCAGGACGATACATATTTCAAATTGATGAAAAAATTACAGGCCAATGACAGCATAATTGTACGCCAGTCTGACAAAGGGGGCAATGTGGTGTTGTGGCCCAGAGACATGTATATGGAGGAGGCAATGAGTCAACTTAATGATAGAGATTGCTATAAACGAAGCACTTTGGATGTGGCTAAGGCTTCATGGAACACCTTCTACTCCAATTTAATAGCATGGAAAAGTGTGGGACTATTGTCAACTGATGATTTAAAGTTCCTAAAAAACGATTATCCTATCATGCCAGCCTTGTATTTCATCCCCAAAATACACAAGGATAATCGCCAACCGCCCGGGAGGCCTATAATATCAGCATGTGGTAGTTTAATGGAAAATGCCAGTAAATATGTTGACTTCTTTTACAGGAACACGTGCGAGGGCTTCCTTCATTTATTTTGGACACTAATGACTTACTTAGAAAATTGAATGACATTGTTTGGGACCCAGATTATTTGCTTATTTCCCTTGATGTATCGTCTCTTTATACTAGCATTCACCATAGGGACAATCTCAAAGCAGTAGCGCATTTTTTAAATTCCAGACACATTTGCTTTCACAAACACAACAAAATGTTGCTTGCTATGATTACGATGTGCCTAGAAAACAACTTTTTCTCATTTAACAACCTTATATTCCAGCAGGTGAGGGGTGTAGCGATGGGGGCTTGTTTCTCCCCTAGTTATGCCTGTTTGCATATGGGTCTATGGGAGGAACAGGTCCTCTCGCTCACCTTTGGGGACATCATGGAGAACAATATAATAAGGCTTTTTAGATACATCGATGATTTACTAATAATCTGGAAAGGCAATGAGAATGAGGCTAGGTTGTTCATTGAGCAAATTAATGACAACCATTTGAATCTCAAATTTTCTGGGCAAATTAGCAACAGATCTATTTACTTTCTCGATGTGGAGATTTCAGTGCTTGATAACCAACTGAACACCAGGCTCTATAGAAAGCCGACGGCTGGCAATACACTGCTTCATGCAGATAGCCACCATCCAGCCCATCTGATTCACAGTATCCCCTATGGGGAGATGCTGCGAATACGGAGAATCTGCAGCACAGATTCAGAATGCCATTCTGCACAGACGGAGTGCGGCGACAGATTCTCGAGAAGAGGGTATTCACCTGAAGTCATCAAGAGAGCTATGACTAATGCTAACAAACAGAGCAGAGTGCAGGCTTTAGCTGGAAAGAATCCTGCTGCCATATCTACAAATAGGGAGTCAGAGACATTGCAACCTTCTCAGCTCATACTCACCTATAGTAGCCAACACAAGATTATTCGCAGGATTGTGAATAAGAATTGGCCCCTTGTACAACATGACCCTATTCTAGGGACCAAATTAACCAGCTCTCCACACATAGCTTTCAGGAGAGCACGCTCTATGAGCAATTCTCTTGTAAAATGTAGCCCTGAGGTGAAAACTAATACTACCTGGCTTAACAGCAGCAAGGGTTTTATTAAATGCGTTGTTTGTAAAGCTTGTAAGCATGGTACTAACAAAACTGAATACACCACTCCGTTCAGTAACAAACCCATTCAGATCAAGAAGAAGTTGACGTGCAAAACAGAATTTCCCGTATATGTGCTGGAGTGTCCATGTGGCCTGCATTATGTTGGGAGTACAAAACTGCAGGTCCACAAACGGATACTCCAGCACATAAGGGCAATCAACAATGGTGATATGTCCTACCCGGTGGCACGCCACTTTGATGAAATCCATGCCAAAAGTTCCCAAGAGCTCAGATATTTTGTAATTGACGGTCCTTCCACTTAGAAGGGGTGGAGACCGGGAGGGTCTTTTGCGTAAACTTGAGACTAGGTACATATTAGAATTAGATTGTAAGACACCAGTTGGTTTGAACAGCAGTGAAGATTTTTACACACATTTATAGGTACAAGATATATCAACATCTCATTGGTTTTTACCTTAGTACCATTTTTTATGATACCATATTTAGCCGCTGCCTCATTTTAATTTCTTTTTATTTCTTAGGATTTTAGGGTTTTACCTTTGCTCATTTTTGCATGTGAGAATTCATGGTGTCATTTTATGACACTTTTTTGCACAAATGCACTGACACTTTACTTGTTGACATAGAACTCCAATTTGTTGGCCCACTTGGGCTTCATTGTTCCTGCGTGACTTATTTTCAGTATGAAGATGATCTAATGTAGCCAGTCCCCATTGCTAAAAACCATTTTGATACATATTATAGTAGGCATTTATCTTACTAGTATTGCACGTATCTATTTGCAATTGGTGGTATTAAGGTATTTTTAACATACAAACATTCCTTTTATGAGCTAATTTTATGAGTTAATTATATATGTATTTATTTATTTATATATATTGATATATTTATTGAATTGCTCATTTGCACATGCCTGGCTTTTATGACTTTGATCACCTACTGTTTCATGCTAATTGTGTATTTTTTCAAAAAAGGAAGAAATTTTATTTCAACTCTTCTATGTCTTTTGTAAAATGCAGTCTATCCTTTATGGCACTGTCACTTTAAAAACACAACCATGCTCCCCATTCGTGTCATGTGATCAAGGCCCCATGAGGGCTGAAACGCGTAATGGCGGTGGTGCAGGGGTTTGAATAAACTACTTTGCACTGCAACTGGGTTCGCTTCGTCTTTGCTGATCTATCAAGCGTGGAAAAGACGTTTCCTGTTTCTTCCATAGATATATATATATAATATATAATATAATATAATTAATATAATATAATATAATATATATTATGTATTATATATTATATATTATATATATTATAATAATATATATCTATATCTATATATATATAGATATATATATCTAATATCTATATATTATATATATAATTATATAGATATATAAATGTTTGGCAGTCACGCTGTGGGGGATTGAGGACTGGCTGACATCTCTGCTGCCGGGGGTTGTGTGCGATACCCCTTCTCGTGTGACATCCTCACTGGGGCAACCTGTGTTTTTTGTGTTTTAGCGGCTAGCCTGGCCGCGAGGATGTCCCGCCGCTGTTCGGCGCATCCATGGTGCTCGGATGTGTCGTGCGCTGATTGGAGTGAAGGGGGCCTAGCTGCCGGGATCATATTGGCAGGAATGAAAGCGGCCTTTTAATTCCCCATGCCCACTGGGGTAAGACATTTCGTGAACTTTTCTACTGGGGTGCGGTACCCAAACGGGTTTATATGGAACTGAGTCCAAGCTACAACTGGCTTTAACTACGAAGACCATGATGTCTTGTTTTGCTGACGCCCATATGGGCGGGACTATTTATTTCAATTATAGGCTATTTTCCGCATTAATCCGCTTCCCCTGCTTTGTTGAAAAGAGCCAGTGATCAAGAGCATTACTTGCTCGAAACGCGTTTGGCAGTCACGCTGTGGGGGATTGAGGACTGTCTGACATCTCTGCTGCCGGTGGTTGTGTGCGATACCCCTTCTCGTGTGACATCCTCACTGGGGCAACCTGTGTTTTATATATATATATATATATATTTATATAAGAAAAAAACATTCTGCTTTAGAATGAACACAGTGATTGCAGTGCCTCTCTTCAGTTGTTCATTTGTCTGCCAGCTGGCAGGAACTTGCTAAGGAAGACCTTTTGATAACAATTTTACAACACGCCTTCGGCTAATCTTCTGAAATGTGTGCGTTCATTATATTTCACAATCTTTAGCACAACATAACTGTTGATCTTAAGAGTCAAAGCGGAAATGAAACCACCAGCACAATGTTTGATCTGCCTAACCATGCGTTCAAGAACTCTGTTCTTACAGAGCGAGGCGTGGATTGCACAATCTACTTTTTACTCACTGTCGTTTGAACGTTAAAGTGTGCTGCTTTTTTTCCTGAGCTCCTTTTTGACTGAGAATAAGGTTACATTTCTGATCACTTCTAAAGTATTCCAAAAGCTTTTGGGGAGGGTGAGACAAGAACAGCACCTCTTTAAACAAGGCATGAAACACTAAAGTATTCTCTAGGAAAACTAGCATGCTATGGGAGATGGCAGAGTTGTACAAAATCAGAGCCTGCCGTGGACAGCTCTCTTCCCTAGTACTGGGGTGAGGATTAAGAGAGTGGCAGGCAAAATACAATTTTGCCTCCTGGAATGCCCCACTTGTACAAAAAATATTGATCAGGCCTTTTGTAGAAATTTGATGTCACCACTGGTTAGTACTTTAAAGCTGCTGCCATATCTCGACTGCCACGACATCTCAATTTATGAAAGCATCAGCCCTGCCCTTCCCTCCCAACATGGGCATGCTAGATTCCTTGACCACTGGGACAAAGGTGCCTGGATTCAGTGATATAGATGGGCATAGAGTCAGATACTGAGAACTCTTTTTCATATTTGGAAAGACTGTCTAGAGATTAATTATACTGAATGCTGTTGCGAGGAATAAGTCGGAAAAAACAACACTCATCAAGCATGTTGCAGAAAACTTAAAATAATAGAAATCAGTAAACAAAGAGAAGGAAGGGTTTGGTATGTTTCATTAAAATGAATTGTAAGTCAATGCTGTGGCCTCAATTAAGCAAGTCCAGCAGCATACTCTTGAATTTCCCTGACCACACAGGACTGGAAAGCAAACAATAATTTCTAACATAAAATAGAGCTGGTACCCGAACCCAAATATATCAACCTTTAAATTCTTCGAACATCTAAGACGTTCCCACAATACAGCAGAATCAGCATTTCCATGTCACAGCAAAGCCACTTATTTGCTAAAGTGCAACTTTTACATCGTCTGTTCAGATATTATTCCTATGTGCTTTATGGACATTAGTACTTAAAGCAGAAATATTTAAAGTGTAGTAGATTAATTTTGCATCAAAGCAAAATAAGTAACCTTCATAAATGCCATGCCCAAGATTTCGTAAAAATATTGCCCATTAGCAATACTGTTGGTTGATGGGTCACTCGTCGCACACCTTAATTGATGTAATTCTTGTTAATTCATGTTTCTTTTTCTATCTCTAATGCATCCAAATAACTCAATCGAACTTTGTTCATACATTAATCAATATCATATGGTATACTTAGCAATTCATTAGTCTCACTTAATGCATATGCGCTTCATCAGATCAATATATTATATTTCCAAATAATCTTTCAAAATGTGTAATCTGAAAAGAACAACGAAAGGAAGCTATGAAAATTATAGGCCATGTTCACAAAGTGAAATTTACATGTGTAGATTTAGTCATATGTAAATTTAGTCTTGCATCTTGGTGTAAAACTACACTTTTTTACCATTAGTGTAGACTTACGTGTCTCTTCCTCCTGAAATCAGAGGGTAGAGATATCCAAGACCAGATTTTGAGCGTAAAGTTATCAATAGTAACTTTTTAGACAAAAGCAGACATTTTCACCATAGGGCAGGGAAAGTATAGGGAAAACAATAGAGTTTATTAATTCTTACACCATCAATTTATGTTAAGGTGCTCTCTTAGATGCTAAGCCAGTTGTGCTCTGGCCCACCTCGGAAACTCCTTGAACTCTCCACCTGTTTGACCTACACTTGACACAGTACACATTCTGCAGTGTTTGCTGCAGCTGGCCAAAAGTCCGAATCTGGCATTTCTTTAAGACTGTGATGGTGCACATGGACCTCAATAGTTGCAAGGTCATTCCTGTGTCGCTATTCCTTCTCCCTTAGAGAAAGAAGGCCATGCAGCAGGGTGTGGGTGGCCCATATCACCCACAGAGGTCCCTGTTGAGTGATGCCCTATAGAAATAAAGATCTAGGATAACAATACCACTATTCTTGAAGCTGCTGTTTCATTTGTGTGGGAAAACAAGCGATTTATAAAGTTGGATGAAGGCGGCAGGAATTTTGTTACAAAAACTTTTAATCATCCTGCAAAACAATGGTGGGCCAGCATTCATTATCTCGCTGGTTTCTCACAATGCAATATAAATAAGATTATGATGGTAACTTCACCTAATGAAGACGCTCAAACAAAACCCTCTTTGCAAATGTATAAAACAAATTGGGGAGATCGGCTATGGAGGAGAACCCCGCCTCTACCTAGCCCAGGTGACGCATTGCTCCTCCCCTCAGTAATGGAGCTTCGGAGGAGAACGTTGTGTGCTTTACGTTGGAGCGGCAAGAGCAGCAGCTACGCGATCCCAGCCAAGAAATTATCGCGGCTTGCGAGAGGTTTCGTTCGTTCTTTGTTTCCGGAGTGAAGGTGCTTGTGAGGAGTGGTGACGGCGGACTGCTGGTTTTTTGGCGTCCCTGGTCTATATTTGAAGAAGGAGGAAAGCATGGGAGCCGCAGTGGTGCTCTGTAATCTCTTGGACTGGACTGGAAGTGGAGTGAAGCGGTAAGGGAAGTCTCCTGCTATGTGAATACAGTGTATCTTGGCTGTGGAAGGAGAGTGCCTTTAATGATTCAAAGAGCTGAGACGCTTTTACAGATTCCTCGAGGCAGCTCTGGGTGAACAGTTTTTTTTTTCTTTTCCCAAAGGAAAAGTCAAGTCCCAGTACGCTTTTTTTTTAATAAGTAATACTGCAAAAGACAATTAAGGCTGTAACTGCTGTACTAAAGGGGGTGACATTGCCAAAATGAGGAAACAATTGAAATTGGTGGCGGCAGCTGCCAAATTGGATGCAGCTGCTGGGAAGACTAAGAGACGCCTGGCTCAAGCTAAACACAGTCAGGCAGTAGTAAAAGCTGGGAATAAAGGGTCTCGTGATGAGCTAAGTTCTAGCTCCGAAGGTTCAGAGACGGATATATCTGAAGATCAGTTAGTCGTGGAGGATCTAAACGAGACAAGCTTAATTGAGGTTACAGTGTTGGGGAGAAAAGACAAGCAACAAAACACCGGACAAGAGATTCTTTTGCCTGAAAAAAAGCAAGAGGCAAAGAATTCCAGAGATTTTCCCCTTTTCGTTAAAAAGAATCTGCTACCTCTATCCCCTCAAGTTTCTCTGCAGTCGCCCCAAGCTATATTAGGCGTTCCAATTGCCGACTCTGTAGTAAATACAGCATCACTATTCAATCAACCGCTTCCTCCACTTCTTTTGTCTACAACTTTGCCATCTTCACCTCCAGCTTCCTTCCCTATAGAAGGTTTAAATCAAGTGTCTATAACTCAAGATTTATTATCTGATCAAAGTGGCCCTGTTGTTATTCAAACTAGTCTAAGGGCTCTGGCTGCTCAGTCACTTTCGCTCCTTAATAGTAAAACACCAACTTTACATCAGTCTGGAGGGTCTGCCCAGGCACCAGCCCAGTCTCAGTCTCAGAGACAGACACTGATACAAGAATTTCCATCAACTCTGATTGAGGCCAAGGCTCAACCCGTCACCTCAAAGGAGAATATTCAAGGCAACGATAGCTTAGAGCAAGCAGAGTCACCAGCGCTGAAAAGCAAACTTGGGGCACAGCCAAGAATGGGGGAACTTGCTGGAGAGAATCAGAGTGAATCTATTAATACATGTCAGATTGACATTAAGACTATGCTTAACCTAATACTTGAAGAAATCCGCGACATGAAGAAATCTCAAGAAATTGAAATAGCGGCACTTCATACACGCTTGGGGAAGATTGAAGAGGCGGTGGCAAGCTTTCCCATTAGAATTCAGGAAGCAGAATCCAGGATATCCCATTTAGAGGATCAAATGAATGCTATGGCTCAGCAAGTAAAAAATGCTGCTCATGATAAAATAAATTTGGAAAATAAAATTGAAGAACTTGAAAATCATTCACGTCGGGCTAACCTGCGAATTGTTGGGGTCCCGGAAGGATCCGAAGGAGCCCATGTGCCTCAATGGGTGGAGACATTCATTAAGCAAAAAGTAATCCCAGAGTTCGCGGGTGATCTAACAGTGACCCGGGCACACCGTGTACCAGCGCATCTTCCACCCAATATGAAGTTCCCTCGTACAATCTTAGTCAATTTTGCGGACTTTCGTGTTAAGGAGAAGATATTGACTAAAGCTATCCAGATGAGACAATTCGATACAAATGATGGGACTAAATGCAGATTTTTTTCGGATATGTCTGTTGCAGCAGCACGTAGACGCAAGGAGTTTGTAAAATTATTATATCTTTTTAAAGCTCATGGAGCTCAAGCCTCCATTGCGCAGCAGTCTAAACTAAAAGTTCTTGTGCAGGGGAAGTTCCACATATGTACACGAATTGAGGAAGCCCAGGAATTGCTGAGAGTAATTTCAGGAGGGAAGTGATTCTGGATGGGTCTTCTTTCTGCCGCTTTTTTTTTTTCTCTTCCTCTTCTCTAGCTCCATTATAAGGGAGGGGGGGTAGGTCACCCCAGGTGCAATACCAGGGCACCACTTAGTTTAGGGAGGGAGAAATGTGGATTGCGGGGCAGCCCACATATCTTAGGGGGGGTGGTTGCCATGGGGTGAGTTGGGGGGTTGGGGAAAGGGAGGGGAAGCTAAAGCAGATAAAAGAGCAGAAGCAGGGGTTATTTTTTCTCTTTTTTTTATTGGGAAGAGAAATGTATATAATAGTCATATGTGTGTATTGCTATATAAGTTGCTATGAAGAGTATTTGTGATACTGTTTCCATTAACGTCAATGGGATATTAAATAAATCTAAATATGGAGCCTTAATAAGGTGGGTAGTGTCCTCCTCCCCTCAGGTCGTATTCTTGCAGGAGACCCATTTAAAAACTAACTACCCCAAACTGTATGTTCCTAGGTTTTTTTCGCATGTTTTTTTCGCTTCAGCTGGGTTGGCCAAAAGGGGTGTTGCTATATATTTTTGTCGTAGCTTCCCTTGGGAATTTGGTCAGATCTGGAGAGATCCATTGGGACGCTGGTTATGGGTGGAGGCTAGATTAAATGGGATAAAATTAAATTTTGTGAATTACTTCGGCCCGATAGTAGATGACTCTACATCTCTAGAAAAGATTGCGGAGATTCTTAGGGGTACCTTGGGACAAATTATTCTTGGCGGCGATTTTAATTTTATCCAGGATCTCAAAAAAGATACGTCAAATAAAAATAAAAAAGAACTGAAACCCCAAACAAAGAAAGTTCTGGAAGCCATAAGGCAGGAATATTTACTAGTTGATCCATGGCGTAAATCTAATCCTAGGCTAATGAAATTTACTTGCTATTCTAAACAATTTCATACGGCCTCCCGGATTGATTTTTTTTTAATTTCACGCTCTTTGGAAACACTAGATACCACGATAACGGTTAACCCTTTTTCAGATCATTCCCTTATTTCAATAAAGTTGCAAATTGAAGGAGGGACTAAGACTGAATCCAGGTGGCAGATGGATCGTCTACTCTTGCAAGATTCTAATTGGGTTACCCAAACTAAAAAGTGGATACAGGAGTTTTTCAGTATAAATGAAGAGACAGCAGATATTTTTTCAGTTTGGGGCGGGTTTAAGGCGGCTATGCGGGGGCAGATAATCGCTTGCTCTGCCGCTCTGGTGAGAAAAAGGCGGATAAAGATTAACCAACTCCAACAGGCGGTTAATGAAGCTATGAGTTTAAAAGACATTCAGTCACAGGGGAGTCGAGATGCTGCTACTCAGTTAGAAAAAGCAAAATTAGCCCTTAAAGAATTTTTTTTACTTGAAGAAATTAATAATTCTAGAACGTTTCAGCAGAAAGTCTATGAGGAGAGCCAGATGGTGGGAAAAATGTTGGCAGGACAGACAAAATCAAAACAGGAAAACGCCTTAATCTCTGAAATTATTGATCCTAAGACACAAAACATCAGCAAAGAGAAGGGCGAGATAGCACAAGTTTTTTGGGAACATTATGCTCAGCTTTACTCTACAAATTATGTGGTAGGTTTAGATCTTATTCGTAAATACTTTGATGAAGTTAATGTTCCGATTTTATCTGACCCAATGGTAAATTTACTTGGACGTGAAATTGTGGGGGTAGAAATTGCGGATATAATTAAATCAATAGCAGGTGCGAAGGCCTGTGGAACGGATGGGTTCCCAATTGAATTTTATAAGGTTTTTGTGAGCGAGCTGAGTCCCTTTTTGGCAAAACTATTTAATGTTGTTAGAATGGGTGGCAAGGTTCCCCCGAGTTTTAAGGAGTCCATCATTGTTAGTTTTGTTAAAAAGGGAAAGAATCATAGGGATGTTAATTCCTATAGGCCGATTACCTTGCTCAATACTGATTTTAAAATTTTTATGAAAATATGGGCCCAGCGTTTAACTCCAATTGCTCAGACACTAATACACCCGGACCAGGCTGGTTTTGTGGCAGGGAGGACAATGGCCTCAAATACTGGATTTTTGATACAGGCTCTTGATTATGTTACTAGCAATAAAATTCCAACTTTAGTTACAATGGTCGATGCCGAGAAGGCATTTGACCTGGTCAATTGGGAAGCTCTTTTTTTGGGGATGCAAAGATTTGGCTTCCCGATCCGGGTCATTAATATGTTAAAAAATATTTACCAAGGCGCTCAAGCTCGAGTGGTGATCAATGCTAATACGGTAGGGGTAATTGATATAAATCGAGGCACCGGGCAAGGATGTCCATTGTCCCCTATTTTGTTTACCTTTTTTATTGAGCCGCTTGCATTAAGAATCCGTGGGAATACGGAAATTAAACCACCAATAGAAGGAATGGCGAAAATAAAGTTATTCGCTGATGATATAATTTTATACCTGCAACCAGATAAATTAAATCTTGATCTAGTCTTGCTTGAATTTAACAAATATGAAATGATAGGCGGATATAAAATTAATCAAAATAAAACCGAGGTTTTGGTCTTGAATGTGGACTGCAATTTCTTACCAGATAATTTAAAATCTCAAGCTCTAAAAACAGAACCTATTAGATATTTAGGTATTTATGTTTCTAGTCGATTTGAGCAACTATTTAATCTAAATTATTTAACGATGAGAGATAAAATTAAGGGCTTGTTGGATAGATGGATATTTTTACCATTGACTCTGATTGGTCGTGTAGCACTTATTAAAATGTCAATTCTTCCCTTATTGGTTTTTTTATTTATTAATGTACCGTTAAAAATAAATTCCCATTTTTTTAAAGATATTGAGTCCATGATCAGAGAATTTGTTTGGAATCGAAAAGCATCTAGGGTTAGGCTACCTATATTGCAGTTAGAAATAACCCAAGGGGGATTAGCGCTACCAGATATTCGTACTTATTATTCGGCAGCGGCCCTCGATCTTTCGGCGCGATTATTAGATCCTAATGGTTGGTCGGACAGGTTTTTATTATGACAGAATGATCCAGGAGTCAGGCTCGCAAGTTTCTATTTTTTTTAAAACAGCGAAATTACCCAAAAAGACTCGTTATAAGACTATTCGGGATTTCTCTGATAGACTTCAGACCTTCTTTAAACAAGCCGGGGTTGGTGGATTTTATTACCTTAATCTGGAGGAATCTAAGTTTTTAGGGTTTCAAATCCATTCTACTAAATGTAAAAGATGGAAGGATTGTGGTCTAGGTGAATTGGGTTCCTTTTTTGCCTCAGGGAAATTTATTACTTGGCAGGAGGTCTTAGTGAGATCCGATAATTGTTTAGCAACGGGCTTTTTGGAGTATCTTCAGATATTAAACTTTATAAATAAATATAATATGACAACATGTGGGACATTATCTGCTCTGGCTAACGCATTATATAAAAATAAACTAAAAGGCGTGGGAAATTGGTATACTCTACTAAGAAAAGGTCGAGAATCTCCTCTGGTCGAAGAAATTCTCAGTAAAATAACTTGTGAAACCAATTGCTCCTTTATGAGACAGGAGTGGGAACAAATTGCTCAGTTAGGAAGTAAGGCTCTTAGAGCAGCCAATTTTAAAAGGATGTCCTTTCTATCTCGTTGGCAAGCTTATTATACTCCGAAGGCTCTTAATAGATGTTTTCCCGAAGTAGATAATAAATGTTTTCGTTGCCAGCTTCAGAATGGTGGAGATTGGCTTCATATATTTTATACATGCCCAAAGCTTGAAGCTTTTTGGCGTAAGATTTTTTCGGCAATAAGCGTAGTAATTAGAAAAGAGATTGAACCCGAAACTGAGGTGGCTCTTTTTGGTTTGACGAGAAGAAGAACTGATTTGTCTCATGCTGAAGAGTCTTACATGGCGATTTGTTCATTAGTAGCCCGCTCCTTAATTCTGCAAAATTGGAGATCTGAGGATATACCATCATACGTGAAGTGGGTGAATAAAATGCAAAAGATAAAAAGGTATGAAGAGGCCTATGCCAAAAGAGTTGGGGCAATAAAAAGAATTACTAATACCTGGAAATTATGGGATAGTGATCCAGTTATGTATGTCACATAGCACTTTAGCACTTGGTTTTTTACTATTGTTATTAATTAGCTGCATTTCTAATATAACTATTTTTAGCACTTTTTAAAAAAGAAAAAAAGAAAAAGATAAAAAAATTTTAAAAAAAATTAAAAAAAAAAATGTCCCAGCACTTTATTGAATTATTGATTGTAGGAAGCACTAAGCACTTTTTTCTCTTAGGCCTGTCGTCATGTGAAGTTGAGATTTTAGCATTGAAGGGATTTTTTTGTAAAGTATATCGATTATGTATATAGGTAATTGGTGTTTGATGTATTGGGAGGCCAAATAATATAACTAGCGTAGGCCTCTGGTTATTTTGCTTATTTTGCACATTTTGCACTATTTGCACATTTGAAACTGCATATTTAAGTAAGTTATGTTTTATGGAATGAGAGGTCAGGTCGAATAATATAATTTTTAGGCTTCTGGCTATCTATATTGATGTATTAGGAGGCCAAATAATATAACTAGTGTAGGCCTCTGGTTATTTTGCTTATTTTGCACATTTTTGCACTATTTGCACAATGGAAATTGTATATATAGGTAACTGATGCTCTATGTATTGGGAACTCTGGTTGAATAATGTAATTATTGTAGGCTTTGGGTTATCTTGCGTATTTTGCACATTTTTGCATTACTTTGCATAACTGAAATTATGGATATGTATATTTGTGTCTAAAGTTTGCTTATAATAATGTTTGATTTACTGCTCATGGATTTTTGTTTGTTTGTTTATTTTGTGTGTATTGTTTTTGTTGTTCTCCTGCTCTGCTCAATAAAAAAAAAAAAGAAAAAAAAAAATTTATAAAACAAATTGTGGGGTATACTTGTTTTTCTTGTGAACCATGCTCTTCTGATGGAAATAATCACTGATTATCATTTTCTGTTCACTTCCTTGAAGCTTCACAGTAAACTGTCCTAATTACGAACCTACAGGGAGAAGAATCCTCAACTTTGAGTAACAACTTAAAGGAGAGTCCATGTTTATTGCATTTAAGTAATAATCCAACAAGCAATTTAGGGGGTAACTCACTCGATACAGCATTGTCTAGTGGGAATGCGAGCCCCCTGTCCTCTACTGCTATATTTTTTTTAATACAAGGGACTATTCAGCATATTCTAGAAACCCAGGTTGTAGTCAATAAAAATCAGCATAATCAATAAACTCATTTGAACAAAATTGCTTCTGACTTAAAGAAAGTGAATCTGTGCCTGCCATAGTTGGTGAGACCTGTGAGTTCCTCCCCTGCAACGGAGGACTGGCAAGGCAATTAGGTGGTTTGATATCATTAAGAATCATGCATTAACCAACAAAATCCAACTACTGAGAAAGTGCAGAGCACTATGAATATATTTCCAATTGTCCCTTTTTGGTGAAAAAGGGATTCCTATCTTACGGTTTGCTTATTAGTCTCCTTTTATTACAATCTTTCTCTTAAACATGTTCAGCAAAAAACTAACAAATTAAATTTCATAAATTGATGAAAAGAAGGCCCTGAAGATTCTGAATGCAAAAGTATTTGCCAAGTTAGCTCTGTGGCATTGAGACCTCCTTTTTCACCTCTATTAGTATCTAACCCATCGGAAAACAGCACTATTTTAAATAGGAATAATAGGGAAAGTGTCAGGGATGATGGTAGGGCGATTTCAGCCACACAAATGATAATTCAGAATCTAGTACAGATGTTGCTGCAGTTAAATTAATTGCAAAATTAGAATTTTTAGATCCACAAAGATACAATACTATGAGAAGCAGGGATTTCAAGAATGGCAACTTAAAAAAATTGTAAATCTTGGAATTGTTGTGTGAAATAATCTTGGAGAGTATGTGGATGGTTTGATGTTTCACCACTCATCTAAAAAACTATGGGCCCGATTCTGATGCGGGTTGGAAAAGCTTCCCGACCGAGGGCCTGATTCTGATGCGGTTAGGAAGGCCTCCTAACGGCATTTGCTCCTTCCAAATCGGATCGGGAACGTGTCTTCCCGACCGAGGGCCCAATTCTGATGCGGTTAGGAACAAATGTTCCCATTGAAGTCAATGGGAGTTCAACCAAATCGTATCTGGAAGCATCCGGATGCATCCTACTCCGCCGGTCGGACTTTCCCGATCCGAGTGGGTCGGACACCATTTCCCAACCGATTTGGTCGGGAAGCTTTTCCAACCCGCATCAGAATCGGCCCCTATATGTCCTGCTGGCAGCAATGGATTCTTCTCACACCTCTGCACCTTTTATGAGGTTCCGTAGGGACAGACGTTCTCTCAGAAGCTCAGTATAATACATCAGAATATCAATGGTTTGGAGCAATCAGGAAATTTTAAAGTATAACCATGTTGTTTTGCTCCAAGAACCTGACTACGTGAGAACCCAATTAGGGAAACATTTATAGTTCTGAATTATTCTGGCCAATTGAACAGTAGAGGGCGAATATAAGGAGGCCTCCTTACTCTAATGTAGCCTCAGCTAAAATAATTGATATAACTCAAATCACAGTTATTAGTGGAAGGATTCTAGCTCGTGTGGTAAAATTTAAAGCTCAAAAATAAGAAGTGAAAGTTATGATTTTGATAAATGTTTGATAAATGTCTCTATGCATATGTTTATATCTATTCTCCGTAAGGTGAAAAAATACAATTAATACAATTACTATAGTTCTTAAGCGATTCACAATAGAGAATTCAAATTCAACAATTATAATTGCCTGTAACGTTAACTCAAAATTGGTCACAAAAAAAACTGATGAATCCTTTGGGGAATTTCTGGAGCTGGAACTGTGTTAGAAAGGGTGATGAGAAGATATGTAGGTGGATGACACGAAACAGAATGGTTCTGCTAACATGTGATTGTTAGACCTGGCATCCTTGGCGTGGGTCTCCCTTCCATTTTTTTATGATACCTCCTATGTTACTGATCTGTTTTTGCTGGTGTTAGATGCTTTGGGCACTGTGCCACTGCTATTCAGTGCCACAGTGCAAGTGCTCCCTATGATAAATTGTGTTATGTATTAGTGACTCCATGATTGGATGATTGGTTTACTTGTCAGTCCCTAGTACAGTGCACTGAGTGTGCCCCGGGCTTGTAAATCCAATGCCGCTGGTGGGCTTGCAGCACTGGTTGTGCCACCCACAGAAGCGGCTTGTAAAATGTGTCTCAGGCCTGCCATCGCAGAGCCTGTGTGCAGCCTAGAGCTGCCATGTCGACTTGGTGAGTGCACCCACTTACCAGTCCCTAAACCTTCCCTTTACTACATGTTGGTCACCCCTAAAGTAGGCCCTAGGGCAGGGTGCATTGTAAGTATAAGGAAGGACATGCCCTGGTGTGTGTGGCATGTCCTAATAGTGAATTACAGCCATTTTCGTTTTTCACTATTGCAAGGCTACCTGCTCCCCGTAGGCCAGAATGGGCAGACTGACTATTACACCTTATAGTCAGAACTGACCCAGGGAACACGGTAGAAAAACGAATTTAGTATGCCTGAACTCAGAATGATAAAATACATCTTTTAGTGAAGTTGGTTTTAACATTCTGTGTTTGAAAATACCACTTTTAGAAAGTGGGTATTTTCTTGCCTAAACTTCCAAGCCTGCCTCTGCTAGGTTGTGTATTCCTTGTCTGGAGATTGAGTGACAGGGGCTGGGGGTGGCTACAGGAGACAGGGTGAGTCAGCACAGGGCTGAATAGAAAGATCTGCATCCAGAGTGGAGGGAGGAGTTGCACCTGGGTCTGAATAGGGCTGTGCCTGCCTTCCACAATGCTGGCTCCACCTCCTGCCGGGCGGCTGAGCACTCTGCCCCACATTCTGAAAGGAAAGAAGGAGTCAGAAAAACAAAGTGCTCCAGGACTGACCAGAACTGGTTTTGGACTAGGCAGAGGCCTCTCTGCCTTCAGAGAACAAAGAGAAACTGTGTATAAAAAGGGGACCCAGACCCCTAGGAAATTAGATCACTTTGGGAAACAAGAAGAAACCTTTGCTGGGGAGCGGAACCAAGAAGAAACTGAGGAGAAGACTATCCCTAAGCTAGAGGGATCTGCCTGCAGTGGTTGCCTGACTGCCAAAGAAAGGAGAAAGGACTTTGTGTGCACTTTTATTCAACTTGTGAATTATCTCCAAGGGCTTGAGAAAAGAGCTTGCCTCCTGCTGAAGTCTCAGGGACAACAGACTTCAACCACCAGCTCCCCAAGAATCCTTTGGAAGTACCTGCTGCTGTTTTGGGCCTTCTGAAGGGACTGCGTGTCGCAAGGAGCTGGAAGCGCGACTCAAGAGGGAGAAGCGTGTCGCCGTCGCAGCCGCTGCCGTCGCATCACGGAGATGACGCCGCTGTAGCTGTCGCATTGCACCGCATCTCAAGAAACGTCCCGCAACACCGAAGAAGCGTGTCGCCGTCGCAGCTGCTGCCATCGCATCGTAGATGTCGCCGCTGTAGCTGTCGCATTGCACCGCATCGAGAGAAGCGCCTCGCATCCACGGAGAAGCGTGCCGCCTTCGGAGCTGCTGCCGTCGCATCACGAAACAAGGGTGTCGCCGCTGCAGTTGTCGCATCGAGCGGAAGCGTCTCGCAACGTCGGAGAAGAGGGTCGCCGCCAAAGCCGCTGTCGTCGCATCACGGAACAAGGGTGTCGCCGCTGCAGCTGACGCATCGAGTCGAGACTTCTCGCAACATCGGAGAAGCGTGCCGCATCAGGAAGAACTTGACGTCTTTATTTCTTTGCACCGGAACTTTGTCGCATCTCCATCTTTGCAACACTTTCGTTGTAGAAACGTGACGCATCGTAAGGTACATTGACTCAAAGTGTCGCATTTTTAAGAACTTAAGAGAACTAAGCTAAACCTACCATTTTAAGTACAGTATTGTGGATTTTTGTCGTTTATGGTCTTGTGTTAAAACTATATAAAGAATACTTATTTTTGATATAAATATTGTGTGGTGTCCATCTGTCACTAGATTACTGTATGTGTTCACAAATGCTTTACACACTGCCTCTGAGATAAGCCTGTCTGCTCGTGCCAAGCTACCAAGGGGGTGAGCAGGGGTTATTTTAGGAGTGTACCCCCTTACCCTGACTAGAGGCAAGGGTCCCTATTTGTCACAAGTACCTACCTGTGCCAACTAGAGACTCCCAAATCTAACATTTGGTGGTCAGCGGTGAGGATTCTGGACTGGCATTTGTGACTCATGCAAAATTAACAAGCGGGTCCCTACTAGATACTATGTACCGTAAAAAGGTTTTTCTAAGTACCAAAAATATATATATTGTACTGGTATTTAAAAGAATAACATAAAAATAATTATATCATCACAGTGAGTCAGAATCAACATACAAGAAATACAATCAAAATGTGTAAATAACTAAAATTCACATGGACATATATCAAATAAATATTTATTAACATTATTATACATAGTACATTTGCATAAAAAGCTTAAAAAACATTTCATTGCTATATACAATCATTCTAAAAACAAATAACTTGAAAACAGAGTTGTCGACGCTGCGTTTCGGTGAGTAAATGTATAGACACCTTCCTCAGGACAGTTTTCTAGATAATAAAAACATTATGACATAATCAAAATCACACAGTTAAAACGTTATAAAAACACATTTTGCTGACTTCACTGTAGTATTGCTATAAAAAATTTTAACCAAAAAATCTTATCAAAACAATTTTTGTACATCAGCTTATAGCTGCATACTATTTATTCTATTTGTTACCAGCACATACAAATGTCTCTTTTCTATACATATACATATTGCAAAACAAATAAACTGCTAAGCACCATAATCATAAGCAATATAAATAACCACATACCTAAAAAGTGTAAAAACAGGACTAGAATGCAATACTTCTAGACCTTTGTATGCCACAATTAGTTGAAGTGAGGGAGTAAGAATGATCACCTCATCAAAATACCTTAGATACCAAAAGAAAGGGAATTTTTTTAATTAATCAATAATAATAATTAATCCACGGTATATCCCACTTAGATTTAGAACCAATGTCAAACACCGTACCTTGTGATAATGAGTTAAATCAGTATATGTATGTACATTGATGCCACCGTGTATTTCTCATGCACTGGAATCCCCAAATGCTCGGGATAAATGCGAACACGCGATGATTTTTAAACTTTTATTTTTTATTTTTTATTTTTTATTTTATTGACGGCCTAAAGCAGAACATATTTTTATTCAGAACATATTTTTATTCAATAGTAATTGAAGTCACTGTTAATGTACATGAGGCATATTATAGCCTTCTTATTTCAAGATGGCCGCCATCTTTTCGACACGATTATGTGATATGCCCAGGAGTAGGAAGTCAGTATTAAACCTCAAATAACATTCGGTTTTCCCTATGTTGAATAAAAATATGTTCTGAATAAAAATATGTTCTGCTTTAGGCCGTCAATAAAATAAAAATAAAAATAAAAGTTTAAAAATCATCGCGTGTTCGCATTTATCCCGATCACGTGATTGCATTAGAATCCAGTTAAAAGCAGCCTCGGGTCGAACACCTCTATAGGATGTGACCCGGAAGCTGTACATTGTTTGCAAGGAGGCCGGATTTCCTCGATTAGGTAAGCAGGAGGTTCAACGATTGAGTGTTCTTATAGAATTAATACTTAGAGCAGTTCCTAGTGGTCTTTACTATCTGGAGCACGAGGTATGTAGATGTATCCGGTGCCACATAGAGAATAGTTTTGGCCCCGCCGATTTCAGTTCTTGTTCTATCTTTGGTTGAGCGCTGCGATGAGTGCCACGCGGTAACTAGATGCCGTACTCTATTAATAGCCGTAGTTACAGAGGTATCCAACCCCGCATAGATAGATTTTACGACCGTGTAAGGTACAATTTGTTCTCAGCGCAGTCCATGTCTCATGTCTAGGTAGCTGAACGGCGCAATTAGTATAATGCGGTGATTATATGCCGTGTTCAGTTTTTATAGATGTAAGTATAATCATCTTGGATAGGAGTATGGCTTATATAAGAAGAAGTTATTAGGTTGGTTACGTCGGGAATATTCACTCTCAGCGAAGTCCGTATTGCGTCTTAAGGGAGACTACTGATTAAGAATAATAATGATGATTAACTAAATAGATCCCCTTTCTACTTAATATTTATCATGCCTTATAATATAAGCTGTGAGTTTTTAGTAGACGTAAACACCATAGCTTGTAAAAAATAATATGATTTATTAAAATATAAAAATAATATCATTTTTAACAAATAAAAATGTTAACTAATAACTTTTAACCTAAAAGTAGATGCCCTTAATTTTGTAGGAATCGATATTTTACATGTAGCTATCTGTCAATTAATATGTCAAAGAACGACTATAAAATAGATTAGAGTACATGTTTGACTTTGACTTGTATATCTTTTTGACCATAGGTACTTATCACTACGGCTGCATATATGCCTGAACAACTGTTGCCCTAGAAATTGATTGAAATTAGTGGCACTTTTGTCGTTCTTGGGGATTGTTATTACGACGTACCCCTTACCTTATGATTGGTTCCAGTTTTTTTCAAATTTCTGGTAAGATATAGTTTTAGTGCTGGCCGTTCATCAGTCTGCCAGCCTGTAGATCATGGGTATTAATACCTTTGTATATCTATTTTTCAGCATTTGGGGATTCCAGTGCATGAGAAATACACGGTGGCATCAATGTACATACATATACTGATTTAACTCATTATCACAAGGTACGGTGTTTGACATTGGTTCTAAATCTAAGTGGGATATACCGTGGATTAATTATTATTATTGATTAATTTTAAAAAAATTCCCTTTCTTTTGGTATCTAAGGTATTTTGATGAGGTGATCATTCTTACTCCCTCACTTCAACTAATTGTGGCATACAAAGGTCTAGAAGTATTGCATTCTAGTCCTGTTTTTTACACTTTTTAGGTATGTGGTTATTTATATTGCTTATGATTATGGTGCTTAGCAGTTTATTTGTTTTGCAATATGTATATGTATAGAAAAGAGACATTTGTATGTGCTGGTAACAAATAGAATAAATAGTATGCAGCTATAAGCTGATGTACAAAAAATAGTTTTGATAAGATTTTTTGTTAAAATTTTTTATAGCAATACTACAGTGAAGTCAGCAAAATGTGTTTTTATAACGTTTTAACTGTGTGATTTTGATTATGTCATAATGTTTTTATTATCTAGAAAACTGTCCTGAGGAAAGTGTCTATACATTTACTCACCGAAACGCAGCGTCGACAACTCTGTTTTCAAGTTATTTGTTTTTAGAATGATTGTATATAGCAATGAAATGTTTTTTTAAGCTTTTTATGCAAATGTACTATGTATAATAATGTTAATAAATATTTATTTGATATATGTCCATGTGAATTTTATTTATTTACACATTTTGATTGTATTTCTTGTATGTTGATTCTGACTCACTGTGATGATATAATTATTTTTATGTTATTCTTTTAAATACCAGTACAATATATATATTTTTTGGTACTTAGAAAAATCTTTTTACGGTACATAGTATCTAGTAGGGACCCGCTTGTTAATTTTGTTTGAACTTTCCCTGTCCCTGATTGGACTTGAAGGGTGTCTCCCTTGTTTTTATTGATTTGTGACTCATGTACAGTGATTGGTGAACACTACTAGTGAGTGCAGACCAAAACGCGACCACATACTTTTGGTAGATTTTTTTTCTAGGACTTTCCATTTTTAGCCAAGTTCAGCCATCATGAAACCAGCATCCATAGCATCTGTTGATTTTGATTGGGAAGAGGAGAAACTAGAATGCTACAATGCAAGGCAGCTGAAGCACTTCTGCAAAAGATTTAATGTTGCAATTACCGGGCTCACCAAGAAGGAGGAGTTCTATAAGGCGCTGAGGGCCTGGGTAGAAGCAAGGAAAACTCCTGAGAATGAGGAAGGGGATAATGATGCAGATGTGCAGCTGGAAGGGCCATTGGGTCCAGGGGAAAGGAAGGCACCTTCCCCAGCAGGTAGCAGTGTTTCTGCCAAAGGTCTGTCCACAGAAGAGCTGGAGGACAGGGAGAGAAATAGGATGCATGAGTTGGAGCTGGCCAAAATGAATGGGCAATTGGAAATTAGGAAACTGGCCCTGGAAGAAAAGAGGATACAGCTTGAGCATGATAGAAGTTTGAGGGAGTTGGATTTGAAAGCCAGGAGCTTAGAAATTACTCCCTCTGGTGGCAGCACACCGTCAATGCCTGTGGAATCTAGAGTGTATATTCCTAAGGATGTGGTCAGAGAGTTTTTTAAAAATGATGACATTGGGCAGTGGTTCAAGGCCTATGAGGTAGCCATGTCTTCCCACCGGGTCCCTGAGAAGGATTGGGGGGTGGGGTTGTGGGGACGGTTCCTTAGCGAGGGGCGGGACACACTGCTAGATTTGCCTTCTGATGTCCATAATTCATATCACCACATGAAGGATGCTTTAATGTCTAGGTATGGTTTAACTCCTGAATTGTATAGGCAGAGGTTCAGGGGTTGCAAGAAGATAGAGAACAGTACCTGGGTTGAATATGTCACTTTTTTCTGCAGAGCATTGGATGGTTGGGTTGAAGGGTAGCAAAGTTGATGATTTTCAGGGGCTCCTTGATTTGATTGCATGGGAGCACTTGTCAAGTAACTATTTTCCAGAGCTACGCCAGCACCTGATAGATAGCAAGCTGACTATCCCTAGGAAGCTTGCTGAGGAGGCGGACTGCTGGGTCAGTACCAGGGTCCACAAGGGTCATGTGGGAGACTCAGCCAAGGGTGGGCAGGGTCCCCAACAGAAGAGTGGGGGGGGACAAGGGTAAACAGAGGGAGTTCCAAAGAAGGCCCCAAAGTAGTCCCCAAGGGAACCAAGGGAAAGGTTCCCAGCCTCTCCCCAGAAACCCTCAGGGGCCCCGACAGGTCCACCTGTTCAAAGGGGACCCCTGAGATGCTACAAATGTGGGGACCTGGGTCATATAGCGAGTGATCCCAGGTGCCGCCAGTTTGGAAAGACCGCACCCCCTGGTGCAGCCCCCCGGCAGATGGCTAGTGTAGCCCTGGGGAGGAGATGGATGCCCAAGAGGGTGGGGTCCCGCACAGATGTCCCTTGTCTCATTAGGAGACTGTGAGGTGGTCCCCAGGACCCCGCTGCCTGACAACACTAAGAAATACAGGCAGTGGGTGACCATCAATGGCCATAGGGTGGAGGCTCTTAGAGATACAGGAGCCAGTGTGACAGCTGTCAAGTGTCACCTAGTGTCTCAAGAGCAGGTTGTCCCCCATGCATTCTAACCAGTTGTTGCCACTGACAACACAGAGAGTCACTGCAAAGTGGCTCAGGTTCCCTTTGAGTGGGGGGGGTCTCTGGTACTCTTCAGGTAGCTGTGAGGCCCGCCATGCCTGTTGACTGTTTGTTAGGGAACGACTTGGAGTGCTCACCTTGGGCGAAGGTGGAGCGAAGTGCTCATTTAGAGATATTGGGTTTGCCTGACTGGGCGTGTGTGACCACCCGGTCCAAGGCAGCAAGTAAAGGTGCTCAAGAGGACCTGGAGCCTGAGAGGGAGGCCCAGGTACCTGCCGTCACGAGAAGAGGCAGGGGGCGCGGGAAACCGGCCCCCGAAGTTCCCACGGTCCAGGAGGAGGCAGACCTTGAGGGGGATGCCCTGGAGCCTACAGGGGAACAGGTAGCTGAACTGGGGGACCTGCCTGAGCTGACCCATTGGCAGCAAGAAGGAGGACCCTCCAGGGAAGAATTCTGCAAGGAGCAGAAAGAATGCCCTTCTCTGGTGGGTCTGCGGCAACAGGCTGCAGACCAGGCAACAGGTGATCAGCTGGGTCACATTGGGTCTATTGGGAGAATGATCTCCTGTATACTGAGCCTAAGGTTGCTGAGCCTGGGTCAGCCCGTGTGCTGGTGGTACCCCAGTGCCTCAGAGCCTTCCTACTGGGGTTGGCTCATGATGTTCCATTGGCAGGACATTTGGGGCAGGACAAGACCTTTGAGAGGCTTGTCACCCACTTTTATTGGCCCCAAATGCGCAGGAGTTCAGACACTCACTGCAGGACATGTCAGACTTGCCAGGCAAGTGGAAAGAGTGGGAGCAAGTGCAAGGCTCCTCTCCAGCCATTCCCTGTAGTCAGCACCCCCTTTGAACGGGTGGGTATTGACATTGTGGGGCCACTGGACCCCAAGGCAGCCATGGGCAACAGGTTCATCCTGGTCTTGGTGGACCATGCCACCCGGTACCCGGAAGCCATACCTCTGAGGACAGTGACGGCCCCCGTGGTGGGACGAGCACTGATGAGAATTTTCTCCCGAGTGGGATTCCCTAGAGAGGTAGTGTCTGACCGGGGGACCAACTTCATTTCCAAGTATATGAAGTCCCTGTGGCAGGAGTGTGGGGTAACCTACAAGTTTACCACTCCTTACCACCCCCAAGGAAATGGATTGGTTGAAAGGTTCAACCGAACCCTCAAAGGCATGATTATGGGTCTTGAGGAACCTATGAGGCGTAAGTGGGACGTCCTCTTACCATGCCTGGTCTTTGCTTACCGTGAGGTGCCACAGAAATCTCTAGGGTTCAGTCCCTTTGAGCTTCTCTATGGACACCCAGTAAGAGGACCTCTAAGTTTGGTCAAAGAAGGCTGGGAGCAATCTCCCAGGATACCTCCCCAGGATGTATACAGTTACATGCTGGCCTTTAGGAACCAAACTAGGCGTTTCAGGCAACTCGCTGAGGCGAATCTGGAAGCCAGCCAGGAGGAGATGAAGCGGTGGTACGACCAGAATGCCACTCTGGTAGAGCTTCAGCCTGGTCAGAAAGTGTGGGTCATGGCCCCAGTGGAGCCCTGCGCGCTCCAGGATAAGTGGACCAGACCCTTTGAGGTTGTAGAGCGCAAAGTCCGAGTTACCTACTTGGTGGACTTGCGGTCTTCCAGGAACCCCTTGAGGGTCCTGCATGTCAACCGCCTGAAGCCCCACTTGGAGAGGTCCCAAGTGGGCATGCTCTTAGCGACAGATGCTGGGATGGAGGAGGAGACCGAGCCTCTTCCTGACCTCCTGTCAGCAACAGGGCAAGATGGGTCAGTGGATGGTGTCAACCTCTCTTCCACCCTGACCCCTGAGCAACAGAATGACTGCCGCCAGTTGCTGGGACAGTTTTCTGATCTGTTCTCCCTGGTTCCCGGTGTCACAGATTGGTGCATCCATGATGTGGACACTGGGGACAGTACACCTGTGAATCACAAATCTTACAGGGTGACTGACAGGGTGAGAGCTTGCATCAAGGAGGAGGTCTCCAAGATGCTTGCGTTAGGGGTGATTGAGTCCTCTAACAGTCCTTGGGCCAGCCCAGTGGTCTTGGTCCCAAAGGCTGCCGCACCGGGTGCCACACCAGAACTCCGGTTCTGTGTGGACTACCGAGGGCTCAATTCAGTCACCAGGACTGACGCGCACCCCATCCCCAGAGCTGATGAGCTCATAGATCGGCTAGGGGCTGCCCGGTACTTCAGCACGTTTGACTTGACGTCTGGGTACTGGCAGATCGCCTTGACTGATGGGGCAAGAGAGAGGTCAGCATTCTCCACACCAGATGGGCACTACCACTTCCGGGTGATGCCCTTTGGGATGAAGAATGCCCCTGCCACCTTCCAGAGGTTGGTCAACCAGGTGTTGGCTGGACTGGACTCGTTCAGTGCCGCCTACCTGGATGACATCGCAGTGTTCAGCGCCAGTTGGGAAGAACATCTGCGCCACCTCTGGGAAGTGTTGATGGCGCTGCGGAGAGCAGGCCTCACGATCAAGGCGAGTAAGTGCCAGATCGGGCAGGGTTCCGTGGTGTACTTGGGACACCAAGTGGGGAGCGGCCAGGTGGCGCCCTACAACCCAAAATTGAAACCATCCTGAATTGGGAACCCCCAAAACCCAGACAGAGGTGAGAGCCTTCTTAGGACTCACGGGTTACTACAGGAGGTTTGTCAAGGGGTATGGCAGCATTGTTGCGCTCCTGACAGAGCTGACTTCCAAGAAGCAGCCCAGGAAAGTGATTTGGACTGACACCTGTCAGAAAGCTTTTGAGGCCCTGAAAACTGCCATGTGCACGGCGCCCGTGCTCCTGGCACCCAACTTCTCCAAAGAGTTCGTAGTACAAACAGACGCTTCAGAGCATGGTGTGGGGGCTGTTCTGTCACAGATGAATGAGGAGGGCCTAGATCAACCCGTAGCCTTCATCAGTAGGAGGTTACTACCACGGGAACAGAGGTGGAGTGCTATTGAGCGTGAGGCATTTGCTGTGGTCTGGGCACTGAAGAAGCTGAGACCATACCTGTTTGGGACTCACTTCCGGGTTCAAACAGACCACAGGCCCCTCAGATGGTTGATGCAGATGAGGGGTGAGAATCCAAAGCTGTTGAGGTGGTCCATTTCCCTACAGGGGATGGATTTCACGGTGGAACACCGCCCTGGTACAGAACACGCCAATGCTGATGGTCTGTCCAGATTTTTCCACCTTAGTGAAGAGAACTCCCCTGAGGTAGGGTAGTTCTCCCCACATTTCAGCTGGAGGGAACACGTGTTAGACCTGGCATCCTTGGCGTGGGTCTCCCTTCCATTTTTTTATGATACCTCCTATGTTACTGATCTGTTTTTGCTGGTGTTAGATGCTTTGGGCACTGTGCCACTGCTATTCAGTGCCACAGTGCAAGTGCTCCCTATGATAAATTGTGTTATGTATTAGTGACTCCATGATTGGATGATTGGTTTACTTGTCAGTCCCTAGTACAGTGCACTGAGTGGGCCCAGGGCTTGTAAATCCAATGCCGCTGGTGGGCTTGCAGCACTGGTTGTGCCACCCACAGAAGCGGCTTGTAAAATGTGTCTCAGGCCTGCCATCGCAGAGCCTGTGTGCAGCCTAGAGCTGCCATGTCGACTTGGTGAGTGCACCCACTTACCAGTCCCTAAACCTTCCCTTTACTACATGTTGGTCACCCCTAAAGTAGGCCCTAGGGCAGGGTGCATTGTAAGTATAAGGTAGGACATGCCCTGGTGTGTGTGGCATGTCCTAATAGTGAATTACAGCCATTTTCGTTTTTCACTATTGCAAGGCTACCTGCTCCCCATAGGCCAGAATGGGCAGACTGACTATTACACCTTATAGTCAGAACTGACCCAGGGAACACGGTAGAAAAACGAATTTAGTATGCCTGAACTCAGAATGATAAAATACATCTTTTAGTGAAGTTGGTTTTAACATTCTGTGTTTGAAAATACCACTTTTAGAAAGTGGGTATTTTCTTGCCTAAACTTCCAAGCCTGCCTCTGCTAGGTTGTGTATTCCTTGTCTGGAGATTGAGTGACAGGGGCTGGGGGTGGCTACAGGAGACAGGGTGAGTCAGCACAGGGCTGAATAGAAAGATCTGCATCCAGAGTGGAGGGAGGAGTTGCACCTGGGTCTGAATAGGGCTGTGCCTGCCTTCCACAATACTGGCTCCACCTCCTGCCGGGCGGCTGAGCACTCTGCCCCACATTCTGAAAGGAAAGAAGGAGTCAGAAAAACAAAGTGCTCCAGGACTGACCAGAACTGGTTTTGGACAAGGCCTCTGCCTTCAGAGAACAAAGAGAAACTGTGTATAAAAAGGGGACCCAGACCCCTAGGAAATTAGATCACTTTGGGAAACAAGAAGAAACCTTTGCTGAGGAGCGGAACCAAGAAGAAACTGAGGAGAAGACTATCCCTAAGCTAGAGGGATCTGCCTGCAGTGGTTGCCTGACTGCCAAAGGAAGGAGAAAGGACTTTGTGTGCACTTTTATTCAACTTGTGAAGGATCTCCAAGGGCTTGAGAAAAGAGCTTGCCTCCTGCTGAAGTCTCAGGGACAACAGACTTCAACCACCAGCTCCCCAAGAATCCTTTGGAAGTGCCTGCTGCTGTTTTGGGCCTTCTGAAGGGACTGCGTGTCGCTTCGGTGGGACGAATTGGGTTCAGATAGAGTTAGATGGGAGGTTCTCTAAAAGAATTAACATACAAAAGTCTTGCAGCAAGGATGTGTATTGGCTCTGTCCCTTTTGGTTATATCCTTTTCAGATCTATTGGCTGCGTTGAGAGAAACTCATTCTTGCATCAAAGATGTCGTACGCTCAGTCAGTGAGGAAAAAGGGGATTTGAGGAGGTGTACCCACATACAAGTAAAAAGAGAGAATTGGGATGTTTACCCCATACAATAAAATCAAAATTAAAAACAAAATATATATAAAAAAGTTGGCATGGGGGTTTACCCCTTATCAGAGATAAAAGGTGGAGTTAGGGAGGTTTAACACCCAAAGAAACACAAGTATATATGTAAAACATAGTGAAAGTTGTCACTGTGTAAATATAGATAGGTCAGAGTTTCCATAGGAAGAGCTTTTTTGTTTTGCTAATAACTTTGGCACCTCAACCGGGTCCCACATAAATACTTTGAAATTAGATACAATGGCAAACATGCTGCAGTAATGAAAATAATATATCACCAGCAAAAGAAGTGAACATGGCTCTCAAAAATTGTATGAACGCTTCTTTATTGCCACCTCAATAACTTTATAAGAAGAAAGAGCAATCATTGTGAATACAGCAAAATAAGATCAAATGTCCATTTTAGAAGATGTAAAAGGAGAAACTAAGCACAGCAACATGCATCTTTATATTACATCACTTTACATTACATCACTCATGACATGTTCTATGACATCATTGATAACATCACTGATGTCATCTGAAATGTTATAATTGATGACATCACTGTGTATGGCGGGGCACAAGTTATAGTTACTTGAGTTAAATATATGCTGGTGGCAGATGTTCACATCAGTCGTTTTTGCCGCATTCAACATGTTCTGCAAGTATAAATAGTATCCAGTTGAATGCTGCCAAAACAACCGATGTGAACATCTGCTGCCAGCATATAATTAACTCAAGTAACTATAACTTGCGCCCTGCCATTCACAGTGATGTCATCAATGATGTTATTTCAGATGTCATCAGTGATGTTATCAATGATTCTGTCTTTTTACGGTCTAATTCTAGTCCAAGATTAGCACTAGGCACTTTACATAGGAGCACGAAGGAAGGGCGCTTGGCTTTTTAATGCTTAAAATTATAATATTTTGCACAGTTTGCACAATAGGCATTTAGGTTTAGGAAGGCCTGCACTTTACGTAGTCATCCACAAAATGATCAAATAGACATGAAATTAGAAGAAAATTAGAAATACTTTAAGGCTAACCAAATCCCCAAGAAAGTGACGTACAAGATGCTACAATGTTTTTTTTTTTTAAAAGAGTGCAATTTTATGGAACTTATGACGTCCCCTATGTTTATTCAGAAACCTATCTGGACCAGGACGAATGGGATGATGGTGGCACTATGGACCTTGCAATTACAATTAGGTGAAAGGCCAATAATCTTGCGAAGTTTGCTGATTTTTTGGCAAATGATAAATGGAAAACTTGGAGTGATTTCAAATCGCAAAGTAGCAGCGATAGTGTGGTTGCAGTGGTCCTTTAGGGCTTTTTATGATCATGGTATCTTACAGCACACTGATCTTAGGATCATATCAGATACAAAAGATCTGGTAGCAAATGTAATCAGTATTCCCTGTATGAAGGAATTAGAGTTTTGGAATAAATATTTGCTACCTGTTGAGAAAGTTGTTGTATACCGTCGGATCTCACTAAATGGTCAAAAGAGGGAAGTGAGGTATTGGCCAGAGATATTTGGTGGAAAATTCATGAGTTACATTTTACAATGTTGATAGGTGCTAATATCCGCCAAATGCAATTTTTCTCAAAATGGTTCGTCTATATAGGACCCCTCAGCTATTAAATAAAATGAATGAGGGATATCCTACTCAAAGTTTAAGGTGTGATAGGTAGCAGAGATGGGTCATGTATTATTTGGAACTGCAGCGAACTGGGCACGTTTTAGAAACACATTTTTAGATTTTTAGAAAATTAACTGCAGATTAAAATTCCCTAAAATCCTATGCTTGTACTTTTGGGCTACTGCCCCATGTCGGGCATTGCAGTGAGACAACAGGAATTTAATTTTATTTTGATGCTGGTAGCACGATCATTGCTCCTGCAGAAGTGGAGATCCAAGCTTGTTCCCAGTTTCTTTGAGTGGCTTTAACAAATTAAGAGGATTAGGGCGAGACAGAACTTGTTCTCTGACCAATTGGGCAACATGGGAATTATTTATAAATCATGCGCCCTCTTTTTGTAAACCAAGGTGGTTTGGGGAGTGCTGCTAACTTTTTATGTGGAGTTTGGAAGTTTGGATTGTATGAAATGTTTGTGTATATGAGTTTCTCTAATGATTGTTTGTAATAATGTCATGTGCATCATGTTCTGTCATGTACAATTGATAATTGGTTGTATGATGTGAAAACGCATCCCTTTACAATACATGCCTTTACCTGAATATGCCTTTGCCACGCATGCTTTTTCAATGAAAGGTAAGTATATTATACTTAAGGTAAGTTAAATCCATATGTGTGTGTGTGTGTATATATATATATATATATATATATATATATATATATATATATATATGAATTAAAAAAATAAAACCAGGATCCCAAAGAAAGACCACATTGGGTCAAACACGGGCACAGACTCCGTAATGGGTGTAAATATGTTGGTTTATTGCATATCCATGTCAAGATGACGCGTTTTGACCTCAAGACCGCAAGGCAACAGTGTTCAAGACACCAAGAAGTGGAGAGCACACTCGGAAGTATATTTAAGCAAAATGCTTTATTGTGCAGACCCCCTGCACTGACAGACGCGTTTCGGCTTGCGCCTTCCTCTATGTTGGTTTCACCCTGGAAACACGGAAACATTTGTATCTGAAAGTGCATCACGTGCCATTTGAAAAAAGAGAAGATGGTTCTTATGTCAAAGTTAATTACATGAATTCATGGTGGCCATCTTATAACGTGGTTTTGAACTAAAACAATGTGATAGTGAATAAACCTGTGTATGTTACTAGTGCAAAATAACTAATAAAAACAGGAGAATCGGGAGAAGAAGCATCAGTTTGCAAACACAAATAGACGAAAACATAAATCCTTTGTACATAATTGTCCTTAAATATGATATTAATACTAATTGTGCTGCCTATTGAGAATACATTTATATATATACATTTTGTCCAGATTCTCTCCCGCATTTCTCTATTTTTAAGCCCTGAATGGGCAAACGTGTCATTGGAGGCTCTTGGCGATGATGAGTTTTAATTTTAATTCATATTATGGTCTCCCAATTTAATTAAGAATTTCGATTATTAAAGGGGGGGTTTCAGTGGAATATTTCTATTCTTGTCTCAATCCAGATGTACCCACATCTCCTCATCATTATTGAGACCTACAGGGGTTTTCGTTTGGAGATCTATGATGTATTTTGACTCCAAGATGCGCAATTTATTTATTTATATATATATATATTCTCCAGTCCCGCTCATCCACAATAAAAGCAGGTGCTGACACTGTGGAAATTCAACACCAAGTTTTATTTTCAAAGAGACCCTGACGCGTTTCAATGGTCAAGCCGCCTTGCTCCAACAATGGGCGCCAATGAGGTAGGTCCATATATGCATTCTCACACAGAGTGCTTGTCATGGCAACAAGATAGCATCACAGACATGAAAGAGTCTCTGTTACTAGTAACAAACATAATGAGCCATAAGTGTAAAAATAAAATAAAATAAAGACTTTGAGTCAGTCCCACAAATGACACATATTGGTGTGAATGTTGGCTGTGTGAGAAATTCCTGAGTGGTGCAGGGAAAATCTGGGAACATACGGAGAATATCATATTCAACCAACAAATAATTGAGACTATGTAAAGTGTCCATAAACGGGGTACCACATTAGCAATACAATTGGGACGATACATAGTAACACTCAGTTGAGCTAACTGGTGAAAGCAGTAACTTCTCAGCGTCCCAACATAAACATCATTTACAAAGATCAAGCCCAAGTGGGCCTAGTGTCCCCTTCAAATGGAAATGTATCATCAACCATAACCACGTTAGGTCAAAAAGACCCCTGTTCGAAGTCACAGCACTAGTTGTCGTCATGCAATATGTCAAACACCATAATATTGTGTACATAGCTATGCCTATGAACTAAACAATAAAGAAATAAACACATCAAAAACCTTGTGAAAAGAAGAAAAATAGTCTGAGTTTAGTTAGCTCAGTTAACTACAGCTGCTGAATTTCTCTGGTTTTGTACGAGTGAAATATCAGCCTAACTATAACATCCCTGAAACCTTTGTTTTTTTCACTGAATTTCTAAGGTTTTTTTATATTCTATTTCCTAACTATAACGCCCCTGTAACCTTTGTCTTTTTCAGTGAATTTCTAAGGTTTTTAAATGCTAAATCCTCACTATAACATCCCTGCAACCTTTGGTTTTTTCAGTGAATTTCTAAGGTTTTTCAAATTCTATTTCCCAAGTATAACGTATATGTAACCTATGATTTTTTATTTAATATTTAAGGTTTTAAATCTAAAATGGCTCGGTAAGGTTTTTTTTTATAGGCTTGTATTTTCTTCAGTGGATTAATAAGCATTGTTTTTTTTCTTTAAATTTTTTATATTTACGACGACGTCGTGCTCCCCACAGACATGTCGCGAAAACGGAAAACAAAAGCAGACATTCAATGGCCACAAACACATCCAAAAATAATATGTAAAAAAATCCATTCTGAACATTGCACTATTTTCCGTTTTCACGGTTATTTGGGATGTTGCGATGACGTTGTTAACTGCGACGATTGCGCCTTTCCCATAAAGTCTAAAATACATATATACACACATACTACAGTATTTTACACACTAGGGGTTTCTTACAGTATTCTTTAAACTCATGTTTTTCTAGAGAGTTTCTATAAAAACCATCTCTAAAAGTGATTTTATATTTTCGCAGTGACTCCGGAGACCGCGATGACGTTGGTAATCGCAAAACACTGGAAACATCGTGAAAACGGAAAACAAAAGCAGGAACTTAATAGCCACCGCCACATTAAAAAACTATAACTATATAATAAATTCCAAGTATCAAAGTAGATAACTCCCTATCTAAATAACTCTATAAAACATTTATCAGAATCTTAATATCTCTATAACAATGTGTATTAATGATTCACTGATATATATATTTTTTTCATCGGTAGTCGCTATGTCGCTGCTGCGGTGCACGGGGGCAGCACTGGCGGTCATGGCATCCTCGCGAATATCATGCGCATTTAAAATAATCCATTTTGGACACCTAACCTGTGTCACTAACACCCCCATTTCTCAACCATGGGGTCAGAGTATCTCCACTGTGACCCCTTATGTGGACTTTCACACAAATTTTCAGCCCCGGGAACCGTTCCCGATAGATAAAATGGTGGCCTCAACTTTCTGTTCAGGTTGCGTCCAGCCAATCAGAGCATTCCTGTTGGCGCGTGCATTTACGATTCATCGCGAAACCTCTGCAAAAAATCTGCGGCCAGAGAATCACTATAATTTAAGACTTACATTTCTCAACAACTACTGAATGGATTTACACCAAATAAGCAAAAGGCACTTCCTTGAACTGATATCTACCTCCCTGCCAAATTTGGTGTAAGTCCGTTCAGTGGTTCTGGCTGTAGCTGTGGCTAAAGGTTCCTATAGGAATTAACATTACAAACGCAACCTTATTTCGCACCCCAAATTCTTGGTCCCCACTCCACGGATCACCCCCAAACTTTCCATAACAATAGAACCCACCTTGACACTTGATCAAATGTCGCCAAAGTTATAGCCAAGTCAAAAAATGCTTTTCCTATGGAAACATAGTCCTAACTATAACTACCTACTGGTGACTGCCAGTAGGTAATATATATATATATATATACATAACCCCAAAACATTTATAAACCAAAAAGAAAAAACGCTGCACTCCCAAGGGCTTCATTTGCATAGATTTAAGTAGCTTCAGCAGGTACACCTGAAACCCCACTAATGCGTGTCAACCATTCTGGTTTTTCTCAAGGCGCACAAGTCTGTTCACAGTTTCCAATGCGTGCTCACATGTCTTTTATACCCTCCTCGACATTCTGGTACTTATACTCCCAATACTACTAATCTTCAAACCCTTGCTGGTTTTGCACAGTTGTATGTGAAGTATAAGGCCTATATCCATCCTTGAAGATCTTAACAGTGTTGTCACATTGAGTAGTGTGTGCAATTGATCCTTATAGCATAATACTGATGTTGCAAATGTGCTACATCACTGCTCGCCCTTTTGGACTTTACAGTCTGTGCGTGTAACCTAGTTTCTTTCAACCAGCACCGCTTCTGTTTGAGACAAGGTATTTCATAAGTTCCAGTTTTACCAGTGATGCACTTGTGATTGCTTTTTTGCCACAATGGTCACTGAAACCCCCCGACCCCAATCAATTGTGGGGTCGCATCAAAATGAAAGGGAATTTAGCCTAGGACACACACTCACCATGTCCCATGAGGCTGTCCATGGCTCAGTTGCAGAGATTTCCAAGCAAATGGAAGTCCAAGCCTATCAGGGCTGTCCTCTTTCAGTGTATAGTACACATGCTCAGATTAGTATCTCTTGTTCACCTCTGCAGCAGTTTTGTTTTTTAAAAGATCCCTTCATGCAGGGCGAGAAAAAGGAGGAGGGTAAAAAAAAGTGTGTTTTCCATGTTAATTCCCATATGAATTTTGAACACGACTACAGCCCAAACTGCTGGACGGAATTACACCAAATTTGGTAGAAAGGTAGCTTTTGGTCTAGAAATCACACTTTTTTTTATTTGGTGTAAATCCGTTGAGTAGTTTTAGAGTTAGTAACAGAAAACCAAGTTTGGATATCTAGGGATTCGGACCCTTCGCGAATCGTTTGTGGCACTTCACGGATTTATGTGTCAACAGCACAGCTGTGATTGGCTGGCCACAACCTAAGTAGAAAGTTGCATCTGCCATTTTACACACCGGGGAATGGTCCTTGGCAGCAAAAAAACATGAAATGTAATAGAAGGGGGCAGGGTAGAGGTACCCTGACCCCCTTGGAGGTATATAGGGGTCTGTGAGGAACCTCTGGTGGGAAGAACATGCCCAGAAAGGTTTTTGTTATTCCACATGCGAATATTCCTGAATTCTATCAAAAAATAATTTAGAAAAAGACTCATACACTCACTCAAATACTTACCCATCCACCCACAGATCCACTATGACACTTGCACCTACTCACATACCCACTCAGAGACTTAAGCGCCTACTCACAGACCCACCTAGTCACTCATGTACCCACTCACACACCCAGTCAGACCCTCACACACCCACTCACAGACCCACTGAGATACTCATTCACCCACTCACAAGCCCACTCAGATACTCATGTACCCACTCAGAGACCCACTGAGACACTCATGTACCCACTCACAGACCCACTCAGAGACTCATGCACCCACACACAAATCCACTCACAGACCCACTCAGACACTCTCACACCCACTCAAAGATTCACGCACATGCTCACATACCCACTGAGACCCTCACGTACCCTCACCTACCCACTCATAGACCTACTGAGATATACACACCCACTCACAGACCCACTCCGAGACTCATGCACCCACTCACAAACCCACTCAGCCACTCACAGACTCACTCAGACACTCATGCACCCACCCACAGACCCATTCAAAGATTCACACACCCACTCACAAACCCACTCAGATCCTCACATATCCAACTACAGACCTGCTGAGACACTCATGCACCCACTCACAGATCCACTCAGAGACTCATGCACCTCCTCACAAACCCACTCAGCCACTTACACATGCACTCACAGACCCACTCAGACACTTATGCATCCATTCACAGACCGACTGAGAGATTCATGCACCCACTCACAGACCCATTCAGAGACTCTTGCACCCAGTCACAGACCCACTCAGACATGCATCCACACAGATGGTCATTGAGAGATGGAGAGAGTCAATTACATAGTTGGGAATACTAAATGTGTTGGTCAGTATTAAATGCATATTTTTACTTTGTGGATTCGAGACACATTCACGATCCCAAAATGTGCTAATCTGTTTTGAAAGTGTATTTTTGTTTTGTGAATTCACAATTTCCCCCCCCCCCAATTTCTTTTAAGGTATTTTAGCAAGACATGAACCAGTGTTTGGAATAAAGGTGGCTCTGAGAAGAGCCTTTGTGTTTATGGTGTGTAGAAGATAACTACACATAAAACAGGATGCAGTCTTTCAAGTTGTTAAGGAATATGCTGTTGCCTTTCTCTGAGAAATGTGCTCTGTCAATTTTGTATATATACCCAATGTCAAAGTCTATATTGTTGTTGTAGATGGGGCCCATGTTGTGGTCTCTGAGGTATGCAGAAGCAGTTTTATTAACATGTTTTCTGGCTTTGTCTATCTGTGGACAGAATTTGTTTGACCACTACCATTTCTGCCTTTGTCAAATGTTAGAGTACACCAAAGCACAGTGAGGAAGAAGTGTCATAAATTGTTGAAAGGTATCCTTCATTATGATTTCCAGTCCAACCCCAGTAAGTGTGCCTAGGCCATTGCCACCACAGTGCACAATTAAGAGGTTTGGATGTTGGCAATTCAGAATTCTTTCAATGAAAGGCAGCAATTGATGCCACTTTAATCCTCTCTGGCCAACCCAAGTAATGTCCACATTAGGCAGACCCATGTCTCTGTCAATGCCACTCTTTCTAGGATATTGTCTGGTCCAAAAACAGATAGCTATGACCCATAATCCACACTCTAAGCTTTATGAAGGCAAGGAACAGTAGCACTTAGGAGAAGGCTGGAACTGAATGAGGCAGTTTTCAAAATGAAAGGCAGTTAAAATGGAGGCCAGGTGCTGCTTTAAAAAAGGACATATTTGATTGGATGCTGTAAATGGTAGCTAAAAATAGGTAATGATTTAATATGTAAAGAAAGTGGATTTGTGATTGGTTCTGGTTACTTTTAAAAGAAGTTATGCTGCTTTGGATATGCTAACATTTTCAAACACGCACCTCCTTCAGTTGAACTTGAATCTAGTATGAGTTGCCTGAAAGTGCTGTGAACTTATGATCTACTGGTACAGTAAAGGATTGCAAATGAGTTTGCTATGGCAACTGAGGTAAAACAGTGTAGGGGGAAGGGTTCTATTACCTATCTGGAAAAAACCAAATTCCTAAATTAGCACTATCATAGTATGTTAAATGAATATTAAAAATAATAGCAGCATAGTGGTAAATGCTTTAACAGACTCCTGAATAGATTCTTGCATTCGCCTTGAAGTTACACAGGGGGGACATGCTGAGCATCGCGACGAATTTGCAAATCCCCTACAGACACTACCAGATTGGGCTTCTTCACAGGAGATTAAGAAAGGGTTAAAAGAAACTGAACATACACAAGTGGGATAACAAAAGAAAAAAATGAAAGAAAGGTTATGATTTGCTAAGTACATCAGTATCACTGAAAAAGAGTGGGAAAGATTACTGGTTCTTTTCCACAGAGAACAGTAGTTATCATTTTCTCTGATTAGAGATTCCAAGTAAAAATGTGTTACAAATTGCAGAACATCAAAGCCCTTACAGAGGTATGTTGATAATGGTGGATATGGAAGATGTTTATATAAATATATACTGAGTTATGACTACTAGATGCATTCTAAATCTAGTTGTGCAACCCAGAGAGGTAGAACTTCAAATATATGCTAGGTGTACTAGTCCAGAACCTATGCCTTTACTTTAAGCTGCTACATTGGAATGACTTTTATAACATGTTGGCAAGTCCTAAGGTTTTCTTTTATTACATTTTTTTAACCTAAAGTAAACTGTATGTAGCCAATAGAGGAGGAAGGTGTATGTTTAAAAGGCAAAAGATGTAATTTGATGTTTCAGTGACTTATAAATACAGTTACAGGGCAGTATATCCCATTTAACATCCCCTCATTTGTCTGTGTACTCATTGACATACCTATTTAGAAAAGCCTACAGACACTCAGAAATACAGTCATACAGTGAAAGAGGTGCATAGAGATTTACTCACACACTGGCACATTAGTTATGTATGTAGCAATAACAGAGTCATTTGCACACACAGTTACATATCCCTACACTCAGTAATACAGCCAGTAAGCTATCTATACAGCCATTTGCATACAGTTTTAGAAACATATAGAGTTACTAAGAAAGTCAGTGAAAGAGCAATATAGTTAGGTAGACATCTAGTCACACTCCCACAGACAGAATGATGCAGTCTGTAACATATGTACTGAAGTACTTACACAATGAAGTCACCTATCCACAGAAGACACCCTTTAAACATATTTTGGGCATGCTAATATAGAGCCTGTATGTGCAGTTTTACTACTCAGTTGATTTGCCATTTAAAATCCTTTTGCCAAGCTTTAAAATTCACTCCTACTACATATAAGTCACCTGTAAAATAGGCCGCAGCTATGCCATAGGTTGGGTGGTATCTGCTTAGAAGGTAAGACATGCACTTTGAAGTTTTAGAGAGTTCATGTGCGCTTACAGATACATATGCTCAGTTATACATGAAGTCTGCCAACCATACTGGAACAGACATAGGTATTTACAAAAACATAGAGCCACTCACACACCGAGTGCAACAGCGACAGCGGAACTTATAAATTCACTCACACACCCACACAGTAATCATGTATCCAGCAGTAAGAGAGCCAGGTGAAGACATGATAAATACACCTATTCTTACTAACACAGCCAGCAAGTACTTCATAGAGACACTTACATCCACATTTAGACTTCATAGAGACACTTGCATACACATTTAGACACCAATAGAGTAATTAATACAGTAAGTGATATACTGGCGTACTAATTTCAACTTTTGGTGGCACACCCATAGAAGGAGTGTTACACTCATTCAGGTATGTAGCCAAGCTGTGTCAAACCTAGACACCCATTGAGCCAAGAAGTCATTAAATCATGGATTGGGACTACTACTGCAGAGCTTGTGTGAGGATTTTACTGGCAGTTTTCCTGCTAGGGTGAGTTGACATTGAAAACATGTTGCTAAGCCTTAAACTCCTCTTCTACTACATATAAGTAACTCCTGAGATAGGCTCTAGGTAGGCCATAGGGCAAGGAGGTATGAGCTTAAAAGATAAGACATGTTGTTTCAAGTTTGACTGAGTTACATGCGCACTTGCAGACCCATATGTCCAGTTATAGATGTAGTCTCCTACCCATATTGGAACTCACATACCTATGTGTAAAAGGATAGAGCCACTAATACACCTAGTCAAACAGTGACAGAGGTACTTAAACATTCACTCACACACACATACAGCTCTTATGTATCTAGCAGTAATGGAGGTAGTTGCACACACATTTAAATACCTCAATATTCACTAACACAGCCAGCAAGCAATCCATGGAGCTCCTTACATACCAATTGAGAGTCCCATAGCGTAACTAAGAGACCCAGACATATTTCAACATATTTACTTACGTATCCAATGACACACCCACATAGGCACTGAGACACTCATTTAGGTATATGCTGAAGAACTGGCACTAACAAGTGATCCATCCAGACAAGTAGGTCTTTAAACATGTCTCGGGCCTGCTACAGTAGAGTATGTATATGTAGTTTTCCTCCTAGGCCGAGTTGACATTCAAAACATGTTGTTAAGTCTTAAACTCATCTTCTACTACATATAAGTCACTCCTGAGATAGGCTGTAGATAGTCCATAGTGCAGCAAGCTATGAGCTTAAAAGCCAAGACATATTGTTTCAAGTTTATTTGAGTTACATGTGAACCTGCAGACCCATATGTCCAGTAATAGATCCAGTCTCTTACCCATACTGGAACTCACATACCTATGTGTAAAAGGATAGAGCCCCTAATGCAGCCCATCATACAGTGACAGAGGCACATAAACATTCACTCACACACACATACAGCTCCTATGTAGCCAACTGAAATGGAGGAAGTTGCATAGACAGTTAAATTCCCAAAACTCACTAACACAGCCAGTAAGCAATCCATGTAGCTTGTTATATATACATTGAGAGACCCATAGAGCAACTAAGAGAGTCAGACATATAGCAACATACTTACTTACATATCCAGTGACACATTCACATAGGGACTGAGACACTCATTAAGATATGTACTGAAGAACTGACAGTAACAAGACATCCATCTAGACAAGTAGGCCTTTCAAAACGTCTCGGGCCTGCTGCAGTAGAGTTTGTGTGTGCAGTTTTTCTGCTAGGCCGACTTGACATTTAAAACATGTTCCCATGCCTTAAACTCCTCTTCTACTACATGTAAGTCACCCCTGAGATTGGCTGTAGGTAGGCGATAGGACAGGGAGCTATGAGCTTAAAGGATAAGACATGTTGTTTCAAGTTTGACAGAGTTACATGCACACTTGCAGACCCATATGTCCAGTTATAGATCCAGTCTCCTGCCCATACTGGAACTCACATACCTATATGTAAAAGGATAGAGCCACTCATACACCCAGTCAGACAGTCGCAGAGGCACCTCAACATTCACTCAAACACACACAGCTCTTATGTAACTTGGCCTAATGGAGGCAGTTGCAAAACAGGTACCTACCCCAATTCACAGTAGCACAGCCACTAACCAATCCATGCAGCCCCTTACTTACACATTTTGTCACTCAGAGAGCAAGTCATATACCAGCATACTTCCTTCAATATCGAATGATGCACCCAAATAGGGACTGAGGAGCCTATTCAGATATGTACTGAGGTACTGACACTAACAACTTACCTATGCAGACAAGTAGGCCTTTAAACGTGCCTTGGTCCTGCTACTGTAGAGCGTGTATATGCAGTTTTCTTGCTAGCTCAAATTGACATTCAAAACATGTTCCCAAGCCTTAAACTCCTCTTCTACTACATATAAGTCACCCCTCAGATAGGCTGTAGGTAGGCCTTAGGGAGTGAGCAATGTGTTTAAAAGATAACTCATGTACTTTCAAGTTTTAGAGACTCATATGACCAGTTACACACCCACTCTCCCACTCATACATCAATAACCTAATTTCAAAAGCATAGAGCCACTCACATACATAGTCAGACAGTGACAAAGTCACTTGCACATTCACTCACACCCCCCCACAGCATTTATGCATTCAGCAATAACAGCGCCAGTTGCATACACCGTTACATACCCCAGTACTCACTTACACAGCCAGTAAGCAATCCATAGAGCCACTCAAATACACATTTAGAGACCTATAGAATTACTAAGAGAGGCACGTATATATTGGTATCGTTACTTACACATCCAGTCACACATAGACAGAGGGAGTGATACATTCACTCAGATATGTACTCAAGAACTTTTGCCTTGAGTCACCCATCCAGACAAGTTGCCCTTTCAACATGTGTTGGGTCTGCTGCTGCAGAGCCTGTTTGTGCAGTTTTACTGCCAGGTTGACTTGGCATTTAAAACGCTTTGCCAAGCCTTAAACTCTGCTTCTCCTACACATGTCACCCCTAAAGTCGGTCATAGGCAGACATACACTGATGCATACACTGACGCACCAAGACACACTCTAATGCATACAGTAGCATATACAGGCAGACATTGATGCATACACTAACACAGTGAAACTAACACTCATGCATCGAATAAGATACCCAGGCACACACTGATGCATACAGTGACACACCCAGGGACACATTCATGCATACACTAATACACCCAGGGACATATTTATGCATACAGTCACATACCCAGACACACACTCACGCATACACTGAAATACTCAGGCATACACTTATACATACACTAACACACCAAGGCACACTCTGATGCATAGAGTGACACAGCTAGACATACACTAGTGCATATGCTGACATACCCAGACAAACACTAATGCACACACTAACACACCCAGTCACACACTGACCCATACAATAAGATATCCAGGCACACAGTGATACATACACTGACATGGCCAGACACACACTCATGTATACACTATACACCCAGGTAGACACACAGTGGTGTACATACTGATTCATCCAGACACACACTTAAGCTTACAATAAGACACCCAGTTACACTCTGATGCATATAGTGACACAGCTACAGATACACTAATGCATACACTGAGATACTTTGCGACACAGCGATGCACAGACTAACAAGCCAGTCACACACTAACCCATTTACTTACCCACCCAGGTTAATACTGATACCTACATTGACACACAGGCCGAAAGTGAAACATGTCCTGACACACCCATGTACATTCTGATGGATATAGTAGTACACCCACGCATACACTGATATATACACATGCACAACGGAGACAGTGAAGAAGATACTGACATGCTGGTACATACAGTATCACAACCAGGCAGTCATTTATGCATGCCTTGAGACTATCTAGCACACACTGATGCATATGCTTAGACACTCAGGATTATAGTGATGCATACGGTAGTATGCCCACGCACACACTTATGGATACACTAACACAGGCAGCCATAAAGATGTATATAGAAAAAAAATAGAGATAAAGTGGCTGGATTATTGTACTATAACTGTTTACTTTGTTTATTAAATGTTTCACAGATGTAATTTAATAGTGTGGAATGAAAACATAAATGTGCTCATTTGTTTTTTTCTAATTGCAGACATTTACTTCCACTTAAAACAACATAGTTACAATACCAGCAAAAACTGAAAGAAGAAAGAAACAGGAAAGGATACTATCTCCTCACAACTGAGAAACAAAAGGGGCAACATGGAGAGGATTTAGTGAAAGGGAAAAGAGCTACTGGTAAGAAAACAAAAAGGTTTCTTAAACTTGTACATGGAAAACTACAAAGTGAACAAAAGCAAGTAAATAAAAAGCAAACTTGCGAATCAGCTTAGAAAGGAAAAAAAAGTGCATGACATTAAGAGTAAAGAATCGTATAAGAAAGCAAATAGTTTAACAAGAAAACAGAGGCAGTTTAAAGAAATTGGAGTCAGAATGTCCTGAGTTGGGTAATTCACAATGTCATTAGAACTTTGGAGCAGTATAAAAGGAAAAGAGGAACAGTCAAACAAAAGGAACGTTTTGAGGCTGTAGTTGATAAGGCCTTTGTCCTCAAGAGGAAGCTATTTATTTTGTTTCTGAGCAGAATGAGAACACTGTATAAAATAGTGTTGTCTATGAGGAAAAGAAGCCAAAACAAAAGACTTGTAAATAGAAGTAATTTATGCAAAACGTTCAGTGGTTAATGGAAACATCCAGTACTGAGACTTTCTTTAGTGAAGAAAGCTGCTTGCAAGAGAACACATTAGTTTAAGCAGTTGAAACAACTTGATGATATCGTGAGATGAAGGATGGGACTTCCATTGCAAAAGAGGAGATGGTACCTAGGAATGTTGAAGAAGTGAGAGCTGAAGAGGTACAGGGAAGGCATAGACAGACTCCTGTGTACAAATGTAACTGTAGCAGTACTTGCAGTGTTTGGCAGGAATCAATTGACATATTGAGAACTTTCCTTCATATGTTTACATGCAAAAGTCTGAAAAAGAAAATAAGTATGTTGCAAGGATTAGATCCATGCAAAGTAAGGAAGTGTACACATTTACAGGGACATTCACTAGCATGTCTCTAGAAGAAAGTGTGCCAAAGCACGTTTGATCATTTCCGAATGTCAGCTGTTCACCACTCTACAATGCAAAAGTTAGTCAGGAGGCTTTACGATGTCAAAACGTGTGCCCTACGTTTAGGAGAAATGATTAGAGCTATTGTGCATGGTACAGTAGCAGATGTAGAAAAAGTCTGTGAAGATGTTAAGTTTCATTTCTTTGGTCCTGAAGAAGAGCGTAGAGAAAATGAGGAGTTATTATGTGGAGGTGTAGAGGAACATGGCACAAGTATTAGTGGTGATAACTTTACAGAAGACATTAGGAAGCTTAACACAGTTTCTCGTGAGAAAACAATCTGTTTTTGTATTTGTTGTTGACGCACTCACTGCAAAAGCCAAATTCGCGATGTAGTTGTATTCTCAAAAACTGAACAGGAGAATAGAGATAAGTATAATATTTGCTGTTTATTTATTTGTAGAGTAATGGTTTGACTTGTCCACATGGCAAGTTATATGTAAGTACTGCTACGATAAGTTAGAGAATAACAAAATGGCAGCTAGAGCAGTACATAACAATTTAGAATTAGTATCTATTCATCAAGAATTACGAGATTTCAATGTTTATTAATCCATTCTCATACAATGTGTACACCCATTTCAGGCTACAGTTCGTATGGAGCCTAAGACAAGGAAGCTGCGACCAACTGAACTTCAGAAAGGCCTTAAATGAAGAGTTGTCTACTTACCTTTCGATTTTCAGAGTTTGTTGCAGACAACTCCATTGCTGTTGCTCGTTGTCACTTCATATAATACAAAATCAGAGAAGTCAGAGATAAAAGAGATGTGGGAGAAAATTTCTGCAGAAAAGAGTCTCACCAAGAAATTGTAAAGCCTTAGTTTGAAAATGCTTTCCCATGGAGAGATAGGGTTCTATGAGTGCTCGGATCGGTTGCGCTCGGCCAGTGTGTTCTTGAAGTCAAGGGGAATTGTATGGGTAAGTCTAGGCCTTCCAAGCACGCAAAATAGAGTGTTGAATTCTTTCCCAGAAATTCAATATACTGCAGAATTTGAACCGGAAAGTAGATATATTTTGATGTCAAATATGTTGGATACGTACTATTCCAGAAGGAGTCAACCCCTGTAGAACATGTGCCTATATGAAGTACTTCAACACTACAGCTATAAAAGTAATGTAGCGGAATACATAGAAGAAGGGAAATACATGGTAGTTGGGTGTGACAGTTGTTTGGTAAGACATAGCAAAGGAAATCTAGTTAACCACAGAAAACTGAGTTTCCAAACTGCAGACAGAAGAGAGTTTTTCCATTTGGCTCCTATGCAACTGTTGATGCCTTGGCATGCTGAATCAGAACTGCTATGAAGACTTTTTCAATGCTGTAAAAGACAGCATTCAGTCTCCAGTCTTTTCAAACTGCTTGCAAATGTTGAAAGGTGAGATTGAACAGGAAGAAACCATTGCTGCTGATGTAGCTAAAGAGAGTACACAAAGCAGCCAAAGTTCTAGACCACTGGTTCAAGATTCACTTGGACAACCAGTTATTCAAAATGAAGCAGCCATAGCCATGAGTTAGGTGGAGACTAAAATGCTACAAGCAGGAGATGAAAATGCTGATTTCGGATACTTAGGGGCCTATTAGGATGGCGGTGCTGGGACCGGCCGCCAGTGGTGCGGCGGTCCCGCACCAGTGATTAGGATGCCACCGCCACCGTGGCGGTGGCATCCTCCATTCCCAGAATTGTGGCGGGCGGTGCACACAGCACCGCCCGCCACAATGCTGGGAATGCACTGTGGCATTGTCATGCACAAGGTGACAGGCACCGCGCTGTGCCTGCCACCTTGTCCATGACAATGTAGGGGGGTACCATAGGTACCCCCATGTGCACCCCCCACCCCCCAATACCCTGGGGGCCCGCAACGAGCCCCCAACAGCAAACTCCACATGCCTTTTCGTGGCGGCATCGCCGCCACGGAAAGGCTGCTTCCCGCACCCATGCTAATATGGATGGCGGTGTCTAGCAGATACCGCCACCATATGTAGCCCCTTTTCCGCCCAGTCAACTGGTCGACCGGCGGAAAACCGGCGGACGGTCTCTCCGTCCGCCGGGGTCCCCCCGCCATACTAATATGGCAGGGGGGAAAATGGGTGGCGGGCGGAGGGAAATGTAGGGCAGATCGCCACCGCCATGCGGGCGGTGGCGATCCGCCCTACATCGTAATGAACCCCCTAGTAGCACAACTGAATGACAAACAGAAAGAAACGTATATCAAATTAAAATATAAAATAGAGCATGGATTTCTGCATGGGAAGACAGAATGTGAATGCTCTTCATTTATGTCAATACTAATTTACATCAGTGGTCAAGCTGGTGCTGGGAAAATATTTCTAATTAAAGTTGTCACTGCTTATCTACAGAGGACTGCAGAATCAAATTTGTCATGTGTAGTAACAGCACCAACTGGATTAGCTGCTCACAACATTAAAGAATTACTTTACACTGACTACTTATGCTACCCGTTGAACAGGACAATATACTGGAATATCAGACATTATCTGGTGAAACTTGTCATGATGTGTCAAGAGTATTGAAGAAACTGAAGCTTTTAATCATCGATGAGGTGAGCCTGGATTCAAACCTAATGCTTGCCTTCATACACTTAAGAATGCAGCAGATAAAAACAGAGTATGATGTGCTGTTTGGAGGAAAGCATTTAATTGTCTTTGGTGACCTACCTCAACTCACGTCTGTGAAAGGGCAGCCTGTTTTCAAGACACTTCTCCATAGTGAAACAAGAAATTCTTTGTAAAGCATTGGCAATGTAAATATTTGGTTAAATTTCATATACAAGGAACTTGTGAAAAATATGTGTCAAGCGTCTGTTGTGGAATATAGAGATATCCTGAAGGACATTAGAGTATAGTTTTGACAAAAGAGGGAAACGTGCTTTGGAGAGTCAACTTACCAAGAAACAATATTCATCTTACAGCACAGCAGCATAACTATTGTACAATTTCATTGAAAAAGACAAATACATAGTCTGTTTAATGCTTACACTTCAAAAGGGCTCCAACTTCAACAAACAATTAATGAAGCTGGAGAAAGAAGATATTTTGCAAATTACTGCTATCGATACAATGGAACACCAGGGAGTAACAATACTACGAACTGAGAAACTACAAGCAAAATTGGATTCTTTTGAGAAGTCTGTATCGAGACCTGCAGAAAAGTGTTTATGTCTGTGCAAAAAGAGTCAAGTAATTTTGCAGCGTAATTTAAATGTGGAGGAAGGGTTAGGAAATGGTGCTATGGGTAAAGATATTGATTTAATACATTTTCTAAATAGGGATGAGGTTGAGTACTTAGCCATAACATTTGATCAGATTGATGGCGTGAAGTACATTGGCCGATGTATTGTAAGTTTTTGCTTGTAAAGGACTTATATGTGCAGTGGCAACAGTTTCCAGTGTCTCTAGCATATGCTGCAGATAGACATAAATCTCAAGGTTTAAATGTAGAGGCAGCATTTATTAATATTGGAAGTACTGTATTTAAAGAAGGTATGTCATATTTAGCATTATGCCGAGTTAGAACATTGTTCGGTTTGTTTTTTGTTGAATTTGATGATAGGAAAGTTAATGCTGATGCAAGCTGTGTAAGAAAGTACAATCAGTTAAGAAGTCTATATGCTCCTCATTTAGGTCAGTACCCTATGTATGATAAATTGGTCATCTGTCCAAAACAGAAGCGTACAAAAGAGTTGACTGGTGCTCAAGACAAGAAAGGAAACCAGGACAAGCTAGAAGGCGTTAAGAAGGAAAAACTGAAAAATGAGGGAGATATTGTAGGTTACCAGTTGGAAAACTGTTCAGGTGTAAACTGCTATGCAAATGTGGTTCTCAATGTCCTGTTCATTTACCACATCTTGTACATCAAATTCAACAAAAACTAGATAAGAGATTGTGTTCTGCACTTTATCATTTGCTCCAACGTTTACTCAGTGACAGAACTGTAATACATTCTGCTTCAGGCATTCGAGCCCTGTTAGATATATTTAGTGGATGACTAATATTTACTCCCAACACTCAACAGAGCACACAAGAATGTATTATGATCATGCTTGTAATTCTAGAAGAAGAAGAAGTACATATTGATGACTTATTTAGACTGACTTACAAATGGTACCATTACTGTGAAGATTGCTAATTTACATACACCGCTCAAATAAATACTGAGCGATTTCTGTACTTAACATTACCAGATTGCAAAACTGTGCCTTTTGAGAGATTGATTATACACGCAAACCAAAATATGTCCTGTCCAAACTGTAGATCAGATGTTATGTCTACGTTGCACCTACAAAGAACTGGGAAATACCTTATATTAATGTTGCAACAATGCAGAGCAGATGGGTCTAAACTGGAAACTCAAATTACAAACTTCAAAGCTACACAAATTTCAATTCCTGGAAGAACTTATTATACAATAGCTAATATCGTTCACAAAGGAGTTAATGTAATGTCTAGACACTACACTGTCTATTTAAAGAGTGAAACTGGATGGACGGAATGCAATGATAGCAACCTTAAATTCAAACCAAAACTGCCTTTCAAGCTAAGAAATTCTTACGTCAATTCCTCACCCAAAGTTTTAAGGAGTATTTCTGGAAAAAAAGTATTGTACTGTGTTTCTTCTACGTGGATCGTCAGTGTTTTAGATATCATTTTGCCTATCAGGGGTGATGTCTTTAAAAAGTTCTCCAAAATGTAAGAGTCCTTCTATCTTCCTTCCACAAAGGAGTTAATGTAACATCTGGATACTACACTGTCTAATTAAAGAGTGAAACTGGATGGACACAATGCAATGACAGCAACCTTAAATTGAAAACAAAACTCCCTTTCAAACTACAAATTTGTTACTGTTTGTTTCTTCAACCAAAGTTGTAAGTACTATTTCTGGAAAACAAAAATGTGTTTGATTTCTTCTAAATGGATCATCTATGCTTTAGACAACATTCGTCCTACTAGTGTTGATGTTTATAAAATGATGTTTAAAATTCAAGTGTGGTTTACATTTTTTTGCAGTAGTGTACCAGGTATAATAATAATGGAAAATGTTTTAAAATACATTGGTTTACATTAGTGTAGTAAGTGTATGTAAAACAACTGAAAAGCGAATTGTAGTGAGTGCATTGCATAGTGTCACTTATTTTTGTGATATACTGTGCAGTTTTTTTCTACAATCCATACAATTGTTTTTTCCCCCACTGTTCAAGGATGAAGCTTCATACAGCATAATTTTTATTGTTGTTTATGGTGAACAAGTATGAAAGCTGTTAACAGTAAAAAAGGTAAAAGGAAATGTTTGACTGTATTGTGATATACTGTTACAGCATAAGCAATGTGTACTGTTATGTTTATGAAATTTTATAAAACAAATACTAACATGTTTCTATTCTTTTTCTTTTACAACAGTGTTTGCACTGATACACTTACTTTTAGATGTGTCAACATACTTGTATTGTCACAGAAATACTTCTTTGACGTACTCGTGGAGAGAGTCTTCATGCATAGAGACCACTTCATATACTTTGCCACCACTTTCTTTTGCCAGGAGGGGATGATTAAAAACTTCCATGCAATTGATTGCTGCTTTACTGTGGGAACTGATCCTTACTCACTCATGTAGCTACTCATACATCCACTCACTTATCCATACAGCCCCTCACACACCTACTTACTCATCCATACAGGCACTTACACAACCACTCACCCACCCATACAGGCACTCACACACCTACTCACTCGCACATACAGCCACTCACATATGCACTCATTCACCCATACAGCCATTCACACACCCACTGGCCCATCCATACAACCACTCACAAACCCACACACTCACCTATACATACACTCACATTATCACTCACCCATACAGCCACTGACACACACACTCAGTCACTCATAGTCTACTCATGCAGCCTGTTACTCAATCAATCATTCCACTCAGTCACCCGTTCACCACTCATGCATCTACTCACTTACCCATACACCTACTCGCACACCTACTCACTCACCCATACAGACACTCGTGCACCATCTCACTCACACATACAGCCTCTACCACATACTCATTCAGTCATGCAGTCACTCGCACAGGCACTCACTAACCCATGCAACAATTCACACACCCACTCACACACTCTTTGAGGCACATACATGAGCACTCACTCATCCGTATAACCACTGACACACCAACTTAGTCACTTATACAGGCAGTCATGCACCCATTCAATAACCCATACAGGTACTCATGCACCCATTCAATCACTCATAGGTAACTCACACAGGTACTCACTCACCCATACAACTACTCACACATCTATTTATTTACCCATATACCCATCCACAGACCCACTCACTCATACGCCACTTATGCACCCACTCACTCACTCATACAGTTATTCTTGCATCCTTTCACTCACTCATACAGCCACTCAGACAGCCAGTCACTCACCTATACAGCTGCTCATGCATCCACCCACTCACCCATACAGCCACTGACACACCCACTCACTCACTCATTTTCTACTAATGCATCCACTTCCATCCACATCCATACAGCTACTCACATACCCACTCACACACCCATACAGCCACTCATACACTCACTCATCCACGGAGCCACTCACACACCCACTCAAATAGCCATACAGACACTAACACACACACACCCATACAGCCACTCACACAGCCACTCACACATGTATTCACTAACCTATAGAAGCAATTACACATGCACTCACTCATCCACACAGCCACTAACTCATGCACTGAATCACCTATACTGACACGCTCACAGTCACTAACATATACATACTCTCACACAAGTAGTCACTCACTATACAGCCACTGACATGCCCAGTAACAGAGCCATACAGCCACTCACACACCCACATACCCGTGACTGAGTGTATGAGTAGCTATACGGGTGAGTGAGTGCATGTGCATGTGTATCTGCGCTTAGCGAAGACAAACTAAGTGTGTTCCTTCCCATATTCCATGTTGAAAAACAATCTGAAATCCTTACTGAATGTGAATGCAATGTTAATCTATTGGAGTGGAATCTGATCTACAGTGTCTGTGACTAGTTGTTTCTTTCTTATCATATTCACAAAGACACTCACTCACACATACAGTCATTGACACAGCCACTTATACTCCCACTCGCACATCCACTTAGGCAGTCAAGCGCCCACTCACCAACCTTTACACGCACTAAAACAACCGCTCAAAATTGTTACAGATGACAGTTAGGAAATTGCATTTACAATAACTTAGAAATTCACTTTAAAAACCAACGCTTACAGGGATGTTACAAATAGGAAATAGAAATTTTAAAAATGTTGAAATTCACAGGAAAAGGCAAACGTTACACATGCATTATAGTTATGAAATAACTTAAAAAACATTGGAAATTCACTTAAAAAACCAAAGCCTGTAGGGACGTTATTGTTAGGAAATAGAATTTTTTTTAAACTTTGAAATTTACTGAAAAAACAAAGGTTACAGGGACGTTATAAGTAGGCTCTGAAGTCACTAGTACAAAACAATAGAAATTCAGCAGTTATAGTTACCTGAGCTAACTACAACTTACACCCGCAATGCACTGCGTATAACCTCACATATTGCATCACTGAAGACATTGTCAATGACATCTCAAATGACATCACTGATGATATCATCAACAGAAGGACTCATACCATCACTCAGACCCCTATATAACCTCTCATACACCCACACCACCACTCACAATACCCATTCACAGACATACAAGTACTCATACACTCACTGACTCATCTATAGAGCCACTCATAAACCCATTCACTCACTCATACAACACTCCCACAACCACTCACTCACTCCCCATACAACTAATATTACACTCACTTATACACCCATAAAGCCACTCACACAACCACTATATCACCCATACAGGTATCATAACCTCACTTATTCTCCTATACAGCAAATGACAGAGCCACTCACTCACCCAAATATCCACTCATACACCCACTGACTCACCGAAACAGCCACTCACACACCCAGTCATACAGACACTCTCATACCTACACATACTCCCAAATATCCACTCAGACACTGGGTCACTCACCCATACAGCTACTCACACACCCACTCACTCATCCATATAGCCACTCACACTGCTGCTTACTCACCCATACAAATACACACCCACTCACTTACTCATATAGATACTAACACATGTACTCACTCACCTATATAGACGCTGAGATAAGAACACACCCATACAGCCACTGTCACACTCACTCGCTCACCCATACATATACACCCACTCACTCACCCTTACACCACTCTTGAACTCACTCACCCATACAGCCACTCACACACCCACTCTTTCAGCTATACAGTCTCTCACATACCTGCTCACTCATCCATACACCACTGACTCACCCACTCACTCACACAACCAACAACTCACAGTCACTCATTCACCCATACAGCAACCCACACAGCCACTCACCCATACAGCCACTAACACACCCACTCACTCATCCATACAAAGACTCACACAGCCTCTCACTCACCTGCAGAATTAGAAAAGTGTTTATGTCTGTGCAAAAAGTGTCAAGTAATTTTGCAGCGTAATTTAAATGTGGAGGAAGGGTTAGGAAATGGTGCTATGGGTAAAGATATTGATTTAATAAATTTTCTAAATAGGGATGAGGTTGAGTACTTAGCCATAAAATTTGATCAGATTGATGGCGTGAAGTACATTGGCCGATGTATTGTAAGTTTTTTGCTTGTAAAGGACTTATGTGTGCAGTGGCAACAGTTTCCAGTGTCTCTAGCATATGCTGCAGATAGACATAAATCTCAAGGTTTAAATGTAGAGGCAGCATTTATTAATATTGGAAGTACTGTATTTAAAGAAGGTATGTCATATTTAGCATTATGCCGAGTTAGAACATTGTTCGGTTTGTTTTTTGTTGAATTTGATGATAGGAAAGTTAATGCTGATGCAAGCTGTGTAAGAAAGTACAATCAGTTAAGAAGTCTATATGCTCCTCATTTAGGTCAGTACCCTATGTATGATAAATTGGTCATCTGTCCAAAACAGAAGCGTACAAAAAGAGTTGACTGGTGCTCAAGACAAGAAAGGAAACCAGGACAAGCTAGAAGGCGTTAAGAAGGAAAAACTGAAAAATGAGGGAGATATTGTAGGTTACCAGTTGGAAAACTGTTCAGGTGTAAACTGCTATGCAAATGTGGTTCTCAATGTCCTGTTCATTTACCACATCTTGTACATCAAATTCAACAAAAACTAGATAAGAGATTGTGTTCTGCACTTTATCATTTGCTCCAACGTTTACTCAGTGACAGAACTGTAATACATTCTGCTTCAGGCATTCGAGCCCTGTTAGATATATTTAGTGGATGACTAATATTTATTCTCAACACTCAACAGAGCGCACAAGAATTTATTATGATCATGCTTGTAATTCTAGAAGAAGAAGAAGTACGTATTGATGACTTATTTAGACTGACTTACAAATGATACCATTACTGTGAAGATTGCTAATTTACATCCACCGCTCAAATAAATACTGAGCGATTTCTGTACTTAACATTACCAGATTGCAAAACTGTGCCTTTTGAGAGATTGATTATACACGCAAACCAAAATATGTCCTGTCCAAACTGTAGATCAGATGTTATATCTACATTGCACCTACAAAGAACTGGGAAATACCTTATATTAATGTTGCAACAATGCAGTGCAGATGGGTCTAAGCTGGAAACTCAAATTACAAACTTCAAAGCTACACAAATTTCAATTCCTGGAAGAACTTATTATACAATAGCTAATATCTTTCATAAAGGAGTTAATGTAATGTCTAGACACTACACTGTCTATTTAAAGAGTGAAACTGGATGGACGGAATCCAATGATAGCAACCTTAAATTCAAACCAAAACTGCCTTTCAAGCTAAGAAATTCTTACGTCAATTCCTCACCCAAAGTTTTAAGGAGTATTTCTGGAAAAAAGTATTGTACTGTGTTTCTTCTACGTGGATCGTCAGTGTTTTAGATATCATTTTGCCTATCAGGGGTGATGTCTTTAAAAAGTTCTCCAAAATGTAAGAGTCCTTCTATCTTCCTTCCACAAAGGAGTTAATGTAACATCTGGATACTACACTGTCTAATTAAAGAGTGAAACTGGATGGACACAATGCAATGACAGCAACCTTAAATTGAAAACAAAACTCTCTTTCAAACTACAAATTTGTTACTGTTTGTTTCTTCAACCAAAGTTGTACGTACTATTTATGGAAAACAAAAATGTGTTTGATTTCTTCTACATGGATCATCTATGCTTTAGACAACATTCGTCCTACTAGTGTTGATGTTTATAAAATGATGTTTAAAATTCAAGTGTGGTTTATATTTTTTTGCAGTAGTGTACCAGGTATAATAATAATGGAAAATGTTTTAAAATACATTGGTTTACATTAGTGTAGTAAGTGTATGTAAAACAACTGAAAAGCGAATTGTAGTGAGTGCATTGCATAGTGTCACTTATTTTTTGTGATATACTGTGCAGTTTTTTTTCTACAATCCATACAATTGTTTTTTCCCCCACTGTTCAAGGATGAAGCTTCATACAGCATATTTTTTATGGTTGTTTATGGTGAACAAGTATGAAAGTTGTTAACAGTAAAAAAGGTAAAAGGAAATGTTTGACTGTATTGTGATATACTGTTACAGCATAAGCAATGTGTACTGTTATGTTTATGAAATTTTATAAAACAAATACTAACATGTTTCTATTCTTTTTCTTTTACAACAGTGTTTGCACTGATACACTTACTTTTAGATGTGTCAACATACTTGTATTGTCACAGAAATACTTCTTTGACATACTCGTAGAGAGAGTCTTCATGCATAGAGACCACTTCATATACTTTGCCACCACTTTCTTTTGCCAGGAAGGGATGCTTTAAAACTTCCATGCAATTGATTGGTGCTTTACTGTGCTGTGGGAACTGATCCTTACTCACTCATGTAGCTACTCATACATCCACTCACTTATCCATACAGCCCCTCACACACCTACTTACTCATCCATACAGGCACTTATACAACCACTCACCCACCCATACAGGCACTCACACACCTACTCACTCGCACATACAGCCACTCATATATACAGTCACTCACCCACACAGCCACTCACACATATACTCAGCCACCCATACATCTACTCAGCCACCCATACAGGTGCTCACACACCCTCTCACTTACCCATACAGCCACTCACTCACCCACTCATTCACTCATACAGGCACTTACACACCCCTCACTCACACATACAGCCACTCACATATGCACTCACTCACCCATACAGCCATTCATACACCCACTGGCCTATCCATACAACCACTCACAAACCCACACACTCACCTATACATACACTCACATTATCACTCACCCATACAGCCACTGAAACACACACTCAGTCACTCATAGTCTACTCATGCAGCCTGTTACTCAATCAATCATTCCACTCAGTCACCCATTCACCACTCATGCATCTACTCACTTACCCATACACCGACTCGCACACCCACTCACTCACCCATACAGACACTCATGCACCATCTCACTCACACATACAGCTTCTACCACGTACTCATTCAGTCATGCAGTCCCTCGCACAGGCACTCACTAACCCATGCAACAATTCACACATCCACTCACACACTCTTTGAGGCACATACATGAGCACTCACTCATCCGTATAACCACTGACACACCAAATTAGTCACTTATACAGGCAGTCATGCACCCATTCATAACCCATACAGGTACTCATGCACCCATTCAATCACTCATAGGTAACTCACACAGGTACTCACTCACCCATACAACTACTCACACATCTACTTATTTACCCATATACCCATCCACACACCCACTCACACATATGCCACTTATGCACCCACTCACTCACTCATACAGCTATTCTTGCATCTTTTCACTCACTCATTTAGCCACTCAGACTGCAAGTCACTCACCTATAAAGCTGCTCATGATCCACCCACTCACCCATACAGCCACTGACACACCCACTCGCTCACTCATTTTCTACTAATGCATCCACTTCCATCCACATCCATACAGCTATTCACATACCCACTCACACACCCATACAGCCACTCATACACCCACTCACTCATCCATGGAGCCACTCACACACCCACTCAAATAGCCATACAGACACTAACACACCCACTCATACACCCATAGAGCCACTCACACATGTATTCAGCTATACAGTCTCTCACATACCTGCTCACTCATCCATACACCACTGACTCACCCACTCACTCACACAACCAACAACTCACAGTCACTCATTCACCCATACAGACACTCATGCAGACAAAGACTCACAAGGCCTCTCACTCACCCATGCAGCCACTTAGACACCCAGTTACTCACCCATACAGTCACTCACATAGCCACTCAGTCACTTATACATCCATTCACACAACCACTCATCCACCCATACAGCCACTCACTTGCCCATACAGCCACTCACACACCCACTCACTCACCAGTACAGCTACTCACACAGCCGCTCACTCACACATACAGCCACTCACACAGCCACTCACTCACCCATACAGTCACTCACACACCCACTCATTCACCAATACAGTTACTCACACAGCCAGTCACTCACCCATACAGCTTCTCACACACCCACATATTCACCCATACAGCCACACACACCCCCACTCACACACAGATACACATAGTCACACAGCTACTCCCCATATCTATATTAAAAAAATGGAATCACTCATTAGTAGTACACAAAGTATACTAATTTAGACTTTCTGGTACCTTAGTATATATGTTTGACATTCACAACCTTTAGAAAACACTATCACTGGATGAGGTCATCAGCGATGTAATTTGAGATGTCATCAGTGATGTCATCAGGGAGATCACTGACCATGTCATGAGTGATTTAATATGTGAGGTCATAAGCAGTGCATTGCGGGGGCGAAAGTTATAGTCAGGTCAGGTAACTATAACTGCTGAATTTCAATGGGTTTGTAGGAGTGAAATCTGATCCTAACTATACCGTCCCTGTAACCTTTGGCTTTTTCAGTGAATATATATATATATATATATATATATATATATATATATATATATATATATATATATATATATATATATATTGCACAGAGTTACCATTACCACAGGTAAAGGATGACGACGCCTTGTCTTGCTGAGAATAATAATTTAATCGTCAGCTGCTGGACGCGTTTCGCCTGTCCTGCAGGCTTGTTCACCAACAGTTTACAATAAAGTTTTCAGCCATTTTAAATGCCACGAATGGCGTGTCACGTGTACAAAACTATAAATGCAGTGCATCAGAAAACAGACTAGTAGTTCTCCAATTGAAAACATAATGTTAAATTGATATTATGCACCTGTCAAAATAACAACTGCTTTAACATTGATACTTTGTGATTTCAAAGTAGCTAAATGACAAATTTACAAATTAAGGCTTAAGGGCAAGTGCCCAATTTTTAAAGCGAGCTGAACATGACCTGAAAAGAAGCCTCGTGGCAGTCTCTTGTACATTTGGAGAACTACTAGTCTGTTTTCTGATGCACTGCATTTGTAGTTTTGTACACGTGACACGCCATTCGTGGCATTTAAAATGGCTGAAAACTTTATTGTAAACTGTTGGTGAACAAGCCTGCAGGACAGGCGAAACGCGTCCAGCAGCTGACGATTAAATTATTATTCTCAGCAAGACAAGGCGTCGTCATCCTTTACCTGTGGTAATGGTAACTCTGTGCAATTCATTACGGATCGAGCTTGGATGATCCGTGTAGACGACGCGCCCTTTGGTCAGGAGCAGCGGCGGTTTTCAGAACAAGCAACTTCTCTTCATATATATATATATATATATATATATATATATATATATATATATATATATATATATATATATATATATATATATATATATATACAGACACCCAACCGCCCCACCATGATTTCTATAATTTACATTTTTCTTAATTTGGGGGCTAATGCCCCTTTTTAATTACTGTTACCACCCTATACCCATGCCCACCTCTAATCCCTAAAAACACCCTTAACATCCTATGCCCCTAGCCATCCTAAACCATAAAACACCCTTGCCACCTATGCCCTTACCCACTCTAAACTCTAAAAATATCCTTACCCATGCCTAAGCCATAAAACACCCTTAGCAGCTTATACCATTACCCATCCCTAAATCCTAAAAGCACCATTACCACCCTATTCCCTTATACACCATTAACCCTAAAAAAAAACCTTACCACACTATACCCTTACCCAGCCCAAAACCCTAAAAAACCCTTACCACCCACCCATACCCACCCAGTAACGCAAAAATACTTACCACACTATACCCTTACCCCGCAAAGCCCTTAAAACACCCTTACTGCCCTATGCCCATTTCACCCCATAGTCCTAAAGCACCCTTGTGACCCTATATCTTTACCCACACCTAAACCCTAAAAACGCCCTTTCCATCCTATACCCCTACCCAGCCCTAAACCCTCAAAATACCCTTACCACCCTTTATATCCTTACCCACCCCTAAACCCTAAAAGCACACTTGTGACCCTATATCCTTACCCACCCTTAAACTCTAAAAATAGCCTTACCATCCTATACATCTACCCAGGCCTAAACTCTAAAAACACCCTTGCCACCCTATAACATTACCCACCCCTAAAACACCTTTACCATCCTATATCCTTAACACACCCCTAAACTCTGAAAATACCTTCACCACCTTATACCCTTACGCAACCCTAAATCCTAAAATACCCTTACCACATACCATTACCAACCCTAAACCCTAAAAATACCCTTATCCACTCCTAAACGCAAAAACAATATTCTGTGGTGAACAGGACCTGGCCGGTGTAGGCGTTCAGGGCGGAACCAAGCCCTGTAACAATTTACCACCAACGAAAAATATGCGCTACACTCCAGGAATTTTATCAATGTCAATACTTTATTCCACCATCACCAACCAAGAGCATACTGAGGATCTGCATACATGATTTAATCGATGACGTTTTTTTCGTGTGCATTTGTTTTCTCAAAGGTATTTAAACAAAATCAGGATACAAGAGGTTACATTTGTGCAGCAAGTTAAAATCACACCAGTGCTATTGTGACTGTTCGCAGAGTTGTTTCCCCCGCTCTAAAGCAATTGTTACATGCAATCTGTGTGGCATTTTCTCTTGTCAGCTTCGCTGTGCTATGGTTGACTTTGCTTGAGTATGAACATTAGGGCAGGCGCCAGAAACACATTAAGGTTGTGTGCTAGGATCAGACAGTCTGACAGGTGGATAGGACCCTAAACCCTTAACTACACATGCAACCAAGAGCCAGCTCTGGACACTGGTGATTTTCAAAAGAAGATGGGTGATTTCATCAGTTTAACATAAAAAAAAAGCTGATTAACTGCATAGAAATGTAAAGCCAGTGAAACACGAGCAAATTGAAATCTTTCAAAGAACATTCGATGCCTTCTTTGAACGCTTAACAGATTAAACACCTCGCATTTACTTTCATCCTAATTAAAAAATGTTTATTTAGGAACATAATGGTAAAAACTATAAATTGCAAGCTAACCCCAGCTGTTAAACATTGGCATTTTGTCTTTAAAAAAAAAGTTAAAAATCTGTTTCCTTAAACCAAGGAAATGTGGAAAAAGGCCATCCTGCCAGTGGAAACATTCAACAGCAGAACTCTCATGCTGTGGTTTCTTGTCGAGGCAGCAAAGTTCTCTGAAAGGGAAGTCACTGCCAACTCAAATACGGTTTGCTTTCACACCCAAGAACATACTGTGTGCATGGCGGAGGCTTCCTGAGGGCTCGCTCCAGCTGGAGTGGGCTGAATAAAGGTAACTCAAATGTCAGAGCTACTGTAAACTTGTGCTCATTTTTCTATCAGCAAGTTATCATCTATGAAAACAACCAGCCTTTTCCCACTCCCTAAAAAAGAGATCACTCTACAAATTCGGTAATTAAAACCTTATTTTACCCAAGTGGATACAAAAATGGACCAAATGAGAGATATTGAGTCAGTGCTGACTCTCAAAAGGAAAAGGCGATATTTCATATCTCAACAGAACAACATTTAATAGGAATTTCCAAATAAAGAGGCAGAGACCACAAAGTGCCTCAGCCATACCTTTTTAGGGTGAGGAGTGCTGCTAACAGAAAACTGATTTTGGAAGCATAAGTAACAAGCAGAATTTGCCATTTCCATTGCCTCATAGCCATTCCACCTACTACTTATTGTAGTATCAATGAATTGTCTAAATGGCACTATGATACATTAATGACCCGGTTCTCAAATTATGCATCCTGGATCAAAGGTGAGGTGGCAAAATGAGGAGAAAGGGTAATTTTCTGACTTCTGATTTTCTTGATAGCGTAGATTAAAGCTCTTACAATAGGTACACCTGAGCCCTCTTTATGCGTGGAATTATTGTTGGTAAAAGAGTACATCCAAACTTGTATTACATTTTCTTCTCAATGGGTTTCTGTTATTTCCCTAACCTCCAAGACTGCGCTGCTACCTCTGCCACCTCTTTATTACAATAGATTATGGCACTAATAAGGCTCTCTCTCCATAATAGGAAACATTTTTTATTTACATTCAGTTGGGATCATCATATTTTGTTTGTAACCCCTAATAACAATGTTAAAGATTAGTGGAACAAGGTGTTCACTTATTCCAAAATGGTAATCCGCATGATTCAGTCAATGTATTGCTCCTCGCTAGTTAATCCTCTTTCTTCAGGATCTACTCCTGGTAGAGATATCATGCTTGCTTGTAGAGGCTTGACTAGCATTCTCCTCTCTTACCAATCACCGTCTGGTAAGTGGCAGTGTCCTACTTCTTTTTCTTCAGTTGTTGTCAGTGTCACTTTTTAAAAACCCTCAATGTTGGGAAGAGAAGGGCTATCTGATGAATATCCATTTGGCAGCTGCCTTGGAAAGGTCTGCCAAGTTCCTAAATATGAAGTGAATTAACATGCTGCTACTGACATAGCCTGATAATGCAAGCCTTTCTATTTGTAAAATACTAGGCACATCTCTTCTTCAATCACACTGAAGAGTTGGGCTGGGAAAAAAGAATTCTGTTCTGGCCGAACCATAGGGTTTTTTGTAAATGTCTTCACATATTTGATATATATCAGAACTAATGAAAGCAGAGTGTATCTGAAATATGAGGTGCAGTGTAGAGAAAAGAATGGCATGTGGGGACTAGGAGAGCCCACAAAAAAAGATGTGATGGGAAAAATTAATTGGGACACCACTAGACAGCACACTCTGGGGCATATGTACAAGCACTGGCGATAACTATCGCTAACGGTATTAGCGGCAGTATTTTTATCGCCGCTTACCGCTGAAAACTATCGCCATGTTAGCGGCGTATTTACAAGCCGTCGCTAAATGGCGATAGTATCAGGGATTGCGGTGAAAACTGCAGCTAACAGCGCGATGGCGATATGAATTCCGTTTAGGCGTTAGCGGGCGAAAACTATCGATAGGCCCATTAGCGGCAAAAAAACTCACGTTAGTCAGCCCAACGTGAGTTTTTTTTGCCTCTTATGCAAAAAATAGCCTATCAGTCAACCTCCAATAGAAAATAGGCATAAAAACCAATAAAATGCAGAATGGAGCAGCCAGGGCCAAGTGCAGCACACATCAACCCCTGCAAGCCACCCAACATCCAGGATGACCAGTATGAGAGCCAGGATGCCTCGCTGGACCTGCGTCTTGAGCCTGGATGCTTGACTGGACCTGAGTCTAGAGCCTGGAGTGGGATGCGGAGGAGCTGTGGAGTCGATGAGCCGTGGCGGTAGACATTGAGGCGCGACGATCACCCGTACCTGGTTGTGAAGTCTGGCAGGTCGCATGGAGAGACGTTGCTGACCTGTGTGAGAAGACCACCTTGCGCACCTTGGAGCTGTTAATAGTAGAGGCGCTCGTGCGCCCCAACGTAGGGAGGTCTGCATCGCATACTACGATCCACCACTACACCGGGATGCACGGAGGGGATTACTAACGGTGGGTGCCGCCTCTCTGCATCACAGGCTGGATGATGTTGGGCTGGCCGGACGCTGTGAAGGGTGAGGCCCGCTGAGCTGCGCCGAACTTGTGTGGCGGGAGCGCTGCAATTTCACGCCTAAGGGGGCCCTGATGCATCAACTGCATCGGGAGGTTCACCAGTGGACGTGGCGGCGACTGCTGTACCCAGGCTTGTGAAATCACACCTGGCTGAGGCTCCTGCTGGCTGAGTCACAGATTTGGAGAGAGTGCAGCGGATTGCACCACAGTGTCAATGTCCAGGTAAGGAGAAGGTAGGACGCGTAGCGCAGGACGCCCGGGGGTCGAGTCGCCCAGGCCTAGCACACGTAGATGGCGCTCCCCCAGTGGCGGCTCATCCGCTATGGTGGAAGAGCGTCGCCCCACTGCTTTCAAGCAGTGCAGAAGAGGAACAATCATCACATGATGATAACTTACTGATGTAATCGTGCTATGTTTCCTTTGCTTTAGGACTGCTCCAAGCACGGAGCAGATCATGGGCGGATAGGCATGCCCACTCAAGTGCAGAATCACTGTTTGGTCGGCCCACTCAGGCCGCCCAAAGCAGTCATGCGCACTTCCCTGTTCGTAATGCAGGCTTCATTACAGCCTGCATGGAGAACATGCCCACCCCTCCAGCCCCTGGCTGCATTCCTTGTCCCGTTGCCAATTACCAATCCCACCGCCGCATCGCAGCGTTGTGATTGGCTCAGGGGAGGGAGCCTGGCTGCCTACTTCCTGTTCCTGGAAGCAGACACAGGAGAGCAGGAGCAACGAAGACACGGGACTGGGCTTCGAGGTAAGACTTCCCTCATTAAAATATTTACAACACCCGCTCACACACACCCGTCCACGCGTCCACGCCCCATCCAGTGTTCTTTGCGGCGTTTACCACCTCCCAGCTGTCCGGCCCCCCCAGCACTTCTCAATGGCGGCCACTGTGGGCCCATGCGCAGCGGGTGTACCACTCGTGTGTCAAAGGTACATACGTAGTTACGATGCATGCCATTACATCGCATTCCATTCCAATGCATACTAATACTAGGCATATTGCAACAGTAGGGAAGGTGTTGCGTAGCGGAGGCGTAAAAATTACTATTCCCACTTCAGTGAGTGCAACCCAAAAACTAACCTTTGCACCCCAAACCAAACCGTGAACCCTAAAATTCCTTTTTGAGCCCCCAAAACACACCCTAAAAATCACATTTGACCCAAATGCACACCCGCATTTTCATGATTGACCCCAAAACACACCCCAATTTTCAAATTTTACCCCAGAATACACCCCAAATTTCAAATCCGACATCCGAAACCCAAACCCACCTGAGAAACTTAAAATTACCCCATTACTGACATCACAATGGGTTGTAATTGAATGCAATGTAAAGGCACCTGCATTGTCGGAGTTGCATTGTTAACGATGTAATGCCTGTGTTGTAATGGACGTCTCCCATGCCAAAGGCAAGCCATAGGCAAGCCCGTCTGCGTCCGAATGCCCCAGGACCACGCTCAGCACCAAGGACCCTTCCTCTTGGACCCTCCACCGCTACAACACCAGCACCTCCTCGCCATCAACCCTGGACGCCACCTCGTCTGCCAGGACCAACCTCTGCTCCGGACCGAACATCGCCATCACTGACTGCTGCAGTATCACCCGCAAGGACCACCACGACCGTCCAGGAGGAGGCATGGCCATCACCTACAGAAGCACACTCCGACTGACCATGCACTCTAATGACCCAACGGTGACCATGGACCACCTCAACTCCCAGATCCGGACCAACCCCAAGCACAACCTCTGCGGCACCCTCATGTGCAGGCCCCCCCATTCTCTGATACCATTGTAGACCTCATTGCACCCCAGGCTCTCCTATCCACCGACGACAACCTACTCAGTGAACTCAAGTTCCACCTGGACAACCTCAGTGACCAGAACACCACCCCCTCCTGGGGAAGGACCCCAACATCAGACGCAAGCAGCAAGTCACCGCAACAAGCCATATAGCAGAACACACGGTCGAGCACTTCACCTCTGCCAGCGGGAACTTCAACTACAGCCACAACACCGGACTGACCATCATTGTACACATCACGTCTTCACCTTGCCCACCGGATGCCACCGCCATCATCGCCCCCCCTCGCAGCTAGATCAAGGCCACTGAAGAACGTCTCGTCAACTCCCTCTGCACCACCACTCTGCCAACGCTTGCAAACGATGACACTGCAGGGTGCAACCACCGACGATGGATCTCCAACTGTGCCGACACCCGGGCACCCCTCAAGAACGGCACTGCGTCAGTACCTTCCGCCTGCCTAATGGCAGGCGTGAGGGTGACGCAGTGCCACAGGGATAGGCTGACCCCATGCATTGCTGGAGTTGCGTCATGGTTGTGACACGACTGCAGCAATGCGTGACTTTAGCGCAGACAGATACGTCAGGATTCCAGACGTATCTGTCATTACTTGCGTCATGGAGCGCTGTCCAATTAATACAGCGCATCCATGGTGTCGCAAGAAGGGCGTAGTGAGAAGTGTTGCAATGCTGTCTTGTCGCAGCGCTGCAACACTTTTCATGACTGAGGCCCAGGAATGCGCACTATCTTATTGATGGTGCGCATTCCTGCCCTGTAGTTTTGTCGCAGGGCAGCGCAGCAACATTGCTTGCAGCGCTGTCCAGCACCATGACCTGCTGGAATGAGGCCCCATGTGATATCTCCATTTTTAAGACCAGCTATTTTCTGGTCTTAAGTCCCAGCCGCTAACGGCCTTTAGCGGATGTTTTTTTAACTTATCGTGGGTCCGGGCGATCGTTGTAAATATCGCAAAGTGGGGTTAGCGTGTGTTGTTGCACGGGAACGCCTACCTTGCATGTCATTAGCGATAGTTATCGCTAACATGGGTGGCGATACTGAAAGCGACAGGTATCGCCAGAAAGCTGTCGCTAACGGCTGTTAGCGACAGCTTGTTAATAGGGCGATACAAATATCACGGCATTAGCGGCAGAAAAGTGCCGCTAACTCGGCGTTAACTCGTTGTACATATGCCCCTCTGTTATTGGAAGAAAAGGTGGTTTGCCTAGAAGAACACATTTGTTTTATTTAAGTGGAAAATATTATGTTATCTATGTTATGTTATGCAGATTTGTAGAGCGTACCATCACCCCGGAAGGTATCCTGGTGCTGAGCAGGTGTGAGTCTAGCTGAACCTAGGGCCTAGTGCGACTACTTAAAAAGGAAGGTCTTCAGCTTCTTGTGGAATTCAAGAAGTGAGGAGGAGGCTCTTATGTGTATCAGCAGGTTGTTCCACACGTTAGAAAAAATGTGCGAAAAGGCTCAACCGTCGATTCCGGTTTCCCGTATGCGTGGGATGTGTGCAAGTAGGAGTCCAGACTAGCTGAGGTGTCTGAGAGGTTTGTAAAAGCAGATGCAGTCATTGAGGTGTGCTGGGCCAGTGTTTTGTAGTGCCTTAAAACTGTGGGTGAGTAGTTTGAATTGTGCTTGTTTGTGTATGGAGAGCAAGTGGAGCTCCTTCAGGTGTGATGTGATGAGAGTGCGGGGTGAGAGGTTGAGAGAGATTCTGGCTGCCAGGTTCTAAATGGTCTGCAGCTTTCCCGTGTGTTGAGTTCTGGTGCAAGATTAGAACTCGAGTTTGTCCATTCCAATATCAGCCATCTAACTACTAGACCACATACTCTACACATAGAGTTGAGCAGAAGTAGGGCATGTTCATTATTGTCATCAGAAAGAAGCTCCGGATATGTTCTCTTCTGAAATTGTTCCTAGAATGTAGGTTGTTCAAGAAGGATTAATATAATCAAATCACTATTCATGGAGAATTTGAATTACCCGGGCAAAGTGGGAATATAAAGTCAACAAAAAGAATCTAACCTTGTGTGATACAGTGCAAGTGTGTAGCGTAGATTGATGGAGATACTCCCATTGCAACACAATCAAAATAAAAGATGCAATGTATAGACAAATGAATGCAAAATCAAATGTAATCAAGTTATCATAATTTGTGAAGAGAAAAATACTTATTGGAAAGGAGAATGTTGTCACACAAAAGGATGTGCTTAATGCATGATATACTCAAGCAATGGAAACATAGTTAAAAAGATATCTAAAGGTTGAAACCTGCTTTATCATATTTTATATGATGCATTAGGAACAATCACAACATCCCATATTTCAAACGACCTCTCCTCTGTGTCTTTATATGTAGTGAGGGAGGATGAAATAGGCACTGAGGCTTTAAAATGCATGACAAAATTCAGTGAAGGTGAACACTGTCTTTCTCATCCCTCTCATCCCCCTTTCTACACCACTCTGCAAACGCAACTACTAGTTAAAAAAACTATAGTTAGGAATTAGCATTTACAAAACCTTAGCATTTCACTGAAAAAACCAAAGGTTACAGGGGCGTTATAGTTGGGAAATAGAATTTTTTTAAAACTTAGAAATTCACTGAAAACAACAAAAGTTACAGGGACATTATAGTTAGGGTCAGATTTCCCTCGTACAAAACCAGAGAAATTCAGCCGTTATAGTTAGTGAGCTAACTATAACTCGTGCCCTCGCAATGCACTGCTTATGACCTCACATATTACATCACTTATGACATGGTCAGTGACATCACTGATGACCTCACTCATGACATCTCAAATGACATCACTGATGACAACATTCGGTGACTGCGAGTGTTTTTAAAACTTTTGAGTGTTAAATTATAAATCAAGGTGTATTGGTGAATCAATGGGTGTATGAGTGCCTGATTGGATGATTCAGTTGGTGAGTGACTAAATGTATAAGTGAGTGATTAGGTATCTCAGTGAATGTATGGATGAGTGACTGGTTGTGTGAATGTCTGCATGTGTCTGTCAGTTGGTGTCTAAGTGGCTGTATGGGTGTGTGAGTGGGTGCGTGAGTTTCTGTATGGGTGAGTGATTGGTTGTCTGAGTACCTCCATCGGTGTCTGTGTGGGTGGGTGATGAGTGAATGGGTGAGTCAGTGGCTGTATGGGTTAGTGAGTACATGTGTGTGGGGCTGTATGGGTGAGTGAGTGTGTGTATGGCTGTGTCGTGAATGAGTGCATGTGTCAGTTATATGGGTGAGTAATTGGATATGTGAAAGGCAGTAGAGGAGAGTGATGGGGTATATGAGTGACTGTATGTGTGAGTGAGTGAATGTGAGAGTGGCTGTATGGGTGGGTGTATGCTTGTGTCAGTGACTGTATAGGTGAGTGAGTACGCATTAGTATCTATATGAGTAAGTGAGTGAGTGTGTGTGTAACTGTATGGGCGAATAAGTACTGTGTGATTGACTGTATGGGTGAGTGAGTAGGTGTGTGAGTAACTCTATGGGTGACTAACTCAGTGTGTGAGTGGCTGTATGGGTGTCTGAGTGGATATGTCAGTGGCTGTATTAGTGAGTGAGGGGGTTTATGAGTGGCTGTATGGGTGAGTGAGTGGGGTTGTGTGTTGATCTATGAATCAGTGAGTGGGTTTGTGAGTACTAGTATGTGTGTGTGAATGGGTTTGAGAATGGTAGTGTGGTAGTTGGAGTGGGTATGTGAAAGTTTCTATGGGGGTGTGAGTGGGTGAGTAAGAGATTCTGTGGATGATGTCATCAGTGATATCATTTGAGATGTCATCAGTGATGCCATGAGTGATGTCACTGACCATGTCATAAATGATGTAATATGTGAGGTCATAAGCAGTGCACTGCGGGGGCACAAGTTATAGTTAGCTCACTAACTATAACAGCTCAATTTCTCTGGTTTTGTACGAGTAAAATCTGACCCTAACTATCCCTGTAACCTTTGGGTTTAAATATATATATATATATATATATATATATATATATACACGAAAATTCCCGTTTTAAAGAGCTCAAGCTTGTGAAGAAGATCGTTTGATCGAAACGCGTTGCCAGTAAAAATATTGAATTACATTCACCCTGGAGTGCGAGTCCCTTTTTCCTGTTTGAGTGATGAGCTCTTTAAAACGGGAATTTTCGTGTATCTTAGCCGGTATCCGACACCCGGAACTCGCACCGACCCCGAGTGGAGAGGAGCCGGTATTTGGTCGGAGACTTTCCTCATATATATATATATATATATATATATATATATATATATATATATATATATATATATATATATATATATATATATATATATATATATATATATATATATATATATATTCACTGAAAAAACCATAGGTTTCAGGCACGTTATAGTTAGAAATTAGCATTTAAAAAACCTTAGAAATTCACTGAAAAAACCATAAGGTTTTAGGGACAGTTATAGTTAGTTGGACATTGCACTCGTACAAAACCCGTGAAATTCCCCCGTTATAGTTAGTTCAGGTAACTATAACTCGCGCCCCGCAATGCACTGCTGATGACGTCACATATTACATCACTCATGACATGGTCAGTGACATCACTGATGACATCACTGATGACATCTCAAATGACATCACTGATGACATCATCCAGTGACTGTGTGTTTCTGTAAAGTTTAAATATTTTTAATATATATAGGGAAAGGCGTATTGAAGAATGAGTGGGTGTATAAGTGTCTGTATGGATGATTTAGTAGGTGCGTGACTAACTCGATAAGTGAGTGATTAAACGTATCTTACTGAATGCATGGGTTAGTGACTAAACTGGGTGAATGTCTGTATCCGTCTGTCTGTTGCTGTGTAAGTGGTGCATGGGTTTGTGAATAGCTACATGAGTGTCTATATGAGTTATTGATTGGTTGTCTGAGTATCTGTATGGGTGCCTGAGTGTTTGTGTGGGTGGGGTGTGTGCGACTCTGTGCATAGATGTGTGAGTGGGTGATTCACTGGGTGGATGGTTTCAAGAGTGCATCTGTGATAGACTGTATGGGTGGGTAAGTATGTGTAAGAGTGTGTTAGTGAGTGAATGTATGTCCCAGTGGTACATGTGTGAGTAACTACATATGTGAAAGGCAGTATATATGTGTGTTGGAGTATATAAATAGCTATAAGCGAGAGTGTGTGATTGTGAGAGTGACTGTATGGATGAGTGTGTGCTTGTATCAGTGTTTGTATAAGAGCGTAAGAATGTGCTAGTATTTGTATGAGTAAGTGAGCTGGTGTGTGTATAACTGTATAGGTGAGTAACTGGCAGTGTGTTTAATTATTTGCATGACTGACTAGGTGTGTGAGTACCTCTATGGATGAGTGGCGGTGTTTGAGTGTCTATATAGGAGTATGAGTGCATATGATAGTCCTGTACTGAGTGACCATAAGTATGAGTGACTGTACGGGTGAGTTAGTGGATGTGTGTGTGTAGACCTAAGAATCAGTGAGTGGGTATGTAGTTATTGGTGTTGGAGTGTCTATGGTTTTGAGAATGGCAGTCTGTAATTTAGAGTGGGTGTATCAAAGGTTATATTAGGGTGTGAGGAGGTGCATTAAATTCTCACATGGATGATGTCATCAGTGATGTCATTTGAGATGTCATCAGTGATGTCATCAGTGATGTCACTGACCATGTCATGAGTGATGTAATATGTGACGTCATCAGCAGTGCATTGCGGGGGCGCAAGTTATAGTTACCTGAACTAACTATAACAGGGGAATTTCACGGGTTTTGTACGAGTGCAATGTCCAACTAACTATAACTGTCCCTAAAACCTTATGGTTTTTTCAGTGAATTTCTAAGGTTTTTTAAATGCTAATTTCTAACTATAACGTGCCTGAAACCTATGGTTTTTTCAGTGAATTTCAAAGGTTTTTTAAATGCTAATTCCTAACTATAACGTGTCTGAAAGCTATGGTTTTTTCAGTGAATTTCAAAGGTTTTTTAAATGCTAATTCCTAACTGTAGGAAGGTGGAATCTGACTATATGGTTGCCCCCACTTTTTTTATGGTGTTTTGCTGGTTTATGACTTAGTTGGACTGGGATCCTGCTATTCAGGGCCCCAGTCTATCTGCTTTCTCTGTAAAAAGGTTTCCATGTGCCTTAGGCACATCTCTGATTGGAATCTGGAGTGCCCTTATAAGTCCCTAGTATATGGTATACTATGTACCAAGGGCATAGGTACCTCAGAGGCCTACCAGGGGCTGCAGCATGTATTATGCCACCCCTGGAAGGCCATCCAAACTGACACCACAGGTCTGCTACTGCAGCCTGGGTAGGGTGGTGCATGCACTCCTTACTGTGATATAGGTTACCTATATCACTAAATACATACACACATATAAACCTATAAGTCACTCCTAAGGCAGGCCTTATCAATCCTAAAGGCAGAGTGCATGGTTCCTATGTGAGAGGGTGCCCCTGCATGAGCAGGGCCCCTCTGCAGCGTTCGGAGACCATCTCTGATGCTGTTTGTAGTGCAGCCTGACCATATACTCTTAAGCGCATTATATCCTTGCGGTAAAATGCTAACTTTGGAATGGCTGCACCTAAACATGTCGTGTTTGGTGTCAAACATCTTGGAATACTACCCCCGCCAATCCTGGCGGCGGGGGTAGCATTCCACCCTTCTAGAGGGAAAGACATGTTAACTCTGGCTTACCCGGTAACTTCTTTCTGAAGCCCTGGCATCACAAAATGGATGCTGCTGCCACAGACACAAGTCTGGCCTCCTGCTGCTGGACGAAACTCCGGCAGGGGAGGCCTGGACAATAGGTTTCCTGTTGCAGGGAGGTGTGACCACCTACCCAGACAGGATAATGTGTATTGGGGCTGGGTGGGTGCACTCTTAGAGTGCTTTGAAGTCCTGCACTGGGGGAGCAAAAGGCTCCTCTGTGCATATGCCAGTTCAAACCAGCTCAGGGGCTACCTGCCCCTGCTCTGGTGCGAAACTGGACAAAGGGAAGTGGGTGTAGCCACCCCCTCCCTTGACCCTCCCATAGGAGGGGTCATAGAGCTAGTCCATCCCCTCTTTTTAGTATAAGAGGGGGAACCTTGCCATTGCAAAGCAGATAACCCCTGGACGACACTCTACAGAAGAATCCTGGCCCTTCGACGTTCCACTACCTTTGGAAGACAGAAGAATCTCCCTTGGAGTCAAGGAGTGACTCCCCTGCTTGGCAGGCACCAAAAACGACAACGACGGTCGCAAACTACGCCGCTCCCGCCGGAGTCCGAAGTCCCTGCAGCCCAGGAAGTAGATTTCCTGACCTCTCCCAGGCCATCGTGAGTCCCCAGCGAAGCTGAGGCAAGTGGACCCCACGAGTAACGAGGAACCGTGACCCCTGGGTACCGTGCACTATTGTCGAGTGAAACCCCTTCACAACGTTCTACGAACCTGTGCTTTGGACCACGTGTGGTCCCGACCTCCAGCAGAAATCCCTCCGAAGATCAGAGGCCTACACCGTCCCGAGTGACCGTGGGCCCCTGTTGAGTGATTCCGCCCGAGGTGTCTTTGCGATCCCTTGCCCTCTGGCTTGTGGGTCCCCAGAAGACTTCTTAAAGAAACCAAAGGTCTCCCCTGGTTGCTCCAGGCCTGCCCTGACTTACCCTCACTGGGTGAGTTCCACAGACCTTGCTGGTCTGTGCCATCGACTTTTCTTCATCTCCCCGAGACTTGCGGCTGCCAAGGCTTGTTGGCTCCGATCGAGTTGCCGACACCGCAGTCAGCTGCAGACGTCGAGGGACACACCGAATCCAGCTCCTGGTTGTCGTCGACGCCTCCTGGACCACGTGGCTGAAGAGTCAAGGCACCCGCAACCGACCTGAATCACTCGACGACGGTGGGCATCCATCTTCCTTGCCCCGAGTCACTGCCAAGTGACTTTGAACACTGTCCCCTCTGCTTTCAGGTCATCCTTCTTCAGAATCCAGGCTTGGATTCCACCGGACACTTCTTCAGCTCCCGCAAGCAGCAAGTCTTCTTTGTTCGCCATTGAAAACGACGCAGCGACCCGACACCAAAGGACACCTGTGCACCCGGCTTCCCTGGGTGAGGTAACTCCAGCACTACGGTGCTCCTGTGGGTGTGGGCCCTAGAACGACTTACCCTGTAAGTGACTTGCTTGTAGGTTCTATAGAAGTATCCTAAAACTCTTTATTTCCAACCGCGACTTGCCCCAGTGAAGTCAACGGCGTTCCGCGCCTGTGTATCTACACTGCACGCGTCCCCCGTGGGTCCTTTACTTACCTGCCTTGGGTGGTTTCGTGAGGCCCCAGCACTTCTGAAGGCCCTAGGCCTTGTCTCCCTGCAAGTCGTTGTCCCTAAGTCTCTTACTTAGTATATGGTCTGGTACGCCCCTAGGGCCCCAGCCATATTTTGTGCTTAACTTATTGTGAAACGTTGATTTGTGCATATGTTTGTCTTCTAATCTCATAAAGAGATTAGTAGAGAGTTATTTAGAAATAAATACATATATATTTGATATATATACCTGTGTGGTGTCTTTTCATTTGGTGATTCAAGAGATTATATGGTAAAACAAGCTGCTTTACATTCCTCCGAGACTTAGCCTGAAGGCTGCTCTCCACAGCTACCACTAGGATAGCTTTCTTTAAAAGGTTGTCTTAAACCTATCTACCATAAGAGTCGATTTGCCCTGGTGCAAGGTGTCCACTTTAATTAGTGAACAGCATATACCAGGCCAACTTCTCACATTGGTGGGCAGCGTGTGGGATTCCAGCTTGCCATTGTTTTACCAGAAAATCTCTATTTGAATTACTAACTGAAAACCATTATAGGTACTCAAGGTACATATAAAGTCAAGCTTAGTATCAATAAGTTCTACTGAACTTAGAGCTGGGTGCCAAGGGATAGCACACCCTTTCCACAGCTCAAGCTAGGATCAGTAGGCCACAAACTAGTGTAGGTAGTACAACACTGCACAACACTAGAATGTCTTTAAGGGGAGGATCCAAAGAATCCTTGCAGGAATTGAGCTTCCACCCTCCAAGTATGATACACTCCCATTCTTGGAATTGAGAGCTTTATGCAACTTGAGAAAAATAAGGACAGGCCAAAGCTCCACCACCCAACACCTCAAGGAGTTGTTGGTGGCTTATGACCTTAGTAAGCCTGTAGGGACTGAAGGGGTAGGAGCTGAGGGTGGGGCAGAAGAAGAGGAGGAGGCCAGGGGTACCAATACCCCCAGCCCCCCTCTGAAACTGGCCAGGAGGGTGACAATGACCCTGACCTGGAAAACCCAATCCCTCCTGTGGATGATGATGAGGATGATCAAAATGATGCCCTCTTTGTCCCCCCAGGAAGGATTAAGAGTGTGCCCAGGAAGTCTAGATCTCCTTCTCAGGAGTCTAACCACTCTGGCACCTCTATAGGGAGCTCGGTCTCCTCTCACAGGAGGGAATCCTCTCATGAGAGGAGAGACAGGCTGGTCCGGTATGAGGAAACTCAGCTGGAAATCAGAAAAAAGCAACTGGCTTTAGATAGGGAATCCCTAGATCTCCTCAGGGAGAGAAGAAAGTTGGGACTAGAGTCCCATGGTGGCAGCAATATCCCTAGAGATAGGGACAGGTCTTATGACCATAGAAACCTAAACAAGATTGTCCCTCCCTACCAGAGTGGGGATGACATCCACAAATGGATAACTGCACTGGAGAGGGCCTGTAAAGTTCAGAAGGTCCCCCAGAGGCAGTGGGCAGCAATCTTGTGGCTCTCCTTTGCAGACAAAGGTAGAGACAAGCTCCTCACTGTAAGAGAAGAGGATGCTGACAATTACACAGTCTTGAAGAGTGCTCTGATAGATGGGTTTGGCCTAACCACTGAACAGTATAGGTTGAAGTTCAGAGACACCCAAAAAGCTCAGACTCAAGACTGGGTTGATTTTGTAGATTGTGCTACAAAGGCTCTGGAAGGTTGGATACATGGCAACAAAGTGCAGGACTTTTTAGGATTGTACAATTTGATTATGAGGGAGCAGATCCTTAATAATTGTCAAAACCAGCTTTTGCACCAGTATCTGGTGGACTCTGATCTGACCTCTCCCCAAGAATTGGGAAAGAAGGCAGACAAGTGGGTCAGAACCAGAGTAAAAACTAGAAATCAGGGTGGTGACCAGAAGAAAGATTCTACTAAGTCCCAAGAGAAAGGTGGGGATAAATCTAAGGATAAGTCCCCTACAGGGCCCCAAAATTCCTCTTCTGGGGGCGGGTCCCAAACTCCTTCCTCTCCTGAAAAGAAACCCTATTGCCATGTCTGTAAAAAGCCTGGGCACTGGAAAACTGATCCCAGTTGCCCCAGCATTGGCAATAAAGAAAATGTTCCTCCCACAACTACTACCACCCCTCCTGGTACTACCAGTAGTAATCCTCCAGTTGGGAGTAGTGCACCCAAAAAGTTAGGTGCTTTTGCAAGAGGAACAGAGGTGGGCCCTAGTTTAGACAGGGACCCCTCAACAGACTCCTCTGACTCTGATGGTGGTATAGGATTTGCCACCTTTACCATGGGTCCCATAGCATTGGGCAGGTACAGATTGGAGCCAATAATTAATGGTCAGAAAGCTGTGGCATTTAGGGACACAGGGGCTAGTGTCACCATGGTGGCAGGGAAACTAGTCCCCCTCACCAGCTTTTACCTGAGTTTAAATACCAGGTGACCAACATTGATGGTGTCAGAACAGATCACCCCATGGCCATAGTCAATCTCAGCTGGGAGGGGGTCACAGGCCCAAAAAGAGTGGCAGTGTCCCCAACCCTACCTGTAGATTGCCTGATGGGCAATGATCTGGAAGTTTCAGCCTGGGCTGAAGTGGAACACCAAACCCATCTTAGGATGTTGGGCGTCCCTGTAAAGGTTAGTGGGGCTGTGATGGCCCCAGCCCAAGAATTTGGAGAGATGGAGCCTGAAAGAATGGCCCACTCTCCCCCAAAAGAGAGCACAAGGGTTGAAGAAAAGTCTTCTTCCCCCCAGACAGTAGGTAAGGGTCAGCCTCCTCAGGGAACTGACCCTACCCCTAGTGAAGGAACTGCCACAGAGGTAGTCAGGCCTGGCCTGGCCACACCCCTGATGGCAGAGGACCCTTCCAAGGTGGTACCCCATCTGGAGCAGGTAACCTGCCCCTCTCTACCCTGCCTCAGTCAGCCCAGGGCTGCAGAGGTCAGGGAGGTCAGTGGACCCCCAGGGCCCCCTGTCCAGAGGAAGCCCCCATCAGCAGATTAGGGGCACCCAGTCTAGTAGCCCTAGCCAGGTGAAAATTCCTCTACACACTGAGGGATCCCCCATACCTTTATGTAGGGACCTCCCCCAGAAGGACTCTGGTAGGCAAGGGCAAAACTGGGACCAGAAGGTTCCAAACCTGCCATGTCCCTCCAGTAGTCCATCCAAAGGGACCCAACCCACAGCTGTAGGCAGCCAAAGGTTGACCCTTAGAGCAAAGTGCAACTCAGTCATGGAAAGACAGGCATACATGGTGACCAGTGATCTGAGGAAGCTGAGGCCAACATTCCTAGGGCCTCACTTCCCTACTCAGACACCTCACCAGCCTTGTACTTTACCTAAGCACACCACAGGTAGTGATTCCCCATGGTGGAGACCCTCTCATACCCTTAGGGTGAGGGATTGCTTAGTGGACCATAAGACAGGGGGCAACCATGCTAGTGCAGGTGCTTCCTTATATGACCACTTAGTCAATGAAGGCTCAACTGGCCAAGGTTAGCCTTATCTCCTTTCGTTTGGGGGGTTATGTAGGAAGGTGGAATCTGACTATATGGTTGCCCCCACTTTTTTTATGGTGTTTTGCTGGTTTATGACTTAGTTGGACTGGGATCCTGCTATTCAGGGCCCCAGTCTATCTGCTTTCTCTGTAAAAGGTTTCCATGTGCCTTAGGCACATCTCTGATTGGAATCTGGAGTGCCCTTATAAGTCCCTAGTATATGGTATACTATGTACCAAGGGCATAGGTACCTCAGAGGCCTACCAGGGGCTGCAGCATGTATTATGCCACCCCTGGAAGGCCATCCAAACTGACACCACAGATCTGCTACTGCAGCCTGGGTAGGGTGGTGCATGCACTCCTTACTGTGATATAGGTTACCTATATCACTAAATACATACACACATATAAACCTATAAGTCACTCCTAAGGCAGGCCTTATCAATCCTAAAGGCAGAGTGCATGGTTCCTATGTGAGAGGGTGCCCCTGCATGAGCAGGGCCCCTCTGCAGCGTTCGGAGACCATCTCTGATGCTGTTTGTAGTGCAGCCTGACCATATACTCTTAAGCGCATTATATCCTTGCGGTAAAATGCTAACTTTGGAATGGCTGCACCTAAACATGTCGTGTTTGGTGTCAAACATCTTGAATACTACCCCCCGCCAATCCTGGCGGCGGGGGTAGCATTCCACCCTTCTAGAGGGAAAGACATGTTAACTCTGGCTTACCCGGTAACTTCTTTCTGAAGCCCTGGCATCACAAAATGGATGCTGCTGCCACAGACACAAGTCTGGCCTCCTGCTGCTGGACGAAACTCCGGCAGGGGAGGCCTGGACAATAGGTTTCCTGTTGCAGGGAGGTGTGACCACCTACCCAGACAGGATAATGTGTATTGGGGCTGGGTGGGTGCACTCTTAGAGTGCTTTGAAGTCCTGCACTGGGGGAGCAAAAGGCTCCTCTGTGCATATGCCAGTTCAAACCAGCTCAGGGGCTACCTGCCCCTGCTCTGGTGCGAAACTGGACAAAGGGAAGTGGGTGTAGCCACCCCTCCCTTGACCCTCCCATAGGAGGGGTCATGGAGCTAGTCCATCCCCTCTTTTAGTATAAGAGGGGGAACCTTGCCATTGCAAAGCAGATAACCCCTGGACGACACTCTACAGAAGAATCCTGGCCCTTCGACGTTCCACTACCTTTGGAAGACAGAAGAATCTCCCTTGGAGTCAAGGAGTGACTCCCCTGCTTGGCAGGCACCAAAAATGACAACGACGGTCGCAAACTACGCCGCTCCCGCCGGAGTCCGAAGTCCCTGCAGCCCAGGAAGTAGATTTCCTGACCTCTCCCAGGCCATCGTGAGTCCCCAGCGAAGCTGAGGCAAGTGGACCCCACGAGTAACGAGGAACCGCGACCCCTGGGTACCGTGCACTATTGTCGAGTGAAACCCCTTCACAACGTTCTACGAACCTGTGCTTTGGACCACGTGTGGTCCCGACCTCCAGCAGAAATCCCTCCGAAGATCAGAGGCCTACACCGTCCCGAGTGACCGTGGGCCTCTGTTTAGTGATTCCGCCCGAGGTGTCTTTGCGATCCCTTGCCCTCTGGCTTGTGGGTCCCCAGAAGACTTCTTAAAGAAACCAAAGGGCTCCCCTGGTTGCTCCAGGCCTGCCCTGACTTACCCTCGCTGGGTGAGTTCCACAGACCTTGCTGGTCTGCGCCATCGACTTTTCTTCATCTCCCCGAGACTTGCGGCTGCCAAGGCTTGTTGGCTCCGATCGAGTTGCCGACACCGCAGTCAGCTGCAGACGTCGAGGGACACACCGAATCCAGCTCCTGGTCGTCGTCGACGCCTCCTGGACCACGTGGCTGAAGAGTCAAGGCACCAGCAACCGACCTGAATCACTCGACGACGGTGGGCATCCATCTTCCTTGCCCCGAGTCACTGCCAAGTGACTTTGAACACTGTCCCCTCTGCTTTCAGGTCATCCTTCTTCAGAATCCAGGCTTGGATTCCACCGGACACTTCTTCAGCTCCCGCAAGCAGCAAGTCTTCTTTGTTCGCCATTGAAAACGACGCCGCGACCCGACACCAAAGGACACCTGTGCACCCGGCTTCCCTGGGTGAGGTAACTCCAGCACTACGGTGCTCCTGTGGGTGTGGGCCCTAGAACGACTTACCCTGTAAGTGACTTGCTTGTAGGTTCTATAGAAGTATCCTAAAACTCTTTATTTCCAACCGCGACTTGCCCCAGTGAAGTCAACGGCGATCCGCGCCTGTGTATCTACACTGCACGCGTCCCCCGTGGGTCCTTTACTTACCTGCCTTGGGTGGTTTTGTGAGGCCCCAGCACTTCTGAAGGCCCTAGGCCTTGTCTCCCTGCAAGTCGTTGTCCCTAAGTCTCTTACTTAGTATATGGTCTGGTACGCCCCTAGGGCCCCAGCCATATTTTGTGCTTAACTTATTGTGAAACGTTGATTTGTGCATATGTTTGTCTTCTAATCTCATAAAGAGATTAGTAGAGAGTTATTTAGAAATAAATACATATATATTTGATATATATACCTGTGTGGTGTCTTTTCATTTGGTGATTCAAGAGATTATATGGTAAAACAAGCTGCTTTACATTCCTCCGAGACTTAGCCTGAAGGCTGCTCTCCACAGCTACCACTAGGATAGCTTTCTTTAAAAGGTTGTCTTAAACCTATCTACCATAAGAGTCGATTTGCCCTGGTGCAAGGTGTCCACTTTAATTAGTGAACAGCATATACCAGGCCAACTTCTCACACTAACTATAACGTGTCTGAAACCTATGGTTTTTTCAGTGAATTTCAAAGGTTTTGTAAATGACAATTTTTAAATGTATTAATTGTTATATTTATTTTTTTGATACTGATTTACAACATTTTTTTAAACTATTTATTTTTAGATATTTTATTTTTTAAATTACATTGTAATTACATTATACATTACATTACAAAATATACTTTCTCAGAATGAATTACTTTAGTTTAAATACTTTGCAAATAGGCAATAGACTTTTAAGTACAGTAGTTACAGTTGTTGCAATGGGCAACACAATTTCAAAAACAAAGCAACATTGAGCTCAATGTGAATTTCTAGTTAAATGCAATTAGTTATTTTATGGATTACTTTTCTAACCACAGGACTGGATCCTAGATTCAGTCCTGGGACATCTCCTGTAAACAGTTGAGTAAAAGCGTTTTGGTTACAGTAGTGATTTTTAAGGAATATTATTGTATTTTAAAAGTTGACACTTAGAAACTTTTTCATATAGAATCACCAATGTTATCCTATGGGTGGAAATTCACTTAGCAGGTAAGTAGTGTTATCGTTACTTTTTCTTACTCAGTGGTGGATCCTGGAACCAGCACTGGTGCATCTCCTGTAAACAGTTGAAAGAATGCGTTTAAGTCACACATGCGATTTTTAAGGAATATTTGTAGTTTGTGAAAATCGACACTTTGAAACTTTTCTGCTGAAAACCAGACAATGGATTCCTATGGAAGGAAATTCAAGTTACTGGTAAGTACGGTTAGAATTACTTTTCAGGGTCAGTGCTGGGCTAAAAGATGCAGCACTGGGTTCTCTCCTGATAACAGGTGAGTAAATCGGAATTCATAGTTCGGCTGATTTTAGAGAAATATTATAAAGTTCCAAAACTCCACACTTAGAAGAATTTCCAAGTGAAACCAGTCAATGTTAGCCTATGGAAGGAAATTCAAGTTACTGTTAAGTACGGTTAGAATTATTTTTCAGGGTCAGTGCTGGGCTAAAAGATGCAGCACTGGGTTCTCTCCTGATAACAGGTGAGTAAATCGGAATTCGTATTTCGTCTGATTTTAGAGGAATATTTGTATGTTTCAAAAATCGACACAAACTTTTTCAGCAAAAAGCAGGCAATGATATCCTATGGAAGGAAATTCAAGTTACTGGTAAGTACGGTTAAAATTACTTTTCAGGATCAGTACTGGGCTGAAAGATGCAGCACTGAGGTCTCTCCTGATAACAGGTGAGTAAATCGGAATTCGTATTTCGGCTGATTTTAGAGGAATATTATAAAGTTCCAAAACTCCACACTTAGAAGAATTTCCAAGTGAAACCAGTCAATGTTAGCCTATGGAAGGAAATTCAAGTTACTGGTAAGTACGGTTAAAATTACTTTTCAGGGCCAATACTGGGCTGAAAGATGCAGCAATGAGGTCTCTCCTGATAACAGGTGAGTAAATCGAAATTCGTATTTCGGCTGATTTTAGAGGAATATTTGTATGTTTCAAAAATCGACACTTAGAAACTTTTTCAGCAAAAAACAGGCAATGATATCCTATGCAAGGAAATTCAAGTTACTGGTAAGTACGGTTAGAATTACTTTTCAGGATCAGTACTGGGCTCAAAGATGCAGCACTGAGGTCTCTCCTGATAACAGGTGAGTAAATCGGAATTCGTAGTTCGGCTGATTTTAGAGGAATATTTGCACAATGGTGAAGGAAGGGGTGGGGCCTAAGGTGACATGTCTGCAAACACGCTCTGTGGCGCGTTTTAAGTTGGACAATTAATTCCTCCTCAACCCGAGGGTCCCTAGGGGCCACTAGCCCACCAGGTACCTCCAGAATGCGCCAGGGGCTGCGTTGCAGAGAGGTGTTCAGAGGCCACGCCCCTTTACAACACTCTGCAACGCAGCTCCGTGGCGCTTACTGGAGGTACCTGGTGGGCTAGTTGGCCCCTAGGACCCTCAGGATTGAAAAGGAATTTATTCCCCATCTTAAAACGCGTCACGGGGCCTGTTTGCACACATGTCACCTGAAGCCCCGCCCTCCCTTCACAACTGTGCAAACGCGCCCCGTGGCACGTTTTAAGTTGGGGGATTAAGTCCCCTTGAATCCTGAGGGTCCCTGGAGTCCAACTAGCCCACCATATACCTCCAAAGCGCCACAGAGCTGCGTTGCAGAGAGGTGTAAAAAGGGGCATGGCCTCTGTACACGTCTCTGCAACGCAGCCCCTGACGCATACTGGAGGTTCCTGGTGGGCTAGTTGGCCCTCAGGGACCCCAGTATTCAAGGGGAATTGCTTCCCTCTGCAAACGCGCCAGGGGGCGCGCTTGCAGAGTACTGCAGGGAGGGGGGCAGGCCTCCGGCACGATGCCGGTCGTTTTTTTTTTCTATTTTTTTTTAATGGGAGGGGGCTGCGTGGCCCCCTTCCCTGCCCACTTTGGCCCCGGGGACCCCATCCCCGGGGCCTGAGCATATTTCTTTTTTTTTTTAAATTAAAAAAAAAAACGGGAAGGGGGCCGCGTGGCTCCCCTTCCCTGGGCCTGTATTGGCCCCGGGGACCCCATCCCCCGGGGCATGGCCTCGATTTTTACATTTTTTTATTTGGAGGGGGGCTGCGTGAGTGGGGTTGTGTGTTGATCTATGAATCAGTGAGTGGGTTTGTGAGTACTAGTATGTGTGTGTGAATGGGTTTGAGAATGGTAGTGTGGTAGTTGGAGTGGGTATGTGAAAGTTTCTATGGGGGTGTGAGTGGGTGAGTAAGAGATTCTGTGGATGATGTCATCAGTGATATCATTTGAGATGTCATCAGTGATGCCATGAGTGATGTCACTGACCATGTCATAAATGATGTAATATGTGAGGTCATAAGCAGTGCACTGCGGGTGGCAAGTTATAGTTAGCTCACTAACTATAACAGCTCAATTTCTCTGGTTTTGTACGAGTAAAATCTGACCCTAACTATCCCTGTAACCTTTGGGTTTAAATATATATATATATATATATATACACACGAAAATTCCTGTTTTAAAGAGCTCAAGCTTGTGAAGAAGATCGTTTGATCGAAAATCGTTGCCAGTAAAAATATTGAATTACATTCACCCTGGAGTGCGAGTCCCTTTTTCCTGTTTGAGTGAGGAGCTCTTTAAAACGGGAATTTTCGTGTATCTTAGCCGGTATCCGACACCCGGAACTCACACCGACCCCGAGTGGAGAGGAGCCGGTATTTGGTCGGAGACTTTCCTCATATATATATATATATATATATATATATATATATATATATATATATATATATATATATATATATATATATATATATATATATTCACTGAAAAAACCATAGGTTTCAGGCACGTTATAGTTAGAAATTAGCATTTAAAAAACCTTAGAAATTCACTGAAAAAACCATAAGGTTTTAGGGACAGTTATAGTTAGTTGGACATTGCACTCGTACAAAACCCGTGAAATTCCCCCGTTATAGTTAGTTCAGGTAACTATAACTCGCGCCCGCAATGCACTGCTGATGACGTCACATATTACATCACTCATGACATGGTCAGTGACATCACTGATGACATCACTGATGACATCTCAAATGACATCACTGATGACATCATCCAGTGACTGTGTGTTACTGTAAAGTTTAAATATTTTTAATATATATAGGGAAAGGCGTATTGAAGAATGAGTGGGTGTATAAGTGTCTGTATGGATGATTTAGTAGGTGCGTGACTAACTCGATAAGTGAGTGATTAAACGTATCTTACTGAATGCATGGGTTAGTGACTAAACTGGGTGAATGTCTGTATCCGTCTGTCTGTTGCTGTGTAAGTGGTGCATGGGTTTGTGAATAGCTACATGAGTGTCTATATGAGTTATTGATTGGTTGTCTGAGTATCTGTATGGGTGCCTGAGTGTTTGTGTGGGTGGGGTGTGTGCGACTCTGTGCATAGATGTGTGAGTGGGTGATTCACTGGGTGGATGGTTTCAAGAGTGCATCTGTGATAGACTGTATGGGTGGGTAAGTATGTGTAAGAGTGTGTTAGTGAGTGAATGTATGTCCCAGTGGTACATGTGTGAGTAACTACATATGTGAAAGGCAGTATATATGTGTGTTGGAGTATATAAATAGCTATAAGCGAGAGTGTGTGATTGTGAGAGTGACTGTATGGATGAGTGTGTGCTTGTATCAGTGTTTGTATAAGAGCGTAAGAATGTGCTAGTATTTGTATGAGTAAGTGAGCTGGTGTGTGTATAACTGTATAGGTGAGTAAATGGCAGTGTGTTTAATTATTTGCATGACTGACTAGGTGTGTGAGTACCTCTATGGATGAGTGGCGGTGTTTGAGTGTCTATATAGGAGTATGAGTGCATATGATAGTCCTGTACTGAGTGACCATAAGTATGAGTGACTGTACGGGTGAGTTAGTGGATGTGTGTGTGTAGACCTAAGAATCAGTGAGTGGGTATGTAGTTATTGGTGTTGGAGTGTCTATGGTTTTGAGAATGGCAGTCTGTAATTTAGAGTGGGTGTATCAAAGGTTATATTAGGGTGTGAGGAGGTGCATTAAATTCTCACATGGATGATGTCATCAGTGATGTCATTTGAGATGTCATCAGTGATGTCATCAGTGATGTCACTGACCATGTCATGAGTGATGTAATATGTGACGTCATCAGCAGTGCATTGCGGGGCGCAAGTTATAGTTACCTGAACTAACTATAACGGGGGAATTTCACGGGTTTTGTACGAGTGCAATGTCCAACTAACTATAACTGTCCCTAAAACCTTATGGTTTTTTCAGTGAATTTCTAAGGTTTTTTAAATGCTAATTTCTAACTATAACGTGCCTGAAACCTATGGTTTTTTCAGTGAATTTCAAAGGTTTTTAAATGCTAATTCCTAACTATAACGTGTCTGAAACCTATGGTTTTTTCAGTGAATTTCAAAGGTTTTTTAAATGCTAATTCCTAACTATAACGTGTCTGAAACCTATGGTTTTTCAGTGAATTTCAAAGGTTTTGTAAATGACAATTTTTAAATGTATTAATTGTTATATTTATTTTTTTGATACTGATTTACAACATTTTTTTAAACTATTTATTTTTAGATATTTTATTTTTTAAATTACATTGTAATTACATTATACATTACATTACAAAATATACTTTCTCAGAATGAATTACTTTAGTTTAAATACTTTGCAAATAGGCAATAGACTTTTAAGTACAGTAGTTACAGTTGTTGCAATGGGCAACACAATTTCAAAAACAAAGCAACATTGAGCTCAATGTGAATTTCTAGTTAAATGCAATTAGTTATTTTATGGATTACTTTTCTAACCACAGGACTGGATCCTAGATTCAGTCCTGGGACATCTCCTGTAAACAGTTGAGTAAAAGCGTTTTGGTTACAGTAGTGATTTTTAAGGAATATTATTGTATTTTAAAAGTTGACACTTAGAAACTTTTTCATATAGAATCACCAATGTTATCCTATGGGAGGAAATTCACTTAGCAGGTAAGTAGTGTTATCGTTACTTTTTCTTACTCAGTGGTGGATCCTGGAACCAGCACTGGTGCATCTCCTGTAAACAGTTGAAAGAATGCGTTTAAGTCACACATGCGATTTTTAAGGAATATTTGTAGTTTGTGAAAATCGACACTTTGAAACTTTTCTGCTGAAAACCAGACAATGGATTCCTATGGAAGGAAATTCAAGTTACTGGTAAGTACGGTTAGAATTACTTTTCAGGGTCAGTGCTGGGCTAAAAGATGCAGCACTGGGTTCTCTCCTGATAACAGGTGAGTAAATCGGAATTCATAGTTCGGCTGATTTTAGAGAAATATTATAAAGTTCCAAAACTCCACACTTAGAAGAATTTCCAAGTGAAACCAGTCAATGTTAGCCTATGGAAGGAAATTCAAGTTACTGTTAAGTACGGTTAGAATTACTTTTCAGGGTCAGTGCTGGGCTAAAAGATGCAGCACTGGGTTCTCTCCTGATAACAGGTGAGTAAATCGGAATTCGTATTTCGTCTGATTTTAGAGGAATATTTGTATGTTTCAAAAATCGACAGGGGGCTGCGTTGCAGAGAGGTGTTCAGAGGCCACGCCCCTTTTTACAACACTCTGCAACGCAGCTCCGTGGCGCTTACTGGAGGTACCTGGTGGGCTAGTTGGCCCCTAGGGACCCTCAGGATTGAAAAGGAATTTATTCCCCATCTTAAAACGCGTCACGGGGCCTGTTTGCACACATGTCACCTGAAGCCCCGCCCCCTCCCTTCACCACTGTGCAAACGCGCCCCGTGGCACGTTTTAAGTTGGGGGATTAAGTCCCCTTGAATCCTGAGGGTCCCTGGAGTCCAACTAGCCCACCATATACCTCAAAAGCGCCACAGAGCTGCGTTGCAGAGAGGTGTAAAAGGGGCATGGCCTCTGTACACATCTCTGCAACGCAGCTCCCTGGCGCATACTGGAGGTTCCTGGTGGGCTAGTTGGCTCCCAGGGACCCCCAGTATTCAAGGGGAATTCGTCCTCTCTGCAAACGCGCCAGGGGCGCGTTTGCAGAGTACTGCAGGGAGGGGGGCAAGGCCTCGGCACGATGCCGGTCGTTTTTTTTTTTTCTATTTTTTTTTAATGGGAGGGGGCTGCGTGGCCCCCCTTCCCTTGCCCACTTTTGGCCCCAGGGACCCCATCCCCCGGGGCCTGAGCATATTTCTTTTTAAATTAAAAAAAAAAACGGGAAGGGGGCCGCGTGGCCCCCCTTCCCTGGGCCTGTATTGGCCCCGGGGACCCCATCCCCCGGGGCATGGCCTCGATTTTTAAATGTTTTTATTTGGAGGGAGGCTGCGTGGCCCCCCTCCTCAGGCCATTTAAGGCCCTGGGGACCCCATCCCCCGGGGCCGGCCTTGCACTTTTTTTTAAATTTGGGGAGGGGGCTGCGTGGCCCCCTCCCTGGCCACTTATGGCCCCGGGGACCCCATCCCCCGGGGCCTGGCCTCTGGTTGGGGACTGTGGGGGTCCCCAATCCCCCCACAGTCCCAGCCGGCTCCCCGCCTCCTGCGCGAAGCCGGCATTAGCCTTCCACATGTGGAGCAGCTAACATGCTGCTCCCCATGTGGAAAGCAATCAGCTTTGGATATTGGAAGCGAGAGCAGGTTTCCAATATCCAAAGCAAGTTTGCAATGACAGGACGGAGCCGCGAGGCTCCCGTCCTGTCATTGCAAACAGCAGTGTCCCGGGGTAGGCACCCCGGGACACTGCAGGAGCCGGCCCTGGGGGTGGTGGTCCCCAGGGCCATCACTGGCTCCAGGAGGGGGCCGCGCGGCCCCCTCCCCACATTTTCAAAGCCCCGGGGAGGTGGTGGTGGTCCCCGGGGCTTCGAGGGTCCAAAACGGACCCCATTTTTAATTTGTTAGTGCCCCGGGGAGGTGGCGGTCCCGGGGCATGTGGGGTGGCTGGAGCCCCCACACAGGTTAAAAAAATAAAACAGAAGCCCCGGGGAGGTGGCGGTCCCGGGGCAGCGGGAGGGCAAAGAGCCCTCCCGCACCATTTTTTGTTAAAGCCCCGGGGGTGGCGGTCCCCGGGGCTTGGGGGCCCTTAGAGGCCCCCATACATAAATTTAACCCCCCACCATGCCCCGGGACTTGGCCCACCCGGGGCAAATTAACATTTTTTTTTTTCGGCAGGATCCGCGCACCCTGAGCGCATCCTGCCGATTTAAAAAAAAAAAAAAAAAGCTTTTTGCCCAGGGGTCCTTGTGGGACCCCCTGAGCAGGCCTAGGGGTTAGGGTGTTTCTACCCTTCCCCCTTTGTGCGCTTTGCGCACTTGTTTCTGTCCCTCGGTTCTACCGAGGGACAAAATGGCTGCCAACACTTCCTGAATCGGAATGTTGACAGCCAGCTGACAGCCAATTAGCATGCAGCTCGTGATCGGGAGGGTACGCGGACCCTACTCGGCCATAGATATATATGTGACTTTACTTGTGAATTTCTCAGGAACTACTGAACGGATTTACACCATTTAAGCAAAAGGCACCAGTCTGAACCAAGGGCTACCTCTTTGCCAAATTTGGTGTAATTCCGTTCAGCAGTTCGGGCTGTAGCTGCGACTAAAGGTTCCTATGGAAAAATGAATGGGGAAAACGCGTTTTGGGACCACCCTTTTTTCTCGGCCCCCGCTTGACGAATCAACCCGAGACTTTCAGGGTAGGAGCGGAGCGCCCCAACAAGTTGGAAACGTTCGCGAAGATTCGTCAACCGGTGCCAACGTTATTTCAAATAGAATGTCGCGGATTTCCTATGGATAATAGGTCCTAACTATAACTCTCTACTGGCGACCGCCAGTAGATAATATATATATATATATATATATATACATACATATATATATATACATACACGCACACACACACTCACACACATGGATTTCTGTGCCTGTTTATATACATATATAAATTTATGAATAGAATTAGATATGAAGATATTGCAAATCCATTTTTACTAACCAGTGAAGTTGCAAAGTAATAGTATTATGATATTCCTGTTATAGTGACATCCGATGTAAAGGCTTGTGATGTAATACATCCAAGTTGATAATCTGTCATTGAGACCCAGGCTATATTGGCCCTGGAGTAAAATCCTGAATCTAGACTGTGTGAAGTTGAGCAATGATTTAGACAATAGTAATGATAAAAGCTGAATAGAGACAACTTTCCCTAGTCATTCACCATAAAAGGATGGCAGTAATGTGTAAGATGCTAATCTAATAGCTTTGATCATAACTATTTTTTCTGAGTCGTTATCCTAGCTATGTTTTTAAAGCAAACAGCATTGCATCTGAGAATTCATGAGCTATTGAATGCAATTTGAAATATAAGATATTAAGATTTTTTTCTTGGGTCAAAATGAAAAGATTACAGATGGACTCACGCATTTCCTTGACAGTTTACTCAAGAAGTGGCAGAATAGTGGTCAAGAACAAAAGTTGTTTCTAGCTGAACAATAGCAGCCAAACTAATTGCTTGATCAATAATATCTCTGATTAAATAAATTTGAATTCTGTGCTGTATTTTGTTGATAGAATTGTCTTGCTGCACATGCAGTCTGGATGATACAAGCACACATCACAACTAGTGTTGCATGATTGCTTTTCATCTGGTAATTATCTTCATAGGTAGAGAGCACTATGACCTTTATTGGAATTATGCTGTGATCATACCATAGATTCCACAGCAGGTATGCCAAAAAGAACACCATTACATTCAATGAATCCACCCAGCACAAGATTGCATCTACAAGTCCGAGATCAACTATGGTAGTAATTAAATCAATAATGGAGTTGGACTATAGACTAGAACTAAGTTACACACTATTATGCAGCACACGGTTTTACTTACATGTCAAGAACTGTGAAAAATAGAGCAGCCCTCTATAGCCCACTCTATTAAACCATCATGGAACAGAGTTCCTTCACACGGCTGTCAAAGTACATTCTCCTCATACAGCAAGATTTATTTAAGTGCAATAATTGATCTAAACTAAGACATTTGTTTATAGTATGTTACATGTGTTTTTGTATAATGCAGTATTCATCATGTTCTTTATTTCTTGGAGCATTGGGTTGCATACATAGCTCTGCAAATTTTGATTTTCCTGACAGAGAGATAACTTGGGTGAAGGATTGGACTATTGAAGCTTCTCCTGGAATTAGTATGGGTGATGTGGTTTTAAGGGTGAAGGTTATCCTCTATGGTGGATCTTTTTTCCTTCTAACCTGAATGTCCACAGATGCCGCTTTGAGTTTTGTCACAGTTAAAAATGAAGGTTCTCTGGGCCATCCACCCAATCTGAGGTAGTGTTAATTGTTGATATTGGGTCTTAGTGGGTCTCTGAATGAGTGTTAGGATTGCTATTTGCTTTCTTTCCATACTGTCCAAGAGTTTGTAGACTAGAAAGATTTAATTCCTTTCCGAGGGTGTTGGATACAAACCTTGTCAAACAGTTGCAAAATGTATGTTTTACAATGATGATATAGGAATACATGCATCTTATCTATGATATGTTAGTTTTAACAGCTACTGAGCTTTTAGGGAAACACTTATAATTTAGATAATGTACAGTTAACATTTGTTAAAATATATTTTTGCTTTACAGGTTATTATTCATTTTTATTCGCAAGGCAGATAGTGTCTGATGGTCCTTAGGGGCAAACAAGACTTCCTGTTACCTCCAGTAAGCCACACACAGTGGGATTGCTGAGAGGTGGTCAACAACATTTTACAAAGAAGGGGAAGGTTGACAGATCTAATGGCAGACACCACATCCAGCTCCACCGTTTGTTCTCCCATCAGTCGTATTTGGTAGCTATGTATATTGCATTTGTGGGGTGGCCAAATTTTGCTTGACTGATCCATCACATGTTTGGTGGTGCCAGCTCCATTGAAGACCATTTGTAAAGCAAGATGATATTTCATGGAAAGTCATGTAAACAACCCTGACATCCTTGGAGGTAAAACAAGCATGTTAGTATGCTTGTAACAAGGCTATTGAAAATGTACCCATCATTGTGAATGAACATTTCTAGAAAATTTCCAGTACCCACATTAGTTGGAAGCAAGTCCACCACACTGTTTGGGCATAGTAGGTCTGTCAACACACCATATTTCCCCAGAGAAGGACTCTGGCACAGGGGAACTGTCCTTTCAGTTCCAACTCTAAATAACCTGATTTGATCTTTTAAGTTGTTATATGTTCATGGGATTGTTACTATATGTTGATAATATTTTGAAACTCCTAACATTTTTGGAGGTGACCTCCTAAAGTGAGAGGCCAATCTGATCTAACCATCTTGAATAAATAGTTATTGATTATATTTAGTAAATTAAATGGGTATACGTATTTGGTGCATTACCCTCGCCCTTTACAAAAAAAAGCTACGCTCATCGAGTATGCATGCTGATAGCTGTAGGACTACAAATTGCTTGCTCATCAACATAAAGATGTAGCCCATGACCATCTTGAAATATAAACATGCTGCAGATCCCCAAAATGTGGCCTGAACACAATGCACTGAGAAGGAGAACTGTGTCCTCTATGCTATAAGTAGAATACAGTCATTGATGTGTTGAAGCGCACAATGTTAAATACAATTATTTCAATTATTACTGGAAACTATAATACTCAAAGCCTTTAATTAATGTATCATTACGAGGTCAGCATTTGTTTTAAAAATATTTTCATTACATTTCATGCTAAGAGTGCGATGTTTACAGTTTAGAAAGAGCGAGCAAGGGTATTTGCAGTAATCATTTTGAGAGGAAACAAGGGGCGCTCACCTTGAGTTAGTGAGATCAGTGTAAAACTTGACAGTAGCAAGGATGTAGATGGTGTTTGATTTGGGGTAGTGCAGAGAATGAAATGTTCAATATCTCTCTGTGTCCATCCACAAGCAATCAATAGTGCCAGTCCTTCTGTATCAATCTGGTCTCAGGCCAGTGAATGATTGTATTCAGGCTTACATCCTATGTAGGAATCCTTATAGGGCATAGAAGAAGGCCTTGTTATTTGATTACCTCTGCAAGTTGCTGATTAGAAGGTTGTTGATCCAAAAGTGTATAGTCAGACATGTCTTTGCCTCCCATTTGGTTTGTGAGTTTTATCAAACGAAATACTCATTCCAATGACAAGACTGTCTTTAGATCTCATACTTGGACATGTGTTGTTCACTGAGCTTGGATAGTCAGTCCGTCAGTGAATTACAGAACAATTGAAGTTGGTGGTATAACACTTGTCTTGAATGCTGCCAGTGGAGAGCCATTATAGTGGAGTATTGTCTACATTTAGAGATTTAATATATGCAGCAGTGGAGTTTCACTAATTTGAGGTTAAAAAAATAGGGTAGGGGGAGTGGCCAAGCTCTGCAAGATGGCAGACGTGTAGAGCCTGAGCTCCTCTGCCCGGCTGCCTTTCGCTCAGCCCCAGCCTCCTAACAGTGGAGCCCAACCTAGACTACTTACTCTTCAACTGGGGGCCCACTCCTGGCACTGAAGGGGGGGTCACTGCAGCCCCAGGCACAAGACCACAGCTACACGTCACCTCAGCCTCAGAGACCGGGCTCAGCGTTAGAAGGGTCCGCAAACTGCATGGCCTGGTGCTCACTACCGAGACAGCATGCCGCCACCCGTGCCCACACAGAGATGGCACCAATTGGCATGGGTCCTGAAGAGGACTGCAACCTGCACCTGCCCCCCACATTCTCTACACTCTCTGTCAGTCACGCCCGACTCCTGAAGAGCAAACCCTAGGAGTGGTGCCATGACACAGGCGGTCACTGGGGGAGACCACCAGAGCACTGTCACCGGCTCCCCCAAGTTTGGAGGATGTCCCCTGCACCAGTGGAGGGACTTTCTGGGGCCCCTGGGTGAGGATCCGGCACGTGGCACAGCGACCCCCCAGCATAAGCAACGCTGGCTAGCATGGCCCCAGTGAGGAGCAGGGGCCTGTGTCCACCAGCTGGTACCCACTGCATCCCCCAGCAACCACACATAGCCTGGAGACCACGCTCCCCGGGCCTCCCACATAGTGGTGCGGGGTGGTACAAGATTGCCACATCATTCATAAGGTTGCTGCTCATCGCTTTCAACACTCCTGTGTTGATGGGGAGGTCAATTCTCAGCCTGAGGACCCCGCGGATTGGCCTTTCACAGTGGGTGACTTTGGGGGCCCACCAACCTGTACCCCCTTAGTGACCTTGGGGCTCACCCTGATGGGGCACAATGAGCCCAAACGGTTGGGTGACCCTCTACTCAGCGGCTCCCTGGCATGCTCACAACCTGACCATGAGGGAGATTCAGTCACCCCTGCACCTCCACACTTCACCACTCTCATTGACTGCCACTTGAACCATGGCCAGGGGCAGTAGCAAAATGGATTCCACAATTAAAACATTCTTCCAACAGCCATCTCAACACACCTTGGGAGAGGATACACTACCGCCAACTGGAACACGCAGGTCTGACAGCCTGCCAGACAGCCAGCCACAGCAAGTTACCAGGGACCTGCTCCTCCAGCTGTTCCAGGAGCTTCGAGCTGACCTCAGGGGAGTCAAGGCCGACCTCCAGCATGATCTTCGCACCCTCCAGTGGGATTTAGATGACATTGGAGAGAGTGTGGCCCAAACTGAAACCTCTATTGATAAGCTCAACAAGGATGGTGAGCCCCTCCAAAAACGAATTCTCCAGCTGGAGTATCAGTACTCCCTCCACCCGGAAAAATGTGAAGACCTGAAGAACAGATTGCACTGTAATAATATTCACATCAGGGTTGTAACAAGTTCTGTTACAGATGAGGAATTCTCCAAATACCTCTCTGGTCTCTTTGAAGCTATACTAGTGTGAGCAGGAGGTGACCCCTATACTCATGGACAGAGCCCATAGAGTGGTTCCCCTTCATAAAGCAGGCAAACATACTCCAGATGTCCTCAAACGCATCCACCATTTCACCGACAAGGAACCAGACTACAAAGAGGGGAATCTTCACCAAATAAGGGTACTTTCTCCTAACAATATGAACTATAGACCATATGTATTATGCATTTTACTGGCCACAAACGGCCCGATTCACAGAATCGTGCCGTTTGTGACCGGTAAAATGCATTTTGGTATGAATGAATTCCAATTTGCAATTCGCAATTTGGAATTGCGAATATATACTGATTCGGTATTAGGAAGGGGTGTGTTTAGGATGACCCTTCCTAATACCAATTGGCAGCAGTATGTAAGAATGTTTTTCTTTTTTAAACGCAACCCATTTTCCTTTAAGGAAAATGGATTCCGTTTTAAAAAAATGATTGCTTTATTTAAAAGCAATCATGGACATGGTGGTCTGCTGACCCCAGCAGGCCACTATCCCCGTGATTTTAGCGATTCCCAATGGGTCGCAAATTGGTCAATTTGCGGCCACTAGGAATCACTAAATTAAACTCTATGAGTTTCATACATTAGGAATAGCGATGACCTAATTGCGGTTCACAGAGAATCACAATTAGGTAATCGCTATTGCCAATATTGATACATCTGCCCCTAAGTGCTTCTTTGTTTACTGGAGATGTCCTCAAAATTCCTCTGCATCAAGTACACATCACCAAAATCGGGGTGAAATGCGCTCGGAGGCCTTTTGGTAAGTTGTCCATCAATGTGGGAACAGGCGGAAAGACCTATGCATACTACTGAGGAAAACTGGGCAGGGCAAAATGTGTGGACCTTGCAGATAATTTTGGCCACTTGCATACTCAGGGTAATTAAAAGGGAGACCCATGGACACTGCTCTTAAGACAAGAAAGAAACTTTTCGTCACAGTCACTACGGATCAGATTGTGCTCAACTATATTAAGGATTTCAGATTGTTTTTCAACATGGAATACGAGAGGAAACACACTTGCTTTGGCTTCGCGAAGCCCAAGAAGTTAGGATAATTTTTCCTTTACAGAAGTGGAGCTTCAACCGGAGCACCTGCTTCATTTATATTTGTAAGTGCTTCCCACTAAGGTTTAATTTCTGTGAAATGAACATCAGGTCCAGAATGGAACCTCATTTTTTCCAAGAAGAGTATATATTTATGCCGAAAATATCTACCCAACTGGAGTACTTTCTACTGGTTACTAAGGAAGTGTTACCTTATGGGTAAATGTCTATTGCATATTCTTCACTACAGCTGCTTAAAGGACCATGAGGTAATGTCTCCAGTGACCATGTGTGCATGTAATTTCGGCAATGTCATTGTTCCTGCAGCGTCTTCATCCATAAATCTGTGATAACATGAATCCTCGTCAAGACTACAAAGAGGTGAATCTCCACCAAACAGAGGTACTTCCTCTTAACTATATGAAGTAAGTGCTTGTTTGTTTGATGGAGATGTCCTCCTATTCCTCTGCATTAAGAACGCATCACCAAAATCAGCTGGAAATCTGCTTGGGCCTTTTTGTAAACTGTCCATCAATGTGGGAGAAGGCAGGAAGACCTTTGCATAATACTAAGGAAAATGGGGCGGGCCAAATGAGCAGAGCTTGTAGATGATTTTGGGCATTTGCATACTCAGGGTACTTAAAAGGGAGAAACATGGAATCTTTATGAAATATACAAGGGGAGGGGAATTTCGGCCCTGGGGACCCCATCCCCCGGTGCCAGGCCAAAAATGAATGGGGGAGTAAGTCATGTGCCCCCTGGATGATTTTGGCCCAGGGGACCCAATTCCCCGGGGCCTGGCCTTTTCATGCTGTGTGCCCTGGTGCCCACTCAGGGCACCCAGTTTCCAGTGTTGGGGGCCGCAGGGAGAGCCTTAATGCCCCTGTTGTCCCTACCGGCAAACTGCTTTCTCCTGTTGTTGCAGTTACACTTTTCGCCCTAAGTGGGACGGGTATGCCCAGACGTGGGTCCCTTGCTCACTGTGCCACTGGATTCAAGCTAGCCTAGCTGATGAAGGGTGACATACCCTGAAACCGGTCCCAGGATGCTTGTTTCCAGTCCAGGGAGGACCTGGCTTGGCAGTTCGGTCTGGACTGTTCCCATGAGGCACAGGGTCAAGACTGATTTGCATATGGCTGGGTCCAAACTGGGGTGGCGTAGTGGGCAAAAGAACAATGGATTTAACCCAGATCTCTTGACTGGGGGAGAATGTTTGAATCATTCAGCATTCTGTCCATCATTTGTTGCAGTTACACTTCTCCTGAGGGTAGGCACCTCGGGAGATAGGAAGTTGGCCCTGGAGGGTGGCGGTTCCCAGGGCCATTAATGGATCCAGGAGGAGGGTCGCACTGCCCTCCTCCTTTCATTTTGAAGTGTCTGCCTCAGGGAGGTGGTGGTCTGTGGGACCTAATACGGCACGGGAGGGGGGCAGGCAGCCCCCTCACTCTTTAGTTTATATTTTTGGCCCCAGGGAGGTGGTGATCCCCGCAGTCCTACTGGGACATGGATGAGGTCCACGTGTACCCCTTTCAATTTACTGTTCAAGCTCCAGGGAGGTGGTGGTTCCCGGGGCTTCTATGAGCCCTACATAGGGGTCTGTGTGGCCCCACCTCCTTTTCTATAACTAAGCCCAGGCAGGTGGTGGTCCCCAGTGCCTATAAAGGTCACAGGAGGTGGGCCGCGTGCCCCTCCTTCCTTAATTTTATAAAATAAACACCGGGGAGGTGGTTGTCCCTGTGGCTGAAACTTCCTTTGGGGAGGGGGGCTGCATGCGCCCCTCTCCCTTTTTGTTTAATATACGCTTGCCCCCTGGACCTGGCCCATCCTGGAGGGCGATGTTTAATTTTTAAATTCGCAAATCTGTTGTGGTTTTCTCCATGAAAACTTTGGAAAAAAATGCTTTTGGCCCTGGCAGGGTCCCTGGCAAACACCAGCACCAGGACTAGGGGGTCAGGGTATTCCTAGCCTGCCACCTTCCTTTTTTTTACATTTTTGTTTGGGGCTCAGCTGAGTACATGTCCCATGATGGCTTCCAACACTTCCTGGTTGAAGTGTTGGCAGCCAATCAGATCTCTGCACAAGATTGGGAAGATTTGCAGAGGGTCCGCACCTCTAGATATACAAATTTGGTTTTCCTTTAATATCTCAAAAGCAACTGAAAGGATTTACACTGAAAGCATTCTTTCTGGACCAAGAGCTAACTTTTTGACAAATTTGGTGTAATTCCGTTCAGCGGTTCGGGCTGTAGTCGTATCTAAAATCTCTATGGGAAATGCAATGGGGAAAACACGTTTTGGGACCCCCCCTTTTCTCTGCCCCGCTTGATGAATCATCCTGAAACTTTGAAGATAGCAGTTGACCTCAGGTGCGTACTAGTTTTGAAAATTTCATGAAGATTCGTAAAATGGGGCCAAAGTTGTTGGCAAAACAAAAAAAGCTTTCCCTATGGAAACTAGGTCCTAACTATAACTACCTACTGGCCTTTATGGACCTTTCTAAGGCCTTTGATTGTGTTGTGCGTAGTAAACTTTGGCTCATTTTGAAGGAAATGGGAGTAAACGAGGCAATTATAGTGTTTATTAGGGACTTATATAGGGACACCACCGCCATGGTTCACTATGGAAGGCATGGCGAATGCACTAATTCCTTCAAGATTGAAAGGGGTGTCAGACAAGGGTGCGTCCTGGCACCATTTCTGTTTGACCTTTACACTAATAAATTAAATACTGCTTTGTGTAACAGCGCGAAAGATACTCCCCATGTTCTGACGACTCCCGTACCAATTCTGCTTTATGCAGACGATGCCGTCTTGCTGGCAAGGACCCCTCTGGCCCTTCAAAATTTGATTGTACATTATTCCGCTTTTATTAATAAATTGGACCTAGATGTTAATAAAGCAAAAACCCATATCATGGCTTTGGGGGGTCCAAAGACGAAGCAGTTTAGCTTCAATCTGGGTGGGGACAAAATAGAGCAAGTTCATTGTTTTAATTATTTAGGGGTTGTCTTTGATGACAAGCAGAATTGGAAGGAGATGTTGCAGGTGCGATCAAATCTTATGGCCCAAAGTACTGCTGCCATCTTTAGGTTCTCTAAGAAATTAGGATGTAAACCATTAAGGGAAATGTCCAAAATCTATCTGGCCAAAACTGTATCAATTGCTACTTACGGAGCGGCTATATGGGGAATATCTGAGGTGGGTGCTCTTCAAATCATAGAGGATAAATGTTTTAAAAGATTGTTCTCACTCCCTTTAGCAGGGAATAATTTAATTGCACACAAGGAACTAAGTCTGCCTTTTATCACTGATGCTATCAAATTGGCCCCTCTTACTCTATGGCTTTCAGTCTGGAAAAGAAGATCGGTTGACTTAAACCAGCAGATCCTAATAGATATTATAAACTTAGATCTTGCCCACAAAATCCCTTGGCTTTCATATGTTCGTCAAACTCTTGCCTCCTTGGGGCTTGCACACTTATACAACACGCCGTCCTTATGCCAAAAATTCCCTAAAGCAAGTTTAAAAGATATTTTTATAAAGACAGCAGTAACAGAAAGATGGGAAAGATACAGAGGCAAACAATCTGTTAGGATCTATGACAGACTACCTCACATTCCTTTAGACCATAGTTCTTACCTTGTGTTTGTAGAGAATATACAGCATCGCCATATCTTGATTAGATTTAGATTAAATTATATTCCGTTAACGTTGGGCCACCCGAAAAATGTTTTTTCTATAAATGAGTTACCCCCTTGCCCTTGTAATGATAAGGCTATTCAATCTACTGAGCATTTTCTCTTTTATTGCCCATTTTACACTTTAGAGAGAAAGAATTTTATCGTGCCACTTTTAACTAAATTTTGTCTTTGTTCCTCTGCACTTGCACTTTCCACATTTTATCAATTAGAAACCGCGTTTGTGTGTTTCGCTGTGTCATCATTTTTATTGGCAGCTATAAGATCTCAGAAAGCTCTATAGTATACATCTGTTATTTTTCAGTTTTTAATCACGGTTGCTTGTATTATATGTAATAATATTTTACCTGTACTTTCATGCATTCTTTGTTGTAATGCGAAATAAAGTTATTTGATGATGATGACCTCAGGTGCGTACTAGTTTTGAAAATTTCATGAAGATTCGTGAAATGAGGCCAAAGTTGTTGGCAAAACAAAAAAAGCTTTCCCTATGGAAACTAGGAACTAACTATAACTACCTACTGGCAACCATCAGGAACATATATATAACTGTTTTTTTTCCTTGCATAAGATGCAAGGCATGTAGGTTCAGCTGTAAGAAGAATACTTATGAGCTACCTGAGAAAAATACTAAATCTACTAGAAAAATAAACAAGTTACTCAATTGTAATTCTGATTTCGTTATTTATTGCCTTGAATGCCCGTGCAGGAAAAAATACATCGGCAGTACAATAAATCCAGTCAAGAAAAGAGTATTGGAACATATGCGGGCGATAGCGAATAAGGATATGAATTATCCAGTGGCCCGCCACTTTGATGAACATCATAAAAGCAACCGTGATCTTTTGACATTTTTTTGTCTGGATCAAGTTCCAAAAAATGAAAGGGGGGAGACAGAGTGAGAAAACTCTGTGCCCTTGAATCAAATTACATAATTGAACTTGGCACTACTTCGCCTCAGGGCCTTAATAATGATGAGGAGATGTGGGCCAAACTTGATTGAGACTGCCGAGTTAGAGATGTCGGTTGAGGATGTGTTTGGGGTATGGAAATGATGATAACATTGATGTATGCTTTTTAATATTCTCCCCTCTTTTCTCATGATCTATGCTTGTGGAAAAGAACTACTGCTCTTTGCTTTCTTTATTCTCTAAATTTTCTCTCTTTCCGCTGCTTTTTCTCCCTTAGCCTTCTCTATCTTTCCGTAGCTTTGCTTTCAACTTGAGGTACATCCTCCGAGGCTGAATTTTATATGCCCATACAGGGCTAGATGCTTTGCTACAATCATGCTGATATGCCATTAATAATTGCCATTCTTGAAGTCTGTCATTCATTTACACATGCGGAAAATGTATTTGCCCATTCAGGGCAATATGTCTTGATATGACAGATTGTATTGAAAATGATGAGGAATCATGTAGATACACAAATGCATTTGATTCTCCTGGTTATTATTACATATCCATATTTTGTTTAATGAAATGTAAAGATTGTACCATGAATTTCAGCTTTTTAGGAGGTGTAATATTATTTTGTATTTCACACTTATTATTCTTTAAGTAACACTGCTAGCACTGTTAAGATGGCCGACATGAAAAACAAGTATAATAAGTACTTATTGAGCCATCGTCTGTGTTTACCATTTTTCTTTTCACTTTTTTTCACTTTAAAATGGTGGTGCTTTACTGAATTTACTGACATTGACAAAGCCAGAGCGGCGAAACGCGTCTGTCAGGACTGGGGGTATAGAGGGGTCTCATGCGATTAATAAAGAAAAACATTTTTCACGGACTACGACGTGCTGCCGTCTTTGTGTTGTTGGCACAATTTTGAACGACCACTGTGTGGTTATATATATATATATATGTATTACCTACTGGCGGTCGCCAGTAGGTAGTTATAGTTAGGACCTCGTTTCTATTCAAAAAGCATTTTTTCTTTTGCCAATATCGTTGGCGCCAGTTGAAGAATCTTCGCGAAATTTTCAAAACTAATGGGGTGCTCCGGTCAGCTCCTGTCTTGAAAGTTTCGGGGTGATTCGTCAAGCGGGGGCCGAGAAAAAAGGGGGGTCCCAAAACGCATTTTCCCCATGTTAATTTCCATAGGAAACTTTAGACAAAGCTACAGCCCGAACTGCTGAACGGAATTACACCAAATTTGGCAAAAATGTAGGTCTTGGTTCAGAAAGAGCCCTTTTTTTTAAATGGTGTAAATCCGTTCAGTAGTTCCAGAGAAATTAGAAAAAGAACAATATCGATATCTGAGCACCTAGGAGGGTTCGCGAACTCTCCCGGGCACGAGCTTCACTCTGATTGGCTGCCAACACTCCAAACCAGGAAGTGTTGGCAGCCATCTTGTGACTCGGTAACTGAGTCACAAGAAAAGAGTAAAAAAAAAGTGAAAAAAAAGAAGAGGGGGCAGGGTAGAAACACCCTGACCCCCTAGGCCTGCTCAGGAGGTCCCACAAGGACCCCCAGGGCCAAAGAAAGCATATTATTTTTTTAAAAACGTCCGAATTAACGCTGGGGTCGCAAATCCGGCCGAGAAAATAAAAACAAAACAAAGCGCGGGCTCCTGCGCTTCGTTGAATTTAAGCCCCCGGGTGGGCCAGGTCCTGGGGGCATGCTAAATTATGTGGCGGGGGCCCACGCGGCCCCCGCAGCCCCGGGGACCGCCACCTCCCCGGGGCTTTATTTATGATGTGCGGGGGACACTCGGCCCCCCGCAGCCACGGGGACTGCAACCTCCCCGGGGCATTATGCAAAAAGTGTGGGGGGGCCTCGTGGCCCCCCAAGCCCCGAGGACCACCTCCTCCCCGGGGCTTTGAAAATGAAGGGAGGAGGGCCGCACTGCCCCCCTCCTGGAGCCCTCGGTGGCCCTGGGGACCGCCACCCCCCAGGGCCGGCTCCTCCAATGTCCCCGGGTGCTCACCCCCGGGACATTGCTGTTTGCTATGGCAGGGCAGGAGCCGTGTGGCTCCCGTCCTGCCATAGCAAACTCTGCTTTGCTTCATTGAAGCGAGAGCAGGGAAACCTGCTCTCGCTTCAATGAAGCAAAGCAGAATTGCTTTTGAGCAAGGGGAGCTGCATGTCAGCAGCTCCCCTTGCTCAAAAGCAATGCCGGCTCCCACAGGTGGTGGGGAGCCGGCGGGACATTGGGGCTCCCCCCACGTTCCCAATCACAGAGGCCAGGCCCGGGGGATGGGATCCCGGGGCCAAAAGTTGCCCGGGAGGGGGGCCACGCGGCCCCCCTCCCCTCTAATAAAAAATAAATAAAATAAAAAAACTAAAAGGCTGGCCCCGGGGGATGGGGATCCCGAGGCCATAATTGGCCTGAGGAGGGGGCCACGTGCCCCCCTCCAAATAAATAAATAAATAAAGTTAAAAAAAGTCTGGTCATGCCCCGGGGGATGGGGTCCCTGGGGCCGAAATTGGCCTCGGGAGGGGGGCCACGCGGCCACCTTCCTGTTTAAAAAAAATAATAATAATAAATAGGGGTCAGGCCCCTGAGGAGATGCAAACAGCGGCATCGAAACGCGTCAGGCCATGGACTTCAAAGGGATGTTAAGCTGCCTGATTGGTTCAAATGGAGTTTGTAACTCACCTGCAGCTGTGTGCGGCCTCAAGCTTCTGGGCGTTTTTGGTTATATATTATGCGGCGGTTCCAGGCCGCAGAGGGATCGCACTGCCCGCAACCAACGGGACTAGGGGAGAGGAAGATTCCTCTTTCCGAAGCTGCAGGGTACCTTTAATGAAGCCGGCAGAGTATCATCCAAGGCTCAATGGAGGGCCGAGAATAATCGTCCATAATTAGCTGCAGCGGAGGTAACCCACCATAGGGCGTTATTTGGCAAAATGAGACCTCATATCCCAGCGTGCATTTGAAAATGAACTTCCACCAAGGGAGGAGCACTGATAGCTCACTAACCACAAACACGCAGGGGAAATGCGGCAGCCATAAATCACCTCCGCTGACACGGCCTCTGAGGAGATGCAAACAGCGGCATCGAAACGCGTCAGGCCATGGACTTCAAAGGGATGTTAAGCTTCCTGCTTGGTTCAAATGGAGTTTGTAACTCACCTGCAGCTGTGTGCGGCCTCAAGCTTCTGGGCGTTTTTGGTTTTATATATATATATATATATATATATATATATATATATATATATATATATATATCTTAAACACAGTGCTTCTTCTGCCCCTCTCAGCCCGTGGTAGTTGGAGCGAATACCGGCGAAGTCCACCGGACATGAATTTTTGCACAGCAGCGAAGTAATAACGCTCTCTCAGGAGATCAGTTTAAGCTTCGATTTTATTCCAGTTACGCGTTTCGGGGAACACAGTCCCCTTGCTCACACACCTGAGTCCCCTGTGGTGGCAAGGGGATTGTGTTCCCAAACGCGTAACTGGAATAAAATCGAAGCTTAAACTGATCTCCTGAGAGAGCGTTATTACTGCTGCTGTGCAAAAAAAATATTTTATATATATATATATATATATATATATATATATATATATATATATATATATATAGTAAACACAGCACCTCTCCAACCTCCAGCCGGCGAAATAGAGAGGAAACGGACTCCTTTAGCAGATTTGTCAAGATTTTATTCTTCACACACCTCCTTCAGAGGCGTTTTGAGCAACACAGTGCCCTTGTTCACTAACGGAGCGCTGTCCGCCATTCTCTTTTTTAAATTACTTTGCTCCACCCAGGTGTCACATGGTCAACAACATAGAAAAAATACTACTTAATATACATCACTATACCACTTTACAATTATTGATAGCAGACTGCTTTTGCAGGTTAGATCAGTATTCAGTTTTGTTATTATTTGTAAATCAGCACAATAAATATGTGTGTGTAAAAAGATAAAAAATGTATCTAATACCACACCAATGTATAAATATATAAATAAATATATAAATACATAAATAAACATATAGAAATATAAATAGTTGTTAATAAATACGTAAACTAACACTTAGATAATGGCATGTGACAATAAAAAATATAAACATGATGTGTATCTTGTTATTATAATACTCAATGACTGCATAAATGCATAGAAATCATCAATACCACATCATGATGATATTTGTGTATTAAAAACTTTCTAAAACATTTCATTTATATATTTAATATTGCCTAATTCTTAACACACAGCTGAAACTTTGATACCAGCCTACATGCTTTTTTTGTAAAAAGAAACCTTTAAAAACTCAATAAAGTCTTTTACGTCTAGGTTTTGGTACTAAAAGTAATTCTATGTATGTTGCCATTATATATTCTATTTAAGCCATATTCTCCCATATAGTTCTCCGGTGCTACATAAAACCAAACGTTACTAAAAGTGCTAGTGCTTACAAAGCCTCTAATATTCCCTAATCACACCTGAATAAAAAATTACAGTGATAAAATGATATTTTGGGGTCCCGGCAGCTTAAAACATTTTTTTTTCCCAATCAATATCTGTTTTCTAACTTGCATTGCTACTGCACCTTTATGGTTCATATCACATAGTGGGAACAATTCATTGAAGATAATTGGTTAATTTTTCATTTGTTAAATCTGGCAAATTACAGGAAAGTATGCATGTCTTCCGTCGTGTTCAGCCCGTTTGGTGTTTTGCTGTCTAGCTCTAGAATCATACGTGTTTCTGCTTGTCTCAAAAGCTTTTCCCTATTCCCTCCTCTTCTCAGTTTAGGGATGGCGTCCACTACATAGTATTTGAGGCAGTTTAGATTGTTGTTATGTGTGCTTTTAAAATGCCGAGCCACCGGATATGAAGAGTCATTGTTAACGATGGCTCTGAGATGCTGCAATATTCTGACATGCACCTGTAGCTTAGTGCTGCCCACATATGATAAGCCACAGGTGCACGTCAGAACATATACAGGAAACTCAGTTCTGCAATTGTAACTGCCTCTGATCTTGATTTTGTCAGCGCTGAATGGATTTATGTAATGTGTAGTTGAAACGCCAAACTTACATGCTCGACATGACGAGCATTTAGTAAAACCTTCTCTAGGTTTAAGCCAGGTATTGACTATACCTAGCTCTGGGCTGTTTTTTACTAACTGAGATTTCATTGAGGAAGATTTTCTGTAAGTAATGTTTGGCTGTAAGGGAAGTCTGGTGCCTAACACTCCATCAGTCAATACTATTGGCCAGTTTTTTTGAATGATTGACCGTGTTTTTCTTTCCTGTTTGCTATATGTGAGAATAAGTCGGGGGTTGTCCTCATTTTTAGATACCTCTGTGGTCTTGTCATGACTTAGCAGCAGGGAAGCTCTCGGTCTGTTTTCTACCCTACTCTCTGCTTGCCTCAATGTTTTTTTCTTAGTACCCTCTTTTTCTTAACCTATATATATATTTATTTATGCAAACATGCATTTATATAGAACTGGGTAGTTCCCACATTTAGGTGGAGAGCAGCTCCTGTATAGAGCACCCTACAACACCAGCCACACTCTGAATCTGCTCACTTCAAACATCGGTTTTTCTAGCAAACTTTTAATTTAAGCATAGGATTAGCACAGTGCCATGCACGCCGAGCTAGAAAGGAACAAAGAGCCTGATTACAAGTTTGGCAACAGAATAACAATGACTAACTCTAGACCTATCTTATTGTCCTGAAAGCAACTTCAGCTACACGCAAACAAGAGCGGACGTGTATAAATTTATAAGAAAATTGAAGCTGACAAAATACTACCATCTTCGGAGCCAATCAAAGAATAATGTCATTGATACAGCTGAGGCGTCGTCTTCAAGTACGTCTAATCTAATAGTGGCAGACTTAGACCTACTCCAAGATCTCCAAGAATTACAGAAGGATAACACAATCCCGGATGGTGGGGAAGTCATGAGTGAACAACAACTGAGATCCAAAATAGCAAATACGCTTACTAAAGAGATGTGTGCTAAACCCAACACCCCTTTTAAAATTAGATCCAAATTTATTCCAGTGATGCCCGAGACTCCCTTGATACTTTTAATGAACAGATGGTAGCGCAAATCAAAAAGTTGAACATGAATCTTGATGGAACAAAGAGAAAACTCACTAATCATGAACGGCAATATCATCAGCTGATTGAGAAACTGCAGAAGGAAAACAGGTAGTGGTCAGGAATTCTGATAAGGGAGGCAACATCGTCCTTTGGCCACTTGATGATTACATGGAAGAAGCATTGATACAGCTCAATAACATTGAATGCTACAGGAAAAGTTCATTCCAAAAATTGAAAAGTACTCAGGATGACTTTTTTGCCAAATTATTAGCATGGAAAAGTGCAGGACTTTTAAGTATGGAGGAATATACATTTTTAAAGAAAGAACATCCTACCATACCGATTATTTATTTTATTCCGAAGGTCCACAAGAACATGCTAAAACCTCCAGGGAGGCCAATTATTGCAGCATGTGATGGCCCTCTAGAGAACATGTCCAGATATTTTGATTATTTTTTACAGGAACATGTGAAAAATTTGCAGTCATATGTACAAGACACCAGTGACTTTTTGCGCAAAATTGAAAATTTAGTATGGCGTCCTGAGTATCTTTTAATAGCACTTGATGTTACATCGCTCTATACGAGCATAAGACACATAGATGGCATCAGAGCAGTAGAGCACTTCCTGAGTTATCGTCCTTTAAAATATGCACATCACAATCGGATGCTAATTAGTATGCTCATGTTCTGCCTAGAGACTAACTTATTCATGTTTAAAAATCAGATCTACCAACAAGTCCAGGGAGTGGCTATGGGGGCCAGCTTCTCTCCCAGCTATGCTTGCTTACATATGGGCTGGTGGGAGGAGCTGGTCCTCAAGAAACAATTTGGCCAGATATTCCAGGAAAATGTAATAAACTGGCTAAGGTTTATCGATGATTTATTTATTGTATGGTGTGGAACTGAGCAAAGTGCAATTGAGTTTGTTTCATCGATCAATGTAAATAATATCAATTTGAATTTTACTTCCACCATTAGTTCAGAAAAGGTAACCTTTTTAGATGTCCAGGTTCACATTTTAAATAACAAGATCACTACATCCATGCACCGTAAGCTAACAGCAGGCAATACTGTACTGCATGCAACAAGTTCACATCCTGCGCACCTTATACAAAGTATCCCCTATGGAGAAATGTTGAGGATAAGGAGGATATGCAGTGATGAGGCAGATTTAGCAATCAAACAACAAGAAAGCAAGGAGCGATTTTTAGCAAGGGGCTACAAATCTAAAACTATAGATGCCGCCATTGTCAAATCTAGGCAAAGAGCTAGGTCAGACCTCCTGCAGTGCAATAAGAGACAAAAATGCGTGGGTGATAACACACCAAGTGACCCAATGAGGGAACCAACAACATTGATCTTAACATACTCCAAGCAGGAAAGGCAGCTAAGAGGCATAATGAAGCGCAATTGGCCACTGGTCTTAGATGATAACGGTGATAGGCCATATGTTACCTAGAACTCCGGCAATCACTTACAGGAAGTCGACATTGATGGGAAATGCTTTAGTGAAGAGTAGCCCAGAGGATATGCAAACAGGGACATGGCTCACTGCAAGGAATGGTTTTTATAAATGCACAAGCTGCAAAGCCTGCAAATATGGCATTAATAAAAACTCTTATCAGACAGCATTTGATAGCAAAGTGCAGATGATCGATAAACATTTAACATGTAAAACTGATCATGCGATTTACATACTGGAATGCAGTTGCGGCTTGCAGTATGTAGGTAGCACAATTCTGCAAGCACATAAGAGGATTCTGCAGCATACCAGGGCCATAGTGAATAAATATCCCAGCTATCCGGTGGCAAGACACTTTAGACAATTACATAACAGTGATCTCAAATATTTTATAGAAAAATAGGAGGAAATCGGGAGGAAAAGCTCAGGTGACTGGAAACAAAGTATATCGTAGAGCTTGACACAAAGTGTCCAGGGGGTTTAAATATAAGCGAAGATTTATACACATACCTGTAACAAACTAAGTGTTTACTCATAGGATATGAGCCCTCCAAACTTTTATTACGGTTTTAAGGTTTCTTGGTCTTAGCAAGCATTTTATAACAGATTTTAGATGAAATAATTTTATCTAAAAATAAGGCACTTTAACGAGTTGGAAACCTTTTTAGTATATATTCACCAGTTGCACTTTATTTATTGCTACAGATGAGCCAACAATACATTTAGGGGCCGATTCCGATTCGGGCCGGAAATCTCTCCGACCGAGCTGGACCCGGAGAGATTTCCGACCGAATCGGACTCTGGCAGTCCGACCGAACGAGTACGATGCGCACGCATGCCATCGGACTCGAGTTGGTCGGACTCCCATTGAAGTCAATGGGAGCCTGTCGTACAACGCGTACGCGGGCTCCCATTGACTCAATGGGTGCGAGGCGGACAAGGGCGCCCCCTACAGCAGGTACGCGTCGATGCGCATCGCGGAGTACATGCACAGGTAGGGGGGACCCATGGGTCCCCCCTGTGTGCGACTCGCGCGCCTACGCATACAGGGGGGTCCGACGCGGACCCCCAAAGTCCGGCTCCGACAGCTTTTTTCGTCGCTGACGGCGCGAGTCGGTCGGACTGCTCGCGGCGCGCATCGTACTTACCCGGCCGGGATACGTCTCCATAGCGTGGTGCGAGTCGTGTCCATGCGAGTCGGTCGGAGCGTGTTGAAGCCGCGTTCGAGTCGGTCGGAGATTTCGCGGGTGCCTGCATTGTACTCGCTCGGCCGGACCCGCGTACGATTCGGTCGGGAAACAGGGCTCCGAATCGGATCCGGTAAATCCGAATCCGATTCGGAGCACTACCGGCCGAGATCGGAATCGGCCCCTAAGTCTATATAGGCATCATCTGAAGCAAAATGAATTCACATAAAACATACAGCACAAGCACTTTTTGTACTAGGCACTTTAGTAAACTAGTACTGGCTGGGGAGGATTATTAGCACATAGTCACTTTAATCTGAGGCAGATATTTGCACATAATAGGGAATGTGATATGCAATAAGGGATGCAGACTTAGATGCATACTAGGCATATGAATATATAGTCAGATGTAGGCAAGCGTATGCGGATGCAATGCAAAGAGCAGCAATTGTACAAATTGATTGTCTTGCTAAAAAAAAAAAAAAAAAGGAAAAAAAGTTGGAATTTCCAGGTATGACTATATGGGCTATATATATATATCATTAATGCCGTAAGCACTTGTAACTTTAAATATTTTATTTCTGCATGAATCCTAGTTGGGTGGATCTTGTGAGTTTTTAGAAATCTTATATTCATAAGTATTTGCACAAAAATGAAAAGTGGAGTGGGTACTTTATTACTAAAAATGAAAAATTGCATTTTTGCTATAAATTAGTTGTTAATAGGTATTTATACAGTTACATTGTGTTGTCAAGGCACGGAAGGCACCTCTGTGTAATATGGACTAAACAAGTATTTATACAATTATTAATAGCATGTATGCATAATTGGATAGTCTGTTGTCCACATCAATGAAACATTGTAGAGCACTGTCACTTTAAAAGAGCCAAGTAGTATGGCCAGCGTTGTCATGTGATCAAGACCGGCAATGGTCGAAACGCGTTACGGCAGATGGAGTTCCCTAACTAAATAAACATTATTTGCACGGAACTGTGGTCCACACTCGTTTTCCTTCAAGGAGTGTTTTGTGGCGAGAATCTGTATATATATATATATATATATAAATAGCTTAAACACAGTGCTTCTTCTGCCCCACTCAGCCCCTGGTAGTTGGAGCGAATACCGGCGAAGCCTACCGGACATGAATTTTTGAACAGCAACGAAGTGATAACGCTCTCTCAGGAGATCAGTTTAAGCTTCGATTTTATTCCAGTTACGCGTTTCGGGGAACACAGTCCCCTTGCTCACACACCCGAGTCCCCTGTGTGAGCAAGGGGACTGTGTTCCCCGAAACGCGTAACTGGAATAAAATCGAAGCTTAATCTGATCTCCTGAGAGAGCGTTATTACTTCGTTGCTGTGCAAAAAAAAAAATATATATATACCAACAAACAGTCCAGATTCAGCGAGCACTATTTTAACAGCCGGTGCGGTTTTCGAGGTCGGACTTAACCTCGTGATATGTCAACCAACAAAAGAGAGTACCGCACTCCACGAATCTTCATATATTTTCGCTTTATTACAAGCGCATATTTACACCACTAAAACCACCTTCATTTGTGTCTCCACTATATGGTCTTTCCATGTCAGCCCATTATGAGGCATTATGGGACTAGTAGTTCTTTGGTTACCAGGCTTTGAAAGTTCTTTTTATGTTGTCTGTGTGTACTTTGAATTCATCATTTTTACACGTTGCATCCTAAGTGGTAGTGGTGTAAATATGCGCTTGTAATAAAGCGAAAATATATGAAGATTCGTGGAGTGCGGTACTCTCTTTTGTTGGTTGATATATATATATATATATATATATATATATATATATTATCTACTGGCGGTCGCCAGTAGATAGTTATAGTTAGGACCTAGTTTCCATAGGAAAAGCATTTTTTCTTTTCTCAATAACTTTGGCGCCGGATGACAAATCATCGCGAAATTTTCAAAACTAGTGGGGCGCTCCGGTCAGCTCCTATCCTCAAAGTTTCGGGGTGATTCATCAAGCAAGGGCCGAGAAAAAAGGGGTGTCCCAAAACGCGTTTTCCCCATGTTATTTCCCATAGGAAAATTTAGACACGGCTACAGCCTGAATTCCTGAACGGAATTACACCAAATTTGCCAAAAGGTTGCCCTTGGTTCAGAAAGCGCCCTTTTTTTTAAATGGTGTAAATCCGTTCAGTAGTTCCTGAGAAATTCAAAAAATAGAGGTCAAAAAATCAATTTCCCGTAGGAAACTCTAGACACGGTTACAGCCAAAACTGCTGAACGGAATTATACCAAATTTGGCAAAAAGGTAGTGCTTGGTTCAGAAAGCGCCCTTTTTTTTAAATGGTGTAAATCCGTTCAGTAGTTTTCGAGATATTAAAGGAAAAAAATCTTTATATATCTGGGCGGGACCTAACTACACAAGCACGAGCTTGGCTCTAATTAGCTGCCAACACTTCAATCCAGGAAGTGTTGGCAGAAATCTTGGTGCAATGCTTTTTAGGTCTCGCCTAGCGACGCAGCACATGCGCTGCCTACTACACAAACACCACTGCACTGCCCTAAACCCTAAAACACTACCCCAGCACGACCCCCTACACTGCACAAACACCACTGCACTGCCCTAAACCCTAAAACACTACCCCAGCACGACCCCCTACACTGCCCAAACACCACTGCACTGCCCTAAACCCTAAAACACTACCCCCAGCACGACCCCCTACACTGCCAGAAGACCACTGCACTGCCCTAAACCCTGAAACACCACCCCCAGGACGACCCCCTACACTGCCCGAACACCACTGCACTACCCTAAACCCTGCAACACACCCCCAGCACGACCCCCTACGCTGCCCGAACACCACTGCACTGCCCTAAACCCTGAAACACTACCCCCAGCACGACCCCCTACACTGCCAGAACACCACTGCACTGCCCTAAACCCTGAAACACCACCCCCAGCACGACCCCCTACACTGCCCGAACACCACTGCACTGCCCTAAACCCTGAAACACTACCCCCAGCAAGACCCCCTACACTGCCCGAACACCACTGCACTGCCCTAAACCCTGAAACACCAGCCCCTGCACAACCCCCTACACTGCCCGAACACCACTGCACTGCCCTAAACCCTGAAACACCACCCCCAGCACGACCCCCTACACTGCCCGAACACCACTGCTCTGCACAAAACCCTGAAACACTAGCCCCAGCACGACCCCCTACACTGCCTGAACACGACTGCACTGCCCTAAACCCTGAAACACTAGCCCCAGCACGACCCCTACACTGCCCGAACACCACTGCACTGCCCTAAACCCTGAGACACCAGCCCCAGCACGACCCCCTACACTGCCCGAACACCACTGCACTGCCCTAAACCCTGAAACACCAGCCCCAGCACAACCCCCTACACTGCCCGAACACCACTGCACTGCCCTAAACCCTGAAACATCAGCCCCAGCACGACCCCCTACACTGCCCGAACACCACTGCACTGCCCTAAACCCTGAAACACCAGCCCCTGCACAACCCCCTACACTGCCCGAACACCACTGCACTGCCCTAAACCCTGAAACACCACCCCCAGCACGACCCCCTACACTGCCCGGACACCACTGGACTGCCCTAAACCCTGAAACACTACCCCCAGCAAGACCCCCTACACTGCCCGAACACCACTGCCCTAAACCCTGAAACACCACCCCCAGCAAGACCCCTACACTGCCCGAACACCACTGCACTGCCCTAAACCCTGAAACACCACCCCCAGCACGAACCCCTACACTGCCCGAACACCACTGCTCTGCCCAAAACCCTGAAACACCAGCCCCAGCACAAACCCCTACACTGCCCGAACACCACTGCACTGCCCTAAACCCTGAAACACCAGCCCAGCAAGACCCCCAACACTGCCCGAACACCACTGCCCTAAACCCTGAAACACCACCCCCAGCAAGACCCCCTACACTGCCCGAACACCATTGCACTGCCCTAAACCCTGAAACACCACCCCCTGCACGACCCCCTACACTGCCCGAACACCACTGCACTGCCCTAAACCCTGAAACACCACCCCCTGCATGACCCCCTACACTGCCCGAACACCACTGCACTGCCCTAAACCCTGAAACACCACCCCCAGCACGGCCCCCTACACAGCCCGAACACCACTGCACTGCATGCCCTGAACCCTAAACCCTAAACACAACCCCCAGCACGACCCCCTACTCTGCCCGAACACCACTGCACTGCCCTAAACCCTGAAACATCACCCCCAGCAAGACCCCCTACACTGCCTGACCACCACTGCCCTAAACCCTGAAACACCACCCCCAGCAAGACCCCCTACACTGCCTGAACACCACTGCACTGCCCTAAACCCTGAAACACCACCCCCAGCACGACCCCCTACACTGCCCGAACACCACTGCTCTGCACAAAACCCTGAAACACTAGCCCCAGCACGACCCCCTACACTGCCTGAACACCACTGCACTGCCCTAAACCCTGAAACACTAGCCCCAGCACGACCCCCACACTGCCCGAACACCACTGCACTGCCCTAAACCCTGAAACACCAGCCCCAGCACGACCCCCTACACTGCCCGAACACCACTGCACTGCCCTAAACCCTGAAACACCAGCCCCAGCACGACCCCCTACACTGCCCGAACACCACTGCACTGCCCTAAACCCTGAAACATCAGCCCCAGCACGACCCCCTACACTGCCCGAACACCACTGCACTGCCCTAAACCCTGAAACACCAGCCCCTGCACAACCCCCTACACTGCCCGAACACCACTGCACTGCCCTAAACCCTGAAACACCACCCCCAGCACGACCCCTACACTGCCCGGACACCACTGCACTGCCCTAAACCCTGAAACACTACCCCCAGCAAGACCCCCTACACTGCCCGAACACCACTGCCCTAAACCCTGAAACACCACCCCCAGCAAGACCCCCTACACTGCCCGAACACCACTGCACTGCCCTACACCCTGAAACACCACCCCCAGCACGAACCCCTACACTGCCCGAACACCACTGCTCTGCCCAAAACCCTGAAACACCAGCCCCAGCACAAACCCCTACACTGCCCGAACACCACTGCACTGCCCTAAACCCTGAAACACCAGCCCCAGCAAGACCCCCAACACTGCCCGAACACCACTGCCCTAAACCCTGAAACACCACCCCCTGCAAGACCCCCTACACTGCCCGAACACCATTGCACTGCCCTAAACCCTGAAACACCACCCCCTGCACGACCCCCTACACTGCCCGAACACCGCTGCACTGCCCTAAACCCTGAAACACCACCCCCTGCATGACCCCCTACACTGCCCGAACACCACTGCACTGCCCTAAACCCTGAAACACCACCCCCAGCACGGCCCCCTACACAGCCCGAACACCACTGCACTGCATGCCCTGAACCCTAAACACAACCCCCAGCACGACCCCCTACTCTGCCCGAACACCACTGCTCTGCCCTAAACCCTGAAACACTACCCCCAGCACGACCCCCTACACTGCCCAAACACCACTGCTCTGCCCTAAACCCTGAAATACCACCCCCAGCACGTCCCCCTACACTGCCTGAACACCACTACACTTCTCAAAACCCTGAAACACTACCCCCAGCACGACCCCCTACACTGCCCGAACACCACTGCACTGCTCAAAACCCTAAAACACTACCCCCAGCACGACCCCCTACACTGCCCGAACACCACTGCACTGCCCTAAACCCTGAAACACCAGCCCCAGCACGACCCCCTACACTGCCCGAACACCACTGCACTGCCCTAAACCCTGAAACACCAGCCCCAGCACGACCCCCTACACTGCCCGAACACCACTGCACTGCCCTAAACCCTGAAACACCACCCCCTGCACGACCCCCTACACTGCCCGAACACCACTGCACTGCCCTAAACCCTGAAACACCACCCCCTGCATGACCCCCTACACTGCCCGAACACCACTGCACTGCCCTAAACCCTGAAACACCACCCCCAGCACGACCCCCTACACTGCCAGAACACCACTGCACTGCCCTAAACCATAAACCCCACCCCCAGCACGACCCCCTACACTGCCCAAACACCACTGCTCTGCCCTAAACCCTGAAACATCAACCCCAGCACGTCCCCCTACACTGCCCAAACACCACTACACTTCTCAAAACCCTGAAACACTACCCCCAGCATGACCCCCTACACTGCCCAAACACCACTGCACTGCCCAAAACCCTGAAACACTACCCCCAGCACGACCCCCTACACTGCCCGAACACCACTGCACTGCCCTAAACCCTGAAACACCAGCCCCTGCACGACCCCTACACTGCCTGAACACCACTGCACTGCCCTAAACCCTGAAACACCACCCCCTGCATGACCCCTACACTGCCCGAACACCACTGCACTGCCCTAAACCCTGAAACACCACCCGCATGACCCCCTACACTGCCCGAACACCACTGCCCTAAACCCTGAAACACCACCCCCAGCACGACCACCTACACTGCCCGAACACCACTGCACTGCCCTAAACCCTGAAACACCACCCCCAGCATGACCCGCTACACTGTCTGAACACCACTGCACTGCCCTAAACCCTGAAACACCACCCCCTGCATGACCCCCTACACTGCCCGAACACCACTGCACTGCCCTAAACCCTAAAACACCACCCCCAGCACGACCCCTTACACTGCCCGTACACCACTGCACTGCCCTAAACCCTAAACCACCACCCCCAGCACGACCCCCTACACTACCCGAACACCACTGCACTGCCCTAAACCCTAAAACACCCCCCCTGGCACCAACTCCCTACACTACCCGAACACCACTGCACTGCCCTAACCCCTAAAACACCCCCCCAGCATGACCCCCTACACTACCCGAACACCACTGCACTACCCTAAACCCTAAAACACTCCCCTCAGCACGACCCCCTACACTACACGAACACCACTGCACTACCCTAAACCCTAAAACACTCCCCCAGCAAGACCCCTACACTACCCGAACACCACTGCACTGCCCTAAACCCTAAAACACTCCCCCAGCACGGCCCCCTACACTACCTGAACACCACTGCACTGCCCTAAACCCTAAAACACTCCCCCAAGCACGACCCCCTACACTACCCAAACACCAATGCACTGCCCTAAACCCTAAAACACTCCACACAGCACGACCCCCTACACTACCCAAACACCACTGCACTACCCTAAACCCTAAAACACTACCCCAGCACAACCCCCTACACTACCCAAAGACCACTGCACTAACCTAAACCCTAAAACACTACCCCCCGCACGACCCCCTACACTACCCAAAGACCACTGCACTACCCTAAACCCTAAAACACGACCCCCTACACTACACAAACACCGCTGCACTACTCTAAACCCTAAAACACTACCCCCAGCATGACCCCCTACACTACACAAACACCACTGCACTACCCTAAACCCTAAAACACTACCCCCTACACTACACAAACACCACTGCACTACCCTAAACCCTAAAACACTACCCCCAGCACGACCCCCTACACTACCCAAACACCACTGCCCTACCCTAAACCCTAAAACACTACCCCCAGCAGTACCCCCTACACTACCCAAACACCACTGCACTACCCTAAACCCTAAAACACTACCCCCAGCAGTACCCCCTATACTACCCAAACACCATTGCACTACCCTAAACCCTAAAACACTACCCCCAGCAGTACCCCCTACACTACCCAAACACCACTGCACTACCCTAAACCCTAAACCACTACCCCCAGCACAACCCCCTACACTACCCAAACACCACCTCACTACCCTAAACTCTAAAACACTACCCCCAGCACCACCCCCTACACTACCCAAACACCACTGCACTACCCTAAACCCTAAAACACTCCCCCAGCATGACTCCCTACACTACCCAAACACCACTGCAATACCCTTAGCCCTAAATCTACCCCCAGCACGACCCCCTACACTACCCAAACACCACTGCACTACCCTAAACCCTAAATCTACCCCCAGCACGACCCCCTACACTACCCAAACACCACTGCACTACCCTAAACCCTAAATCTACTCTCAGCACGACCCCCTACACTACCCAAACACCACTGCACTACCCTAAATCCTAAAACACTACCCCCAGCATGACCCCGTACACTACACCAACACCCCTGCACTACCCTAAACCCTAAAACACTACCCCAGCACGACCCCCTACACTACCCAAACACCACTGCACTACCCTAAACCCTAAAACACTACCCCCAGCACAACCCCCTACACTACCCAAATACCACTGCACTACCCTAAACCCTAAAACACTACCCCCAGCACGACCCCTACACTACACAAACACCAGTGCACTACCCTAATCCCTAAAACACTACCCCCAGCACGACCCCCTACACTACACAAACACCACTGCACTACCCTAAACCCTAAATCTACCCCAAGCATGACCCCATACACTACACAAACATCACTGCACTATCCTAAACCCTAAAACACTACCCTCAGCACGACCCCCTACACTACCCAAACACCACTGCACTAACCTAAACCCTAGAAAAGTAACCACCACCCCATGCCCAATCCCCCTTACCTCTCACTCCTCGTGTTTCCTCTCTCCTCGTGGTTCCTGCTTCATGTCGTCTCTGAGGGGTGGTGCACGTCGTTGTGAGGAAACGGAACAGCCTCTGTTTCCTTACAACGATGTGGATCGTCTACATTTTTTAGAATTCATGGTCATTTACCATACATACCTTTACAACAAAATTTGTTGTAAAGGCATGCGTGGTAAATGACCATGCGTTCTAAAAAAATGCGTAGTAATGACTTCACGATGTACAACGTATGCGTGGTAATGCATGCGTGTGTAATGGTATCGCGAAGTAAAAAAGTCATTGTAACGGCTGTTTACCGATCAAAGCTGGCCCCTGTTCTTCAGTGAGTCGTTTATTTGATAAATTAGGAGGAAGGAATGTGTTTTTTTACCGAAAAGTGCATTCCCAGCTGTTGTATGTGAAAGTGTCCGCGTGGCCTGGTTTCACTTCCGGTGAGAGAGTGGAAGAGTCTGTTTGGATCTAAAGGGGTTCTGCTGTTGGACGGGGCCGGCGCGACACATCATCAGAAAACACAGCTAATGGAAAGCATTGTCCCCGAAGTGTCGAGCAGTGCCATGAGAGGTCAACGAGTGTGCGTCCCACCGCAGTATGACCGTCCCGCGTGACCCATGTGCCGCCTCCAGTGTACGGAAGGCAGAAGCGGCATCCATCGCAGGTCCTCTTGAAGACCGTTGTAGCACTAATTCTACATTTTGGAACTAGGGCATTTTAACCTTGTTGTTCCTGCCAGATACAAAGAGAAGATCCTGTGTTATTCAGTGCCCTCGTTACCTTTTCTGTGGGTAGTGGTGCTTGTCACTTCGCTGCCACGCCGGTGCACACGACTGGGCTCCCCACCTCGTGTGCCATCTGCAGGGCCTCTGCCCTCGGATCACTGGTTTCGGTTTCTGGAGTGGAAACATAAACAGTTGCTCCCAAGGGACTAGCCTGAACACTTAGGTGAATATCCCCTGCGCCAGCATTCCGCAGAAATTCTTTCCTAGCTCTCCCACGTCGACTACGATGTCATAATAGCACGGCTCCGCTCGCGACACCGTATGACGTCATAGGAGCCATAAGAGGACCTCGTCGGCGTGCTGACGTCAGTTCCACCCATTTTTTCCGTGCCACCGAGGTAAACAGGTGGACCGACACATTTTCACATGTATACATAGTATACTAAATATATATATTATCTACTGGCGGTCGCCAGTAGATAGTTATAGTTAGGACCTATTATCCATAGGAAATCCGCGACATTCTATTTGAAATAACGTTGGCGCCGGTTGACGAATCTTCGCGAAAGTTTCCAACTTGTTGGGGCGCTCCGGTCCGCTCCTATCCTGAAAGTCTCGGGGTGATACGTCAAGCGGGGGCCGAGAAAAAAGGGGGGTCCCAAAACGCGTTTTCCCCATTCATTTTTCCATAGGAACCTTTAGTCGCAGCTACAGCCCGAACTGCTGAACGGAATTACACCAAATTTGGCAACGAGGTAGCCCTTGGTTCAGTGTCGTGCATTTTGCTTAAATGGTGTAAATCCGTTCAGTAGTTCCTGAGAAAATCAAAAGTAAAGTCACATATATATCTATGGCCACGTAGGGTCCGCGTACCCTCCCGATCACGAGCTGTATGCTAATTGGTTGTCAAGTGGCTGTCAACACTCCAAATCAGGAAGTATTGGCAGCTATTTTGTCCCTCGGTAGAACCGAGGGACAGAAACAAGTGCGCAAAGCGCAAAAGGGGGCAGGGTAGAAACACCCTGACCCCCTAGGTCTGCTCAGGGGTCCCACAAGGACCCCCTGGGCAGAAAAGCATTTTTTTTTAAATCGGCAAGATGCGCTTAGGGTGCGCGAATCCCGCCGAGAAAAAAAAAAGCACAAGAAACACGTCGCCAAACGCAACAAGGGGGCAGGGTAGAAACACCCTGACCCCCTAGGTCTGCTCAGGGGGTCCCACAAAGACCCCCTGGGCAGAAAAAAACATTTTTTTTTTTTTAAATCGGCAGGATGCGCTCAGGGTGCGCGGATCCTGCCGAGAAAAAAAAAATCGAAGCGCAGTCTCCCGCGCTCGATGTTAACTTGCCCCCGGGTGGGCCAAGTCCCGGGGGCATGGTGGGGGGTTTAGATTTAATGTGGGGGCCTCTAGGCCCCCAAGCCCCGGGGACCACCACCCCCGGGGCTTTAGAAAATAATGGTGCGGGAGGGCTCTTTGCCTCCCGCAGCCCCGGGGACCGCGACCCCCGGGGCTTCTTTTTTAAAAAATGTTTAACCTGTGTGGGGGGGCTCCAGCCCCCCCACACGCCCCGGGGACCGCCACCTCCCTGGGGCACTAAAGATTTGAATATGGGGGTCCGTTACGGACCCCCAAAGCCCCGGGGACCACCACCTACCCGGGGCTGTGAAATGGTTGGGAGGGGGCCGCGCGGCCCCCCTCCTGGAGCCCTTGATGGCCCTGGGGACCGCCACCCCCAGGGCCTGCTCCTGCAGTGTCCCGGGTGCCTACCCCGGGACACTGTAGTTTGCTATGACAGGACGGGAGCCTCGCGGCTCCCGTCCTGTCATAGCAAACTTAGTTTGCATTTTGAAAGAGAGAGCAGGAAACCTGCTCTCTCTTTCAAAATGCAAACCCAATTGCTTTTCCACATGGGGGGGGGTTTAGATTTAATGTGGGGGGCCTCTAAGGCCCCCAAGCCCCGGGGACCACCACCCCCGGGGCTTTAGAAAATAATGGTGCGGGAGGGCTCTTTGCCCTCCCGCAGCCCCGGGGACCGCGACCCCCCGGGGCTTCTTTTTTAAAAAATGTTTAACCTGTGTGGGGGGGCTCCAGCCCCCCCACACGCCCCGGGGACCGCCACCTCCCTGGGGCACTAAAGATTTGAATATGGGGGTCCGTTACGGACCCCCAAAGCCCCGGGGACCACCACCTACCCGGGGCTGTGAAATGGTTGGGAGGGGGCCGCGCGGCCCCCTCCTGGAGCCCTTGATGGCCCTGGGGACCGCCACCCCCCAGGGCCTGCTCCTGCAGTGTCCCGGGGTGCCTACCCCGGGACACTGTAGTTTGCTATGACAGGACGGGAGCCTCGCGGCTCCCGTCCTGTCATAGCAAACTTGTTTGCATTTTGAAAGAGAGAGCAGGAAACCTGCTCTCTCTTTCAAAATGCAAACTCAACTGCTTTTCCACATGGGGAGCAGCATGTTAGCTGCTCCCCATGTGGAAAGCAATGCCGGCTCCCGTAGGACGCGGGGAGCCGGCTGGGACTGTGGGGGATTGGGGACCCCCACAGTCCCCAACCAGAGGCCAGGCCCCGGGGGATGGGGTCCCCGGGGCCATAAGTGGCCAGGGAGGGGGGCCACGCAGCCCCCCTCCCCAAATAAAAAATAAAAAAGGGCAAGGCCGGCCCCGGGGGATGGGGTCCCCGGGGCCTTAAATGGCCTGAGGAGGGGGGCCACGCAGTCCCCCTCCAAATTTAAAAAAAAATCGAGGGCATGCCTCGTGGGATGGGGTCCCCGGGGCTAATACAAGCCCAGGGAAGGGGGGTCACGCGGCCCCCTTCCCGTTTTTTTTTTAATTTAAAAAATAAATAAATTGCTCAGGCCCCGGGGGATGGGGTCCCCGGGGCTAAAAGTGGCCAAGGGAAGGGGGGCCACGTAGCCCCCTCCCATTAAAAAAAAAAAAACGACCGGCATTGTGCCGGAAGCCCCGCCCCCTCCCTGCAGTACTCTGCAAACGCGCCCCTGGCGCGTTTAAGAAGGGAAGTAATTCCCCTTGAATACTGGGGGTCCCTGGGGCCAACTAGCCCACCAGGAACCTCCAGTATGCGCCAGGGGCTGCGTTGCAGAGAGGTGTACAGAGGCCACGCCCCTTTTACACCTCTCTGCAACGCAGCTCTGTGGCGCTTTTTAGAAGTACATGGTGGGCTAGTTGGACTCCAGGGACCCTCAGGATTCAAGGGGACTTAATCCCCCAACTTAAAACGCGCCACGGGCGCGTTTGCACAGTGGTGAAGGGAGGGGCGGGGCTTCAGGTGACATGTGTGCAAACAGGCCCCGTGGCGCGTTTTAAGATGGGGAATTAAATCCCCTTCAATCCTGAGGGTCCCTGGGGGCCAACTAGCCCAACAGGTACATCCAGAAAGCGCCACAGTGCTGCATTGCAGAGAGGTGCAAAAAGGGGCGTGGCCTCTGAGCACCTCTCTGCAACGCAGCTCCCTGGCGCATACTGGAGGTACAGGGTGGGCTAGTTGGACCCCAGGGACCCTCATGATTCAAGGGGACTTAATCCCCCAACTTAAAACGCGCCACGGGGCGCGTTTGCACAGATGTCACCTCAGGCCCCGCCCTCCCTTCACCATTGTGCAAATATTCCTCTAAAATCAGCCGAACTACGAATTCCTATTTACTCACCTGTTATCAGGAGAGACCTCAGTGCTGCATCTTTCAGCCCAGTACTGAACCTGAAAAGTAATTTTAACCGTACTTACCAGTAACTTGAATTTCCTTCCATAGGCTAACATTGACTGGTTTCACTTGGAAATTCTTCTAAGTGTGGAGTTTTGGAACTTTATAATATTCCTCTAAAATCAGCCGAAATACGAATTCCGATTTACTCACCTGTTATCAGGAGAGACCTCAGTGCTGCATCTTTTAGCCCAGTACTGATCCTGAAAAGTAATTTTAACCGTACTTACCAGTAACTTGAATTTCCTTCCATAGGATATCATTGTCTGCTTTTTGCTGAAAAAGTTTCTAAGTGTCGATTTTTGAAACATACAAATATTCCTCTAAAATCAGCCAAAATACGAATTCCGATTTACTCACCTGTTATCAGGAGAGACCTCAGTGCTGCATCTTTCAGCCCAGTACTGATCCTGAAAAGTAATTTTAACCGTACTTACCAGTAACTTATATTTCCTTCCATAGGAATCCATTGTCTGTATTTCAGCAGAAAAGTTTCAAAGTGTTGATTTTCACAAACTACAAATATTCCTTAAAAATCGCCTGTATGACTTAAACGCATTCTTTCAACTGTTTACAGGAGATGCACCAGTGCTGGATCCAGGATCCACCACTGAGTAAGAAAAAGTAACGATAATACTACTTACCTGCTAAGTGATTTTCCTCCCATAGGATAACATTGGTGATTCTATGTGAAAAGGTTTCTAAGTGTCAACTTTTAAAATACAATAATATTCCTTAAAAATCACTACTGTAACCAAAACGCTTTTACTCAACTGTTTACAGGAGATGTCCCAGGACTGAATCTAGGATCCAGTCCTGTGGTTAGAAAAGTAATCCATAAAGTAACTAATTGCATTTAGCTAGAAATTCACATTGAGCTCAATGTTGCATTGTGTTTGAAATTGTGTTGCCCATTGCAACAACTGTAACTACTGTACTTAAAAGTCTATTGCCTATTTGCAAAGTATTTAAACTAAAGTAATTCATTCTGAGAAAGTATATTTTGTAATGTAATGTATAATGTAATTACAATGTAATTTAAAAATAAAACATCTAAAAATAAATAGTTTAAATAAATGTAGTAAATCAGTATCAAAAAAAATAAATATAACAATTAATACATTTAAAAATTGTCATTTACAAAACCTTTGAAATTCACTGAAAAAAACCATAGGTTTCAGACATGTTAAAGTTAGGAATTAGCATTTAAAAAACCTTTGAAATTCACTGAAAAAACCATAGGTTTCAGGCTTGTTATAGTTAGGAATTAGCATTTTAAAAACCTTTGAAATTCACTGAAAAAACCATAGGTTTCAGGCCTGTTATAGTTAGGGTTCAGCATTTAAAAAACCTTTGAAATTCACTGAAAAAACCATAGGTTTTAGGGAAAGTTATAGTTAGTTGGACATTGCACTCGTACAAAACCCGTGAAATTCCCCCGTTATAGTTAGTTCAGTCAATCAATCAATCAATCATGTCACTTATAAAGCGCACTACATACCCGCGAGGGTCTCAAGGCGCTGGGGGAAGAGGGGAGTGGTGCTGCTACTGATCGAAGAGCCAGGTCTTGAGGAGTCTTCTGAAGGCCAGTAGGTCTTGGGTCTGTCGGAGGTTGGTGGGGAGGGTGTTCCAGGTCTTGGCGGCGAGGTGGGAGAAGGATCTGCCGCCGGCGGTCATTTTCCGGATGCGGGGGACTGTGGCGAGGGCGAGGCTGGTCGAGCGGAGCTGGCGGGTGGGGGTGTAGAAGCTGAGTCGTCTTTTGAGGTAGGCTGGTCCGGAATTGTGGAGTGCTTTGTGTGCGTGGGTGAGGAGCTTGAAGGTTATCCTCTTGTTGACAGGGAGCCAGTGCAGGTCTCTCAGGTGGGGTGTGATGTGGCTGCGTCGGGGGATGTCGAGGATAAGATGTGCAGAGGCGTTCTGGATGCGTTGCAGCCGTCTCAGGAGCTTAGCCGTCGTTCCTGCGTAGAGGGCGTTTCCGTAGTCCAGCCTGCTGGTGACGAGGGCCTGGGTGACTGTTTTTCTTGTTTCGGTGGGGATCCACTTGAAGATCCTGCGGAGCATTCAGAGGATGTTGAAGCAGGATGAGGAAACGGCGTTGACCTGCTTAGTCATGGAGAGGGTGGGGTCGAGGATGACCCCTAGGTTGCGTACGTGGTCGGTGGGTGGCGGGGCTGTTCCCAGTGACATTGGCCACCAGGAGTCGTCCCAGGCTGAAGGGTTGGAACCAAGGATGAGGACCTCCGTCTTGTCCGAGTTCAGCTTCAGGCGGCTGGTCCTCATCCATTCGGCGACGGCCTTCATTCCTTCGTGGAGGTGGGCTTTGGCGGTGTGAGGGTCTTTGGTGAGGGAGAGGATCAGCTGGGTGTCGTCGGCGTAGGAGATGATGTTGAGGTTGTGCTGTCGGGCGACGTGGGCGAGGGGTGCCATGTAGATGTTGAACAGCGTTGGGCTGAGGGAGGAGCCTTGGGGTACGCCGCAGATGATCTTGGTGGCCTTGGATCGGAAGGGGGCGAGGCGGACGCTTTGTGTTCTGCCGGAAAGGAAGGATGTGGTCCAGTCCAGGGCCTTCTCTTGGATCCCGGCGTCGTGAAGGCGTGTTCGTAGTGTGTGGTGGCAGACCGTGTCGAAGGCGGCTGATAGGTCCAGGAGGATGAGGGCTGCTGTTTCTCCGTTGTCTAGCAGGGTCCTGATGTCATCGGTGGCGGCGATGAGGGCGGTTTCGGTGCTGTGGTTGCTGCGGAAGCCGGACTGGGAAGGGTCCAGGATGTTGTTCTCCTCGAGGTAGCGGGTCAGTTGTTTGTTGACGATTTTCGCGGGGAACGGGAGCAGAGAGATGGGTCGGAAGTTCTTGAGGTCCTTGGGGTCTGCCTTGGGTTTCTTGAGTAAGGCGGTGATCTCGGCGTGCTTCCAGCTTTCCGGGAAGGTTGCTGTCTCGAAGGAGATGTTGATTATTTTCCGGAGATGGGGCGCGATGGCTGTACTGGCTTTGTTGAAGATGTGAAGTTCAGCTAACTATAACTCGCGCCCCCGCAATGCACTGCTGATGACGTCACATATTACATCACTCATGACATGGTCAGTGACATCACTGATGACATCACTGATGACATCTCAAATGACATCACTGATGACATCATCCATGTGAGAATTTAATGCATCTTCTCACACCCTAATATAACTTTTGATACACCCACTCTAAATTACAGACTGCCATTCTCAAAACCATACACACTCCAATACCAATAAGTACATACCCACTCACTGATTCTTAGGTCTACACACACACATCTACTCACTCACCCGTACAGTCACTCATACTTACAGTCACTGAGTACAGGACTATCATATGCACTCATACACCTATATAAACACTCACACAACGCAACTCATCCATAGAGGTACTCACACACCTAGTCAGTCATGCAAATAATTAATCACACTCCAATTTACTCACCTATACAGTTATACACACCAGCTCACTTACTCATAAAAATACTAGCACATTCTTACGCTCCTATGCAATCACTGATGCAAGCACACACTCATCCATATAGCCACTCTCACAATCACACACTCTCACTTAGAGCCATTTATATACTCCAACACACATATATACTGCCTTTCACATATGTAGTTACTCACACATGTGAGATATACATTCAATCACTAACACACCCATACACACACTCACCCACCCATACAGTCCATCACAGACGCACTCTTGAAACCATGCTCCCAGTGAATCACCCACTCACACATCTATGCACAGAGTCACACACACCCCACCCACACAAACACTGAGGCACCCATACAGATACTCAGAGAACCAATCCATAACCCATATAGACACTCATTTAGCTAGTCAGAAACCCATGCAGCTGCTTACACAACAACAGACAGATGGATACAGACATTCACACAGTTTAGTCACTCACCCATGCATCCAGTAAGATACGTTTAATCACTCACTTATAGACTCAGTCACGCACCTACTAAATCATCCATTCAGACGCTTATACACCCACTCATTCTTCAATACGCCTTTCCCTATATATATTAAACATATTTAAACTTTACAGAAACACACAGTCACTGGATGATGTCAGTGATGTCATCAGTGATGTCACTGACCATGTCATGAGTGATGTAATATGTGACGTCATCAGCAGTGCATTATGGGGCGCGAGTTATAGTTAGCTGAACTAACTATAACGGGGGAATTTCACGGGTTTTGTACGAGTGCAATGTCCAACTAACTATAACTTTCCCTAAAACCTATGGTTTTTTCAGTGAATATATATATATATATATATACAAATGCATAACCAATAAAGGCATAAAGAAATAGCAACAGATCAAGCATTTCTCACTATTAAAACATAAGCATGATTAAGACATATTAAAAACATTCATGCCAAACAGTAAAAGCATCTTTTGGTAGAAACAGGTGGACAACGGGGAGGAGGGTGGGACAGTGAGGAATCCACAGGAAGATACTGTATCCACCAGAAAAAGCATTACCGAAGGTAAGTAACTTGCTCTTCTGATGGATACTTCTGCCTGTTGATTCCTCACCTTTTGAATAGAATCCTCAAGCCGTACCTCACCCGGAGGAGGGTGTCCACCTGACTAGACCAAAAATCTTGCAAAACAGATCGAGCAAAATGGCCATCCCTCCTAACCTCCGAATCCAATAATAATCGAATAATTTTTAGTCGAAATTATATTGAAAATAATACTTTAAAAATACTTTTATTAATAAATTTAGACAAACACTTAAAGGAAAACGTTTATTTATAATTAATTTAAAGATATTTCATACTTTACAAATTACGCCGAAGTCGCGACCCCAGCGCGACTTTTCAAAATGGCTACCGGAATGCGCGCAGCCATCGTGTAGGGTGCGCGAAGGGTGCGTGACTTCTGTATAATATATATTTTTTTAAATGAATATAGTTTTCCTAACTAAAAATTATTCACAATTTTTTTAAATATATATATATATATGTATATATATATATAGAAAATAAAAAAAAACATAGGATTGAGGTACATTAGACTTACAAATTTTCATTTAAAAAACCTTTGAAATTCACTGGAAAAACCATAGGTTTCAGGCACGTTATAGTTAGAAATTAGCATTTAAAAAACCATAGAAATTCACTGAAAAAACCATAGGTTTCAGGCACGTTATAGTTAGAAATTAGCATTTAAAAAACCATAGAAATTAACTGAAAAAACCATAGGTTTCAGGAACGTTATAGTTAGTTGGACATTTCACTCGTACAAACCATAGAAATTCCGGCGTTATAGTTAGTTCAGCTAACTATAACTCGCACCCCCGCAATGCACTGCTGATGACGTCACATATTACATCATTCATGACATGGTCAGTGACATCACTGATGACATCACTGATGACATCTCAAATGACATCACTGATGACATCACTGATGACATCATCCACGTGAAAATCTGATGCACCTCCTCACACCTGAATATAACCTTTGATACACCCACTCTAAAATACAGACTACCATTTTTGAAAAAATAGACACATCAATACCAGTTACTAAATACGCACTGACTGATTCCTAGGTCTACACACACATCCACCCATTCACCCATACAGTCACTCATACATGCAGTCACTCATCAATACAACACTATCATATGCACTCATACACCTATACAGACACTCACACACTGCCACATATCCAGAGTTACTCACACACTTAGTCATGCAAAGAATCAATCATACTTCCATTTACTCACCTATACAGTTATATAGACACAACCTCACTTATTCATACAGATACTAACACATAATTACTCTCTTATAGAATCACTGATACAAATAAACACTCATCCATGCAGCCACTCTCACAATTACTGACTCTCACATATAGTTATTTATATACACCATCACTCACATATACTGCCTTTTACATATGTAGTTACTTGCACATGTACCACTGAGACATCCATTCACTCACCAACACACCCATACACACACTCACCCACCCATACAGCTATTTCCACATGCACTCTTGAATCCATACATCCAGTGAATCAACCACTCACACATCTATGCACACAGTCACACACCTCCCAACCACCCACACACACACTCAGGCAGCCATACAAATACTCAGGCAAGCAATCAATAACCCATATAGACACTCATGCAGCTACTCACCAACCCATGTAGCAGCTTACACAACAACAGACAGACTGATACAGACTTTCACACAGTTTAGTCACTAACCCATGCATTCAGTAAGACACATTTAATCACTCACTGATACAGTCAGTCACGTACCTACTAAATCCTCCATACAGACACTTATACACCCACTCATTCCTCAATACAGCTTGGCATATATATAAAACAAAATTAAACTTTACAGAAACACACAGTCACTGGATGATGTCATCAGTGATGTCATCAGTGATGTCATTTGAGATGTCATCAGTGATGTCATCAGTGATGTCACTGACCATGTCATGAATGATGTAATATGTGACGTCATCAGCAGTGCAATGTGGGCGCGCGAGTTATAGTTAGCTGAACTAACTATAACGCCGGAATTTCTATGGTTTTGTACGAGTGAAATGTCCAACTAACTATAACGTTCCTGAAACCTATGGTTTTTTCAGTTAATATATATATATATGCAAACATGCATATATATAGCACTGGGTAGTTCCCACATTTAGGTGGAGAGCAGCTCCTGTATAGAGCACCCTACAACACCAGCCACACTCTGAATCTGCTCCCTTCAAACATCGGATTTTCTAGCAAACTTTTAATTTAAGCATAGGATTAGCACAGTGCCATGCATGCCGAGCTAGAAAGGAACAAAGGGCCTGATTACAAGTTTGGCAGACATGATTACTCTGTCACAAAAATGACAGATATCTTCTCCGCCAAATTACAATTCCATTATATCCAAAGAAACTGGTAATTCAGTGGATGGTATATCCTTCACATTTGTGACAGAGTATCCCATCCACCAAACTCGTAATTTGGCCCAAAGTCTTTTTCCATTTCTACATCAAAGTCTTTAAACACAGGATTAGAACTGTGCAATCCATCTAAAGGTATAAAATAACAAAAGCCTTGTACTACTCCAGGCACATTATTACAGCTTTGAATTGGTAAAATACCATCCAAGCCAACCTGGAATGAATAAAAACAACCCCTGACACGTGTTTCACTATTATTAAAGCTCTTCAGAGAGGTTTAGCTTTGCTCAGATACAAGGGAGCAACCAGTAAAAGTCAAAACAATACCCTTTCAGCCTTAGAGTGCTGCATAAATTATGCAAAAAATAAGCAGAGAACTCTGGCTAGTTCCCAAGTTTAGGTGGAGAGCGGCTCCTGTATAGAGCACCCTACAACACCAGCAACACTCTGAATCTGCTCACTTCAAATGTCTGTTTATCTAGCAAAGTTTTTCTGTGTGGTATTAGCACAGTGTCATCCAAGTCGAGCTAGAAATGGACTACATTTTTTGCCATTTTTACAGCAGTCTTTAAGCATAGGATTAGCACAATGCTGCCATCTACGCCGAGCTGTAAAATGACAAAAGCCTTTTACTACTCCAGGTATAGTATTACAGCTTTGGATTGGTAAAATACCAAATGTCTCACTATTATTATAACTCTGACACATGTCAGGGGTTGCTTTTATTAATTTCAGGTTGGCTTGGATGGTATTTTACGAATCCAAAGCTATAATACTGTGGTGTTTGTGAGGTTCATGGGTGGCTGCGCTTACTGAATACATTTGAAAGTTCTCCTTTTTTGTGGAAAATGCAATAAAAACTTATTGAAACAAAAAACAGGGTAGTGGTGCCCCATGATAGTACATTGAGTATAAAAAGGCTAAAGATGCCCTTCCAAATACTTTAAAATCTGGCATGACAACAGGTACATATTGGTCTTGCAGGCAAAAAGGAGGTTCTTAGACAGCTGTCTGCCTGGCAAAATGGCTTTTCAGATTTGAAAATGAGACAGTCTAATTCAAGCATTATAGTCGAAGGATTACCAAACTTTTTAAGGATTCTACCTATTGATGTTTCCTCTCTGAGGGATCATTTTTCAGGTTTATTTTCTCTAGGAGAGTATCTTCGTCAAGATATTTGCTTTCCATTTCAGAGCATGACTGTGCCTGAGGACCAGAGGTAGGAATGATTTTAGGCTGTATTCTCAGTAGTGATGTGCCAGAAGTGGTATTACCTCAAAAGGATACGTTATGCATCAGTCTTTGAAGCACTCACATATCAGCCCCTTTACTTTTTAAGGTATGACTAGCCATGCATGTAGCCACCTCTCAATTTTCCAGACCTTCCCTACCCCTACCTTTGCACAATAACATTGATTTATTCCTATTCTTAAACAGGGAAAAAAAGATAAACTGGTTTTAGACTTATTTCCCTCTTGGATCCCAATAATATTTCATAGAACCATATTACGGAACTGCTTGATGGAGGAGGTGTAGGAAAGAGTTGCTTTGGATTGGATAGATTAAGGCTTCAGATTGTTGTGGTTAAGGTTGATCAGTTCTTCCACCTTGGCATATCCCTGACTAGCTTCAAGGTGTTGAGGGAGGTCTGTTTCTAATCTTTGATGACCCATAGACTGCATTTGTCTATTTAAAGCTGTAGTCTTCCTTGAAAAGGATGAAACAGAATTTCTTACCAGTGTCTGCAGTACGAGTTGCTTCAGTAGCTTGTGTACTATGTGTGAGAGGTAGGGTGCAAACACTTGAAGGAATCAGAATGTGTAACATGGTTGTGTCAGTGCGCCAGGGCAGTTCAACTTGTTTATTAAGGATCTAAATGAGGAGCTGCAACATGTGATGGTGGAACCTTGCAGGGCAAATGGTGTTAGAGCACCATTTCTGCAGACAACACTTAGAGCATGATTTACTCATTGGGAGATTTAAGAATCCAGTTGTAGTGGGAAGTGTAGCATTGTCCCTGGTTCCTGTCTGGATCCAAATAAAGTGATGTATGAGAGTTATGTATTTAATCAAGTTGTAAAAATAGTATTGAATTCATTGGGACATGTGATAATTATATGAAGTGTGTAATCTGTGCCGATTTTAGCAAATAATATTATGTAGGATGTGTTCACATGTAAATGATGTCTTTGATTATGTCTTCTAAGCAGGTCAGATGTGATGCTATATTTTAATGTTACGTTACACTGTGTATTTGACGAGTTTTAATGTTTTTATCGATTTTTAGTGTAATCAGTTGTTGACTGATAAGTAATATTATTCGAATGGAACTAGAACAGGCACACATCCACTGACTTATCTTGTATTTTCATCCTGACATATTTTACTAATCAATGTAGCACATCTGGCAGATGTGAGTAATGTGCCTTACGCTCAAACTTCGGGCCTCTCTGTGAAGTTGTCACAAATGAGAGCAAAAGTAGCTTAAGTGGAGTATGTTGAATTTGGTAGTCAAGGCATCAGCAGATGAAAGGGATTTGGTCTTGGGAAGAAGCTGAAGAAGTTGGGGCATTAAGAAAGAAATAGGGATATAAAGCCTCGATTGAGGAATAGCTATGGGCTGAAGGCATGTGCAGTTGTAAGGCTCTAGAAGTGTGTCGTGTAGTTCCTATAACTCTAGATAGGATCTGCGTGTTTAGACAACATAAACTGTGGAATTGGTGACCGGACTGATTCCAGACACCCCCACCGGTTATGTACGCCTATATACCAGCTAGCTCACAGTGCCACTGTAAACTCCTCTTACCAAGGAGAGAACAGTTCCTGGCAACTATCGAATATGACAACCCTGTCCCATCAGGGATCATGGAAACTGTACAGTATTTTTTGCTCAGTCACTCGTGATTACTTTGTCTCAGAGAGATACACAGAGCAAACAGTGGGGACGTTTTCAATAAGCATTTATTGAACCAGCGTCATTCTAGTAAAATTGGTGTGCTGTAACAACCATAAGACAGAAACAGATATAAATGATATTGAGCACCAATAGAGTAAATGGATGGTAGATGTCTACCATGGTGCTAAAACAAGGAATATATGTAAGCATATAAATACATGACAGTAATAAATCGTACTCCTACGATGCAACCCTAACTAGATGTACCTAAGTGTACCTAGCATGTATGTTGGTGTAGAGCCAAGAATACCCCTAGGCTGAAGCCAACCCCATTACCTGAACTGAGAGACTGTGGGACCCCGTCTTGCTCTCGAGATGGACACCCCCACGAGGGATGTCAGACCACTGCGAGCTGGAGTGTCTGCGTGCAGGAACCTCAGCGTCTCGCGTCAGTGTGTCAGCATAGAAGTCTTTCTCCTATGCCTGTCCCTGCAAAGATATGGTGTATATATACCCAAAAGGTACCCTAAGGGGATTCTACCTTGCTGTGTCATGTTGGCCAAGGATGACTGAAGGGATGACCCCTATACATAGTTATTATGCAGAAGATTGTAATCCTGCTGTGATCCTGAGAATCCTCATGCATAATTAATGTGGCTAGATTTCGGGGAAAACCTCACGACATTAATGCAGCACTTAACTAGGTAAGAGGTCAATGCCAAATCCTGTTGTGTAGTGTAATGGCACGGTAAATTTAGGTGAAGGGTTAGGGGACTACTCAAGCCTATATTGGGGTACCCTATGAAACATAACACCCACTCCTCATCCGACCGGATGACATACTAAAAAGGGAATGTCCTTCTAATCAAGCATTAAACATTGTAGAAAGGTGATTAAAATGTTCTAAAAATTCATAAAATCTCTAAAAAATAATCTAAAATGTCCTTAAAATATGTTCATATATACAGTCTGAGCCACTGAGTACATCTGAAAGCCGTGGTGCTCAGTAAAAGTAAATAAAAGAGGAAAATATATTTTGTTTAAAATTCCAATTTCACTTGTTTTGGAAAAAGGCCGAATTGTTCCCAGCACACGGAGAGCCAAATGCTTATGTGTCCTTTGTGGGAGACGCAACATTACTGCTGCTTGCCTTTGCAGTCGATGGTCCCTGTAACACCTCACAGATCAGGTCAATTGAGCAAAGATGATCTTCCTCGGTTCCCACAGCCGGTGCTGGGGAAGCACTTGTAACATCCAAAGCCTCTGTGCCTGTAGTAGAGCCGGTATCCAATTCAACAGGAGCTGAAGCAGCCAGTGGTAGCTCTAAGAATGTCGACATCAACATTGGAATACACTGGGGACAATGCAGCACGTGGGCCGTTAACGGGTCCAGCAATGCATCCACATCCGGAGGCGCAACCAATGGAAGTGTTAGACAGAGGTCCAACACACATTCATAGCCGCAGAACAAGCAGCGGAGGACAGGCAAAACACAGTCAATCCAGACTGGTCGAAATGATAGGAACCAAGACTCGCTTAGCTCCCTAAGTTGAGGTGTGCCAAGATAGAGTACCATGCGATCACGGTAACGTCGATCCAAGAGCGCTTTTTCCATTTCCTTGGTGACTGGGACATCCATTGCATAGTAGAAAAATAAAAATCAGGATACCCACTATCAGTAGCAGGATCAGCAGAAGCCCTCCCAAAATTCTTCTAAATACGGAGTGTATGAAGGCTGGAATCACTCCGAAGACTTTCTGAAAGGTGCTTAACAGTCCAGAACTTATGGTCTTCAATAGGTGTACTATACCCTTCGTATCAGACATGTTAAAGATACGTTGTACCATTTCTCCAAAATGGAATGGGCAATTTGTTTGTACCAGTGCCTGTATCTCAGCTGAGGACCTTGCACCTGGAGATCAAAAGTCTCTCGGCTGAGGTTAAGGGCATATCCTTCTGTAAAAGCATGGCTTTCATTCGGCTCAGAGTATCAAACCATATAAAGGAAACATCCAGCGAAGGCCAAAACGGCGCCTCCCTGACTGTGTGGGTCTGTGGAAACAATACTTGCATACAACAAGTAACCCTGGAACTTATAGTGACAAGATATGTGATGCCTGGAAGCATCCAACAACAACCTTGATCATTCAGCATTAAGTAACTCCCATTTGAGAGTAGCCTGAACACTGGATGAATCACAGCAGCTGGGGAACCATCCAAATGACAGGGTAAGTTAGCTACTGACCCATTACAGGCCCCGTGAAGGATGATATCCTGGCAAACTAGAGCTCCACTCAAAGAATTCTCGCAGTCTGTACCTCTGAGAAACACTTCAGTGTCCCCATTCCTGCATCGAAATCTATACAGTAATTCCCAAGATTCATGGATGAAGTCCCTACCCATTGCTTCATACCTGCCTAACTGGTGGTGTTCTAGGCAATATTGAAACTGGAAAGTTGGTATTGGCAATGTTATATGGCCATGAATTAACCATTCTGTGGACGGTGACTCTTCCACGGTGAAAGGTAAGTGGTCTAATTTTTCAATGCGCAGCATTGTATATTTTGCATCCCTTTGTGCCATTGTTTTCTGCCTTTCCGTCTACTTATATGCAGAGAACAGAGACGTACTGTTGATATATCGCCAGGGCACATAACCAGAGTGCAATGATAGTAGCGTCCAGCTTAATAACATAATAGAACGTAACTGTGACTATCCGTGTTGTAAGATGGACAAATCTTACTCCAGTAATCTATAGCAGAAGATACAATGTTGCCCAGTGAATAAATCCTGGATGTTAGTGTGGTCATGCCATTGTCAACAACAGCCAATGCCTTTTCTAAGTTATTTCTGTCAATTTCACGTAATCTCTCCGCAGCTTCCTGTTGAGAGATTTTCCAAATTTCATTATAGACAGCGTATAAGAAGCGTTTCTGACATGGCTTTCGGGGACCTAATAAAAAATCCCTTAAATCCATGTCTTCTGAGAGTAAGGACAAGTGTTGTTTCACCTGAGACAGTGTTGAGGTTTTTAGCCAATCTAGGCACAACTTCCCAACACTGCATGATGTCACCACCCCGGGTGTTCTCGTTATACATAGCGTAAGTTGGGCCTATGGATACTAAACCCTTCGGTGGTACCCTTGAATCTTGACTGACACCTGTTTGTGTTGGTAGGCCAAACTAACCATCCCTTCCATAAACACAATCCTCAGCACACGTCTTTTAAGTAATATGCAATTATCCAATTTGTTTTAGTCAAGCATAAATGATACAGAGAAATTTTCGAGCTTGGTTTCTTTTCTTTATGCGACGAAACACGTGTTGGCTGATGCAAGAACAAAGAGAATAAAGAAAAGAAACCAAGCTCGAAAATTTCTCTGTATCATTTATGCTTGACTAAAACAAATTGGATAATTGCATATTACTTAAAAGACGTGTGCTGAGGATTGTGTTTATGTTTATGTTGGTTTCGACCACGTGTTTGGGGAGACTGGTGGTTCTTCTCACCTTTCAGCACCGCCCATATAAATTTCTCAGAAATCTAAATAGAGTGTAAGTGCTACTCATTCTTGGAGCGCCATTTTACCTATAACCATACCACTGCACCGTCGTGAATTAACCATCCCTTCCAATTGGGATCTGTTGAATTGTATGAAACGTTATGTACGATGTCATCTAGTGTACTTTCACCATTTTCCGCTTAGTTCTGCCACCCCTCCAAGTGTGAAGGTGAGGGAATACACGGTGTGTTTAAGTCCTTAATCTTGGCTAACCCAAGACAGGAGACCTGTTGCACAGTGTTGTTCAGGAAAATGATCTGTTGTGGTATGAGGCATGCTCTAAACAGTGCCTCAGTTCCCTGAACCTGCCATTCCTTAGTACCCCAGACTGATTTTATGTCTATAGTGTCTTTCCATAAGTCGAAACCCTGCCCAGACAGTTGGGCAATAAAGGATGCAGAGTATATCTGTTTCGTATTAGTGAGCATATTTTTCTTTGCAGATGTAGGTAGCAAGAATATAATAATTTGAGCGTGGATCTGATGTATTAAACCCAGAAAATTAAGCAAAATTTTGTGCAAATGTTTGTGAACTACCTTTCGGTGGCGTTGGGCAATGTTCCTATTGGTGGTATATGAAAACATTATGTGGTGCACTTGTTCTATGCAAAAAGTGATGACCATAATATTGGTAACAGTGCATGGTATCAAAATCAGATGAGTCGTCAAACATTTCATTTTTCGAAAATGCTTCAGTCAGTTCTAAATCAGACAACATATTATTAACAGTTTCAAATTCCTAATCATCAGAATATGTACTTGAGGTGATAATATCATTTAAAGAAATTTTGAATATATGTGGTATTTTTAAAAGTTTAGTGGGACCAAATACATCATATGAAACTATATCCCAAACTATTCCGTCAGGAACTGGAACTGCTGTAATGTTCACATAGGACAGGTCTCTCTGTTCACTATGAGATGACGTATGAGGTTTCAATACCAAGTTCACTTGTGATACTGCAGAGCGCTCTGGGAGATAGCGCCCATTCATAAGTAAGGAAAAGACAGTCACTAAGCCTATCCAGAATAGTAGGAACAGTATTCCTGTTATTATCCAGAGCTGTAGCCATGGTGAGACTAGGTATTTCTTTTTCAGAAAAATGTAGAAATCATGGAGTTGTTTTTTGTGGGAAACTGGAGCTGGCGATGACTCAGATTCACTTGGATCCAGAGAAAAGGTGTCAAAATCGATGAAGTAGCCAGATGCAGTTCGATCTATCTTTGGTAACTCAGCAGGTTTTGTTGAACTTGCAGATGTCTCTTGTGGAGGCATATTGTTGTATATGTCTGTTAGGCCGAATTGATATTTGTGTTTCATTTGAATTTTGTTGTTGTTCAGTTTCAATAGGGACGAGTTACATTCCATTGTCGGCAACTTTGTTACTGTGTAGAGTAGAATCTTCAAATGTTATCAATCTTTCTGTCTGAACCTCCTGTATGGTAGCGAGAGGAGAGCGGCGGCTACCCAAGAGTCCACGCGGCTGCTTCTCAGCATCAGCCACATAGTGAGGTTTGATCAGATCAATGGAGACGAATCTCTTTTCTCTTGTTCCGGCAAGAGGTGGAAGAAGTACTGTTCTTGCTCCTTCAACAGCCAGGACAGGTACAGGTGTTCTGTATGATGACCCAAATTCTTTCTTGTCCACAATCTTTTCTCTGACCAGATCCCCAACTTTTGGGATCCAGGCAGGTCTTGCTGTCACTAATTTCACTTCCCCAGTGGCGGTACGTTTTACTTGCACGTTCTTTGTAGTGCCTGGAATTCATTGAGTTCCTGTAAAATAGTCAAACGTTTATTGATGTCAAATGGTTTTTCATTCGCCACTGTGCTGCCACAATTGAGGTCAGGTACCCATATTTTCATCCCAAAAAGGACTTCATAAGGGGTGATACCTCCTATGGAATTTCTTGGCATAGTATTTAGTTCCCCCTGGACCCCATATAGGTGATTGACTTAACTACCACCCAAACCTAATACCCTTGCTGTTAAAGATTGCTTTAAGTCCCGATTTTTCCTCTCCACAACCGAATTTCCCTCGGGATGGTATGGAGAGAAGTACCGCAACTCAACACCCAAAGTTCCCATTGCTTCCTTGTAAGCCCTAGAGATAAACGCGGGGCCACAGTCAGAATGTAATGTGCCAACTGCGTATGTCCCTATGAAGACTTGCAAATCTTTTATAACAGTTCGAGCGTCAGCCGATCGCTGAGGCCAAACCCACAGGAATCATGAACATGAATCCACTGCCACCAAGATGTACTTGTAAGCCCCATCGGATTGTAAGGGGCTGTAATGGTCCAAATAGACACATGCGAGAGGTCTGTCTGATATTAGTAACGGTCGAACCCTTCGTCTAATCGCATTAAAGTACAAACGCCTTCGTCTGTTTAGTTAGACCTGGCCGCCAATAGTGTTGTTTCAGTAATGAAACAGTCGCAGTAATTCCTGCGTGTGCAGAACCCAGACCCTTGTGTGCAGCTAGAATTAAGCCTAATCTGCGATCCATGTTTAGTATAACTCTATCCACCACTCCTGGAATTTGAGCATACGGAATATTTTTTGCATCTAACTTGTAGGAGTACTTGAGTGGAAAGCCTTTTGGCAAGGCTTTGCTGTTTTTGTGTGAAGCAGTGACAGCTACCATTGTGCTTCCATCTATTCTCGTGCTAGAACAAGTAATTGCAGCTACATCAGCAGTTCGTTCTGCCCCTTTTGCGGCTTCATCAGCCAATGAATTCCCTTCAATGTGAACGCCATCACATTGATGACTCAGCGTGTGTATCACGTGAGCTCTCGGCAAGTCTTTTTTCAACTCTGCCTCTTGTTCCCAAAGCATGGTGTGCTTTATTGTGCAACCTTTTGAGTCTTTAAACCCATTGTGACCCCAATAATGAAGATATTCATTATAGGATTGGACACAATAAAACGAGTCGCACACTATAAGTGTGAAGAATTCCCGATCCGTTTGTATCAGTGCCAGTAATAGGGCTTTTAATTCTGCCAGCTGTGCCATGCAATCTCCTAGAGACTGCATCTTCATACTGCTCGGATGGAACTTGCCGTCCTGCATTCGCCCTTTTACAATCGCACAAGCTGCGCTGTATTGCTGTTTACTTCCTATTGCAGGCTGGGCAGAAGCGTCAGTGTAAATAATGTATTCATACTGATCTAGAGGCATAATTTCATTCGGGAGAGCATATTTGTCAGGACTCAGTCCGGGACACTGGCATGTGTCAGGGACTCTGGCAACGACTGGTGCCAGGGAAGACAAAGTAGGCAGAATACTGGGTACAGAGCTGCCCAAGATCACACAGTGAGTCAAAGGAGAAAGGGAATCCAAAGAGGAAGCTCTGTACAAGAGAATAAGAGAGGTAAGGCTCAGAAAGGACAGGCCTTCAGAGGTGATTTAGCATTCAGAAAAATTATACACTGGACGGATATGCAAGACATATATATAAAACAACATTAACATTAAAGGGAATGTGGGGTAAAGCACTTGAGAGCTCCACACGGTAAGACTGAAGCTCAGTAAGTTCCTCACCCACAATTGCTGTTACAGATACTGACTGCAAATACCCACATAAGGGATATGCATGCAAAGGCAGGGTCTGTGGAGCTGATACCTATGGTGATGTTATAAATGTAACTCAAAGACAATACTCACAGTGAACAAGAAACACCACCTAGGTTGTCAGCTGTGCCCATGGATCCTGGCAATCAAACAGGAACACGCTAGGCAGTAACAGCAAGGGGGTAGAACTAAACACAAGCACGATAGACAAGGAGCTAGCAAGGAGGAGTGATTAATAGGAAAGGAAGGAAATCACAGGACACACTTGGCAGAAAGCAAGTAACAAACATACAAGGTAATCAGAACCAAACAGCAGGAATAAAAGGACAGCAAACTAGGAACTGGAACCAAGGAAATGGGAAGAAAGGCAGGGACTGGAAAAGGCTATACAGAAGGGGAGGCTACAAGGGTATACTAGAATAGTGCAGGTTCAGGAATCAAGAAAACAAAGTAGCATTGAAGGCAGTGCTGGAGCAGGAACAAGAATTGAGCTAAGGCTCAGGAGTCAAGGTAGCACTGCAGGCAGTGCTAGTTCAAGGAAACAGGAAATAGCTACTGCTCAGGAAACAAGGAGTCAAGAGAGCACTGCAAGCAGTGCAAATCAGGAACAAGAAATAGCTGAAGCCCAGGAACAAAGAATAACTATAGCTCAGGAACTCGGGAAACAAGGTAGCACTGCAGGCAGTGCTAATTCAGGCACAAGGAATAGCTATAGCTCAGGAATCAAGAAATATCAAAAGCTCAGGAAACAAGGATCGGTCTCACCGGAACACAGCTACAATGACCAACACTGGACTGAAGGGAGCTGGGGCTTAAAAGAGCTCACAGTAATCATATGCATCAAGTGTGAGCAGGCTAGCAGCAGCCAGCCACAGGTGACCTGAATTCCTCCACCCATCCTTGGCCTGTAGGGGTGGAGATGAAGCAGTGAGCAGGGAATTCTAGGTAATGGAGTGTCAAACATGAGCAAGCTGGCTTCAAGCATGAGCAGGCTGGCTTTCACAAAACTCGGCATGGATTGGGAATGGATGAGAATTTGCAAGTAGAATCCAAATGACTGAAAGTCAGTATATGCATGAAGGGGAGGTTCCGGAAGTTTATTAGAACACCGGAGAGCTCCACAATTCAGCACCCTGGTGGTGGGCATGAGAATGCTGGGAGCGAATCGTGACAATATTCTTGTTCGTATTGCAGGAATGCCTGTGTTTTTAGTGTAGAATCAAATTTGTAGTCTACATCTGTTGCAGTGACAGAATTAGCCCACTGTATCCATCTTGGATGTAAAGCTTTAGCATTTGGAATGCTAGCCTTAGTAACGGCCTATAAGGCGGGTACCAGAGTCACAACAATTATTCGTTTCCCCTGAGCCAGTGCTCTTTCTCTCACTACATAATCAACAAAACAAATGCCAGTACTGATAATCATTCAATCAACCATTCATCTTAAAGATCACACACTCAAATTACTATGATCATTTGAATTTATTCAGGCAATATTTTTCAATTTTCACATGATTTTGTAAAAATTATTTTCATCAATACTCATCAATTTATACAAATCTTATCAAAGTCAATGACCTTACAATACACAGAGACAAACTCACAATACATACAACACTGAACAAATCACATTAACAATGAACACCACAAAAATAACAACATGCAAATAAAATCTTAGTTTTTCTCTTTGGTTCTGTACAGATAAGGATTATTCAATACAGAAATTATATTTATCATCCTTGTAGAATACCATCCAGAGAATATTTGACATATTTCTTACAAGGGCGTACCACCAAACAGTGACCCTACTGAGCTCATTCAAAAAATAATTATGAGTCTCTATAATTTAATTACCCATGAGCGACAGTGGTATAACTTGCACATAACACTTGTTTGGCTAAAGAAAAACTGTTGATGCGTTTCGAACGCGTCCAAGTGTCTTTAAGGGTCCTCCTCAGGACTCAGAACACAGAAGAGCTCTTTTTCTTCTCCACAGGTGGTCACTTCACTTTCTATGTAACCTCTCCTTTGCCAAAATATCAACCAAGAAGTCTATATGTGGATATCTTTCTTTCTTTTCTCTTTTCAAAATTCAAATTTCCCTACACTGCAGTTGTTTCTTCCGTAAACGGCAAAGTGTCCAACCTCCGTCTCGATCTGACTTACAAAGACGAGTCTTTCTCTTACTACAGCTGTCTGTACTGCTGTCAGAATTTTCTCTGTAGAAGCAAAATGCATTTCAGCATTTGTGTACAAGTGTGTATGCTATGGGCACTATTTCTCCTTCATTGAAGGTTAGGTAAGTGTATCCTGATAGACCCGCGATTACACGGATCTCCAAATTTGTGGTATTTACACGTGTGTGTAGGTGTTTTGAAGCTATCATGCCAGCTTGTAAGGAACATAGGATATCCGTGTGTACCTGTGCCCAATGTCTTATTGAAAAATCAGGTCTGATTTAGTCCTAGAAAGGTTTTACTTTTTCTGCGTAATCCAAAAGGTATATCCTGCCAAAATGTAGGAATGCCAATATGGATTGTAAGTGTTTCAGAGTTTTTGGAGGTTGGAGTAGCGCACACTTTTCTAAAAAGTTAGCTGCTAGACATTTACCTTCACCTGATAACTCGTATCCCAAAAATAGGACATTGAGGTAGGCTATTTTCGATTTTTTTAAAGTTGAATTTGTAGCTCTCAGAGGCGAACCCCAAAATTATGTTGCTCACCCTGGTCAAATGATCCTTCAAATCATCATCCGTCAGATAAATGTCATCTACATAGGACAATGCTTCTTCTTCAGAATTTTGAAGTAACTGTTACCCTCACTGAGAATAACCCGGGGCTATTCTTATTCCCTTGGGGAAGTCGACAGAATTGACGCTGAGATCCGAGGGCTGAGAATGCTGTCAAATATCTGCTCTCGGGTGCTATATTTTGGCAGAAAAATCCCTTTGAGATGTCCTGTGTTGTTTTGTATTTTTTCTGCACAATGTTATTCATCAATGTGGCACTGTGTGCGTTTTGTACTGCAAATGTCTTTGTGCATGTGTTCAGATGTCTGTAGTCTAAAACTAGACGATATGAATTATTGGTTTTCATTACAGGAAACAAAGGATTATTCATTGAAGAGGTGCAAGTTTCTATTACACCTTAGTATTCAAGTTGATCTAAGATCTCCCTGACCTGTTTCTTCACTTCTTGTTTAATAGGGTACTGTCTCTGTGCAGTTGGAGTAGTTTTTACTGGGATTACATGGTGAGGTGACTCAGCCTCCCACCCTACATGGTTGCGATATAATGCTGGAGCATCTCCACCGTGATGTGTACATTCAACGCCGCTGTCACCAGAAATTCCACCAGGTTCTGGCGAGCTATTGCTACTTCTGCTGCGCTGTCTAGCATCGTCAGAGCCCATTCCCCGATCAGAAGTTGAGTCCTCAGAATTCTGGGCATGTCTAACTTTAAGACCTGCTACCTTCTTCTTTTTAAATTGAGGTTTTGATTTGGTTTATCTTCTTTTTTGATATTATAGTCTGAAGTATGCTGTGTGTCTCTGGACTTTGTCCGTTCTTCTTGTCTGTGTTCTGACCGTCCTTCCCTCTCAGAGCTTTTTGATGAACCCTGAAAGGAACGAGAGGAACGTGTATCAGTATCCTGATACTGGTCAGGTTTTTTAGTGTTATCACGATTCCTAAGGTTGTACCTCCTTTTGGAGGGCTCCTGTTGAGGAGGCCCACCCCTGGATTGTGACCTATTCTCTCTATTCTTTTGTTTTTTATTTTTCCATTTCTTCTTAGAAGAATCAGGTGCTTACTTGGTGGTGTCCTTTTCAGGACCACTCATCAGTTGAGATTTTGTTGCTCTAGCTCCCAAATTATGTCTACCTAATTCGGCATATGTGTCTTCGATAATTTTAGGTAACTCACACTCCTGTTGTAAAGGAGTGAAGTCCCTCAGGCGTTGGTGTATTGCCACTGCTGCTGCCTCCCCTTTTATGTTTGCTAATATAATAGTTGATACCTGGTCAAAATTTCCTAACAATTTCATCCCTAATTTCAGAGCAAGTTCTACTCCATACTCATTCTGTATTTGTCTTAATACATCTGGTATCACTGCTATTGAAGGGATACCATGAGTTCTGGTATATATGGCAGCGAAAACTGTACCTCAAGAGGAACAATCCTCTATCTGGGGGGCTATCCCCATTGGCAAGCAGATTGTTAACATTCTGGTTTTTCTTGAGGGCTTGTGTGTGGAAACACTGCCTCTATTGTGTGATTTTCTGAGCTATCCAGAATGGCATTTGCTCACGTTTAGTAGGTATTTTACCCATAACTGCGTTTAGCGTTTGTGGAGTTATTTTAGTTGCATAGCCCTGAATCTACCCTGCTGGTGTAGCTCTTGTTGGCTGAAGTGTGAGTGTTCTCATCACGAACTGTGTCAGGTGTCTGTAAAGCTTTATTATTTCTTTGTGTTGTGGACGTAAGTCTGCTACCGCATTGTGTCAATGTCTGGATGCGGTGTGTAAGCCGCTGGGACCGGCCAAGGTGCTCCGTCTCTACCAAGTGGACAGAGTCTTACTTTATCTTTTGTGTGTGGGAGGCCACCTTTAAGCTAGTTTATGTGCTCCTGGTAGGTGAGCGGAACTTCAATGTTCTCATACTGACAGTATTCTTCTGGTGTTTCATCTTCAGTGTAAATGTATTAGTGCGTGCATCCGCTGCTGGGAATTTGACCCATGAATCGAATACCCCAGTTCTATATGCTTGTTGTGCCTCAATCATGAATGTTACTGCCCCACCCCTAGCTGTGACTCCGTAGTCTGCCAGTTTTAAAGTAAGGGCAGTTCTGACATTTTCTGAAATGTTTATTTCGCCTTCTTGTTCTCCTTCCTCCACTGGCGCAACGAGATCTTCGTCAGCCATTGTTGAACCAAGTTTCAAGGAAACCGAGATAAGGTTTTATGCACAATAGGAACTATTTGTCTTTCAATTTGAATAAACCTACAGTCAATAAATAGGATATGCCTACTCAACTGTGTCAGATTTTCCCTTCCCACCCCAGACTTCTCTGTGTAGATGTGAGTAAGGGTCTCTGAGTAAAGCACGACTGAACTACTCAGATTTGACCGTTAAATAATAACCAAACTAATGTTGGCGGCGCCATGTCGTGTAGTTCCTATAACTCTAGATAGGATCTGTATGTTTAGATGACATAAACTGTGGGATTGGTGTCCAGACTGATTCCAGACACCCCCACCGGTTATGTTCGCCTGTATACCAGCTAGCTTACAGTGCCACTATAGACTCCACTTACCAAGGAGAGAATAGTTCCTGGCAACTATCGAACATGACAACCTTGTCCCATCAGGGATCGTGGAAACAGTACAGTATTTTTCGCTCAGTTACTCGTGCTTACTTTGTCTCAGAGAGATACACAGAACAAACGGTGGGGACGTTAACAATAAGCATTTATTGAACCAGTGTCATTCTAGTGTAAAATAGGTGTGCTGTAACATCCATTAGACAGAAACAGATATAAATGATATTGAGCACCAATAGAGTAAATGGATGGTAGATTTCTACCATAGTGCTAAAACAATGAATATATGCAAGCATATAAATACATGACAGTAATAATGCGTACTCCTACGATGCAACCCTAACTAGATGTATCTAAGTGTACCTAGCATGTATGTAGGTGTAGAGGCAAGAATCCCCTAGGCTGAAGCCAACCCCATTACCTGAAGTGAGAGACTGTGGGACCCCGTCTTGGTCTCGAGATGGACACCCCTGCGAGGGATGTCAGACCACTGTGAGCTCGAGTGTCTGCGTGCAGGAACCTCAGCGTCTCGCGTCAGTGTGTCAGCATGGAAGTCTTTCTCCTCTGCTTGTCCCGGCAAAGATATGGTATGTATATATACCCAAAAGGAACCCTCAGGGGATTCTACCTTGCTGTGTCATGTAGGCCGAGGATGACTGAAGGGATGACCCTTATACATAGATATTAGGCAGAAGATGGTAATCCTGCTGTGATTCTGAGAATCTTCATGCATAATGAATGTGGCTAATTTTCGGGGAAAACTTCACGACATTAATGCAGCGCTTAACTAGATAAGAGGTCAATACCAAAACCCGTTATGTAGTGTAATGCTACAGTAAATTTAGGTGAAGGGTTAGGGGACTACTCAAGCCTATATTGGGGTACCCTATGAAACATAACAGGTGAATACTGTAGACAGGCACTGTTAGCAAGCAGTAGTAAGCCATAGCAGTCAAGTGCTGTCAAAGGTCTGTCAGGGCCTATTAAAAGGGCAGCACTTGCATCTGTGTTCTGGTTCTTCCAGCCATCCCTGGCAGCAAAGATGGAAACTAGGCAGTGATCAGGGGAGTGTAGGAAATGTAGTCTTTGGCAGAAAAATCCTCAATGCCACAAAGCTCGTTGGTTATCCCAAATGAAAGGCAAGTTCCTACTATTATCCAAGAGGCTGGAGGCTGATACATGGATATGGCAAAGATTGGGGACTTTAGGTATGGCCTGTGGTGGTGGCATGAGAGTGCAGGCAGTCCATTGTGACAGGAGCTAAACAGCTCAGTAGAAAGGTACTGTGGGCAGAGTCAGATCAGGTTGAGGGACACAGCACTAAAGAAGTATTTAGCTGCTGGGACAGGGAGAAAAGGGAGAAGTAAGAGGAAGAAATGGAAACATGTGCCAGAAAGGAGTACAATACCCAATAACTTCTGTGGATACAGAACCATAATTGCAGAACAGAGAGTGTTGTCCAGGCCATCGTTTTATGTGCCATAAACTGGACGTTTCTCCCTGTGCTCTGCCTACTGATTTACTCTTGCATATATGTCTGTCTAATTTATTTCCCTAACAAGAACTCTCATGTACAGGGTGGAGACATTACTCTACCAGGCATTCACGTTATTCCATGAAGATAGTTTCCTTTACTGTGACTGCACCATTATCCATGCAGAGGTTGCCATCCCAGATGTTGTGGAACATTCTACTGTAGGTGGAATTACTGCCCACATGCCCAACTCCAGCATCCCAGACCAATGTGTAACACAGATGTGTGTGACTTTTCGCTGCTCTCTTGCAGCCTCACCTTTCCCTTTCGTAAGACTCCTTCACAATGGATGTAAAGTTAGGGAATAAAAGACAAATACGCTGTTTTACGATTGTGATTTGCACATAACGCAAGCCAGAGAAATAGTAATAGCAGAGGGAACCAAATACCAAGATAACAGCTCTAGCTGCAAAGCAATGCAGTGCTCCTGATCTCGGTTATTTGGGTAGGAGGTCAATTAAATGGTAAGGAGGTGAGGGGCAGGGTCAACAAGCCATTGTGCTACTTGGAGAAAAAAATGCCTGTGGTGCAAGCACAGAGATTCATAATCTTGGCGGTATCTGTTAAACAACTTTATTTCAAAATACTACAGTCCATCTGAAATAAAACGTTTTTTTTGTTTGAGAAATGCTCCTTCAAGCTTCCCTAGATTTGTTCTCCCATCCTACTTTTAAAATCTATAATTTGTATTTATTTATGAACCATATAAAGAGCATGGTTACCCTAAAATATCCTGGCGCTAAACCCATAACATCAAAACAGATCTGGAGCAGGGACAAATTAGTTGTTGAACAGCAAAGCTAAAGGGAACTTATTACAGTAGGCACCCGCCAGTGCTGAAAAGAAGGGGCCACCGGTGTGGACTGGCCTAAAATTTAGATGGTTGGAGCTGATGGAGATTGCACTGTTTTGTACTGCTGAACAAATTATTTTGGGGAAAATACATGCTTCATCATGAAAATACCCAAAGAAAGATCTTAGAAGATAGGATATTCTCTATCTCTCTCTCTCTATCTGTGTGTGTTTGTGCAATAAGTGAAAGTTGCACACCTTTTTATTGAACACAAAATGAAAATTCATAGGAATTTGAAATGTTAGAAAAACACGGAAGACTATCTTAGACTAAGCCAGAGGATGACGGATGGGTCTGAAAATAGTTCCTGCACTACCAGCCTAAAGTTACAAGAAAGTTAGAAATTGACAAGAAACAGATGCTTTGATTTTCGAACACTTTGGGTAATTCTGCTTTATGTATTCCAAAATCACTGTATCACAGAAAATGTGTAAGACAAGTGGTGTTCGAACCTTTGTCAGGTGTTACAAACTGTGGTGTGTCAATTAGCTGCAGACAATATGGAATGGACTTTTTTATGGAATGATGAAAAAGGTTGGTAGCAAAATGCCAGATTTAATTTTCGTTACTGTATGTCTTTGAACAGGGTCTGCTTTCAAAATGTTTTTGCTTTGTTTTAAAGAGTTTTGCAAATCTATAAAAAATGTAAGTTCTGCTATTTGGATTTCTGGAAATTAATCGAAATAACTATGTTTAAGGAAAATAGAGGCTTTTTGATTATCTTTTTAATGAATTCCACTATCTAAGCAGACCACATTCCCACCTGGCCACTTCCAAATTCCCTCAAGTGTCGCAATCTGTATAGGATTTTAGGATCTGTTGGAGGTCTCAGGAACTTCTCCGCTGGCAACTTATAATAAACATTTGGAGAAGTGCAATGATTATTACTATTGTCAACACACAAGAGGACTTTTTGCTATTGAATTTCATAATTTTGCCTGCTCTCATGGTCTTAAGCTATTTTTCAGATCACACTTCTGTTTCTACTACCTTATCTGCCATGACCTTCACACCATTGAACCTCTTTGGTACTCCAACTGCATCCATTCCTCTTTATTTATAAATCTTCTGAGATAGGTCTTTCATATCATGCCTGGACAATTGAAAAAGTAAAGATTTTTCCAAAAGGAGAAAATAAACTTCCGAGCTTGAAGCCATGTTACCTTTATCCTGCTACTTTGTTTATTTTGTTTGTAATACACACCCTCCAGAAGTAACTTGCTTGTAGGAGCAAAAGCAAGATGGGATACAGTGTGATTATGATGATACATAGCCACTGGAACATTGTGCCATCCAGAGAGGAATTTAAAACCATTCATAAACAGTAACAGGGAGAGCATAAATTGGCATATACATTGATGGGGGAAAAGCTTGCTACGTGGTTACAACAAATGGGTCTTGTGTTTCAACCTGAATTGCATCTGAGATTGGGCATGGTTTAGGTGTGTGGACTGCTTATTCCAAGGATGAGGAGCTGTCACAGAAAATATCTGTCACCACTGTTAGATCTGGACTTTGAGACATTAGATGTTTTTCAGGACTATCGATTTTCCAAAAAGATCATACATAATACATAAAAAGAAGGGTTATTAGTCAGCAGACTTCATCCACTGGTCTGTTTAATTGACATTAACATTTTGCTTACACCCACCACAGCATACAACACGGGTCAAAGGGTCAGATCATTTTACTCATTGTTTCCGTTCACTTTGAGTGACTGCACAATGTCTCTGCATATTGTTTACATCCGCCTAAAAATAGTTCCATATTATTCAGTGACAAAGCTGGTTCGAAGGGAACTTTTTATTTTATTTATTTTTATAGCACCTTAAATAGTGGCTATTTGTCTGCACTGCAGGTGACCAATTAGATGGTGATTTATTTTTCTGTTTCCGTTTTAATGTCGCTCTTACAAAGGGGATGTTTACGGTGTCCTTCGGAGTTGCCTCCGACCAACACCGTCGTGGTCTCGGAACCGACCGACCTACAATCGGCGGTTCTGACCACCTGATTACGATGCAACTGAACACTGTTCTGTTGCAGACTCCCATTTCTCTATGGGACCTTGTGCTACGTCCGTAAACCGGCTGTAATACAGGTTCCCATAAAGAAATGGGGTGTGGGTAAAACCCTGCACCCAGTGGCAGGCACCCAATGGTGCCTGCACACAGTGCAGAGATTTACAGGGGGGCACCCTTGGTACCCCCTCGGCCACCAACCATGGGCCGCGGAGGCAACGTGCCCTGCCAGATGCCCCCAAAACCACATTCCGACAGCCTTTCCGTGTCGGAAAGGCCGGCACGGAAAGGCTGTCAGAATCCGACATCGTAATCCCAACAGCGGAAACGCGATCCATAGGGGATTACTGTGCTGGTCCAACTGGCCAGAAGACTCCAAGAGCCTGTCGGAACCACATCAGAATGACTGGCTGATTTACGCTCTGACCGCCAACATCGTAATTCGGCAGTCGGACCTCAAACCGACTGACATCGTAATCGGCCCCAAAGTGTTTAAGTGGTATTGTTATAGTAAAACTGGCTGTGAGTTCTTTGTTAGGTGGCTTTTTATTTTGGTCCCCTTCACAAATAATAATAACAAAGGGTTTTTACTTAAAAACAGACATCACTAGTAAACGTCCACATCAGTGAATGTTTTTTAAATGTCACATTTTTGATGCAAGCACATGACAGCCAAGTTTAAGTGGTGGCATTTTTAATTTCTTTTTCTTTTTGTGCCAGGTGTTTGCAATAACAAAATCAAAAGAAATTAGCCATTGCAGCAGCAGGCCAATGGCAGACTTTGCCAGTGCTTGCTTTGCATATGACTTTGGGTTTAATGAGGAGATGTGTAGTTTGCATTTAGCTTGTTCAGTCAATTACCTGTAAGAAAAGATGGCTGGTGCGTGAATTGTGCTATTGTGAACAATCATGCAGTCGACCACTCCTTGGGAGAAAGAAAAACATCACAACTAGATTACAGTAGCATGAATTACTGATTTTAACATTCATCTTGGTAAGAAGGGGGCTATCCATTTGTCCCTGTATTTCAATCAAACTGATTTTTGAGAGAGAGCGTGAGAAAGAGAAAAAAAAGAGAGAGAGAGAGCTAGAGAGAGAGAGAGAGTGAGTGAGAAAGAGAGAGAGAGAGAGAGAGAGAGAGAGAGAAGCTTTCATTTTGGACAGTGGATCATAAATATTGTGCTAACTCCTAACCCAGTATGCAGAGCCCTACTGGTCATTTTAAATTCATGTGTTCTTTTTCTCTGCGTTTTGAAGTTGTGATTCATCCTCATTTCTGAATTTACCCGAACAGAAGAATGTTACCTAAAGAATGTGTTTTTACACCTGTGATTTATGCTGTAGCAATGCAGTTTCAGATTAGGTAGATATTCAGGTGATACAAACAGATGCTTTGAAGATGTGTTTGCTTTGTGGATATGGATTCTATTTGTACCTATTTGCTTGTAAGGCGCACCTTCTAAGGCAAGAGTAACTAAGATAGGTCAAAGATAGTAAGATTCATTACACTTTTACAGGATAAAATAAAATGTATATCCATGAATCACAAAGTAACTTATTGAGGTAGTCAGTGGTTATCTTGAAAATTTGGCCTGTTCTATCATTCCTGAAACGACATTGGGCACCCATGTACTAAGGTGTGATGCTGTTGTCTGTGCGCTTTTTGTGCACTTTCACTGGCCGGAGTTGAAGACAGAATTATGTATTTCCCTTCAACTTTTTTACATGACTCCCATGTGGTCATCATTCAATATTACCGTCTGTAATATAACTGAAAGTAGTTGTTGATTTCTTACTATAATTTTTTTTATAAATTAGCTTCCACTATTCTAGATATCACTTTCTACAAACTCCCTTTGTCACCTTGTTCCCAAGTTCTAATTGTATCCTAAAAAATAAATGGTCTAAAATTGCTAGGAGACTTTTGCATGTAAACTAAAAATGTCATTCAGTGAGGTACTCACAAAGTGTCAATTGTCTAGTCTATCTTGAATGAATTTGAAAACACTGGACCCGTTTCACATAGGGAAATGTGTACATTTCTAATTACACATTACCCTAGGAGTAACACCATACCTTTATGCTATTCACCATTTTCGATTGGAGATTTACACCTAGGTGTAAATTTACATATCTCCACCCTCTCTAATGAGGGTTGAAGCCTCCTATAATATAATTTATGAGTGTAAAGCTACTACTAGTAACTTTTTACCTGTTGCTTGATGGAGCTCTCCGTCAGCAGAGTGGCAACATCCCTATGGGAAAGTATAGGGACATTTATTAATGTTTGTTTAAAAAAAACATCTATTTCATTGTATAATATTAATCTAAATAAATTTACACTATTTATTATTAGTCTGAAAATAATGAAAGTTTCTAGCACATAACTCAGCATATTAAATATTTATTAAATGATAACATTATTTAAATCTATTAATTTAAATTCAATGTAACCAGAAATTATACAAGATTACTCGCCCTCACTAACATAATAGTTTGTATTTATTATTTAGTTAACTTGGTTACAATTTATGTATTTAACTAATTTGAAAACTTTAGAAATGTGTGTAAAAGTTTACCAATGTAATTTATATTTTGTAAATTGAGTGTATTAAATTCAACATTCAATCATTATGTATAATATTGTTTATCACTTAAAACACATGAATGAAAAACACTCCAAGTACTTCTCCTTCCATGAAGGATGACATGTTTGTAAAAACTTGTTTGAAGAAGACATCCTCGTTTTCATTGCCAACATGGCATAAATTGTTACTGTTGTTTCAGTAATCTCCCTCCTTGAGTTTTAGAAGCTCTCTTTGCTTATCCCTGACCCCATTCATAACTGTTGAAGGATGATGTCCCTGACTAGTATCACTGCTCCTCTTATGTTTATTTCCCCAGAGCACTGGAACACCTTTATTGGCTATTTCTTGGATCTCTTTCTGATTTCATCTCCCTTTCTAAGACAATGTTTGTTTACAACGAAATAATGGCCTTTACCTCCTTTTGCTCCAAGTAGACTTTTTATCTCTTAATGAGGCAAGTCATCCGTAATGTTCCAGGTAGATACATTTTAGATGAGCAGTACTTTGGTGTAGGCTGAACCTCTCCCATAACAAATACTCAACTATTTCTGTGCCCGCATTCTCCTTGTCAATAAGGGCTTCTGTTTCTTTCTTCCCCCTGATAAGAGCACTATTGCATGTCCACCCTGACATCAGAGGGTGTGAAAGCCTTTCATAAGTAGATGAGGTTTTTTTGCCTAGTCCTTTTCAAATACGGCATGAGTGATAATTTAATTTACTGGTTCTTAGCAGTTTATAGGAAACATGAATCTAGAATGAAGGTTAAGCGATGCCCTTTCAACATCTGATAGTTATATTAGAAATGAGCATGCAGACTGAGAAGCATGGCAGGGGGGCCACCTGTCACATTTTGCTGGGACTAAGACGGCTTGCCTCAGCCCCTTCCATTTTAATTCTGAACCATTTCAATGACCTAAGCAAGTATATGCCCACTCTCAATGGGGCCGATGTATGTCCTACCATGAGTGGTTCTTCCCCTTTTTGATAAATGTGAGTTTTGCAACTAACACTGCATCCACTTGCCATTGTCCACCTCCTAACACTTATAAGATAGATGAAAAGATGGTGAACACCAACTCCCCGTCCCTCTATAGTCAATAGATCCATGATCTTTTGATTTCTGATTTCAGCCTACATGTTGTGGCTGTAACTGAGAGGTGGCTTAAAGAGACATCTAATAAGGACAGAACCAATACGTCCTAACACAGAAGGCAATCATTTTTTTATCATGCTGATTGGTCCACTTTTATGTAGGGTAGTGGTATGGTCATCACTATTTAAGACTCTTTGGAAATATTGATCTCCTCTAGGCTAAAAATGGGTTTACTGGCAATAGTTTGCCTTATTTATACCATGCTAATTCTTTTGTTGAACATCTTTGATTTTACCATATGGGTCAAGTCATTGTGGTAGGTAAATTTAATTACTGCTTGGATGATCCAAAGATGCCAGTGGCTGAAAATTGGGTGTCGTGTGTAAAAATGACTTACTTTACAAATCTGACAGTCTGTTTCTGCTTCACCTCACTGAAGAGAGTAATTTGCTGTGCATGGCTCTGTCTTTCTGACATGGTGCTGGGCAGTCAGGATGAGAGGGTGACTCCTGTTGTGTAAATGGCCTGATACATGCCTAACTGACTCTGTCAAGGACCCTATGGTGTAAACCATCTTCTGTCCCTTCAGGTCATTCATTACCCAGAAAGAAATGCTCAATATTTCCAGCAAACCCCAGAAAATTCTGGTCAATATACCAGATGATGAACAAGATGATAAAGATGTAATGCTTCACAGGCAGCTGCCCCCTGCATCTTTCATTAGTGCATCAACCAGGTTAGCAGAAATGCATAGGACAATGGAAATACAGGAAACAACCTTTACTACGCATGCATTACATCGCATGCCATTAGATCGCGGTCTTTACAACGCAAGTCGTTACAACGACTTGCGCTGGAGGGCGCTATAGGACAAGGAATAGTTTAATTTACTATCCAACACCTTCCCTACTGTACGTAGGCTGGAGTTGAAATAGTAAATTTAACTACTCCTAAGTCCAGCGCCCTCCAACGAAAGTCGTTGTAACGACTTGCGTGGTAAAAACCGCGATCTAATAGCATGCGATGTGAATGCATGCGTTGTATAATCATACATTCTGGAAATACAGGAGCCACAGTTTGACCCCATTTACATAGTGCTTCATGCTTAGGCAGAGGCACCAAAGCATGTTTACCAGACAAATAATAGCCTATTCTATAGGTAATTTGACATCTGTAGGGATGGAACGTGGCCTACGTGGGTAGTGTCCTGGTGTCTTATATGATGACCAAGGAGGTGTTCGTATAATGTCACATGTAGCTGAGCATGACCGTGTACTACAGAAAAAGAGAAAAGATGCAAGACTTTAACCGTAGATAGCGTTGTGCCTGGTTTAAAGTGTGTTCAGTCAGTGATGAACAATACCATGCATTTTTACAGAAAGTTTTAAACTTGCTGATATCACTACAACAGTGATTTGAAAAATACGACTAAGGGCCTGATTATAAATGGGCCAATAATCCCGATGCGGCTAATAAAAGTAGTTACCAGCTGCAGAGTGAAGAGAGATTCTTAGGACCACGACGACTTGCCATTTTTTACCTGGACATTCCACCTCAAATGAGGAATAACATAAGCATCAATGTGAAAACACAAATTTCTGTATGTTATTTCCCATTTCTCAGAGGGCATCTTGCAAATACCTGCTATATCTGCAACCAGGAAGTACTGATACCCCGGTTATCTGTACTTCTGGTGGGACAATACCAGTCGGTATTCCCGAATCACCTTTAAGGGGCCATTTAGAGGTAGAGCCGGTCAAGAACTCATAAATTCATTATCCTTTCTTTGGGACTCCCACCTGATACAATTCCCCTGAAATTCATGAAGTTCATGACTAATGAACTGGATGATGAATACTCCCCAAAATTATTACTGAAGGCTGATGAGAAGGAAACAATACATGAAATGTGTACATTGTGTAATGTTTATATTTGTTTAAAGTCCATTTGTAATCGGTATCATGTAAATTTGTGATATTTAAAGGCTATACAAAATTGCTTATATAGTTTAAGAAACCCAAATAAAAATGTAATCAAAATAATCCATTAGTGGAATGAATAAGAGCTTTCTTCTTACTCCAGCTCTGTATAAATATGCCTGTCATCCATTTACACATATGTAATACAAAGGAAAGGAAACAACACGAGGCTGTGAAATGTGCATGCTAAATACTGTTGTAATAGAGAGTTCCTGATTTTTGTATTTAATGCTTTATATCAGCATTACCTCAGTGTTACCAGACGATTGATTCACTAACTGCAAGTCTGGCTGGCTGCAGTGTTTATTTTCTTGATGACAGAGCTTGAATATGCTCCAGACAATGATCAGTCATGTTGAAATAAATGGAAAGTCTTACATTCTCCTCTGTTGTGGTCATGGCGTTGTTATAGTGTTTCTAATATATAGTATCCAGTCATGATGTGTGATGGCCCATAAATATGTGTTTGGTTACTTTGCACTTCCTAACTGGGTGTATTTATCTTTTCTTTTATGTTTTGTGCCTTTCTGGATTTCTGCCAGGGTGCGTTCCCAACAGTAGAGCATAATTCTGTGTACACTGTTTATGAATTAGTCGGAACATGAAGAAGCAAAGTCGATTTTTACAAAATCGCTGTATTAAAAACGCAAATTCTGTCCAAGCATATAAGAATGGTATATTTTTTTCTATTCCTTCAGGAAATAGACAGCGATTAGTCTTCATGTTCAGTATTGTGTTGCATCCTGCTCTGCATACGATTTTCGATGCTGTAATTGTATTGGCTCTGCAGTACAAAAAGGGACAATAAGTGCAGTGGTGGCTGGTGAAATTTGAAAGTGGTGGGGCGTAAAAGTTGTGGATTGATTTTATGTAGCGAGCGAACTTGATTGATACATGGGGTGGATTTGTGGTGTTCTCCCTCAAGAATATTTTGAAAAGAGGAGTGAAAATAGCGCGTTTTAAAGCTAACTTAACACATTTTGTGTGAAATCAAGGATCATAAAGCAATCCTGAATGAACACATCCTGAACTCACGTATTTGTGGGTGTTCTCGTATTGCATTTGCTGTTATATAGATGTTATGGCCAATTGTCCTGTTTCTCCAGGATTATTAATCCCACAACACATTAACTCCTTCAAATCAACTCAATTTAATGAACTGCTCCACTTTAACAAAACCTAAGCATCCTACAAAAGTCTGCACAGCAGAGCACACTAAACTCACCAACAACACACACACTCATAAAACCAACACAGCATGGGAAGCCTACCCCTGGCAACTTGAGCCGATCAATGCTAAAAACAGAACCCATCTGCAGCACACATCAGAGACACAAAATGACCCACTGTAAGCATGCAATTACGCAGCGTGCACAATACAGAACATGATATACTGCACTCACATGCAATCAACAGTGCTAAATGCACAGGACGTGAGCATCAAACAGTAGAAGCACCCACCCGCGCTGCCTGGAGGATGCTGGTTCAGAGACTCACCGCCATGACACTGTGCTGCTTGGGACAACAATATATGAAATTACTGCTATAAAGCACACACACGTGGGAAGAACCAGAGGAGAGTTCAGCTTGCAGAAAAGGGGCAAATGGCATTGGCATGTCGACTTGCACTGGAGCGGCATATATTTCATATGTGGATCAGTTACAAAAGTAGAGATATAGAAAAATGGCTGAAAATGAAAAAGTTTAGATGACAAACTTAAAAGTTTCACAGATGGTATAAAATAATTTAATAAAAATAGAGCCTATCCATTGAAAAGGAATGGTGTGCTATCATTTCAGCACCTTGAAGATGTAATGGCCGGCAGAGCAGGGCTATAGAAGTGGATGAATAAACAAATCAAATCCCTTGTATCAGCCTAGCCATCTTTTTGTTGCATTTGATATCTGTATTTCATTCAGTTAATATGTGCAGTGTTTGACTTGGACTGCATCCTTGCATTAACCTACACATTGGACTGCTTTCTTGGAATGATGTTAAGAGTGGGGCTGAACCTTCAACTCTCCAGCCCCTCCCCTAGACACCTCTCGTCTTAGGCTCTCTAGCACCTTGTACTGATCCGAAGCTTTGATGGATTACTCGACCGATTCCAAAGAAGCAATTTGGAATTAATCAGAATCCCGTCTGAGGTGTCACCTACACTGCCCACGGTGGGGTCATTTATATATACCTACATGGCATTATTGCCAACTGTAGGGTGTCTCTGCACCCTAAAGCCTCAAAATACAGCCAGTAACAGAGTGTACTTTCCACATAGCGCATGCTGGAACGTCTCCAGGCACTTGGGTGTTTGTGCCTGTTCAAGGCGAGGGGCTGAGAGTGCTGTGTTCCGGACGTTACTGAGACTCAGGGGAAAGAGACTATGGTGTCGCTCTGTCATCTTCCTAGACCCCTGCCTCCTCCTTCCGCACTCACGCTATGTGTCCCTGAAGATCCGTTTACTGAGTGCCCACACACTGCGCACACGCACCTCCTCAGCTCTCTCTTTCTAAGCAGGGAGTCACTTGTCTTTCTTGAAGGTTTCACCACCTGTGAGAGTTGACAAGCGGCAGAGGAGAAAAATAATACAACTCAGCAGACATTGGTACCTCCTACAAGCTTATAGTCAATTCAGAATGCAAGTCCGATGAATAACCGGAGAGATGGTGTATTAATTATATGCATTATAGCACCTATATACAAGGTGCTTTGCAAAGTGAAACAACTAAACGGTACTGTACGTAATGAGACTGGTGTCTCCTTAGCTACAACAAGGGTATAATCTGTTAAAGGCAGCGGGTGGTCGAACAGCAGTTTCCTAAATTGGAGAAAGCAGAGGCGGAATTGACAAGTCTATTTACTTTGTGGTACGCAATGTACGCCGAAACACAGCTCTCCGTCTGACACACACACCGCAGGTGGTTGCTCTTATTCTAGGTGGCTATCATGCATTCACAGAGCTGCATTCACTGCACATACATACACAGGGTGCATATTTTTTTATAACAATATTTGTTTTGAGCCTAGGTTATATCAAGGCGGTTTGGAATCTCTTCATCTTACCGGTCAGCCCGCTGCCTCTGCCCTTGCCATGCCCCTTTCTTCTCTGCAGGATGAAGTACTGGTTACCGGCCCTCTCTGTAAACCACAGGGCAATGCCGCGGGCGCCGCTGAACATCCTCCGCATGACCCCAAATACAACAGCAAGCAAGGGGCTCACCGGCGCTGGCGAAGAAACGCTGCATGTGCCAAAAAATTCACCGGGATCGCAGGCACAGAGGGAGAAGGGGCCAGGCTGAAAACTTACTTCGCCCCGCTCTTTCGCGCTCTTGGTCGAACTGCCGCTCAACAGGAAATGCCAAATCAAAACACTGGGGGCGGCTACTCTGCTGTATCCTGGCATTTGATAGGGCATGGGGCGACTGTGTGAAAAACACGTCACCGCCCGAGCAGGATCCTATCTGCAGACACCTGCACTACACTAGGCATGCGCAGCATACCTAATGGATTGTGAATGGAGTGGGCACGTAAAATAAAGAGCGCTCCTCTCGTACATGCGCAGTCCATCTTCTGGACTCCTGCTCTCGCCTGCCTGTGTGCGCTGTGCGTTGACATGCGCACTTCACATGAGTGAAGCACAGGCGGAAAGTAAACAGACGAATTGTCAAAGCTGTCAATTCGCCTGCTTACATTCTTGCTGCCCGAACTGCAGTGAGCAGTTTCTTTTTGTGCTGTCGATGATGCGTAGTGGGGTGCTGCCCCGGCGCCCCTATGGACCAGCCGCCGCTGAATAAGTGGATGACCTGCATGGAACCAGCTACTCTCTACTCCTACCACAGAGTGTCACTGCTGCGAAAGACTCACCAAAACCTGCAAAGCTCCCCCAGAAATGAAGGGGCATTTCGTAACCCCTGTGGCTGTCTGCAACTAATGTTTCAGTGCATGTGTGGCTCTGAAATGGCAGCAGAGCTGAAGCTTTGCATTTGCTTTCTGCCTCTTTCTATCTTTGTCTTCTTTGGACCCCGGGTAGTGCAAAAAGAGATTAGCAGTGCTTCTTATATACCCTCTTAAAGCCCGTCTGAGCTGTATTTACTGCACCTTATATGTTAGGTCAGAGACTAGTTGACATGAATGTTGTATTTTTTTTGTAATGGTGCCGTGAGTTTCACTTTATTGTACAGGGATGGCCTGATGTGTGTCCTATAACTTGATTTGTCTAGGAACTTGATCTGCGCCTCACTTCAGTGTGTTGTTGTGCAAAGCAGACATAGCCTAGCAGTTTGAGCTGCCTCCTCCGTTATGGCGGTGTCAAAAGTGATTTGCATGAACTTGTCTCTCCGTAATAGCAATGATGAATGAAAAATGGTGGAATGGAATGCTCCTGAGTGATAGTGTTGGAAAATGCATTAAACAATTCCACCCATCACTTTTCTATTTTCTTCATTTCATTGTGACACCTTTTCAAATCTCCTTTACACATAGACTTCATGTTTCTAGTCTCATTTACATTCCAGGTTTTACACTAACCCTGGTCATCAATCTCGGGAATGCCAATTTCATCTTTTCATAGTCTAACAGGGTCATTCCAGTCTGCTCTCTAAAAGGAATATTCACAAATGTAAACTTACATTTGATTAAATCTAGATGTGTAAGTTTACTCTTACACTTATGAGTAACTTTACTACTTAGGGCTATTCACCATTTACAAGTGTAGAATTACTCAAAAGTCTAGATTTACATGTCCCCACCTTCTGAAATAGGGGGTGGAGTAACAAAAAATGTCAAATACAACCTTAAAATTAGTAGTGACTTTATAGCCATATTTGAAGTTCCACACTCTTGGTGGACACCTCTGATTTGGGGGCAGAGATCTCCGTATGGTAAAGCATAGGGGAACATTTTGTAAACTTAAAAAAATATATGTATAGGTTAAATATTAATGTTAATTAATGTATATATTAAATTTAAATGTAGAACAATATAATAAAATGTTACAGTATTTCTAGCTACATTTTAAATTAAAAATGTAATTATTTTGAATACATTAAATTTAAAAGACAATTAGTTTTCTGAAGTTTAGTCTAAAACAAATTTCAGACCTAAAGTAAAACAAATATTTTTTTATTATATACATACAATTATAAAAAGTGACATAAAATAAACAGTCATTTAATTACTTTTAATAAATATGTATTTTAATTTAAATAATACATATGTTTTATTTTATTTTCAAATTTGGCATTTAAAAAATATTTTTATTTTCAAACTTCTTTAATTTTAATATTAGATTCTATGGGATTTTATTTTCAGTCTCCACCTCCATTATTTTCTACTGCAGTACATTTGAGTGGCCATGGATGGTGTTTGGCATAATCCAGCTCTGAGCTTGAGTACATTTACAACTGTTTTGTGTCCTTTTTGACATTAGTGGCTATAGAAGTCCAATTTGTGACTAGTAAGGGGCTTACTATTTTGTGGATGGGTGCATGTCTTTCCATAAACCTCTCCCCTTTAGTAGTAAGTATAGGATAGGCCCCTAAATATCAAACATTGATTTTTCTGATTTGATATTCAGAGTTCAGTAAAAATTGTACTCAGACCCCTGACTCCTCCCATCTTGAATAGTTCCCCTAGTATAACCTGGATGTATATGTACAAGGAAAACATGTTGAAAGGAGGAAAAAATTGAGTTTTACCTAAACCAAAACCACATGTTATCCCCCATTGCAACATATGGAGTTCGGAATCACTTTTTGAAACGGCTCAGCAGTAAACCACCCTGTACTGTAAACATGGCGGTAGACCCAAACAAAATTCCTGGCCCATTCAGAATGAAGGTTTATTCTTCAATTCCATACATGTGGATACTCTACACAACACCAACAAACAAACCATTTTCACACTCTCCCTTTTCCATTCCCTGCTCTTTAATAACCCTTTCTATCTTTGAATTTCTCTAATTTATCTATGCTCCAATCGCAGTCTTTTACACCTTTTCATTTTGCTCCGTAAGCCTGACCAGGTCAGTCTTTTTCTTAATTATCTGTTCTTTTCTCTGCCAGGGCTACTATCTGCTGACCTACCTGGCCCTACTTGTTTCCACTGTTCTGCTGGGATCTTGGGTTTTCTGATTCCTTCTTTCATGCCCACTGTATTTCTGTGTCTTTCTCCTCCCATGAACTTACTTCCAAGACTGCTAATCAAGCTTTCTCCAACCTCTCCTCTTTGATTGCATTTTACTGTGACCTCTCTAGCTATCTGCACTGTGGATCCTCTCATTTCATGTCTGTACAGTGCAGTGCAGAGGCGGCTCCTCGAGGGAGTGCTGCGGGGCGATGCAGTGTGCGCAATGTAATTCGTTTTATTTATTTATTTAGGTACTTAACTCTTTTCGGCCGTATGCCGTAGTTTACTACCCCCCGCCCCGACGCCCCGCAGCACTCCCTCGAGGAGCCGCCACTAGTGCAGTGCATATGGACAATTTTGTGCTCATTATCAGACTTAGCCACTCTTTCTTTCTTTCATTCATCCTATACCTCTGCTCTCCAGATACCTGTCTCTGATCACCCATGTCTTCTGAGCTGTGAGAAAGTGCCTTTTTTTGCACGGTCATCCCCATTTTTGGGGACTGATGCTGCTGCTTTTTTGGGTCTGTGCGCTCCGACACTGCTGCTCAGGCCTGGTGCCTGTGCTCTGACCCTTAAAAAATGTTGAAATTGGCTAACTCCTAATTGCCATATTTAACTTTCCTATAAGGCTAAAGACGATGGTGCCCAAAATACACCCATGACATAGAAAGTTATCTGCCATCTATGGCCACAGCACTACTTTGCCATCTACCAGTGTGGCCAGGGCTAACATAACACGAGGCCTAGCATTGTAGCCTGGCTGTTGCTTTTTTAAAACTGCAGCCTGACCTGGCAAAATGACTCTGTTTGACAGGAGAATACCTCCCTTTTAAACAATAATAAATCACCCTTACGCAGACCTTGTTACGCACAAATCAGGATACATGCTGTTTAAAAGAAGGGCATGTAAAAAATGCAAAGTAAACATTTCCTTACAGTGACTAGCACCCAACATCTTTTTACCCAGGAGGAAGGCTGGCTGACCCACGTTGAAACACTGGGAAGCAGTATTAGATATCAATTCTGCTATCTCAGGCTTTGGACCAGATCAAAAAATGATTGACCAACTATTTTTAATATTGGTGAGAAGCCCAACCTAATGGTAAAGTCTTATGTTTAGCAAATATTACGGAAAATTGAGTTTTAGAAAGTTACCTTTTCCCTGCCTAGAGGTCCTGGAGTCTAATTTGCATTAGCCCTTCAACTCTCACCTAGCTAGTAAATAGCCCTGGTGAGGTGTGAAAACTGCTTCCAGAGCCGAGACAATGACCTATTGTTTGTGCTCTGGAGTATTTTTTTTCCCCTTACAAAAGAAAAGTTAGGCTGTGCTTAGGAACTTAAATTACTTTAAAGGGGCCTCACTTGTCACTGAGACACCTGAATAGACTTCTTCCTTTGTCCTTTCTGTCAGGCAGGCAAGAAACCCAGTGGGGGAAAGATGCCCCTAAAACTGGTATGAAGTGACGACAGAGAAGGGGGCTACTCATTACTCTGGCTACACCTCTGGGTGGTCACACAAACTCTGCACCAGGGGAGAATGACTTCTCCATCTTGGATTTAGTGAGTGAGGGGCACTATAGTATTGTTGGCAGAGGGCACACAGGAATTGGTATAAAAGTGGGTAGAGTTACTGCTGGGAACTTTTACCCTATGTCCATCGCATGGTGATGGACGTGTACCCCTGCCCTGAGTGCCCCAGCTTCAATGATGTTTGGATCCCTGGCGATTTATTGTTGTCATGGACAAACATGGCTCAAGGGCATGCACCATGACATAGGCCTGTCTCATGGATTGTGGTCTTGCTCGACTGGGGGGGACGTCCAGAGCACTACCCTTCTAGTGGTTAGTGGTAAAAGGCTATTGCTTTGCCAGGAGTTAACTAGCATGAATGCGATGGTAGCGGAATACCGGGTGGTGATCAGTAGAAGTGAATAGGCTTTTTACCTGCGTTACTGGAGTGAGGCATACAGGCTCACTCATGTAAAGTGCCACTGCTGTGGGCTTAACTCAGCCTTGGCCTCAATCAAGTTAGTAGGTAGTATTGTACAGTGCATGTGTGTTGTATGCATGTGCTAGGTCTATGTGGGCCTGTGAATGGGATAATATATATGGAAGACTCTGGATTCCATTTTGGGAGTCCCAGGGCTGATTGGAGGAAAATGAGGCAGTAGAAGAATCCCCCAGACAGAGTTGTGGATTGCTGCTTTCATGTGAACTGGGTGGGACACACAGACTGGAGGAAGGAGAGCCAGGCTCTTCAGCACACTTCAAGGGGTGCTCTTTGATTCAGAGGGAAGTCACTGGAAAGGGACCTGGGAACATCTCAGGAGATGGAACTGATAAGAGAATCATAAAGAGTAGGGCTGGGGGGCTTGGGTACCCCTTTTAACAGTCATATCACTGTGGCTGACATCCAGGTGACCATTAGTCACTCCCATGACTTGTGTTGCGTGGCTAACAGATTTGGAAGCACTCCTGGTATGACAGACTGCTTTCTGGAGGAAGGGCAGGGAAGGTGAGTGGGCACTTTAAAAGGAAGCCGACCCCCAACACAAACTTCAAAGACTCAGACTCTAAATCACATTTGGTGTCTGAAAATGGGCTATTAGAAGGGGAGCTCAAGGCCCCCAAAAATGGCCAACTGTCAAGCAGCCAGATGGCCTGTGCGAGAAGGGAAGCTTTGCAAGACTTCTGCCTGTGAGCAGGCTGGGGGCTAAGGTCTGCCAGTCTCCCAGGTAGGTGAGAGAACATCACCCCAGGACATCCAAGACCACCCACACCTTGAGCCTGGAGTGCCAGTATCTGCTTGTCAAGACCAGTGAGTTCTGTGAGGAAGAGGAGAGCCTTAGGGAGCGAGGCCCAGTGGGGGGATCCTGGTGAGTGCTGGCGAGTGGAACTGACAAGGTGTGAGGAGACAGCTGCTGTACTGATCCAGTTGTTGCCTTTCTGCAGGTTTAAGTCAGTGACCCCCGCATGCCAGAAGAGGCCCTCTGTGAAGTGAGCCGTGAACTTTGCTGCACTTATTGGGTCATGCCTGTGTGCAGTGTTAAGTCAGTGACTCACATATGTTAGAGGAGGGCCACCATGAAGTGAAACTTGGCTTTCAGGTTTCCAAAATAGTGAGCAACGCTTGGTGGTCTGTAAAAATAGTGGAACATTTTCCTTACAGAAACATATGAAAATGTTTGCAGGCCCACACTACAGCCAGGCTCTCCTTCTCCGGCTGAGAATAGGCACATTCTGTGTTAGACAGGCTTGGACTGGAACAGGCCACAATGTGCCTCTGAGCATTCGGATGACCATTATGTTGAGCAAGGATTTCCACCAGCCCTACCGGGCTCGCATCTACTCTGATCTCAGTATGTAACTTCGGGTCATAATAGGCCATCTTGGTTGCATTCTCAATCACATGTTTTATTATTTTGAAACTTTGATCACATTCAAGAGGCCACTGGAAAGGGACATTTTGTTTTGTCAAGTCTCTCAATGGGACACTCACTGTAGCTAAGTCTTGAATGTACCTTGAGCAATAACTGGCCATGCCTAAGAAGGATTGCAACATGGTGACATCATGTAGGGGGCAAGTAGCTGACTGTGCTTGCACTTTATCTGGGTCAAGAGTCATTCCCCCATCAGAGAATATATGCCCAAAGAACTTAAGTTTGGTCTTGTGAACTCACACTTTGCTGCATTCAGAGTGAGGCCTGCATCTGCAAGTAGCTGGCACACTTGTGTAAAAGCCTTGTCAAGCTCCTTTTTCCGTTGTCCCAAATACCAGTATGTCATCACTGTATTTAAAAGCATGTGTAACAGGTTAACTTATTCGACGTATAACATCCTGAAATATTTCTGCAGCTGAAGACCCTGCAAAACTCAGCCTTTTGTATCTGAACACACCTGCATGAGTCGAAAAAGCATTATTGTACCTACAGTTCTCTTCCAGCTCAAGTTGGTGGTATCCTTTGTTCAGGTCAAGACGGGAGAAGACTTTGGCTCCATTCAGCTGCATGATTGTGTCCGCTAAGTGTGGACCAGGATGTCTTTCTCTCTCAATTGCTTTGTTGGCCTGGTGTACATCAACACAGATGCACACCACACCTCCACTGTCCTTTTTTGGCACTACCACTATGGGTGAGACCCAGGGAGTTGGACCAGTGGAGCTCTCAATGTCATGCTTCAACAGCGTTTGCAATTCTTTCTCAATGGCTTCTTGCAAGTGAAAAGTGCCTCGGTGGTGCCGCTGGGCAACAGGGTGAATGTCCTCATTAACATGAAGTTGCACTTTCATTTTTATAAGCCTTGCCAGGCCATGAAACAATGACAGGAATTAACAGAGCAGCTGTGGCAAAACTGAGTAGGCATGCACTGCATGAAGCTCCTTGAAGAACGTGTATTGGCCCTTGCACTGACGTTGTTTTATGTGGCATGGTTGCTACAAGCAACCATGACTCTGCAATCGTTTGGCGGTAGCCAATGTGTATACCTTTGTGTTTGATGGGTTGAGGTGCGGCACAAGAGGCAGGCTGTTAAAGTTTCCAACTGGCATGATGTTACTTTGCGCAGCACTGCCTGTAATAATGGTTATGGGGCAACCGTTGACCTTTTTTTAATCTTGGGACAGTGTCCAAACGAATTCTGTTGTTTTGTTTGTTGTTTTGTCTTCGTCCTTGTTCTTCTCTGCAATTAGCCAAACTTACATGTGCATGTCATTCTTTGGTTGATATCATCATCGCACATCCATCTTCTTAACTGCTGCTTGATAATGAAGTTGAAAAGTCTTTGTATGATGAACTTGATGACGATCGACTTTGTCTGGTTTCTATTTGCCACGCCTGATGTTGCTTTTTGGCCTGGTGGGCGTGTCGAGAATGTTTCTGAAACTTCTGATGTCCATTTTCTATTCTCGCTGTGAATCAGTAAGGTTCTCTTTTGTCTTGCAAACTGTTATGAAGTGGTTTTCTTTCCCGCAACTTTTGAATGTCTGTCCTATGGCTGGACATTTGCCCTCATGGGAAAATGAAAACCCACATCAGAAACACTACTTTTTCTTCATTGAAGACATCTCCCGTGTACTTGTGCTTGCTTTTCATGACCAACGCTGGTTCTCTTTTCGCTGTTCGAGCTTTCATATTAGGTGCATGTCAATCCACTCTTTCATCGGCCCTTGTAGCTATTAGTACTTTCTCCAAACTGAGCGTCTCTCTCAGCGTCTTCTGAATGAGTCTGAAAGACAACCATATATGACTCTGAGGCGTATGGCTTCCTTGTCATTAAACTTACAGTGCTTGATATGCACGTCAAGTCTCTCAACAAACTCATCCATCATTTCACCATCTTGCTGTCTCACTCAATTGAAAATGTACCTTCATAGTCGACATTCAGCATCAGATAGAACTTGTTTCCCTGTGCTTCTTTGATCTGTTGGTACGATATTATATCAGTCTGCAAACTTTTCTTCAGCACTTCTTTTACTCCATCACCGGCAATGTTCTTTAAGTATTTAATAATTTTCTTATCATCTACTTCTTCCAGCGCCTCTATGAAGTCATCAAATGTCTCAATCCATGCTGTCGACCTGGTGCCAATATTCTGCTTCTTGGCAGTGTCGAATGGTAGTGCTGGTTCCCAGGAACCCAGCTGCAATGTACTTTGCGCTCCCTTCTGCAGCCATTGAAAGGTTTAACTATTCTAATGGCTTTTGTTGCACTGGATGCCACTTGCCGCTATGCACACATTGGCACCTCAACTGGGCCTGGGTCCTCACACCCAATTTTAGATCATGTGGCACTTTCTTTGCTTGTGCTGGTAAGTACGTTCACACGTTCGTACCTGGTTATCGCTGCCTCTAGCATTTGCTTTGCATGGATGATAGCTCTGTATTACGGCACAGCTTAGTATCTCTTCTTTCAGCATTATCAGCCGGTTCTGGTGGGTTTTCGATGATGCTCCTCCGCACTCTTCTTCGAGGGGCGTGTCTGGGCTGGTGCGGAGTTTTGATGCCACTTACGCCAACTTCGAACTGCTTCTCATTTCTTTGGGTACACGTGGCACACACAAGCAATTCCCTGTACTGATGCAAACTCTCAGGGAGCGCAGTCTTGTTTCTTCGGGGTTTGAATCTCCTACTCGTCGCCAGTTGTAGGGTCCTCCCCAGCCTGGGAGCATGCAAATAAATACACCGCACATGGAGCTCGGTAACAGACGGCTTTATTTCTCAGCATAAAATCACACACTGCACTCTCATTTCATCGTAACCATTAATCACCACATCTTAACACCTCCCAGCAAGTTACGTAATTCCTCTGTTGAGTCTGCCCAGAACCACAAGGGTCCTAGCACACAAAGTCTCACAACACTACGCCCTCTATATTTATTTTCTACAGGACCCTCCATTATCCCCCCTTCTGTCCATTCTCCTCCCTTCTGTCCATTCTCCTCTGTGCCCCTCTTATTTTTTCAGTAACTTTTACGCTTGCTCTCACAGCTGCCCCATTGTATTTATTTGCACTTCTGGCCCTTTTTCTCCACACCTAACTACCCCCCATTTGCCCCCTCACGGTTTAGCATGAAAAACAAAATTGTGCATTTTCTTGCTGAATTATGGCACTTTTCGTCAGAATACATCACTTAAAAATATTTATCATTTTTTTCAGATTAGCGTTTCTGATAGGTACTTTCCTGAGCTTTATTTTTTCTGTGCACTCACCATTGTATATGTCACATCTCTCAAATTATTGAGTGCCCAATCTCTAGGACCTGAGGTTTATTATTAGTTGTCTGCTATCTTCTAGTGCCTTGTGAAAGTAGTCTGCTTACAACATCATGTACCTTATGGCTTGTGCAGTCAACATCAGGATTATCAAAAGTCTACCAAAGTTAATACTCCACCTTTCCTTGCTGAAAATTAAATGAATTCAGCAAGCTCATTGTCATATTTCTAAGTCTAGCTTTGCCTATTTCACTGATGCTCCTCAGGACTAATGTTTTTTTTCTAGGATTTTTCATAATTTGGAGACATATTCAACTGCACGTATCTACCCCCATCCTCCACTATTGGCAGAAGATCAACTGGTTTTCCACCAACGTATTACTTCCACCCAATGTATTGTACCCAAGCCTCAAAGTGCAAAGAGACCACTGATAACTCATAAATTTGCCTATAGAACTATTCAATAATGATGTTAATTTGCTATAGGTTTCAACACGAAAATGCATTTTAAAAATGTCACATAGAAAAATGATGTAGAATGCACTAGCTGACATTCCTGTTGCCAGACTTCAGTTAGGCCTTTCTTTTCTATAAAATAGATGATGAACTCAGCAAATGTGTATTCATTCAATAGTTTAACCTTAAAGTGACTTGCTTAGATACTGTCATAACTGTAGAATGTGTCGCATTTAAAAAATGTATTATTTTCTTCAGCTACATATTCTCGATAAACTAGACCTGAACTACCTTCTTCGTCATATGATCATATAATATTAAATAGACAATTTGTTTTACCAATAAACGTACGCTTATAAGAGATTGACTGCCATTACCTAACAGGAGGTCTGCAGGTAAATGTTTCTGTTTTTAGCATAGTTCATAGCTCCTCAGTGAAACATTTAGCAAGTAATACACTGAACACTGCAATGTTCTTCCGAGGGATCCAAGGCTAGCTTGTCCCAGTTGTACAAATGTTAGCATGAGTTGATACTTGCCTGATATGGGATCGAGAACTTCACATGTTTGCCATGGGAAAGAAAGAACACAACCACTTATAGATGGAGGATGTCTTTTCATTGGATGAGACAGTCTGGAGAAGCAATAGTGTAATAACATACTTTAAGTCTTTTAAAATAGTGTGTGTTCCTAGTTAGTTAAGGCAGAGTGAAAAATTGCCACCTTCCCCGAGCACCCATTTGTGCTATTCTCCCTTGCTTTTTCCTTTGCCCACTTGCTGTGAGCTACTACTGACGGTGATTGCTGTTGCCTGACACTTTGCAGGTGACAATTTTCCTTTCCATTTGCCCTGACGGGTACTGCTACTGCTGTGTCTATTTCCCTATTTTACTTGGATGAGATTTATTTGATCAGTTGCTACTGTGACTGTATACTAATGCTTCTGGAGAGATATGACTCGGCTGAGTTTCAAGAACTACTCTTTATGGGGAGTTCAACTTACTTTAGACTTCGTTTTTGATGCTCCTTTGAACTTGCTTTTTCCAAGAACTCTTTATGGTTTCTGATAGGTTAGGTTCATCTTAGATGGAATAGGGACTGATTCCTTTATGGAACTTGCTGTTATTTTGCAATATTGATGAGTCTAACTATATTTTTATGATTTCTGTAACCAGAACATTTGATTTACAAATTGACTAAAAAGACGAATAATTTCTTAATTAGAAATAGAGATTTTAAAACTTTCTTAAAACTCTCATCAGTTACTGAACTTAACTGTAATTAATGCCAATGATTAATTTGATTTTAGCTGATTTCCATTCATACATGGTGGCAAAGATCTGTCACCTTGAAGAAGAGAAGAAATTATAGCATGGAGTTGGAGTCCATTCTTGTAACTGATCACCACCATAAGCTAGTGAAAAGCACTTCACAAAAATTCCAAACAAAATAAATTGCTTCACTTGTGTGACCACACGTGCTTATGTGTAGCATATCAATGTCTTATGTGTGCCACTTTGAGTAACATTTTGTCCTAAGCAGTTATGTCAATGTAATTAGATACATTTTGGAAATTACTCCTTTATGGGCAGGTATTATCAAGAAACTGCCTTGAACATCCCATAATGCAATATGCTGCCTGCTGATAATCAAAGGCTATCCGAAGATATCAGTGACACAAGGCAAGTGAAGTCACTTAGTTATGTCATGTGATCTGTCACTCGCCTGGTAAACCCACACAGAAGGAATTGCAGATTGCTCTGTTTAGAATGTTGTAATAAAGTCTAGGGTCTCTAAATATCAATTTATTGTTAGCTAAACCATTGTAATTTGGTACGTTAGAAATGAAAAGACTACAATTCCCAGAATGTATTATGTTATTAAATGAAAGGTGAGCTCTGCTGTTCAGTTGTCAAAGAAATAATCTGGCATTTTTTTATCAACCACTGGAATCAAGCTATCCTGGCTGAAGAGGGGTGAAACCCCGAAACTGGTCCTAGGATGCTTGTTTCCGGTCCAGGGAGGACCTGGCTTGGCAGTTCGGGCTGGACTGTTCCCATGAGGCACAGGGTCAAGACTGATTTGCATATGGCAGGTCTAAACTGGGGTGGCATGGTGAGCAAAAGAATGATGGATTTAACCCAGATCTCTTGACTGGGGGTGAATGTTTTGATTTGTTCTGCATTCCGTCCATCAATTGTGTGTCTTTTATTTTTTTATCAAAAGCATTAATTTCCTCGATGTCAAATGAATGAAAGATGCAGTAGGGTCCTGCCAGGATTCTAACCTATAACCTTCTAGTTATTGACAGATCTTCGGCAGCACAGCCTTAAACTGCAAATCTATTGAACAGAATAGCATCCCTTAAAATCTTGCTTAAGTGACTATTTTGCAAATAAATTGATTTGAATCAGACACATAGGGTCAGATTGCGATGACCTACATCGTGTCAGAATGGAAACCGCCTGACTAGTAGTCGGAGGTTCCATCTGAGAAAATAGGATACGACCGCCCATGAGGTGGTCGGAAACATAATGTTTTCCATTGTGGCTTGTGCTGCGGTCAGAAAAGGGCTGCAGCACAAGCCGCATTGGTAAAATGGATGTTTTCAAACATCCATCCACCGTGTGCCCACAGGTGCCCCCAGGCCTCATAGCGGAGGACGCGGGCCCTGCTAGGGCCCCCCAAAGTCCGTTTCCAACAGCCTTTCAATGGCAGTCAGACCACCATTGAAGGCTGTCTGAAAGGGACATCATAATCCTGACGGCAGTGCCTGAGAAGGCACCTCCCTCATTGTAGGGAATTACATTCAGACCGATGGTCAGACGGGCTCCTTGAGCCAGTCGGAAAGTGTTGGTCGGTCCCTCCACCCGCTGCCACTGACCACCCATATCATAATGCAGTGGTTGGACAGAGGGACCAGATGTCGGTTGGGCCGCAACCGACAGCCTGTCGGTTGCAATCCCACCAACATCGTAATGAGGCCCATAGAGGTATACGTGTATGATGCAAGTTATGTAGCAATCCTACTCTCCCATAGGACTTTGTTTAGCCTTATTTCAAAGCAGGTTGTAAATGACTCCATATCTTTTTAAAAGACCACCTTATGTTCTGCGATGCTTATCTTTGCTTATCAGTTTGCGTCACCAGCTCTTTTTTCACTAAGAATGCTCTGTATCCCTAATCTCACCCCTTTTTATAATAACTATGCAATGTCTGTCCTCTGCAGCCTCATTTAATGTAGCCATAACCCAGTCAAGACTCTTTCACCTTTCACAGCTGAAGGGAAGTATAGCCCAAGGCCTGGTCAGCTTTATTAGCTCAGCTGTGTCCTTTTTAAGTGCCGCACATTTGCGTGACAATTCCCAACCTTTGCAGGAATACAATAAAATCAGTAAAATGTTGAGAAGCATAGCACTTGGCAGGACTGTGCAGCCTGTTTAGTTCCATGAACGTGAATTCTTTTAATTCTATTTCTAATATGCCATGACCACACCCCACAGCTCTTCCTGTCCTTTGCTAACAAAGTGTATCCTGTTATCAGAATACGCCACCATGTTTCAGAATCAATTATGATTTTGAAAGCTCCATGATATTCAACCTCTCCTGTGCTATTAGAGCAGTGGTCTTCAAATTGTGGGGTGCGGCTCCCTGGCGGTCCGTGGCTGTGTTCCCAAAGGGGCGCAAATGCCTCTGTAATTACTTGTATATGAAGGTATCCTGAAAGCGCCATTGGCTCGTTTCCAGGCTGCCTTCATTTACATGAAGCATTGATGAGCAAAAGTGTGGAAACTTATAGTGCCATGAGGCAGGGTTAGTGAAAGTGTGGACAAGGTCAAAGATTTGGCTAAAAACAAAATAGTTTGCATTTTGTTGTATTGTTCACGTTCAGTTAACTGCATATAAAATAACCCGCACACACATTAAATGAAATATGAATGCAAGTTAAACTAGTGGATGGGAAATCTAATCCTTTGTTATGAAATCTCAGTTGGCTAATGTGATCACTGCAGATGTCTGTAGGTGTGGCCAGAGAGTCACACAAACAGATTCTGACTGGTGCAGTGAGGAATAGTGACTTGTTTATTTAAAGTTCTACAAGGTCCAAGCCTGTGACAGAAAACCGAGTTAATATGTCATTATGTTAAAATTGTATCACACAGTATAAGATATGTAGTGTTTAAGATAAAACAATTGCTTTAAAAATGTATATTTTAGAAATCAGTACTCTGACTATATCTATTGCAAGTACTTTTTAGGTGTTTATGAAAAGGACACATTCCAGTACTCTGCTGATACCACCCTTATATTACCTCTCAAAGAAAACATATTTGTCACCGTGAAGCCTCAAGTGACTTTATTAATTAAAACCTATACTGACTCCAAAGAAGCCTGTATATTTGGTGATTAACCAAGTGCACATGTTTACATTTCTATCAAGTACCAGGCACCCTGGTGAGAAAGCATGTTCCTTCTTTAGCTCTCTATCTCTTTCACTTCCTAACAGCAAAGGAGCCCTTCCTGCCTGTCCTATCCCTAAAAACCACTCCCTCTCGCCCCTGCCGCCCCATCATTCCCTTTCAAGCAGAGGCACCTCAAGGTCAGCATTAATTGTTCAGGGCAGGTTGTGTTTGCAAAAAGGTGAATCAAGATGGTGGCAGGAAGGAGACCTTCAGGGTTGCATTCAGATGCAGAGGCAAGATCCCGGGCCTTTTGGACCTCAGAGTAATGACCCACGAGAAAGAAGAAAGGATGGAGATCAATGATAGTGCCAAAGAGATGGCCCAGAAGAGGGGTGGTGGTGTTGGACCTGGCCTTCTCTGCAGGGTCACTCTCAAACCTTTTGCCTTTCTCCCCTCATTTTGGATGATCTCGTTTTTGCTGGCCTTCAGACTCTGAGCACTTTACCACTGCTAACCAGTGCTAATGTGTACTTTAAAGTGTTACATGTCCTGGTAGTGAAAAACTCTTAAATTCGTTTTTCACTACTCCACTGTGAGGAGTACCTATCCCAAAGACTAACATTGGAGTTACCTTATTACATTTTATAACTGTAATTTCCAAATGAGAACTAGTAACCAGTTCATGTTAGATGTCTTTGGAATGGTAATGACTAACTTATGGTGCAGTCAGATTTAAATCATAATTTTGAAAATGCCACTTTTAGAAAGTTGGTATTTTCCTGCCTTAGCCTTTTAGTGCCTGTAGCCTGTCTCTGCGTCACATGACTGGGTGTAGCTGGCAGTTGGCTTTGTGTATTCCTCCTAGACAGCCACACACAAGTGACAGCTTAGGTGTGCCTGAATGGGCCTTCACTGGCAGGATGGGAGGGAGGAGCTGGGCACAGCCTCACTTACACTTGAATAGGTGGTGTCCTGCCTCCGCTCAAAGCGATGCATATCCCCTTTAGTTAGTCTGGATCCAGTAAAAGGGAAGGCATGGCACATGTGCACTTCAAAGGAAAGCCTCTAGAAGCTTTAAAGGCAGAACTGGTTATAAATATTGGACCTCAGACACCAACTCTTTCGTAAACTTCTGGACCTGTGGATACTCTGCCTGGAATAAGGACTGCTGAGCTGCTGAAAGGACTGCCACTCTGCTGGACTGCTGCTCTCAATTAACTGCTCCCATGCTGTGCTGACTGCTGCCCTCCTGTCTGGGTGAGAAGTACTGGACAACATTTCTTGAACCCAGAAGCCAGAGTTATTCCAAGGGCTAGTTGGCTGGTCTCCTGATCTGAAGCCTCAGGGACACAACAGGCTTCCAGCTGTCTTGCATCCGCACCTGGACTATGCCATCTGTGAGTCTGCCCTGCCAAGTGGTGCCACCCCAGCCCTGGGCCCTTGGAAGTAGGCTTAAGGTGCTCTGCCATCCTCTATAGATCCAGCGGAATCAACGCATCTCATCTGCTGCGTGGCTCAAACCCAAGCAGAACCGACGCATCATAGCTGCTGCATGGATTAAACTCGTTGCAAAGACCCACATCACACTGCAACTCTTCGGAACCGACACATGGCCCAGACTGCGGCGACCCATCCCAGGTGCAGTCCCTTGCATCTCTCATCGACAGCAACCTCGCCGAAGAAGGCGGACTCTGCATCGCAGCCTCACATCTCTTCGGAACCGATGCATCGCTCCAACTGTGCGCCTCATCCTCGATGTTGGACTTTGCAACTCATGCCCTGTTGACAGAATCCTTGATAACGATGCAGGCCGTTGCAGCTCAGCCTCACCATATCTCCGAACCAATGCATCACTCCAGCTGCGCGATGCATCTTCGACGCAGGATCTTTGCAAAACTCCACAAACCAGGATTTAGATTCTTGGTTCAGCGGACCTAACTGGGTCCCTGTAGCTGCCTGTGCTCCATCGAGGTAAGCCTGAACTGGTGACTTTGTCTTGGTCTGGCATGACAAGATTTCCACAGTTGGCACTATGTGCCTTTTGGCGCTATGTTCACTAAAATCTTTAAAAATTCATAACTCCAGTTCTACTGATTGGAGTTTTGTTGTTATGGTCTTGGTTTATTTATTAAAATGTACTCTATTTTTCTGTCTTGGTGTGGGATCCTTTATGTGTTGTGTTGTTCACTTTATTTCTGTTTGCAGTGTTGCATTGCCTCTAGGTTAAGCCTGCCTGCTCTGTGCCAAGCTACCAGAGAGTTGAGCACAGGTTAATTCAGGGCTGGCTTGTGCCTCATTCTGACAAGGATTGTGGTTGCTGCATGACCGGGGCTCAAATCCAGTCAACCAACAACCTGTTTTTTTATATGCGGTATGTGGGGGCTCATTTTTGTTGTTTACAATTGGACACAAACTGCTTCCTTGAAGAGATGCCACCAGGGCAGGCACTACCAATTGCACAGGAGGTGATGTGACAGTGAGGCCAGAAGTGTGTGTCCACTGGGCACCAGTTATGGCTGTCTTCCTATGAAAAGGGACAAGTGGCCCATTATTCTTGCTGGCATTAGCGTCCATGTCACTCTTGCTATACAGGCGGCAGGGTCTAGATGTGTTTTTTGTAGTTTTTTCTTTTTTTACACAAAGCTGCAGAAAGCATTGCCTGATTTGGGCATCAGGTTTAGGAGAGATGGGCTTGTGGTGGAATGAGCAGAGTAGACAGCGTGCTTCACAGAGCGGTAGGTATCATTGGTGCTACAGCTGGAGAATTAAGTCTGTTTTACCATTCTTCTTTTCTTGCATTAGGGTACCGGTGCATAATTGCTGTACCAGTGTTGCTTTGCACCTAGGAGCAATGGTCTAACGGAGCGGAAAACTGAAACAGAGGAGATAACTTGGCTTGGGTATCATACAGATGGGAGGGAGAGTGTTGGCATGAGATGGGAGCCCATATTGTTAACAAGGCAGCGGAGACAGCCTCCTTCACATGGCAATAGCTATCATTAGTAAAGCAGGTGCAATGGCACTGGGGCCCAGAGCTCTGAGGGGCCCTCTGCATCACAATTATGAATATCTTACTTTTTAAAGGAGTACATGCAGGAGCTCATTTTTTTCTTCGAAAGGGACAGACAGTCTTTCTCAAGATTGAAGTGATGGTCAGGCACAGTGGGGAAGGAGTGGTAGAAAAAGAGGAGACAGTCTGTTTCTCAAGGCCACAGGTACTAGTGCAGGAGGTGCCGCTACATTAAAGCCAAGGAGTGCAAGGGGCACCCAGCAAACCAATTATGGAAAGTAGTGTTTTCAGTCAATTCTGCTTTTGTTTGATGCATTTATAAGTCTTACATATTGCGTGGATTCTGAGTAAGGCTCCCTATTTTCCGTTTTTACTGATTTTTACAGATAAATACAGACAGAAAACATTCATTTTCTTGTCTGTATTTATTTTTAAATGTGGATAAAAACAGAAATTGCGTTGCTTTTTTGAGTAATTCTCAATAATGTCTGTCATGACTGCCAGGCCAATAGATGTATGGATTGATAGATAAGGGGGTTGAAAAAGAAAGGAATTTTAGTAAAGAGGCTTTAACAGCAGTAGATAAGCACAAGGTTGATATTGAAAAGTGCAGATTTTCATATAAGTGCACTGATTTATCTTGTGCGGGTGTTCACAGCATTGAAGTCTGGCAGGGATTCAAGCATGAGTGCATATTTATTGGTTAAATAAATGAGGAAATATACAAATTTTAGCTTGATTTTTCCACAAAACCCAAAATAAATATGGATAAATACAGATAAAATTTGCAAAAAATAAATATGGATAAATACAGACGGAAATGGCAAAAAAATAAATACCATAAAACCGGGAGCCCTAATTATGAGCTACAGAAAAGCACTCCTGAAATAATCTCATAATCCCCGCCCAATGCTATCAACTCATCCCCATCAGCTCCACCAGTTCTTACTATAAAGTTTTGGAGAGGCGCCCGATTACAAAACATTTTGTTTTCGCGGTAGGGTGGCTCAGTGCAAAAAACGTTGAAGACCTCTGCATTAGATCCTTTATCTGACAGTTCATTATAAGAAAGACTGCTCATTTTACTTGCCAAGTACTTCCTTTCATCACCTTGTGAATGAAAATACATTGTTGTAGAGTCATTTCAAACACATGTTACTACGAATCCACAAAAAATGAGTAGAAGCAGTATTTAGAGTTTGGCAGAGCAAAAATTACCCCAAGAGTGGAGGATGTCCCATCCTCTGTATTTAGAATGCCATTGACTTCAGAGCACTCTTAATATGGAAGACGGGACATATGCCATTTTTTGGTGGAGGTCACGTATCCGCTTAACTTAATGCTTAGGAAGACTTAGGAATGTTATTCCATCATAAACAATGTGGATATTCTGTCCACTTTATTACAAGTGGATTATATCCTATACCAATTGTAATAAGGTGGACTGGATAGCTGTCACATTTGCAGCGGATTACCATCAAAATAAGGCCATTGATCCACACCCAGAAGTGTACAACTCGCATGGATGTAGGTTCATTCATATTTCGGATTTACAGGGACGTGGAATCCTGTGCCAGAAACACGTTTCCATAGTGTGCCTGGAATTCTTTTGTAAATTAAATTTTTATATGCAGAGAAGGGAATAGTTGGTCATGCAATAATCTGATGAGCAACTGCAAATGCAATTTATAACGATTACCACAATGGCAAGAAATGTACTTTCGCTTTTACCAGAAGTAAATCTCCAACCATTTCCAGGGCATGGGTTGGGAACAAGTTTGCAAATAAGAGATCTGCCTGTGGGTGCGTGCAAACTGTCAGGGCATGTAGTGTGATCAGTGTGCTGGTTTTAACTGAAGTATGTTCTTAGAAAGCTCATGGTGGGAGGACATTGGGGCAGAAAATGACTGGGACTAGAAATTGATGACTCAGAATACCAGCAGAGGTCAAGTGTATGGTTATTTATGTACGGTGTTTTACGATTTATTGGTGCATGGTGCAAGAATTTTAAAAGTTAATTGAAATCATACTACATTTTTTAGATGCAGTCCTTGTGACCTGGATGAAATCTTTGATTCCATGAGTGATTACATCAACATGTGAGTAATCCTAGCTGTTTACTTTTTTCTTGGTTCAGAAGTGAATTTTGTTGCTAAACTGCCTAAAATATAGCGGGGCTTATTTACAAGCCCCTATCGCCATCACAACGTCACTTTCAGTGACGTTGTGATGGCAATAGGGCCCGCCTTATTTACAAGGCAGCATTAAGCCACTTAACGTGGCTTAATGCTGACTTGTAAATAAGGCATTCTTTCACGCTATGCTTAGCATGAAAGGGGAGGGCAATGGGTGCTGCTGTGGGTGTTCTACCACAACACCCATTGATTCTGATGCTGCCTCCTATTTACAAGGGGGTGTAAATAGGAGGCAGCGCCAGAATTAAGACCAGGGAAAACGTGGTCTTACCCTGGTGCAACGAGGAGAAATGTTTCATTTGTTGGCGCTAGGCTGTAAAGTGTAGCATCAGCACAGGGGGAAACGCAGGGCTGCACCATAGTCTTGTAAATATGGTGCAGCCCTGCGTTTCTGAAGTGGCGGAGTGAGGCATTAAGCCAGGAAGGCTAACGCTTCACTCCGCCACTTCCCTTGTACATATGCCCCAGTGTTTCTGGGCACATTGTGTTTGACTTAGTACAACGTTAGGAGGCTCCACATATTTCGTATGGCAAGGTCATGTCATTCTTAAAAGATACTTAAGTGGTAACAAGAAACCTGGGAGGAAAGAATTCCTGTTGCAGAGAAACATCTGAATATTTCTGTAGATGGTTGTAGGAGTGGTCACCTTATAAAGGAATGTTGAATTTGGTTGAATACGAGCAGGTTTGTGCTCTGTGCATCTCCAGAAGGACTTAGTAGACTTCAGAGCATTGTATTTCAACTGTAGCCTTGTACAGTAGTGCACCAGTATGAGGGCCAGAGTCAAAAAGAGGTTTTCTGCAGAACATGTAAAATATGATCCGAAGGATGGATCCCCAAGCCCTAGCTAGTACCTTAAACATTCTCACACAGTTGGACAAAATAAGGACAGAAGTGGAAAGGGGAGCCAAGCAAGGTTATTCATAAAATTTTGCTTCTCTGGATCCCAGATGTAAGGTTCCCTGCTGGGACATACTGGTTCCAAGATACGAGAAAGTAGACAATGCATTTAATTGAGAAAAGGCTAGCTGTCTAGTTTTGTGAGCCTGGGATTTCAATATCTTGACTTTCCATGAGAGTGTTTGATATTGCTCCAGTCACCTTAAATGGGGACTTGGGGGGTCACAAGAATCTGGCCCAGGCACAACTACATATGCAACTAAGAACATGACGATTTCTGCAACCCATGAAACTCTAAAGGCAAAAGCAATTACTAGTCACAGGTCCTTGCAGCAGAACAGTGACCCATACTTTGAATAACTCAAATCATATTCTCCCTAGTAAAAGTTGCCTGCGTACCTTTATATAAGTCCCAAATAATTGTTTGCTGAGACTTACCTCAGCCAGTTGAGGACGGAGGGAGCTGAGGCAGAAAGAATTGCAGTGTGACTGTGCTTGGATTTTCTAGATAATAAATACATTTACCTACATTGCATACCTGCTAAATTATAGTATTTGAGGGTGAGTGGCAAGGAAAATGGCCATCCTTGAGGATTGCTTTGACCTACAGAGCAATGGCAGACGAGCTTATTCTGCCTTAGAACAAAATTGGTTGGGGCTCCGCCATCTTTTTCTTGTAAAGCGCCCTGATGCCCACTTGGCACTGCCCTCGCCACATGAATTAAAGGAACATGGGGAGAGAATGTGGCCTAATGGCTAGGGCGTTCGACCTCGGAGCTGGGGAACCGGGTTCGAGTCTTGGCAGGGATGCTCAACATTCTGTGATTCTGTGCACATTACGTAAGCTCGCCGTGCCTAACAAAATTGAATGTGTCCGTCTGTAACGTAACTGGTGCTCATGTAAAGCGCTCTGATACCTTTGGGTCTAGTTCTCACTATATAAAACTCCACAAAAAAAACCATGTATGAAGACGATAAGGGCTGTCGAAGGGCGTGCACCATATGTTGGATCCTGTGTGCAAAAAGGTCCAAATGTCAAGAAGAAGCTCCAGATAGACGAGCAAGCCAGAGAAGATAGAAGTGCCCTTCACAGTTATGAACTAAGGGGCACATGCATCAAGCATTTTTGCCTTCGCAAATGAGCCAATTCGGCCCGTTTGCAAATGCAAAAAATGCTTTTCAGATGCAGCAAACCCTATTTTGCAATCCGGTAACCTGTTACTGAGTTACAAAATGGATTTGCGATTAACTATTAGGAAGGGCTGTCTTTAGGGCGTCCCTTCCTAATACCGAATCGCATCGTTATGTATGAAGTTTTGTCACCGAAATGCGGTCGCAAAACATTCGCATTTTACCACCTACTTTAAGTAGGTGGTAACCCTTTCGCAAATAGGAAGGGGTCCCCAAGGGACCCCTTCCCCTTTGTGAATGTTTGTTACAGCGTTTTTTAAGAGCAGGCAGTGGTCCCACGGACCACTGCCTACTCTTAAAAAATGAAAAGAAAACTTTTAATTTTTCTTTTTGTAAAGCATCTCATTTTCCTTTAAGGAAAACAGGCTGCTTTACAAAAAAAAGATTGCTTTATTTAAAAGCAATTACGGACATGGTGGTCTGCTGACCTCAGCAGGCCATCATCCCCGTTATTTTTGCGAATCCTAGGGGGTCGCATATTGTGATCTACCTCATTAATATGAATGAGGTAGAGCGATTTGCGAATCCCTAGGAATCGCTATCAGAAACTCTTTGGGCCAGATGTATCAATATTGGATTTTGCGATTCCATAATAGCGAATTTAACCAATTCGCTATTATGGAATCGCAAAATACAATGTTTGTAGGTTTCGCAATAATAATTGCGATTCCTACATGTTCCTTATTTGCGACTCGCAAATTGCGAGTCGCAAATAAGGAATGGCTTCCCATTCATTCCTATGGGCCTAGAGCCCCATAGGAATGAATGGGAGTACATGCGCAATTTGCGAGTACCAATAGGTACTCGCAAATTGCGCATGCATTTCAAGGTGCAAGGGTGCCAAATGGACACCCTGTTGCACCCTGGAATATGCATGTGTGCACATGTGGCGCACATACATGCGCTAAGGGCATGTATGTACGCCACATGGCACCTTGAAAAATGCAAAAAAGTGCATTTTCCATGGGATTCGCAACTTGTAGTTGGTGGTAATTTGCGATTCCTTAAAGGCAGGTCGCAAATGTTTTTGGCTTCCTGCATTTCATTTAAGGAATCGCAAATTGCGATTCCTTAAATGTATTTGCAAAATAGGGAATCATAATTTTTGTGATTCCCTATTTTGCGAATGCCTTTTGGGGTGATACGTCCCAAAAGGCTTATTCCAGTTCGCAAATCGGCCCGTTTGCGAACGGGAAAAAGGCTTGATACATCGGCCCCTTTGAGTTTCATACATTGTAAATTGCAATTACCTAATTTACGATTCTCAAGAATTCGCAATTAGGTATTCACAATTTACAATTTTGATACATGAAGCCCTAAATGAAGTTAAATTCACCTCCTACCCTGTGGCCCGTCATCACAACAATCTCTATCAGCTTATAAAGGGGTTGCCATCGAGCTGAAAAGTTTGTAGCAGGAATTTTCGGACAAATTGGATCGCGAGAGAGACAGACTGAAAGTGAAATTCCAAGAGTCAAAATTGCAATAGTACTGAGTCTACAAGTGGACATTTATTTTATTTGTATTTATTAGTAAGGCTTATTCTACCACCTTAATTGTCTAAATGAGTCAGAATAGTATTAGTAACACTTTTCTTGGTCATACAACATAAACTAGACCAGGAAATACAGCACCGTGGAGAAGACCATTTAATTACACCTTCGGTTTTCTTTTAAAGAGAACTGTTTCTCAAAAACCTGATCAGTGTAGGTTTTTCTTTATTGGTACAGAGTTCATGATTTTCGAACCTAATACTGAGGATCTCCAATCCCCTTTCCTTCTGAGGTGGGAGTGCAGCTTAATTAAGTTCCTGCTTAAATATAACCCGTTTTTCTGCAAGCAAACATTGTAGAAGATTAAGTCCAGCTCGACACTGAAATTTGCACGTTGTTTGCAGGCTGTTTGAAGTTATATTGTATGCAGCATTACAAGGTCTCCTAATCGACCTTCTGAGGGTTTCCTACCAGCACACACTAAATGGCGTTTGTACTTCCCCTACAGCAGGCCTCCACCCATTGAGATAATTCCATAAAACACGAAAATAATGAGTAAGTGAATTAACTTAGAAAAGTCACATTGCACATGTTCGGGAACAAAAAGAGAAGTGGACTTGTTATTAGATATGCATGAAAGAAATTATCTTTCAAATGCTATCTCAGCCTGTCAGTCAGGAGAAAGAGCACCTAATAAAGAGTCACAAATTTTGTAGGAAATGTACATGTAAAAAATATATATTAATTCACTTTGTTTCTCTAGACTCCTGTTGCTGATAAGCAGTACTTAATTTGTAAAAGAATTAGTGGCAGTGCCCTAAGTTTGTCTCAGAAGCCCAGCGCTGCTAAATGCCAGGGTTGGGGAACACCAAGGCTGTTACGGGTCTTTTTATTTCCTGCTTTCTCCCTTTGTCATTGTTTTTTCGTCTTTCTCGTTTTCCTTCCTTCTCCCTGTGCCCCCTTTCTCTGTTTTCTTCTGTGTCAAAGTCTGATGATGAAAAGTCACGTTTCTCAAAAAGGAGTACCAGTGGGACCCCTGCTGCAAACACCAGCACCAATTAAGTATTGCTAACATGTCACTAATCAAGCAGTGCACCATAACAAGTGATACAGCAACATTTTAGTGATATGTGCACATAGAACGTGTGAATTTTAGCAGGACTAAGAAGATCTACTTATAAAGTAAACACACCAAAGGCATTCCATAGAAGCAAAATTGTTTTATTAATTCTATTACTGATATCGAAGTTTACCAAAAAGTAGAAACCAGAGTGAAACAACAATTAAATAGCAATCAAGCTGAACAGATAATCCAAGTTTGATGTTAAAAGCAATACAAACTCTGCCCAGTGCACCATCTCACCAACTCCAATTCCATCTCACCATTGCTGATGGAAAGGAAGATGTAACGAAAGCAACTCAGTCTTCTGGCACTCTTCAGTGCTTTTTATTTTTGCATCTACAGGTTTATGTTTGAATCCTGACAGGACTGACTCAGACTTTTATGTTTGTTAGGTCGACAAAAGCAATGTTCAACTGAGTGGTCTACATTACCATGTTATTTAAAGTGTGAACCTGTCTTTGACATTTGGAAATCATAGACTTGTCATGATTGACCTAAATTGTTTAATTTTGGCTGACCTCTGGTATTTTGCTTTGTTCCTAATGTGCATGCTTGCAGGCTTTTAGTTAAAGGAAAACAAGATTTTTCTCTGTGATTACTTGAAGTCACCGTCTAGTTCCCAGTTTTGTATTCTTGTGGCAGCAGCCTTCATTGATACTTCAATTATTTTCCTATTAGATTCAATTTAAAAGTGTCCAGACATAGAGAAACTCAGAATCAGAATTTATCGTTTTACATTGGCTGCGACAATGTTTTCGTCCTGATGATGACCCTTTTCAAAATTATTTTATTAGGGTCGAAACATTGACAATTACACTAGAGCATTGATTTCAGTCATGAGGACATACAGACTGTACTCTCATTCAGGGTTGTGATGTTGAGATTTACATTAGCATCAGCCCCTAGTATTGTACATATGCTTTGTATTTAGCACCTGCACACTTTATTTCACTCATTCACTTTCACTGTGCCGTTTTTGTTGGAGCACCTTTTCTGTGATGCAATGTGCTTGCATACTAATGAAATGTTTTTGCAGTAAATAAATTCAACGGCATTCTTTGTCAAAAGCAAGGAATCAACAGCCTAATTTGATTTTCCAAGGAAGTCTAGGCTTACACTTCGTCCGAGGGGACCATAGTTTTTGGGTAATACTGATTTGCTCCAGTTCCCAGCATTACAGGGCTGCCTCGTATTATTTAGCATTGATTTTTGCACAGGCAGCTATTATGCCGTTTTTGAGTTAACTGCCAGTGTGGAATAGTGCGCAAGTGCTAAATAACACAGGTAAAAGAAATGGAAGCACCATTTTGTCCCGTTTTCCCATTATTTACATCCGAAGTCCTGACCAGGTGCAAAAACATACCTGATACCAGATACTTGATTTGTTTCTTCACCTCTTATTACTTCCTTGTTCTAAATTTTACCATATGTGGTAATTATGCAGGATGAGAGACGTGAGTGGCATCTGGTTTGCACTGTGCAACATATTTCAAATCAAATTATAACTTCATTCCAATGTAGGCTGTGGACCTGTTGTAGACAAGTGCAACCGTTTTACTTAGATCTTTATATTAAATTGGATATTCTTGTTTGTGCAGTTGGAGATAGTGTCTGTTGCATTTTCACATCCATAAAAGCACATCAGAACTTTATCTAAAGGAGAATGTAAATTACGTTCACAAAAAGTTTAGTTATGTGGGTGAGCACAGTAGTCAATATGAATAAAGTCTAGTTCAGAAGGATGCTAGTGATTTTTCCTGGGAAGATGGTAAAGACCGGTGTGCATGCTCTACACAGCTTGGACTACCTCTTCAATTGTTAGAACAGTGCAATGATTTGTTAATATGTAGAGAGCAGATTTGATGCACTATTTTCTATCTTTAACTAGAGCCAAGAAGGCTGCATTATATTTGCTTAAACCGGTGTGCGGTCTGCAGTTCTGATCTGGTTAGTCCTGGATGTTCATTTGTTTTATGTCGATCTATTGACTATAGAAACATCATGCTACCAAAATATCATGGTCAAAATAGTGAGAAAGCAAGTGCATATAGGGAAGGATAAGTTTATTATTCATAGCTCCACGTCAACATACCTTGAAGGTATATAAATATTTCCAAGGTGTATAGCAGTGGAGTTAAGTAAATAAACCTATACTTACCTTTATGTACTTACCTTCTTGATACTTTTGCCCTTGATATTCTGGAGGGTGCAATTCCTGGCCATTAAAACAATGTTTAGGATGAACTAGTATATTCGATCTAATGAAACAAGTGGAAGTCCTAATAGCTTGACCTTTATTATGGAGGACAAAATAGTGCCTTAATACTAATGCTTTATTACGAGTGGGGTTGGTGGGTGCTGGAAGATATTGCTTATTTCCATACTAACACTAGAGTCCTTCAGTAATTGAGAAACATAAATGAAACCAGGTACCTCAGTATTATATAATGACATGGTGACATGAAACAAAGTATCAAACACTAAATAAAGGGCCATATTATGGTCAAAGAACAATGGTTTAAATGTAGGGCTTCAAAGTAATATATTAGATATGTCAAGTGGCTCAGTAGTTCATACAGGTGCACCTTCAACAGGAGGAAAACAAAGGTGATACACTATAAAGAGTACACTTGAGGCTTGAAACTGTATACAAGAGTGGGGTGGAATGTGAGCTGTTGAGATGTTTTATGTCTAGAGGTTGCACATTTCACAGTGTATGGGGCTACTTTTACTGAGTTGTCATAATTTCATTGGAAAATGGTTTGTACAACAGTATGGATTGGTGCATAGCAGCGGCGGCTCCTCCGCTACGGCGAAGGAGCGTCGGCCCACAGGAAAAATAAAATGATAATACCACAGTGTTATTATCATTTTATTTTTCCCGTACTTACCCAGTTTTGTTTTAGGTGCGGGGTGGGGCTGGGCTGTCAGCCAGCAGGGGAAGGAGTGGTGGACACTTTTTAAGTGTGCATGATGGTTTCTTCGACTGTCTTGGGCCGACCAAACAGTCATGCGCTAACGCACTTAGTATGTTCTCCACCCGGCTGTATTGCAAGGCCGGGTGGAAAACATGCACAGCCTCCCACTCCCTGTCTGAGCACGAACCACAGCGCTCAGACCAATCACGATGCTCCTGTCATGCTGGTGACAGCAGCATCGTGATTTGCTAGGGGAGTCTGGGAGCCTGTGTGCTTCCTGCTTCTGTGGGACCGTGCATAGTCGACAGAAGAACAGAAGGACGGAGGCGGCGTCCGGCAGGTAAGTGCAATTTTCTTTTTTTTTAACCCCCTGTCTCACCACTACTGCCCCGTAGCAGCCGCCATTGGTCCATAGGACTGTGATGGGATGGTTGTGGGTTGTTGGTCAATATGTGATTGGTAAATGGAGTGTTGGATGTGTATTGCCTCATGATATATGTGTCTGGTCTTAGCGGTAGTCATAGATTGAGTCTTTCCATCCACAGGGAATTCTTTACTTTATTTCTGCATCCCAAATTAATCTCACCACAAAAGAAAGAACTATTGCCCTCATTTTAGGAGGCAGTTCAACCTTAGTATCTGTACCTTTAAAGTTGATTTTTCCGACCATAACTTGTTTAGTCAGAGTTGAGTAGATAGTGGTTAATTCACCAATACTGAATTTTGGCTTTTTAACTGTAAAATGTATGTATTCCTGGCAATGGTTGGTGACAGTGATGGTGTGATCCCAAATGGAATCTTCTTCACTTTCATTACCCTAAGCCAGTGGTGCTGGAACAAATTTCAAAGTGGGGTTTCTGCTATCAAAATAAAGCAGTAATTTGTCAGCAGACATAGCCTGACCTGTTACCTCTGTCTTTAAAGCCACAGAAAATGTGACAAGATAAAAACAAAATTTAAAGGCATCTTTATTGGTCATTCACTTTCGGAACTCAAGCATGGTTATTTTTGGGCTGCTGCAGCACCCTCCGCACTCCTGCTTCCAATGCCTGTCCCCTAAGCTGACAGAGATGGCTGCCCCATTGGTACTGCTCTATAAAAACAATTACAAAGAATTCTATATGTCTCTCATTACACCTCTCACTACATACCAATCTCATGTAGTGAGACCTCAGAGAGTGAATTTCCACATATAAATGGGTTCAATTTCTGAACACAGTTTCTCACACAACCAAATAAGGTATCTTTGACTGAATTAGCTTCTTCCTGCCTAAAGCTACTTTTTTTCATTTAATAATGATCTATTCTTAAAAACAAAAGGAGTAGCGATGGGGTGTAGCTTTGCTCCGGAGATAGCTAAACTTTACATGTTATTCTTTGAAACAAAGTGGATTTATGGCAGTGCCAACCCTTTCAAACCATTCATTCAAAAATAGAATCACTACATCAACAATGACTCTATATTCTGGACTGGGCCCCAGCCTACTTTGACTAGATTTTAGGAATGGCTAAACCACTGAACAGAGGACTTGAGATTTACCATCATGTATGATACAGAGAAAGTCAGTTTTCTGGACCTTTTGATTGAAGCAAGAGAAGATAAATTAGCTATAAGCTTATACACTAAACTAACAGATCGCAATACATTATTACATTTTTACAGTGGGCCTCCAAGAATGTTGAAAGAAATTCTCCCTTTTGTTGAGTTTCTCTGCATCAGGAAGAATTGTATTCGTAAGAAAGATTACTTAAAGAATATGAATATTCTGTTTGACAAACTCACCGACAGAGTCTATCCTAAGAAGCTAGTTGAGGCTGTTCTGAAAAGGGCATGGTTCAACCCGTGTGAAACACTCCTTGTGCCCCCCCAAAAAAATGAATAGCAACCCTCTAACTTGCGTGTTTACCTATAATCCTAAAGCCAATAAAGTGAAGCATATCATAAAACAAAAATTGGAATATTCTATCTGGGAAGGGAAGAACTTGTGTCAACATCTGGTAAGAGCCACAAGGGCTACAGAAAAAACTAAAGATCTTTCACAAATGTTAGACTTTCCTTCAATTGCAGGTCATTTCAAGTGTAAGAACTGCTGATCCTGTAAATTCACAAGTGACACTAAAGAAATGTAACACTTAATGTTATTGTTCACAAACAAATCAATTTTCCAATTGTAACACAAAGAACGTTATTTATTATGTGAAATGCTCGTGTGGCAATGTGTATATAGGTCAAGCCACGCAATCCGTCAAGACATGCATTCTTCAACATAGGTTCCGCTTCGGGTGCCATATAAAAGGCACACCATTGGTTAAACATTATATGTAGGAAGCTGGCTCTCTATATACTATACCAAAAAGAGGTATGGTGTGCAGAGAGTCCAGTCACAGTGGATCCCCAGAGGCTTTATAGAGGTTAAAGTAGATAATACTAATGCTCTCTTTTGTGGTAGTGTGCTCGAGCAGTTAGGCTTATCAGAAGGCAGTGTTAAGCATTTGTTATACACACAGTGGTAATAAATGAGACATACACTCAATGAATAAACCTGAGACCAATTTATAAAAATAGTACTTGGTTATATTTATTTTGCAGTATGACAGAACTTTGTTATAGGTAAACACGTTTTTCAATAGAAATATTTTTCAGTTTCAAAAATGGACACAGTGCGATTTTCAGACTTTGCAATGTTAACCTATGGGAGGAAGAAAACATGCAGCATTCATAGGGATAACTTCAACTTACAAGACCAGTCTTTGTAAGTTAAGGTCATTATTGAGCAAGGTTCAGTTCAGCACCAACAGTGCACCACCAGCGGCACCAGTGCGGCCGGGTGCAGGATGCATGTTCGAGGTCAGGCTCCCAATGCAAATCAATGGGAATTGGGGCAATTGGACAGAGGCTGCTTACAGGTAAGTAGCAGCGGCTTGGGAGGGGTGCAGTCTCCTTGGGTTGAAGCAAGCACTGGATGGGGCCCAAAGCAGCACCAACACTACACCACGAGTGGCACAGGTGCGGCCGGGTGCAGGGTGCCAGCACAGCGTTGTGCACAATGTAAAGCAATAGAGACAGCCGAAATCAGAAACAGGCTGCTGCAGGGTCAGGCCAAGCGGCCGGTCGAAGGAAACCAACAGCTGCAGAGGTAAGTAGCGATGCTCAAGGATGTAGAGACACCTTTGGTCTTCTTCATCAGGGCCCAGGGCGGACAGGTGCAGGGGTGTCTTTTGGTTTTGGAAATGGCATACCGGAGCAGGTCACGTTGGGGGGGTCTCCATGCAGAGGCTGCAGGTGACATCAAGGGGTCCGGGAGAGGTCAGCTCACAGTGGACTTGGGCTTTGGAGTGCTGGGGAACCTTGCTGGAACTGGTGTGCCACTTTGACTCGGGTCGGAGGCGTCAGGTGCAAGTGTGGAACAGGGGGCAGGCTTCACGGTTCTTAAGATCACAGAATCTTTTACTTGAAGTTGGTTTCTTTGTAAACAGGTCTGCTGTTCTCTGCAGATATTTGTCTTTGTCGAAGGCAGGCAGTCCTCCCAAGACAGGCCGGTAGGGCTGGGGCAAAGTCAGTAGTTCTCTGCAGTCTTCTCTGCTAGTGCGACTCTGTGGTGTCCGGCTCTTCTTAGGTCATCAGTAACTGATGTTCAGGGTCTGGGGATGCCACCTAAATACTAGATTTAGGGGCGGTTACAAGGGAGTGACAGGTAGTGTCCAATGGGCCCCTTACCGGGGGTGTCTACACCCTCGATTATGCCCACCTCCGGTGGGAGGGGGACACAGATCTAGCCCTGATTGGATAAGTCCCACCATCTTCAAGATGGTGGGCACTGAAAACTGTACTTCACCTCGCCTTTAGCACATGAAGGGGTGGAGTTGGCAGAGGAGGAAATGCCTCCTATTCTTTCTAAGTTTTCCCGTCTGCCCTCCCGCCAAAAGTGGGGTGAGGATAGGAGGGGTGACTCCTCCCTCTAACATGAGAGCTGGGGTTGCATTACAAAGGTGGCAAGGCCTTTGAAGCTCCCCACCACAGATGGCACTTCCTGACCAGGGGGAGGTGTGAACACCTCCACCCAGGAAACGCATTGTTCTCCACCTCAGAGCGTGCAGGCACTCTCCCTATGAGGTCAGAACACTATCTGGTTGTAGCAGGCTGGCTTAGGCCAGTCGGTGACCACACTAAGGATTGGTAGGTTTTGGGGACCCCTCTAAGGGGTCCTCTATGTGCAATCTTTAATAAATCTGACACTGGAATCAGTGCAGGTTTATTATGCTGAGATGTTTGGTACCAAACATCGCAAAACCAAAGGGGATGATGGACGGAGTGTTGAACATTGCAAGCACTCACCCCCAGTCAACTGATCTGGGTTTAATCCATCATCATTCTTTAGCTCACTCCGCCACCCCAGTTCAGCCATGGCCATATGCAAATCAGTCTGACCCTGTGCCTCATGGGAACAGTTCAGCCCGAACTGCCAAGCCATGTCTTCCCTGGACCGTAAACAAGCATCCTGGGACCAGTTTCTGGCTTACAGCCGTCCTCAGCCAGGCTATCTTGAATCCAGTGGCAAAGTGAGCAAGGGACCCACGTCTGGGCATACCCTGCCAACTTAGGGCGAACATAGCAAAACCAAAGGGGATGATGGACGGAGTGTTGAACATTGCAAGCACTCACCCCCAGTCAACTGATCTGGGTTTAATCCATCATCATTCTTTAGCTCACTCTGGTACCCTGATTGGATAAGTCCCACCATCTTCAAGATGGTGGGCACTGAAAACTGTACTTCACCTCGCCTTTAGCACATGAAGGGGTGGAGTTGGCAGAGGAGGAAATGCCTCCTATTCTTTCTAAGTTTTCCCGTCTGTCCTCCCGCCAAAAATGGGGTGAGGATAGGAGGGGTGACTCCTCCCTCTAACATGAGAGCTGGGGTTGCATTACAAAGGTGGCAAGGCCTTTGAAGCTCCCCACCACAGATGGCACTTCCTGACCAGGGGGAGGTGTGAACACCTCCACCCAGGAAAAGCATTGTTCTCCACCTCAGAGCATGCAGGCACTCTCCCTATGAGGTCAGAACACTATCTGGTTGTAGCAGGCTGGCTTAGGCCAGTCGGTGACCACACTAAGGATTGGTAGGTTTTGGGGACCCCTCTAAGGGGTCCTCTATGTGCAATCTTTAATAAATCTGACACTGGAATCAGTGGAGGTTTATTATGCTGAGATGTTTGGTACCAAACATCCCACACTTCAGTGAAGCCATCATGGAGCTGGGGAACTCGTAATGACGAGTGTCTAGCCCATGTACTTACTATGGCTTCCCTGGTCACACAATATTCAGGAATCGACAAGGATATTGCAAGGGCATATCTGTTCATGCAGATATGCCCGCACAGGGGATATAGTGCGCCCTGCCTTAGGGCTAAGGCCTGCTAGAGTGGTGTCTTACCTATATCCCATGCAGTGTCTGTGGACATGGCACACAGGGATGTGTGCCATGTCGATTCTACAGTTTTGTCTGCACCAAGATACACAGGCAAATGAAAAAGTGTAGTGTTTTTGTGTTTGTTTATGACATTTGTGAGTCTCCTTTTTCAATTATCTTTCCAAAGATCTAGAAGCATGTTATGCAATGTGGACAGATGTACAAATAGCCTTTGTGTAATAAATTATTCTAAGAAATCTATGTTTGATTGGGTCAAATTCCCAGTGGAGATTGATTATTCAGTTGTGGCATAAGTACCTTAGGTTAAATGTATCCCTACATTATTCCACCCCCCCCTTTCTACAATGTACCACCATTTCTTGGCACAGTGGATCGATCACTTTGCTCTTTACCACTGAGCACCTGGAGCAAAAACATCCTTGTTTTTGGCATTAGCCATAGCAATAGACATTTAAAATAGAAAATATAATTAATATAACAATACAACCATCAATGGTATGTTCCCTCACTGGGTACTCTGTGAATAATAAAACCATTAGCGATGAAACAATTTACCTTATGTAATCCTAAAATACTTAGCAATAGTTGTCCTTGAAGCACATACAGAAAGACTTCTTTTAGTCCTAATCTTCATCTTCACAAAGAGCTTCAGGAATAAAAGTGGGTGCCACAATATTGGCATCTCCACTAATTCCTTCTCAGGGTAAGCCAAGGAGACCATGTATAATCAGCTACCAAAAAATAGAATATAGAGTCATCTGTTCTGTAATAGGATAATATTTGTAAAGCGCACTTATACCCGAAGGTGTCAAGGCGCTGGGCGGACGGAGGAGGGGAGAGATGTACCAACAGCCCACTAACATGAAAATAGCCATGTTTTCAAAAGTTTTCTGAAAACCGGAAGAGAGTCTGCATTGGAAATGAAGGTGGGCAAGGTATTCCAAAGCTTGGTGGCCGCTACGGAAAAGGAGCAGCCGCCCCATCTGGACCAGCGAAATCTGGGAGAGACCAGTTTTTTCTGTGTGGAGGATCTCAAGGTCCTCCCAACAGTGTAACATTGGAACATGGTTTTCAAATATGGTGAACCTTTACTGTGCATAGCCTTATATACCATACTCAGGACCTTGAAGGAAATGCGCTTCCTGATGGGGAGCCAGTGCAAGGCTCGAATCCCCTCCCTGGCTGACCGATGCTTCAGAATGTTAAGGATCAGCCTTGCCGCTGCATTATGTACCACCTGGAGCTTGTTCAGGGATACCACATTGATGTTAAGGTACAGAGTGTTGCAGTAGTCCAGCCGGGAGGTGACTAGTGCGATTATGGTAGACCAATGCAGTTCTGATGGAATATACGGCAGCACCTTTCTAAGAGTTCTTAAAATATAGAAACAAGTGCCGACTGTACGGCTGACCTGGGCATCAAAGGTCAGACCCTCGTCAAAAGTGACAGCCAGATTTTGCGCTGTCCTAACCGGGACAGGAAGGGGACTGCAGTCTGCAGGCCACCAAGCATTTGACCAGATCGAATTCTAAGAGCCAAATACTAGCACCTCGGTCTTGTCTGCATTGATCTTTAATGAGTTGCCCTTCATCCAGCAAATAATGCTGGGCATACACTGATTAAACTTCTCTGCAACCGATTGCAAATCATTTGAGATGGAAACAATGATTTGTGTGTCGTCTGCATAGGAGAGAACCTGGAATCCGAACGATCTCACCAGCTCAGCCAGAGGGGTCACATAGAGGTTAAAAAGAGTGGGGCTCAATGACGATCCCTGGGGAACCCCCCCTTTGAAGGCCAAAGGCCTTTGCTCTAAAGCCTCCGCAGCTAACGATGTGTGTTCTGCCTGTCATAAAAAAGTGGAGAAGCTGCAGGGCCTTTCCTGTGACTCCCACTTCCCGCAGTTGTTGAACCCTGCGCACTGGGGAGACAGTGTTGAATGCTGCCGATAGGTCGAGCATATTCAGCACCGTCGATCCACCCTGATTAACCTGCGTGCGAATACAGTCAGTGGCCGCAATAAGGGCAGACACAGTACTGTGACTGGCGCAGAACCCGTTCTGAGAGCGATCAAGGATCTCCTCGGTTTCAGTGAAATTTGATCAGTTCAATATTGATGAATTTCTCCAGGATTTTAGCAAGAGCGGGGAGAAGGGAAATTGGTCGAACGTTTTTCAACTCTGAGGGGTCTTCATTAGGTTTTTTGAGAAGCAGTGAAACAATAGCTTCCTTCCAGGTAACCGGGTAGCTACCAGATAAGAGTATGTCATTGAACACCTTGCACAGAATGTTGGCTACTAGGTCAGGAGCCAGTTTAAGTATAGAGGGCATACAGGGGTCCAAAGGAGCACCAGATTTTAGGCCCAGTAAAAGTTCCTTAGTTTGCTGAACTGTGATTTGCGGGAAGGAGGTAAAGACATTCTTCCCAGAGTCCTGGGTAAGTTCCCCAGCAACCGGTTAATCACCTTCAGCAGGGGTGAACTTGTGAAAGATCTTAAGGACTTTGTCCTAAAAGTAGATTGCTACTCTGTCACAGAAGTCTTGGGAGGGGTTTAGCAGCTGTGTCCCTGGTGGCTCAGAAATCTCCTTTATGACTTTGAATAGCATGCTGGAGGAGTTGTCTTTTCAGTTAAGAAACAGGATTTGGCCTAGAAGATGGGTTGTTTATATATCCGCAGAAAAGATTTCTGCTTGACTTCTTCCCTAGGGCAAGGGTCAGCATGCCATTTACGTTCTTGTCTGCGGCATTCAAGCCAAAGGGATATGAGCTCTCCCGAGAACCATGGGGCCAAAGGTTTTGCTCTTTTAATGACACAGTTTTTAAAGGGGGCAACAATGTCTAGGGCCTCATTGATCCAGTCACGAAAACACTCTGCCATGGGAGGGTGAATGATATGCCTCCCTTCAGAAACCAAAGCCAAGGCGGCCTCCCAGTTTGCGGCTGTGATCTTGTTTAGTCCTTTGCAGCGTATATGCCTTGGGGAGGGGCCCTCATTCACCTTGATGGGGTGAGGAGAACATACTTCAAGCTCAATCAGCCAGTGATCTGCCCAACTGAGAGGTTGAACTGCCTCAATCACTAAGTTATTGTGGTTAGAGAAAATGCCATCCAAGGTGTGACCGGCTGTATGGGTTGGAGAACGAACCAATCGCTCAAACCCCAGAGATGTCATAAGATCTAAAAGGTGAACTGAGTCATTATCCTGTTTATTTTCAAGGTGAAAATTGAAATCTCCAAGGATGGTTTAATAAGCAGCGGTAACAAATGGCTCTAGGGTTTTACACCATGCCTCCGTAAACTTGGCTCTTGACCCGGGCGAACGATATACCAGAAGGCCTGAGAAGTTACAGTTCTTGGATAACTTAATCCCGAACGAAGCTGCAACCAGTAGGGAGCCAGACCAGTAAAGCTTCGATGTAGGTATTATGGCAAAAGATTTAAATAACGAAATAATCCATTTGCTGTGAGCAGCAAGTGTTCTTGTGCAAAAAAAGCATAAAGTGCATCATCGTGTCTCTACCCCCTAAAAATCGCAGTTACAAAAGTTGTTGCGGAGGGACACCCTGCACCATTTTGCAAAGTAAACTCTGTTTTGGAGGACATGAAGACTGATCTTTATATGTAAGGTGTGGCATGTCTCTGGTTGCATCCAGTCAAGGTCTTGCTCAAACTCAGTTGATTCTTTGATGAACATATAAGTTGATGTCAATGAGGAGGACCTAAAAGTGGAGGTTATATTTGTATATTTTTGCGACATTTATTCCTATTGGACATTGTTGATTAGATTGGACCCAATGGTACTAGGATCATCCAATTAATGTCCAAACCCCTTATTGATAAGGGTGTGTCTAACATGTGCTGCCCATAACTGTCCATACCGAGGAGCCTGAGCAACCTTGGCCGATGCCCGGTGGAGCTGTCCTATGCAGCTATAGAGGAGTTTGGCTCTGGTTCACCCCCTTGGCCGTCACCTACCCAGCCGGATATCGGACACTGTTTTCCTCATCTCCCCGTTTGTGTTTCCTTCCCTCCCCGCCTCCTCCCTCTGTGATTCTTTGGCCACCTCCCCTTTCCAGCCCTGCGTGAAACCGTGGAGTCAGCTACCTTTATTGTTTTTTTGTTTAATTTTGTATTTCCCGCCATTTTGGGATAATGCTATTGGCTTCTGTGGTCCTCCATCATGGCGGTCTCGACCTATCCTCTTTGCTACTGGTCTGCTCCTTGTTCGCCTGATTGACCTTTTCCTCTTGTCCACCCCCCCCATGGTCTCCCACACCCCCCCTTCGTATACTTTCACCGATACTCAGGTCGGTTTTGTCTGTTTTTCACTTTGACTGCTTTGAATGCTTTGTTCCCCCTGAAGTACTTTTCTCCCTTGCCGGTCTGCCTGACTCTATCTGCATTCCTTACTCCTGTTTACCATTTCCCCTCTACCTTTCTTTCCCCATAAGACGTGTATCTTGGCTATGCTTCACCCCAATAACTCATATTATTGTGTAATCTCATGTTTTTCTCCTATGTCTATACTTGGTTCCTGTAATTGATGTAATTATGTAACCTGTAACTCGCTGATCCATGTCAGCTCTGATACCTCCGGGTCTATCCAGCGCTATATAAAACTTTGCAAAAAAAAATTGGTTATCAGTAGCCCCCTCCCTACTCCCAGATGCCAGAACGTACAGCATTGATTTTAAGTATGATGCCCCATGCGTATTCATATTCAATCACACCTGCAGGGCACTGTATGATGGTGTATGAGATAGGTTTCACACCCAACTCCAAGTAAAGGTGTAGTAGGTAAACATTCTTAATTATTTGCAATTCCCTAATAATAGCAAAGCCAATAGGTCTGGAATCAGTTGTCAGCCTTTTGACTTGCTTATTTGTCATGATTTTGGCAAAACTTTATTGTTGGGGAAGGTGCGAGGCCCTTGTCAATCAAAAAAAAAAAATTGAAAATATTTTTGGGGGTTCTCAAAAATCACACATTGCCATGGTAGTCCCTGGCACTGAAGGGAACAGCTTTATGTGTGGATGAGCTACTTATGAAAGAGCAGAATGCCAACCCTTTGCCCCATGCTGTATGCCACATTGGATGGCACAATAACTGACCAATGGATGACGAGGGATGCCTGAAAGCTCCTATACACATGTATTTTTACTAAATGCATAAATATGGCCTTAGCTGATGCAGTGGCCGCTGTCATTAACTAAAAGTGGTGGGGTGAGATGGGTGCTGTGCCGACCCGAGGAAAATAACATTGGCAAACATTAACTAAATTGCCAACATGCATTACATTAACATTTTAAAGTTAAAATGTTTATTAACTTTAAAACGTGAATGTAATGCATATCGGCGATTCAATTCACATTAAATAAAGTAAAGTTAAACATTCACTTACCTTGGTGCGCGTCTCGCTCTGGTCCTGGTATTCTTCTCCTTGTCCAGGGCTGGCCCCAGCCAACTCCCCTAACCAGTTCAGATGCTGCTCTCATGCTGTTAACCAGCATGAGAGAAGTGCCAGGATTGGATGGAGCAGGTCGGCTCAGCCCTCCCAAAGGCACTGGAGGCCTGTGCTTGCTCTCCATCCAGCTGTCTGAAACAGCTTTAGTTGGAGAGGTTTAAAGTGTGCATGTCAGGCTGGCCGTCGCAAGACAGCCAGCCAAATAGACATGCGCACTTAAAACTTGTGCACCACACCTTATCACCTGCTGCCAGTCAGCAGCAATGGCCCTGGCCTCACAACCAGCTTGGGCTGGCAGAGGAAAAAAATAACGGCAATAAAGTCATTTTATTACCATTTTATTTTTCCATTTTTCGGCACCCTCAGCAGGCAGGGCGACACTCTTCTGCCCAACAGGAGAAGCCACCGCTGGACTGATGCCAGATCGAATAATGTAATAATGCAGACCAAGAGAAGTTTTGTGATCCAACCCTAGTCCTCTTCATCTACATACAATAGATTTGGCTTCTTAGTCACTTTGGTGGCACCAGACAAATTGTGATTTAACTTCCAGACTAGCCCCAGCAAAGGAGCTGCCCCACTTACACAAGACTGAAAATTATTGCTGTGAGGTGGGGAGAGGTCAAAGAGGAAACGGGTCCCACCATAGATGGCCCAGCAAAGAGCAATTGAGTAAAAAAAAAGATTACGTTCAAAAGACCCATCCAGATAAGGGATTGTCCCCATTGATTGTGGTTCTGAAGGAGTGGGGCAAAAAAAGCAAGACTTTTGGTTTAGGTGAATGTAATTAATGTGTAAGTCATTGATCGCTTGAATGTGTAAAGCATGGTCTGTGTATCTGTTGTGTCTTGTCATATATTTAGAATATGAAATAAATAGTGTAAATATAAAAGATCTTTATTTAGATGTACCCTCAATGCACTCTCTTAGTGCTGTAAGTATTAGAACAAATGTTTGTGGCAAACCATTACTTGCTGCTCATGCTGGGGAACAAAGAAGCTTAAAGAAGTTTAAATTTCATATCAGAAAAGAGCGATTTCATTTTTTTTAAATTTAATGATCTTCAGAGGAATAACGACTGGCACCACAGAGTTGTCGATTTTGTTTTGGGGGGGGATTTCATTGATTAATTTCTCATACATATAAGCAAAAACTGTCAGTATAATTTTCTTGAAGGGTGTGAGAACTTTCATGAGTTAATGTTGAAAATCAAAAATACTAACGAAAGAGGGAGAAAGGAGGGAGATGGGAGGGTGGGGGGGTGTTCCACATGTGTGTTCTGTGTGTTCAGATTTAAAGATCACACCTAGGTACATTTGAATATCTCTAAGATAGTTACTGAAAGAATGAACAGTACATAGGCAGCTGATATCACATCCGGTACAGCCGGGAGGGAATGTGAATTTAATGTGTTGGTTCTAAGGACGATTATAGAGGGGCTGTGGACAAGGGTCCATACGGCACAGGCAAACGTGTGGGAGAGATGGCTGGAGAGGTCTGTTGTGTCGAGCGTAAGTAGTGGCAGTAAACATGCCAAATATCTTTGGGTCGTGAGGTTGGAGGCTGAAGTGTAGCATATATGTCGGTTTGCATATCACAGTAAGTCATGCTTCGGAGCCATGCTTCCTTCTTGGGCTGTTGTCTGGTGCCCCAATACAGTGCGATTTCTCTTTTTGCTAACAATAGCGCTATGGCGAGGAATCTGCGGTAGCAGAGTTTTATACCACTAACCATTCCCAGCAAGGCCAATTTTGGAGAGCGGGAGAGCGGCGTGGAGATTATGTCAGAAAGTGGTTTGAACACTTCCGTCCAATATGCAGCTAAAGGGGAGCATCTCCATGTCGTGTGCAAAATCAGCATCAAAGGCTTGGCATTTTGGACAGCCTGATGACTTGGTGGGGTCATATTTGGTCAGTTGTCGTGGGATGATATAGATCCTGTGTAGAAACTTGAAGTGAAGTAATTTATGTCTATGGTTGGGGGATACCCTCTTTATTTGTTCGTGACTATAAGCCCACTCCTTGTCAGTCAATGGTGCACCCAGATCCTCCTCCTAGCGGCGCAGCACTCCCCTGTCCTGCACCTGTTTGAGTGCTCTACATGCCTGATACAGCTCGGTGACCATATGAGCCCCATCTTTGTGTGTTATAGCAGCGTGAGAGGTGTGAACTCTTCAGGAAGGGAAGGGAAAGAAGGGGTGACCGAGCGGAGAGCACTGAGCATTCTGGTCACTATGAATTTATCCATGTAGGACATCTCAGTTTGTGTGGCCAAGCCCATCATGGTTATCGCCTGTCCATCAGGAAATAGGGAACCAATGGTACATAGTTGTAACTTGTTGAGGGTGCGCTGGACTTCCGTCTCAGAGGTAAGTGGTAAAAACGGGTTTTGTTGCAGTGAGAGGTCGGGTGAGTATAAAGAGCCATTACCCAGTAACCAGCTGAGTGTGCGCCAAGCCTAGCAAGTAGTAGACAGGGGTTGTGTGTCATTTGGATCGAGCGGTATGCCCAGAGGGAACAGTGCACCCAAGGGGATAGGGGCGGCGAATTCTCGTTCGGGTTTGGTCTATGGTATATGAGCGTCTGGATGGAACCAGTGTCGGGCAAATTGAGCTTGTGTGACCAGGTAGTAAAGGTGCAGATCAGGGACCGCAAATCCACCTCGTTCATAAGGGAGTGTTAAGGTGCCCCAAGCTACCCGCGGCCTCTGTCCTCCCCAGACCAGCCACGCAAGTAGGCCCCGCAGCTGCGTGAAGAAGGTCTTAGTAAGTGGAATTGGTATATTGACAAATGAATATAAAAAACGGGGAAGGACATTCATTTTAATGAGGGCAATGCATCCGGCCATGGATATCTGGTCTATGGCTGGCCCATAATTAAGGCGGATAACTTGTTACTTATTTCTGTGTAGGATAATACCTAAATATTTGGTAGTATCCATTGCCCATCGGAGAGGAAGCTCATCTCCCACCTGGTTGGCCGAGTCGGTGATCGGGAAAAGTTCTGACTTGTCCCAGTTAATTCGCAACCTGGACATCTCGCCGAAGCAGCAGATCTCATCAATAACAGGTTGCAGATTTGTGCTGGGGTGCCTAATAAAAAGCAGGATGTCGTCTGCGTACATGGACATCAGCAAGGGTCCTGAGTGAAATTGAAGGCCACGGAACATGTGTTTTTCTTGTAAATGTCTGACTAAGGGATCCATGGCTATTATGAAAAGTAGGGGGGATAGGGGACAGCCCTGGCGGGTGCCATGGGAGATCAGAAAAGGGGGGGACAGAGAGCCACTCCAGAGAGTCAAAGGCCTTTTCTGCGTTGAGAAGGGCCACAGCTGCCAGGACCATCGGTTCTATCCTGTTTATCACTGAGAACACAATCCGGAGATTTAGGGTGGTGGATCTATGTGGGATGAAGCCGGATTGCACTGGTGAGAGAATTTGGTCTAGCAACAGTGAGAGTCTGGTGGACAGCATCTTGGCTAATATTTTATTGTCAAAATTTATTAAGGAAATGGGGCGATAGGAGGTGCAATTAGTGGGTTCCTTACCCGGTTTTAACAGGAGAGATATAGCTGCCTCCCTCATGGAGGGGGGGGAAGTGCCCTCTTCGAGTGCTTCAGCATACACCTCGAGCAGTTGTGGTGCTAATGTTTGCTTAAATGCCTTGTAAAATGTCCCTGATAGACCGTCAAGGCCGGGGGCCCTCGACCCATCTAGGGTGTCTATTGCCTGTGTAACCTCCTCGACGGTGAAGGGTTCACTGAGGAATTGTGCCTGTCCAGTGCTAAGCCATACCATTGCGACATCCTCCAGATAAGCCAGGTGTTGTGTAAAACCTTTGGGAAGCTTGGTTGCTTACAAAGACCGGTAGTATGTGATTAGTTCTGACATTATATTAGCATTGTCAGTGGCTACAGAGTTGTCTGCCCGTTGCAGCGCCACTATATGGCCAGCTCCCCGAGGGGGTCGCACCAGTCGCGCAAGTGTCCTGCCAGGGTGCTCCATATCGATGCGTCGCTTGGTATTTGCCCAACAAAGCGGCCTCTCTGTCCGCGTGTTCGTTGAACTCAAGTATGAGAGTGTTATGCAGGTTGGGGGCGTTTGGTGTGATTTGCGAGTTGTCCAGATGTGTCGGGTCTGCCTCAACGTGGGCAAGGCTGCCACGTATCGAGCGCAAGACCCCTGCCTGTTTGGATATGCAGATACCTCGGATATAAGCCTTAAAGGCGTCCCAAAGTGTTGCATATTTAGACACTGAGCCTGTGTTTAGAGTGAAGTATTCACTAACTGCCTCATGTAGTTCAGATTTAAATAGCACATCCAACAGGGCTGTGGCCGGAAAAGACCATCTTCGTTCCCACCCAGTGGAGTGTGGAATTTTTAGATGAAGGAGAACTGAAGCATGGCCTGACAGCGTGCAGGGCAGCATTTCTATACCCCTGTTCCACTGACAGCCTAGTGCATCAGTGAGCCAGTAATCTATTCGCGTCCAGGTAGAGTGTGGCGCCGAGTGGAATGTGTTTCCCGGTTCATCCGGATGGTGCGTATGCCAGATGTCGTGTAAGGTCAGGGTTTGTACTAAATCCCACATTGCCCAATGAGAGTGCTGTTTTGTGTGGGGTTGGAGGAGTCACAGATGGTATCCAGCCATAAATTCAGATCCCCCCTCAAACCATAGTGTGTCGTAGTCATGGTGAGCAAGCATAGTGTGGAGTTCGGAGAAGAAGGCGGGGGCGTCTATGTTGGGCGCGTAAACATTAGGAAATATGACTGTCTTGCGCATCACCAAGAGATATCTCCCCTATGTATCAGATATTGTAAGCTTGTGCTTGAAGGGGAGGGTACGATGAATAAGGAGGCATACTTCACAGGAATAAGAGCTATAACATGAAAAGTATCTATGAGGCCCCCACAAAGAGGCAAATGGGGGGGAGTTTTGTGACGGAAGATGAGTTTCTTGTAAAAATGCTATTTTAACGTTATGTCTCCTGAGATATGCTAGTACTAGCTTGCATTTCCTGGGGTTATTAAGCCCTCGCATGTTCCAAGTAATTAGCTTGGCCTCCACAGTGGCGTCAGAGATCATGGCCATAATGGAAGGTATATGTACATGTGCCTCCGGTGTATAGCAAAAGTTGCAGTGCATGTGGGGAGGAGTGGATACAGGGGGAGAAACCATAGAAGAACATCAAGGACCAACAAAGGAATATGCAGACAAAAAAACCCCAATAAAAGACAACAACTCCCACCACCCACCCACACCTGGGCTCAACGGTCTGGTGAATACCCTATATCCCAAATTATAAAAGAAATAAAAAACCCACAGACAAACTATTCGGAGTCATCCATAGGGGGCGGGCAACGCCTCGGACATCCGATAACCTTTCTTAAACTAAACAGGTTATAGAAAAGGTATACAGAAACATTTATAGCACTTTGAGATGTCACAATCATCTTCTCAGCTCCACTTGAGTGTTTAACAGTGTGACAGGTGAAGGCCAACGAGGTTAAAAGGCCCAAGTGACCATCATTCCGAGGGAAAGAGTTCAGCGCTCGCAGCCAGCTGTCGATCCGGGGAAGAGTGTCCAGAGGACCGGGCAGGGCTTCTACGGGCGTTGTTTTGGTGTTGCTTACAAAAGGCCAAAACATCCGCAGGGGTGTCAAAGAAACGGGGTTTGTCGCCCACTAGTACTCGCAGTCTTGCTGGGTAAAGCATGGCGTACTTTAGGCCAATTGAATCTAGCTGCTGCTTGGCGTCTACAAATTTGCGACAGGCTTCTTGGACTGTGTCTGTGTGGTCTGAGTAGAAGGAGAGTATGGTGCCCTGATACTGCACCGGTGCGTTCTCTTGGGCCAGGCGGAGGACCATGTCGCGGTCCCTGTAGTTAAGCAAGGTGATGATTATAGGTCACGGGGGGCACCATGAGGGGGCGAGGGCCCAGGGATCTGTGTGCTCTTTCTACGATGAAAGTCTTAGAGAATTTATCTGCCCCGAATAGTTCTGTTAGCATCGCTTCAACAAATGGTTCAGGCCGCCTGATGTTTTTGGATTCCACAAGGCCCAGGATACGAATGTTATTCCTCCGTGACCGGGCCTCTAGGTCTTCGTTCTTTATGGCTAAGGTTTTGAATAATCGCTCCACTCGCTCCAGCCGGCGTGTAGTATCTTTGGCTTGGTCTTCATGGGTGGAAATGCGTAGCTCCGCTTCATCGAGCCTGGTGTTGTGCCCATCCAGGCGCTCTCACATTCCATCCAGCCTGGAAGTTAGGGAATCAAATCTGGAATCTATTGCGTGGAACCCAGCGTGGAGCTCCGCCATTATAGCTGCTGCACCTTCCAGGGTGGGGGGCTGCTTGTTCCATTCCTGCCCGCCATCTATATCAAGGCTCTGATCTGCGCATTCTAATGTGCCCGGCCTATCAAAGTTCCGCCTGCGTTGTTTGGGGTCTCCTGACCCATTTCCGTGGTGTGTGCAAGAGCACCAGCTGAATGCGCTACGGGCAAGTTGTTGGGGTCAATTAAAGAGATGATGCTCCCACCCGTGCCAGTCGCTTGTATTTCAATGTAGTATTAGGGGCCTTTTCCCTTGATGCCCCTAGGTTCTGCCCCAGCATAAGGAGGTGCGTGTGCGCTTTCACAGCTTATCGGGTCTAGCAAGGGGGACTGTGGGGGTGTTGCTGGGCCTGGTAGATGGAGATGGTGTTGAATCCGGACCGCTCAAGCTTACGCGCCGGGCTTCTGCGGCAGACCCTTGTGCCAGGCCGCTCATGGTATTTCTTGGCCTTGTCGATTCACCCAGGTCCCAGGTGTAGGCGCTCCTCGCCGTCTGCTAGGGGCTGCACGTTCGGTGGTAAGCACTTCCCCAATCCCAAGCGGTACTACCCCTCTCGTTGCTGCTGTCTTTGTGCCCCCGGCTCACCGCGGTCGTGTTCGGTTTCTGCGCAAGTATACAGTGATCCCTTCCGGTGATGTCTACCTGCGTTCACGGCCTTATCTTGGAATCCTTCCCCCGCTGTTCATGGGCCTCGTCCCAGAGTGGGAGAGGTGTGTGTACGTAATCCCGGTGCAGCGGGCCTGCAATGGTTTTCCTGGGCCCGGGGCGGGGGGTAACAATGACTCCGGTCCGCTGGGCCTCTGCGCCGGGCCTTCGCACCGATCCTTCTCGCTAGGCCGCGCGCATCGCAGCCCAGCTCTGTCTACTCACCCGAGTCCCAATTACGGACGATGTTCTCCGCCCACTCCAGTTGCTGCAACTGGGGCTCTCCCCTCGTCTTTTACGTCTTGGCAACCGAGGTAGGCAGGGGACCCAGCGGAGCTCCGTTGCTCCGGCCTCAGGCTCGCCAGTGGTCCCTATCGCCGCGAGGCCTCCGAAGCTGGCTGGGCCTCCGCACGCTACTGTCCGCCGTGACAGGGCTCGATGGCAGCTTATGTGGGGGTAGCACAGGATCTCTCCATCCCCGGCCCCTTCACCACGATGTTGAGTGTTCTCCTTGCGGCATCTCCGATGGTGGGAACTACAAGATCATGCAGTTTCTGCCATTATAGGGGCATCGGACGCCGGAGCTTCAATGCCGTGCGGCCATCTTGGTCAAAGGCTTGGCCACGCCCCCCGAGTCTCGATTTTACTTCGGTACTACAATGCGACACAATACGTTTTCCTAATCGCAGTTGCATCAAATCTTTCATCAAGCCAGCCAAAATGTTCATGTCTGTGATATGAAATTATATTTTGCGTATTGCTGTGCAGCATTGTCCACTCAACCATGGAACTGCCCTCAGCTTTGCAGGATTTCAATCACTGCTTGCATATAGACATTAGTTTGAAGTTCAGAATGGTAGGTGATAAGGTTTTTCGTTAATCACTAATAGGAAGTACCATAAGGAGACTAACTTCAATGCGTATTTCAAGGTATCCAAGGAATGCTGGTCCAGAGCATCGAGGCCTTCACCTGGTGAAGGACGAAATGTGTAAAAAAAGGTGTTTTAAAATGTGACATACGCGTATTGATGTCTGCCAAATTTGTAATGCCGCATTACATCACAGGAAAACCATACCTGCTAGCACCAGCAAGGAGCTGGTGCTGGCACCATTTCTTTAAACGGTGAATTACAAGTTGTGCGAAGTGGTAGCTCCGCAAATGGTGCATCCCAGACAATAACAGGTTTACCAGTTGTGGACTGGCCCCCAGTAGGGCACTTCTTTGCGTTCACTCAAAAAAATATACATGATAAAAGCAGGTGGAATTTGTGAGCTTGACCAAGCCAGGAAATGAGGAAAAGCATGCAGAAAGGGGCCTGGTTGTACCAAGGTACTGAAGTTTTTCCCTCATCACGGCCTGGAAAGTCACATTTTCCCAGTAAATTGCAAGATGCCAGTCAGAAACAATAATTTTGACCCCAGTACTCCTATGGTCCCTCTACCCAATAACTCACATTCTACCCCTAAATGCAGAAATAGAGGTGGAAGCAAAGTATATGCATCTTATTCCTCTTTTAAAGCTAGGGTTATGGTAATACCCCAAATACAGGCGGCAGTAAAGAAATTCCAATATGTAGTGTTACTGCGATTTCCAGACCTATTCTATATGAGAGTGTGAATATTTTCTGTAGTACAGAACGATTGTGGAACACACTAATTCCACTTTTAGATGGCCAGTCAGAATTCACATTTCTAAACAAAAGGTGCTTGAAAAAGCACAGTAGGTTATATTCTGCAGAACATTAGTATTCCATTTTCCTCCATTTTCTTGTTTGTGTCTGTGGATCCTCTAAGCCGCTGTGATATGTTTACCATCCCAGTGGACATGGTGAGTCTGTGGTTTGTCACAGAGTTTGCTTCCACTATAAAACACTTCAGTGTTATTGTGAACCGGAATACTGTATCTTTTTTTTAAAACTTGTAAACAGTATCTGCTATAAGTCTTCATGTTTATTTAGCTACTTTTCTAAAACAATGTGTCTTTTCTGTAGGAATAAATATTGTCTCTGTGACAGAGACATAGACCATCAGAGTATAATGAAACAATTGATACACGCTTGCATGTGCCATTTCCTGCTTTTTTCAGTAATGAGAAATAAATATGCCTTCAAACATCTCCTTGGTAGACTTGCTGCCGGTGTTATTTGCAACTGAGGGACTAATAAAAAAATAATATTTCAATTGCATATACAGAAAAGTAAAACAAATAGGTGGGTTCACTGGCTCTTTGATTACAAAGAAAGGTGGAAGTGTAATTAACCGAGAACCCCATCCATATGACAAAAGTTGAGTTTAGTGCTTGACCTCAACTTTAGAAAAAACACTAAAAATATGTTACATTCAGTGAATCACAGACCGCTGCAAACAATCCCTCCTAGTTTAAAATTCTGCATTTCCTGTTTTAGTTCTCTACCTCTTGTTGCACATAAATAAAGTTAAATAATTTAGGGCCAGATGTACGACCCTTTCATTTAGCGCCACGCAATTTGCGACACATTGCGAATCGCAAATTGCGAGGCGCTAAATGAAATGTACAACAGTGTGTTTACACTGTTTTGCGATTCCCAATGGGGTCGCAAATTGCGAGGCTCATTAATATTAATGAGCCTCTCGCAATTTGCGAGCCCATTGTGAATGCCAGCCCTCCCAGGGATGGTGGCCTGCTGGGCTCAGCAGACCACCATGTCTGGGACTGCTTTTTAATAAAGCAGCTTTTTTTTTAAAATGCAGCCCGTTTTCCTTGAAGGAAAACGGGATGCATTTAAAAAAAAAAAAAATGAAACGTTTTCGTTTCATTTTTTAAGGGCAGGCAGTGAGACCACTGCCTGCGCTTAAAACATTATTTTGCATGCATTTGCAAAGGGGAAGGGGTCCCCTGGGGACCCCTTCCCATTTGCAAATGTATTACCGCCTACTTGAAGTAGGTGGTAATTGCGAGTATTTTGCGACTGGAATTGCGGTTGCAAAACATTAGTACATTGTTTTGAGACTCGCAATTTGGAAGGGACGCCCCTTCCAAATAGCGAATCGCAAAACATATTTAGCGAGTCTCAAAAAAATTGCGACTCGCTAAATGGGCTATGTACATGGCCCAATATGTTTTTGCATGTGCAAACGGGTTTGCAAACCCGTTTGCGCATACAAAAACCGGTCAGACATCTGGCCCCTAGTCATCCAGGCATAAATAACTACAGAACCTACAGAGCCAGCAAAACAGCTACAACCTCGCTTAGTGCTTACAGTTGGTCTGCAAACTCATTTAATTAAATTACAACATGCTTTATTTTTATCTAGTATATATAAAAACGACCAATTATAGTAATCAATTAAAACATGTTTTCTATCTCTATCTTCAGGTCTTTGATCAAGTCCGAACCTGGTGTTTGGTTTAGGTGTGGTTAAGTATAGGATGAACCGTGTGCAAACACTTTTCATAAACGCATGGACTTCAGTTAGCTGTAGCTAGAGGCAGTAGCTGCTTACCATGTTTTTCCATTTACTACCACATATCTCAGGATGGGAAAAGGGTTAACCCTGTGGTGTTTTCAGATGTCAAAGGATGTGTGATGTCATTTCTTCTAACACCAGGACTTTGGTGAATTGACATCCATGCAAGAGTGTGTTGCATTACAGTGGCAACATGCATGCATGTCACCGTGAAAAATGATTCACTGATTAAATCACATTTAACTTCATTAATGACATTTATGACAACACAACATTTTCGCTAACACCAACTACACACAAGACATCATGGAGGTTTGAAAAGGGAAGCTTCAGATGAGCACTGAAAGATATCAGAAGTCAGAAATAACATCAGTTCCACCTATAGTTAAGAATGAGGTAAATGTATGAGAGAAAGTACACCAGGAAAAAATTCTAAAATGTTTAAAATGAAAGCCCTGTTGATCTTGCTTCGTGTGCAAAAAAAGTACTTGAATTATTTGTTTTGAAACTTTTCACACATCATTCCAATTTCTGTAAAGGATGATGAAAATTCAATTTTTGTTTCAAATGTTTTTCACAACTCACTAATTAATCTCCTTAAGCACCTATTTTCCAAGGGTGCATAATGTTGCTTAGTGTATGTAACATTGCCCAAACATAAATCACTCATCTCCAAAAGTTGTCTCCTACAAATTTCAGAACTTGGGAAACAGACTGAAAATTATTAACATTAGGCAATATCTTAAAGTTCTTAAGTGTTTAATATAGAACAAGCTTCAAGTAAAAAAAAACTTAATGTGCCAAATTTCCAGCAGAACATGGCTGTCTCACAACATTAAAAAAATTCTCAGCTATGTTGCAAGCTGTGAGGTGCTAAATATGACTGCGTTGTGTCCAAAGAAAAGAAGAAAAAGAAAACAGTAGCAATAAATTACAGGCCGTATTTGCATGATTTGCAATTGTATAGTAAGAAATAGCTAGGTTATCACAGGTTCATTTGGGGTGTTCATAAAACATGGATCTAGACATATATGAAAATCACTGTGCAATGTGCCTAGGAGCAAGGAACATTTACAGCAATATTTACAGCCAAATTCAATGCATGTCTACTCAAGGACATAATTCAGGGAACTTTTGCATGAAGTTGCTTCATTGGGCAAGCAGGGGCTTGACCCGGAATACATTAAGGGCCTACTTAGATATACACTCAGAGGTGAAAAGTATTACTATCATTAGCCTTACCGCATTCAAGTTACGGTGAGGAGAGTTTGAATTCCTAGCAAATTTTATGTGCCTTTCCTCTTTCTTTTCCCTATATTAACTGTGGAAAGACAACCCTGGGTATCAGGCAATGCAATGACCCTTTACATCTCTCAAACAGGAGGCTGTCTGGGTTTGAGGACTCTCGAGGTCAGTGGTGTGTTCCTTTGGTCTTGCATTGGGCAAGGCGAAGACTGCCTGTGTTGGATATTTGCATGGGAGGTTTCTCTTCAGTCTGCATTGTAGGTGCCGATGTCTCCGCATTCACTTTGAGGGCCATGTGGTGCACTGAGTGCATAAGACAGACGGTAAGATGCGAAGGCATGTTGAACTTCAAATGGGGGGCTCTTCTTCCTTTCCAAAACATTATTCGAAAACACATATTTAAAGGCAAAATCTGCAGATCTAATATTTCGTATGGGACTATATATGGAGGTTGCCTCTTCTCTCCAGAATTTGATGATTAACTATCCCAAACCAAGATGGCCTTTACCTCTCTTTTTGTAATGTCAATTCTAGTCTTAAGTATATATGAGCAAGCTTGGGCTTGATGCAGTAGATACATTAATTCCCTGATTGCTATCCCTTTTTGTCCCTGATTTTGCCTTTTAATCTATAAGGATTATGTGTGGCTTTGCCCTTCACAAAGACATATTATAGGCTCTTTCTCAACCCTGATTCATGGTGCTTTTGGTGCCTTGTTTATCAACTTTAATCTTCTTCCTAAACTACAATGAAGAACCATCAATACTGCCAAGGAGGTTTTGGCGCCTGTAAGAAATTGGGCTCTTTGTGGTGGGTGACTACCCACCTCAAGGTATAATTATAAGTCTTGTTAAGGTGAACCTTTAAAGTCACTAAATTAACCAGGGCTCAACCCCCTGATAGGTATGACACTGCAGACAGACTTAACTTAGGGCAATGTGAAAGGTATTTATGCAGTATCAAACAGTTAAAAAGTCAAAACACCAAGCAATAAAATTCTCAAATCAAATTAAAAAAATAAAGTAGGATTTAATAAACAAAATGACACCAAGATGACAAAAATTAGATAAGGGGAACCAGAGATTGCATTTTTAAAGTTTTAAGTGAAAAAGTGCCAAAAGGTGCAAAGCTCCAATGGTAGTCAATGGTCGCAGTAAACCAGGGATCTAGTTGTCATTTGTGACTAACTGCGATGGAGTCCTGGTCGGATACACCCAACCAAGTCTGAGGTTTTACCTTGGGACTTAGTCTTTTTTAACGAAGTCAACATAATTCAGCAGGGCAAGGCAGCAGGCTGTAACTGAGAGTCTTCACAAAGCTAGAGAGGCATGAGTCAAGGTGCCGCTGAAGCTGTAGGATTCGGCAAGAAAAGATCTGCACAGGAGAAATTCAAATTTCGTGCCTAGGGTAGTCCTCTTGCCAGACGAATACTTTTGGCTCCTACACCTGGCCAAGATTTCTACCTCCAGACATAGACACTTGTTTTAGCGATCAGAATCCTTCAGCGGGGCAAGGCTGCGGCTGCATCTGACACTGAGTTCCATGAGGCCAGATAACTTCTTGCAGAGGGTCTGGTGAAGCAAATGTGATGTTGCAGAGAAGATCCAAGCAGGAGAAACCTATTTTCTTAGCCCAGTGATGTCGCAATTTGGTTGTATAGGCCAGTGTGGTTTGTCCTCATGATGTTTGGTAGTTCTGGGTTTCAGGAGTGGTAGAAGTCATCCAGTTAGACACAACCAAAAGTCCTGGGACCTCAGGAACAGCACTTGGGGTTCAGGATTCTCTCTAGCAAAGGTTACCAGAAGGGTACAGGTCAGGTCCAGGTGGCAATCGTCAGCTGGGCAGGCTTCTTGCAGCTTTTTGTACCCCTTTAGCTACACAGGAGGTCAGCCACCTGAGCCTTGCAGTCCATATCTTTGTCTCAGTTACAATGAGGCGGTCCAGTTCGTCAGTGCTCTTCTGAGGTCATATACAGCTTGTCCTCCTGTTCTTCCAAGCTCCGGAAAGTATTCTGAAGAGGGTGCCTTGGGTGTCACATTTATTCTATCCACCAGCTAGTAGGTGTGGGTGACTCCAGGCTCTTCCCTCACCAATTGGGTATAATTTCAGAGGGGTTGCCCTACCCACTTTTGTAGCAGTTTCTGCTTCCCTACTGTAAACAATCCCATAGTAACCCTAGCTCCTAAAAATCAAGATCGGGGAAACTTTCCCCCCCTTGTGCAGACCTTGTGTGCCCACAAAAACGTGCTGCCAGTGTAAATACGCAATCTCCTTCTCCGTGGTCACTTCAAACCACTTCTGGGGGCAGCTTTCCCCCTACTGGTTTTGGTGCCTGTCTGAATAGGAGGACAAAAGCTCGGGCCTTTCCAGTTGTCAGCTAACATTTGCTTGTGACAGGGACAGACCCCTTTAAAGTAAATTAAGTTCTTGGGTACACCCCAACTGGTCTTCCTGCCAGGGTAATAAAAAGAAACCTCCCCATACCCAAACAATTGTCTCTACTCTGGAAGCTATTTTCACACCTCTTCAGGGCTACTCACCCACTGGGCTTCTGCTGGAGAGCTAATGTAGTTTAGCTTACAGGAGATTTAGGTAGGGAAAAGGTAACTGTGTATTAAAAATCTGATTTCACTAATAAGTTGGGCTTTTAATAAATAATACAAAGAGTGGTTTAATCATTTACTAGCTGGTTCCAATCCAGAGATAGCAGAACTAATATATATCCTTGCTTTCCATTGTTTTCTATGGGCCAGCCAGAGCCTTCCAACAGTGAAAAATGATTTTGACTACTAGTCACTGTAAGCACATGTTTCTACATGTCCTTCTTTTAAATACCATGTACGCTGCCTTTTGGCTGCAAGGCCTATATACAGGTGGTTTTTAAATATTAAAAGGGAGGCTTTCTCCTGTTAAAAGGGTGATTTTGATAGGTTGCCTTGCAGGTTTTACACTGTAGCAGTCAGGCTGCACAAGACAAGCCTGAAGTTATGGTTGCCCTGCCACTGTAGTAGATGGAACAACAGGTGATGCAGTCCACAAGTGGCATTTATCTTCCAAGCCAGGAAGCCCTTTTTATACCATATGCTAGGAGCGTATAGGCAATTTAAAAGTGGCAATTATAAATAAGACATTTCAACCATGTTTAAAAGGGAAGCACAGCTACTTTACGACTGGCTAGCAGGCGTATGGTGCAGAGTTCTAAAGCCAGCAAAGCAGATAGGCCACAAATCTAGGGGGGCATCATTCAGAAGATAGTCATTTCCTACAGTGTGCTTATGAATTTTTTCCTCCTAATTGGAACCCTCTTAAGAAGCACTTGACACCATCCAAGTTCATATTAAAATGCAAATTAATAGCATAGCAACTGGGAGGAGTCATCCTTTCCTTGGGCAGTCGAATCCGTACTTGACATAATCTCAAAATGGAGATTGCAGTGAAAATGTTTCCCCAATTCTCTATGTGTTACCAACATTGGTTCAAATGTAATTTGTGAAGCACTAGGTAAGCTGAGTGAAGTTTTAGGAGCAACCAAATATAGTTGCCTAGTCTCAGATTCGGACTTGACATCCCTTGCTTCCATGATTCCAAATTAAAGCAAACCTTTTGATAAGTATTTCTGGAAGGTCTCTAGTTCTGTGTATCGCAACTACAGTTTCTATGAGCAATGCAGGTTTTGAACATGGAATGCCTGAGATGAATAGCAGTATGTTATTGACTAAGCATGGGCAACATTTTCAATTCTTTACCACTGGAGTGACCTGGATCCCAAAAGACATTTCTGATTCAATGGAACTCTCACATTCTAAATCATTCCTTAGTGTTACGTTCTAATTAAGGATTTGTGAAATGGAACGTGCCAGGGTACAGAGTAAATAGCAACCACAATCTCTTTCTTGTCCCTATTTAGAAATATTTTGTTCTGTCCCATGCAAACTGAGTAACTTCCACAAATTCATGCAACCATTCTGCCCCCCTGCCCTTCCACAGTTTGACCTCTAACTGGGTATCACCAGAAGCACCAGGAAATCAACCTCAAAAAGTATGAATTTGATTAACTTTTACCTGTTGTGAAAAAAATCACAGGCTCTTAACCAGGAGAGGGATTTTCTCATCACTCCATTCAATTCCCCATTTGGCCCCATAGGGCCCCATTTGGGGAAGAAATGATGGCCACAGAATGCAAATCCAATGTTCAGGATAAATCTTGGGTGTTCTTAAATGGTGCAGGAAGCATGAGACCTCAAGGAGTGTATATGGTAACAAAACGGACATTCCCAACCCTCACCCAAAGGAAATAACTTTCCCTGGATCTGAATTATTTGATCAAGGGATGCATCTTGACAACATATAAAACTACCATTAGGATCTATAATTGACTGCTGATAGCAGGTTTTCATCAAATAAGCCTCTTATTGGAATTGAAGACCAAAATCTCTAACTCAGTGCAGAGTACATTAAACATCATTTACACCCTTGTGGAGAGTCAACATGTCCACCAGAGTAGCAAGGGACCTTTTGTCCTGTTTAGAGATCCTCAACCACCAGGGGAGGATCTCTGGGCTGAGAAAAGAGCTTCCCAGCATCTCCTGACAGCACTGCAGGTTTATGAGTGGGCGACACGGAAAGAATTGTTACCTTTATATCAAAGTGAGTTAAAAAACAGAGCTGATCATTTATTTGCACCCTCAAGGATTTATGGACTTGAATTTCTTATCATATTTAAGAAACAACAGTTGTGGTGAATGTTTCTTAAGAGTATTTGTATTAACATAATCTGCTAAATAGTGATGCAGTTATCAACTTTATTGTGCTTTATTGTAACACAATTCTACAGCAATGTTTTTAAACTAACAAAGGCATATTCCGGACAGTTAAATTCCGAGACAGCGTCACTTTCTACACTAACATAGTTACAGTCATCCTTTTCAGAGAATCTCACAGGTACCTGTGGCAAACAGATTATCGGGTCAAGGTGTACTGATTGCGGAGCAAGCTGAGGATCCACCAAAGGTAGCCCAGCTGTTCCCCCACATCTATATAGGGCAGGGGAACTGTGTATTTGGCAAGGAAGAAGGGCTACTGCTTTAAGGCTGTCCTCCCACTCTGCCAAACCGAAAATAATGGCCTTTATCTGAGACAATACCCAATCCTACCACTTACCATTTCTGATTTTTTTCAGTAATTTCTACTGCTACTTGTAAAGTACGCTTATAGCGTTTATCATATCAGCACTATGGAAAATATTAAGCAATTTGTGTTCATTTATTCATCTTTAATGACTTCTGGATTGATCATGGCCTTTTTGATTTCAATAAACAGAGTTAAATATGCCAAATATTGGCTTAGGTATTGGATATTGGACTTGGATGTTTGCACAATAACCTTAATGGTACATTAAAGAGGTTGGCAATATTAGAGTCAGTGAGAAAAATGTGCTCAGGCCCTGATAATTAAATTATAATCCTTTTAATTTTGTAGGTGACACTTGTTTTACTGTCATAGTACGGGGGTTGATCACTGCATGGGCTAGGGGCATCCTTGCAACCATATGTTTCTCTCTGTCTACTGATGAATTTCTATGCATATAGGTTTTATTTGAATAGCAGTATGCCCTTTGTTATAAGCACTTGGCACTTTTTTTAAAACCCTTTAAGTATAAAGGTTTTAACTGAAGGTCCTCTGTTATAAAAACTTGGCACTTTGAAGCAACCAATATGGTTTTCTCTGGGCTAGGATAAATGTAATTTTAACTTCAACTGTGATTAATTTCTATGCATATAGGTTTTATTTGAATAGCAGTATGTCCTTTGTTGTAAGCACTTGACTTTTTGGGATAACCGGTATGGTTCACTGCATTTTAATGTATCATTTTGTGATGATTTTTATCAATCAGACAATAACATTTACCTACTTACTCTCTGTCTACTTAGGAGTGTATTTATTCCTATTTTATCCTTTCTTTTTTCAAACTTTTCTGTATCAATTTCCCTTTTAATCTTTAAATCCATTGATCACCTTCTTCCCTCGCATAGGCCACATAATCTACCATTTATTTTCCTTGCTTTCTCTTGATCCTTCCATTAAGCACTCTTTTTCAGGCTTTATTCTCTTCATCATCAACTTCCTTACTAATCCTCTTTGTTTTATTCTCTCAGTAATCTTTGCTCTTCTGTGCCATGTCTTTACCCTTCAGTTCTTTTCTTTACTCTTCATATGTATTGTTCCCTTTATTCTTTTTGAGAACTATTTTTCTCCTTCCTGGCATCTACTAGGGCAACTCCTCCTGCTTTTGCAGTGCTAGAAGCAACATTATTTGTTAAAAAAAAAAGAGGGGCACTATTTTGGAACTTTTTCTGGAATGACACTGGAACTCTCTTCCAGAGGATCTAAAGATTGTGAGCTAGATACAAATTGCTCAGCCTGGTACTCTGAATTAATGTATCTTGTAAACAGCCATGTTATCATGAGTTTAGTAAACTCTTTAACCAGAAGTGCCCATCTTGATGCCAATGTAGGTGCAAGCGTGCATGATTTAACAAGGTGCTATACTAGTAGAAATTCATTGTATGAAGGTCATCTGCTTTTGGTGTTTTTCCTGACCTGCTCATTGGAATAGTGAAACGTATGCAGTTTTGTAGTAGTTTATGAAATAGTGTTTAAGTATTTGTATTACTTCTCTTTGGGAACTCGACTCCTTGGCTGATGCTGGGGGACTCCTTGCTTCATTTTTTGTGTGAGCACTGCCTTTTAATACATGCATTTACTGACTCACCCAAAAGCAGTATCTTAGGATCATACACCCATTCAGTCATTTGGAGGCAGGAATAACCATGGAGCCACTAACAGAGATGGGAAGGACAAGGGTGATTTCCATGTAAATAGAATGATAGTCTTTCAGGCCTTCTCATTGTCTACCAATAAAGTACTCTGATCTACCCATAACCTGAACTGAGAGTGCACCTCCTCACATTAACTCCTGGTGGGCAGGGCTTAATATTCCCTCTTCTCAGAGGATCTGCGAAATACATTACCTCATGTTTCCTACTGTTTCTTGAAAGCTGTTAAGCAAGCATTGCCAGATAAAAATGTACTTTACTTTACTCTAAAAGCACATACCCATGGCAGAGCCCCATTGGCATGGTCACAGTGTTGATTATAGACCAAGGCTGACATCTGGAGTATTTTTTCCCATAGTGTTAGATTTTGCCCAGTGGTCTGAGCCATGATGAGGATGATGATGAGAGATGGCAACACCATGCTTTCGCAAAAGCCTCTCCTAAAGTCCAGGAACTTAAGTCCACGATCCAGTGGCAGGCTTCAACCAAACTACATGATTTACTTCTTTAACAGGTGTTTTTTCTGCTTCTGGGACAATAGTTTGAGAATCTGTTGCACATCAGTAGTATGTCTCGTATCTAGTACAAGGCACAGATTTTATGATTCGGGCTTCGACCTAAATCTTCTTCATTAGTAAGTGTAAGTTTCAATGTAAGGATACCTGTAACTGAATGAGCAGCAGATGTCACTTCATATGAAGGCCTTACCTTAGCTGTCAGACTGAGAGTCTCTGGTGCAAGAGCAGGCCTCAAGACATTCACTGGCTTCACCGTAATATTGGTCTACACTTCAGCTGCACAACACAGCATCAGCAGAAAAGGATGTTACTCCAGAAGTCAAGGCAAAGGAAAATATGGTGTGAATGCAAATCATCAATGTTAGATTCCCAATGTTTGCTTCAGCCATTACAAACATCGTTTTAAAAAGGTATAAAGATTACATATGTCTTCCTGAACTCTTGGTGGTGTATTCTCTAAAAGACAAGGTGAGCTTTGTGTCACCAATCCACATGAGGAGGAGATAATGGTCAATTAAATGAAATGGTGCCCTAATGATCAGACGGGATGAGGCAACAAGACTAAAATCAGACAATAGATACCCTCTAAACCATTTCAGAGAATTTACAAAATGGGGAACTCCAGTGTGACAACTTCAGTCTGATGAAGCACTAATTTACTGAATTTGCAAATCGAGGAGCACCCTTGTGCTTGAGAAATATGAGGAATTTCATCAAATAGAACAATATAAGAAAGGGGCAAAGGAGAAAAGAAAATTAACAAGAAAATGTATAAGGAGAAAGAGGCAGGTGAGTTAAAAAGGGTGGGGCTGTAATTTAATACAGGTATATGTAAATGTACTGGGCTGTGGTTAAAGGGTAGAGGTGCCATGATATGGGTGGGGGAGGTTTTAAGATATGGGTAGGGAATAGTAAAGAATGTGGTTTGGAGGTAGATGGACAAGAGTTTAAGCAGGGATAGAGGTAATGGAGTTTAGTTGGGATAGAGGCACTGGATTTAAGGTAGGAGTTGAGGTATTAGGCAACATGATACCGAGAAAAGGATTGAGGACTATGCGTTTGATACTATAGGTAGGGGTAGATGTGAAGGGTATAGACAGGGGCAGAGGTACTGGGGTACAGGTATGGATACATACCACAGTCTAGGCACCGTCATATATTTTAGGGGGGAATAAGCAGGGGTAGAGGTGCTAGGGTGTAGGAATCAATAGTGATAATAGGTTATAGGCACTGCTATATGTATTAAGGTACAGGTGGGGGTACTGGGGTACAGGTAGTGGGAGCGGTATTGGGAATAAACAGAATTGGAGGAGAGGGTAAGAGGGGTGCTGGTCAAGATTTAAGAGGAGCCATGAAGAGAGAAAAGACAGGAAGGAGAGACAGGGAGGGGCAGACTAGTCGCACATTGATTTCCCCCATAGAAAATAAACAAGGGATCAATGTGATCTATGCGATACTGGGGAAAAAAGTGCACATAATTTTTGTTGACATAAAGGGAGTTCACAAGATGGGATTTACTAAACAGGAAAAGGCATTTTTTTGGGGAAATTTGAATAGGCTTTGAAAGAAAGTTACTCCAGAAGATATTCCTAAAGGACGTCTCTGCCAAATCACATACACCCCTATAAAAGACCCAAAGCCATAAACCCACGCATTGCCTGTAAAACACCACAATTCCCTAATTTAAAGAATGCAAAACATGTGTCTAACACTTATCTGCATTTTAAATGGACACTTAAAAATGCTTGTGTCAGCTCAGATGTATTAACTGTAAAATTGACATAACGATAACCTCTTGTAAGCAGTGTTCGCTGTAATCCATGGCCAAATTTAATCCCATATTTTTGCAATTTAAAAGCGTTTTTTCGTGGTAGGTCTGATTTGTTCTAAGTCATGCTTTACTTCTACAAATTGAACACTGATATATATATATATATATATAATCAAGTACTTGTGATTATCTTTATCTCTTATATGAAGCTTAAGCAGCATGAAAAGAGGTGCAAATAATGTATTACATGCATCGGTTTGGCATACCTGGCTCATACTTATCTCACTGTTGATTGTGGGGGAATAACGCCTGGCGATTAGATACAACATTGGCTGTTTATTGCTGGTGATTCTTTAGTACTGTAGTCCAAAGTAAAGTAAGGTTGAAACTAAATTCTAAAAGTAAAACTATTTATCAGGCAGCATTATAAAATTGTAATTTTATTAATACAGCCACTAGTTATCTTTTGTGTCTTTGGGAAAATACACAGACAGGCTTGGCTAAGATTGCCTGTATGTAGTGCTGCGACTTTGAAGTCGTAAATGTGTTTACACATGCTTGGTTTCTTGTTTATATGTCCAATATGTTATAATGTATTATTTTCTACTTGTTTAGCAAAGTGGTGGCCTGGTTTATGAAAGACTAGATTAATATTACTCTGATGTTTCAGATGGTTGCCTTGAGTTCATCGCTGAAGGCATACATTGTTGTACAGGAGCACCAGCATTGGAGTACATCTGTGATACTCACACCAATCACCAGAAAACACATATACTCTATTTTCCCAACTCATCTACTGACTATTTGTTTCCTTAAATCAACAAGAGACTAATTGGCTGTTGTTAGTCATGACAATTACATATAAAGATAAAGACACTCACGAGTTTAGAACCAAAACGTATGATTAAGTTATTGACTTTAAGAAACTAGAGAGCTGAAGGGCAATGTAAAAGCTGATGTGTATTGGTTGATGCCCTTCCCCTTTGCTAGTGAGGGATTTTTTGTGTAACTTGCAACAAATGCAATAAAATGATATCGTCCAGTTTGGGGCAAATCAGAAATAAGCACAAAATACCAAACACAAAACAAACAAATTCAGAATCAGCATTTACTAATACTGACAGACAGTCCATTTGCAGCATATTCCATCACAATTCAAGATGCTTCTAATTCTCCCAACAATAATACTGGATCACAATCTAGCATCTTCAAATAAAAACGTACACTACATATAGGCATCACCAACCAACACCCGCTCATACATGCAAGAATGGACCTGTATGACTTTTGAGGCCGATGTAACATAGCCTTGAAGACATTTTAGTGGCAATATAATATAAAACCAGTGGAATAGACAATGACAAGAGTCAATTGGACCACTTTCCTGGTAGACACTAGCCTATTTCAGCACATTTGGTTCAACCTCTTGTCCGTCTAAGGCGAAGGTATCTAAAATATATGATGCCTTTCCTGACGAGGCTTGCAATGGTATGCTTTGTCAAACTGAGAGGACCTCTGTGTGTGGGTCAATTCCCTCTCAGAATTCTCCCTCCCCCTACTGGAAGATTTAAAAGGTGTAGCTTTGAGCATTAAATCCGGCTCCCCAACAGACCCAGCCACGCCGAAAATCATTAGGGAAGGTCTGGATAAAATATTGCCCTACATACAGCAGCTTCTGGAACTTTCCTTTTACGGTGTGTGGTCCCGAATACGTGGAAGCAAGCAATTGTTCTTCCCTTAAAGAAAAAGCCAGCAGCAGACTTGAATCTGCTAGATAACTTGCGCCCTATCTCACTCCTTCTCTAAAATTGCAGAAAAGGTGGTGAACACACAAGTGGTTGCACATATTAATCAGCACAATCTACTTCACCCCCACAATCAGGCTTCAGAGCTACGTACTCTACGGAGTCAGCATTGCTCCTCACCACGGAGATAATGCGTAGGCGTGCGGACGAAGGCCAGACTGTTGCCCTGGTCCTGCTGGACCTTAGTGCAGCATTCGATACGGTATCCCACAAACTGCTCCTACAACGTGTTAGAGCAGGTGGGCTGGATGGAGTCGCTCTAAAATGGATGACTTCATTCCTGCAGGATCGTAGCTTCCAGGTTTCACAACATCCACATATCTCTAAAAGCATGGCACTTTCCCAAGGGGTCCCACAGGGCTCAATTTTGAGCCCAACTCTTTTTAATCTTCACATCACACCCTTGGCGGAGATTATGGAAAGGCACGGTGTCACCATTGTATCCTATGCGGATGACACACAGCTTGTTGTCACCTTGTCCCATAATTCTGAAGAAGCAGCCATCAAGTTCTCTTCCTGTCTGAAGGACCTGGCTTCCTGGATGGAAAATAACTGCCTCAAATTGAATGGGAGCAAAACAGAGATCCTGGTTGTGGGGAAATCCCTTCCATCTGGTCCTCAGCGTGGTGGCCACAGACTCTGGGTCCTACTCCTACTCCTAAAAAGGAGGTCAAACATTTTGGAGTCTGGCTGGACTCTAATCTTTCTTTCGAGACACACACTAGGAAGGTTGCAGGGAAGTGTTTTGGAATTCTCAAAATGTTAAGAAAAACCTTGGATATCCTCCCTACTTCAGCCAAGAAAACCCTGGTCCACGCCCTTGTAACCTCCCAGCTGGACTACGGAAATGTCCTCTATCTAGGAGCAACAAAAAAATGTCTTCATAGGTTGCAATGTATCCAGAATGCGGCAGCCCACTTAGTTTTGAATCTACCTAGGAAAGCTTCCTCCGGGAAAGCTCTTGATTCCCTACATTGGCTGCCTATTAACAAAAGAATCCTTTTTTAAAGCCCTGTGCCATTTGTCATTGGAGCCTGCAGGGCAAAGGCCCGAGATACCTTCATGATTTACTTGCCCCTTATAATCCAATCCGACATCTCAGGTCGGCCGGAACTTATCTGGTCAAAGTTCCCGAAGTCCAAAGAGCAAGAACGGGTGCGCGCTCGTTTGGCTACTTGGCAGTCAAAAACTGGAATGCATTGCCTCCCTCTCTCCCTGCCCAGCCATCAGAGAATTTTTTCCGGAAAAGATTAAAAACTTGCCTTTTCCAGCTCTGAGGCTTGTGTCCACTCTCCCCCTGTTCTTTGTGTCCTGGCATCTCAATCTTTTTGAAGAGTGGTCTCAGCGTGGGGACACACCAGTTGGTGTAACCAGGCGCTTTATAAATGGTGAATCTGAATCTAAGTCTGCACTTCACTACATGTCTCTGCTTGCTCTATGTCACAGAAAACAATAAACAAGTTCTGAAAAAGGCATTGATCTTGGCTGATTTGTTACTTTTCTGCATGTATTACATACAGCTTAATACAAAGTTACGTGGCAGCAGATCTCCCATTTCTCGGCTACCAAATGTCTTTACTTCGCACTCAAGAATTTTCTTATGGCCGTGAGAGAGGAGTAAATACATTCCCTGGTGGAGAAACCTTAGATGAGTTGCAACATAACTTTACATTGTCCTGTAATAAATGTAATAAACACAGGCAGTGATCAGTCTGTTGTCTGATGTTTTTCAATACTGTCTATTTCGTCTAGTTTATATTCTGAAATTAGATTATTCGAGCATGCAGAAAGAAATGTGCAAAGCCTTCTCTTTGATCATAAATAATCAATAACATAAGGTTTTAATTGGGATACATTTTTTGCACCATTGGTGATTTTACTCATACATGGAGGTAAGTGTAGTGCCCTAAACCCTTATAAAGGTTCCTCTGAGCCTAAACCCACTAAAAATGTTAACTTTTGGAGATTCTGTCTTTAAACCTCTTATATCAAATTTGCTAGAAACTCAACGAAATTGCTGATTTCCCAAATGCTCCTCCTTACACCATTTTATGAAGTTGTTAGATAAATCCACCCGAAGTTTCTCCTAAGGTAATTTGCTTCTTCTTTGTTAAAAAATCAGTGAACCTCAGGATTAGTTTTGCCCTCACTCTTCTGTTGAGGAAATGATGTGAGATCAGCTCCAATCTTTTTTGCAGAGAATGGATAGCAAGAGTAACTCAAATCAATAAAACATTATTTTGGAAGTTCCTGCTGGAACATAATGTTGCCCAAGGTACCGGGCCCTCCAGGCGCGGCAGATCCATGTCTATCAGGCAGGGCAACCTAACTTCCTCCTGCCTCTTGCATCACACTGCTTTTGTTTTTCTCACCTAATGGCACATTCACAGGGGCAATAATATTGAACCACAAAAGTCAATGCATTTGACATGTGTTTGTCCCTAGAAACCACTAAGTCAGGTGTGTTCAGAGATAGCCTGTAAGCAACATGGTTAGCAACCTCAAAAAAATCGACATAAAATTTGGCCTGGGTGGTGAACTCCGCTCCATTCACGAAGTTTGCGGAGTTTTCTGCACTCCGCGGAGATCGCGGAGTGCAAAAAACTCCGCTCCATGTAGCACAGCAGACTTTTTTCCCTGCTCGCGCTCGCCAACAGTAAGTTGGCGAGCGCGAACTGCAGCTCGGGTAGAATTTCTACCCGAGTGGCAGGAAGATCAGCACAAATGGCAGTTTGCGCCGCACTCCGCCACTTGTGGAACTCCGCTGAGTTTTTATGTTACTACGCGGAACTCCGCGAACTCCGCCCAGTTCTACATAAAAGGTGGTTGTTTGCTAAGACTGTGTGAATTCAGCAAAGCTTCTTTAATAAATGTCAAAGTCAAAGTCAAAAGATTCTTTATTTCGGCCTGACAAGGCCATAAAAGCACAGATAAAAAGCATAAAAATACAATACAGACAATACATATTATCCGGCAATGAAGGGCATACACATTAAAATATTAATCAAGAATTCATGGAAGTTATATAGTATAATAAATATTTAGAAAAACACGTCAGAAGATCATAAAATATAATAAAATCGGATTTAAAAGACAACGATTCACAGTGGGGGAGCAGGATGAGTTGATTGGGCTAGCCCTATCTTTAGAATTGCTCGGCGTGCACACCACATTGAGAACAGATAGCGTGAAACTGAATACGCAATGGGCATACTGGTATCATATTTTAAAATCTTGAAAGCCTGAGAGCAGTGGGGTGTTCCGAGGTTTCTGCACAACTGCCGTAACCAACGGTGTCTCGCTTTCTTGTATGCCGGGCAGAAAAATAATACGTGTAGGTCTGTCTCCGGTATATTGTTACATGTCGGACAGCCCTTAGTAGAACTGCTCCCCCACTTATATGTAAAAGCGCGTAGGGGAAGTGTACCATACCTAAACTGCAAATATAGCTTTTTAGCAAGTGATGGCTGTATATCGTTGATGACAGGTTCTAACCTCTATTGCAGTTTTGCTTCTAAATAAGATGTTGTCAGTGTGCCGGTCCCGGAACTCCCCTGCAATAAGGTAAGATTGTATTCCTTGTAGATCTTTACCAGAGCCTTCCTAGGAGTTGACAGACAACTGTCTTCTGCACTTGCCCATAAGTCACCCATTCCCATGGAAATTAGAGAGTTCTTAATGTGGGCCAGCCATGGGATTTTGCTTGCTCCCCTGAGGTTTATCACTCCCCTTAGTTCCTCTCTATACACAGATAGTTCAGGGGTGCTCCATAGTCGACGCCAATATAACAAGGGTCTGAGGGCAACCTCTACTGCAATCGGGCCGACTCCAAGATCCATTCTAAGCGGTGTGAGCGGTGTACTTTTGGGAAGTCCCAGAAGTTGTCTAACAAACGTATTCTCAATCTTAGAAAGTTGGTCAGATGGCCGATGGCCCCATATTTCTGCCCCATACAAGGCAGCTCCTCTGGCTTGTGCCTTGTATATTTCCAACACCGGCCCCATCGTTTTATGTGTGCACTTCCTCTGCAACTTCGCTAGCTCCCCCGTTGTCTGGGCTAATTTTAAACATACCTTCTTGATTTGTACACCCCATTCCATTTTCTCACTAAGGGACAATCCCAGGTATTCACAGACAGAGACTTTCTCTAAAAATTTCCCATCTAATTGGGGATTAGGTCGTGTTGAGTGCCCTGCGTTGAAAGCCATATATTTGGTTTTCTGAGTGTTAATCTCCAGGCCCCTACTCTTGCAGAATGAGTGGAAGATGTCCAAAGCCCTCTGGATTCCCATAGGGGACTTTGACAGCAGGAGGGTATCGTTGGCGAACATCAAGGCTGGTACCTTGTGGTTTGCCAACTTTGGAGCATCTATGTCCCTCCCTGCGGTCAAAGTCTCCACTAAGCCATTAATAAATAAACAAAAGAGGGTCGGGGCCAATACACACCCTTGACGTACACCTCTCTCTATAGGTATGCGATCAGTGAGCTCTCCATTTTTCCCATATCTAATCTGAGCAAAATTACATTCATGTAGTCTTTTTAGGTTATGGCATAGATATGGGGGGCTCCCAGATCAAAAAGAATGGCCCATAATTTCTCCCTAGGTACTAAATCGAATGCCGATTTTAAGTCCACAAAGATCATGTAGAGGCTGCCACCCTCCAAGATCACTGTTTACCAGTGCAATAATTGCAACCTGAAGATTTGGTCAATTGTGGACATTTTTGCTCTAAAGCCGGCCCGATAGGACCTAAGAATAGAGTGTTCTTCCATCCAACTCTGTAATCGGTCCAGCAGCACTCGAGCGTATATTTTCTGAGTGACATCAATGAGACTGATGGGCCGATAATTCACAGGATGGAGTGGAGAACCCTTTTTGTAGATCGGAATGATTTCCGCCCCCAACCATGTCGTAGGAATCTCCATTCCCTGGAGAATAGCATTGAATAGGGTCCATAAGTACGGGGCCCAGATACTTGGTTCAGTGCGAAAAAGATCACCAGGGATCTTATCTAGGCCCGGGGCCTTTGCAGGAATAATCCGGCTTATGGCATCCGTTATCTCTTTTAGGGAAATTTCTGGGATATCTGAGCAAAAAAGCTGTCGGTGGGGACATTCAATTGTAACTTGCCCTACTTAGTTCTCTACCTTAGAATATAAGGACTGAAAATGGGCCTTCCAGACTTCTGCCCCTAGATTTGGTTCAGTTGCTGGTTTATCCTCTTTGGAGTCTGTATTAATTAGATTCCAAAAAGTCCTCATGTCCCTATTGCTTAATGCAATTTTCAGGCTCTCCCATTTATCTTCTTCCCAGTTTCTTTTGGCTAGTTTGATGGTGTTTTTGTAAACTAACCGCTTTACCCTTATTTCTAGCTTATCGTTAGATTTAATGGGTAGGACAAGAGTTTGCTTGTCCTTGCGGCAGTTACCGTCATACCAGGGGTGCCCTGGTGCCCCGCTTTCCTTGTGACGTGATTTATGGAAAAAAATGTCGGCCAAGGCAGCCACTAAACCTTCATGGTTTTCTGCAATTTCAGTAATTGGGCTATAAAAATCAACAGATTGTTTTGCAACCTCCAAAAAAGGAATGATGGTTCGATAAAGGGAGGCTAGCTTTTCTCTGGATTGACAGAATAAACCCCATCTTACTCTCCTCCTACAGCTAGTTAGGGTAAGCCCAGGGGCAGTCGGAAATTGGCCCTTTGAAGCATCCCCTATTTGAGGTGGGACCATTTCAAGAATTAGGGCATTATGATCACTATCGTATCTGGGCACAATCTTAAAGTCAATTACCCAGTGCCATGATTTAGTATTCACCAGAATATAATCTAGAATGGAGGGACAGCCCGGTCTATTATAAGTAAAGTTTGCTGGAGAATCAGATTTGAAACTCCCATTACATGCCTTAAGCGAATGATTCAAGAGATGGTGTTCATTTGTATTACCAGTGCTGTCCAAGCCCGGGTTGTCGGAGCATTAGGTTCCGGAATGGCCCAGTGCAAGTCCTCTTCATTGGGGTCGCCTGCATCTAAATCTTTCAAAGGTTCATACTGGCAATTTAGATCGCCAGCCAAGATCACCAAATTATTGTCAAGGATGGTAGGCAAAAAAGATGATAAAAGATCAAGGGTAACAGACTCTTGGCCGTACCCTACTGGCCGTGAGTAAACATTAATCAATGCTATCTTGATCCTGGTTGAGAAACTCAAAATAACGCAAAGTATGTCACTGGAGAGTGTGTCTACCTGTTTTGCAGAACATCCTAGATGTGTAGCAATCCAGATACTAAGGCCCCCCGCTGGTCTTTCCCTTCCCCCACATGTGGCTGCTATGCTAAAAGTTGCGTAGCCAAGTCTATGAATATCCTCCCTAGACCAAGTTTCCTGAAACATGCAGATGTCGTTGTCTTCGATAAATGCCCCCCACTCCGGGTTATCTAGTTTGGAAGGGAGGCCTGCAATATTCCAAGAGAATATGTGGAGCTTGGGTGGGTCATTCAATAGCTGACTAGGGCCCCCAGACTTCTTACCTAGGGGCCATAAACCAGGCCTTACTGTGGGCTTGTCAACTTCTGGGGTTGTCAATAGTGGATTCACCTGCTGATGGCCTTTGTACGCCTGCGGTGGAGATCCTTCTTTATTGCTGTTACTAGGGGTTCCATTAAATTCTTCACTTTGTGCTCCTCCCGTTCCCCCAACCTCCACCACCACTTGGCCCTGGGGCGTGAAGTTACAAGTTAAATCTACAAACCGGTCACACCTTGAGGTATCTCTCCTATCAACTAAACCCCCATTTAATGGCTTTAGTCAGTCGTTGTCATCTAGGGAGTTGAGGACGTCATAATAGTTGTTCACTGGAATATTATAACTATGTTGTTTCCACCCCTCCCCTCTGTCTACCCCTGAAAAAAGCTGTATAGAGCCAGGTGGCTTGTAGAAAAAACCCAGTGGTAAAATACTGATCCCCGTTTGTTCTAGTGTTCAGTTGCCCACCCTATCTAGTATTGTTTGGACCAGATCTGGTGATCCAAAGTTAGGACCACACAGTCGCCCTCTAGTGTCTTTTTAGATCTTCCTAACCAGCCAATCCGTCTGACCATTTTGAACTCTGAGAAGAGCGGGTTTGATAATCCCGACCTTGCACTGATCAAATGTAATGATTTATTTTTAGTGTTGTCCAATGTTCCCCAGCTCCATGTGGCAACATAGGGACATAGGCCAACACGATAGTGTAAGGTGTTGCTTCTGGTGGAAGATGTAATGTATTTATGTCAGATAAACCTCTCAATGGCTGGTGTTTTTCTCTTTGGGCAGCTTGTATTTGGGCATTCTTTCTGCATTCATGGCTAGGTCTACTAGAGGGGGGTTCCTTTTGGATATTCATCAGTCTCTCTTGAATAGTATTGGGAGCCTGTACTATGTTATAAGGTTTGGTCAAAACCGCCGTATTATGGCGCTTAATCGGGGGATCCGCTAGAGCAGTTTGAGGTGCTTCCACTAGGCCAAGGCCAGAGAATCCAGGTTGTGCAGTCATAAATCCGTCACTCCTGTTTGCCTGGGCAAGCTTAGTTTTGCAGTGACATGAATGACATGAATGACTTGAATTGGTCGGATGTGACTGAGTGGTCTGTAAGCCCATCTGGCTCATCTGGGGCGGATGATTCGTGTGGCTACTACCTGCGAGCTTTTCTAATTTATCTACGCTCTCTTCCAGTCGGGTTAACTTTTGCATCAGTGGGTTTAATAAAGCTGAGACAACTTCACTCATTTTTGCCCAAAACTCCCCACTTTCAGTGCCCTGTGGGGTGGTTAGGGTTGTTAGAGTAGACTCCTTGTTGGCAATACTAATTACTGGGAAATTCCCCTCCTCCACCTCCTCCTCCTCATCCACCGTGTTTTTACTTTTACGCCCTCTTTTCGGTGCAGGATGTATTTGCTTATAAGGGCCCTGTCCCTTTCTTTTTCTAGATTGGGTTGAGGGGCTACTTCCCTGTTTAATCTTACTTTTTTGTCCCCTAGTGATTACTTTGGGCCTGGTTGTTATGTCGCTTATTTTTGGGGTTTCATCAGATTCTGTTACCTGGCTGAGCAGTATCCTAGTTGGCGAAGAACTCTGTTGGGGTTCAGTAAGGTCTGTAGAATCAAGCAATACAGGCTGACTTAGGGGAGGTTGAGGCTCTAGTGACAGTCTTCACTCTGTAAGAGCGATTTCATGGATAAGGGCTGACTCTGCCCGTAACAGAAAGGCATCCAATGTCCCCACCACTCCCTGGCCTGTTAAAGATTTTCGTTTGCTCAATATTTTCTGTGCCATTTTCCTATGTTGGCAGTCGTGGCAGCAACAGTCTATGACAATATTTGACAATATGTACCAGCACAATTAAGATTAAACCCTTGGGCCCTCGTACCTTAGTCCCAGTTTTCCAAGTTAACGTCCATGTAAGTCTGTAACGCAAGATGGAAATAATATGGCCCTGCCCGGCCTCTTTCGGTCTCGGACGGGCTCGGACGAGCCCGCCCTTGGCCCGGGCGCGCCCGCGCAGCGGGAGCCCTGCCGTTGATTTAAGCGCCTCCTGGCGCGTCCAGCGTCTGGCGCGATGCGCGTGCCCTCAGGAATGCCGGGAAATGGAGTCCGCTTTTCCACGCGGCTCCCCACCAGGCAAAAGACTGGGTCCTCACAGCAGTGGCGGCAGTGACAGTGGCGTTATTATCAAGCCCAGGTAGGATCAGAATTGCTGAAAGAAAGAGCTCCGCGTAGTGGGAGCCCTGCCGTTGATTTAAGCGCCTCCTGGCGCGTCCAGCGTCCGGCGCGATGCGCGTGCCCTCAGGAATGCCGGGAAATGGAGTCCGCTTTTCCATGCGGCTCCCCACCAGGCAAAAGACCGGGTCCTCACAGCAGTGGCGGCAGTTACAGTGGCGTTATTATCAAGCCCAGGTAGGATCAGAATTGCTGAAAGAAAGAGCTCAAACTGCAGCTCGGGTAGAATTTCTACCCGAGTGGCGGGAAGATCAGCACAAATGGCAGTTTGCGCCGCACTCCGCCACTTGTGGAACTCCGCTGAGTTTTTATGTTAGTACACGGAACTCCGCGAACTCCGCCCAGGCCTACATAAAAGGTGGTTTTTTGCTAAGACTGTGTGAATTCAACAAAGCTTCTTTAATAAATGTACTAAGTCATTCATTCAGAGCATGATGTATGGTTTTGCCTTGTGCCATGATTATACAAATACACCCACAAGAGTAAGACAGTGAAAAATTACACTTCGAAAGTTACTACAGCCTAAAAGTGTCAAAACAGGTGTAAATGTACTCCATCCCAGCCTTGGAGTAAGTGAACGTCAAGCACCACACATGGCCACTCACAGGTGCTGCAACCCACTCCAGTATAAAATAATGGAGACAGGGAAATAAAATACCACCCCATGTTAAATTAACATTTAAAAATGGTATGTGTGTGTGTATGTATGTTAAAATATATCACTACAAAATTAATAATTTATTTTAAAAGTTAATAAACTTAATTTCAAGAATAAATTACATGTTAATCTTTAATTAAAAGTAATTTAAATCAATTAAACATTTTTCACAAAATGTACTGCATATTAAATAAAAATAAAAATGTTAGTGAGCGTGTTATATTTTTACATTGTTCAAAAATTAAAATTCATATATTAAATGAATATATTTAAATTAATTATCTATTTAATGCACATTTATTTGATCAGTTAAGGTGCTGCAACATTGTATGTTAATAGTTATGGGTTACAACTAAATATTTAAAATAATTTACATTTATATTTTACTTTAAAATATTTGTAAGCATGTTTTTAAACACAAATAAACTTCAATAGTTTCCCACATATTTTCTGAGAGGGACCTCTTTAACATGGTGGTGGTAATCTCCACCTATGTGTACAAAATCACCAGTAGTAACTTTATACTCATTAATTCTTTTGTCGGGGCCTCCACCACCTGTTTTGTGGACTTCAATAGCGGCGGCTGCCATAAACGAAGGGTGGTGAGGCGGGTGGGGTCTGTGGGAGGGTGGAGTCTGTGGGGCTTCTCCAGCCCGGCTGCTCAATGAAGCTGGGCTGGAGGAAAACCTAAGTGCGCATGTGTGTTTTGGTCTGCCTGAGACGGCCAGCCAAAACACATATGCGAACTTAAGGAGTGGAGTGCACTAGCACTCCTCCTCCCTCTCTCAAACCTCGGCCCGCCCCTCACAACAGAGCTGGCTAAGAGCCGGCAAATGTAAATTAAAACAATTCAAGAACATCGTTTTAATTTACATTTGCTGGCTCTGAGCCAGGCAGTGGGGTGACGCTCCTCTGCCATTGTGGAGGAGCCGTCACTGGATTGGACATATACCTAGGTGTAGTAGTAAATTTACCTTTGTAAATAGGCTCCAGGGTGTGTTACCAGGAATCAGGAGGTAATTACTCCTTTTTTCTATAGTACCTACTTCTCCTCCTGGTCACCTTCTCCTGTGTTTCGTTGTGTTTTCTTTCTTTGCTAATGTACTTTCCTCTCCCTCAATTTCTCTTTTTCTTTCCTACCCTCTCGCTGACCCTCCCTGGACAAGAAATAGGTAGGTTGATGAATGGCATACTATATGAATGGTTGAAATACCTTAAGAGCTTGTTCGAGTTGGGGTGTATTATTTGTACCCCATGCCAGAAATCCAATCAAACTTGTTGGGTTAGTTTTATTAGGTAAGTCAACATTTGGGATTACTTGCAATATTGCATTTGTCCCTTGGTGAACCTGCCCTAGTTAGGTGACGTTGAAACTTAGGTGAACAGATGATAGTTTTGAAATACTTAGTACAGATTGGTTAAAAGGGGTATAAGTTATATCCATCCAAAAGCAGAATTCCGTCCCATTTAAATTGAAACTTACAAAATAAAATTACTGTACAATAAAACAAGCACTACAAGCTCCACCAATGCATGTTAAAATGAAATTTTCTTCTGTTTGAAAGTAGTGTTCCGCAGTAACACCTTTCAATGCTTCCACCATGGGGTTTACTGAACTGGCTGCCATCGCCCAGCGTCCCAGAATAATATTTTATTTTTGTTTCTGAGGTCTCAAGTAAGATGGAATATCTCCATACTCCTTGATTCATGTCCAAGCTCCACAGCTCCCTTTCATGTTGAAAAACATAATATGTACACAAATAAGTCCACAACTGAATTGCTTATACAAACACCTGTGTGAAACTGGAAAGGGAATGAAAAATGGCAAATCGGGCATGTTATTGAAGGTTTTGAGTCACATTAGTCGCGAGTTTCTCCACCAGGAAAAGATATTTTCCCGGTGGAGTAAAAAAAAGAGTAAATTAGTTGACTCATAGAAATCTAGGATTTATATGGATTTTCAAAAGTGTTCCTGTGGATTTTTGTATTTTTCAAAAAAGCCATAGATCCACTCAAAGTGTAGAATTAAATTTACAGTTTGAGAAGTGGCTCATCTTAATACAAACCTTTTTTAATAGTTGATTTACTTGTGGTCCTAGTGCGGCAATGGCATTCAAAATTCTGGCATTGTGGGTCTTCCAATCAGTGCTTAATTTGAGCCGATGGTTTCCGGTGCTCAGCACTGGCACTTAATCGTCAAAACTGGTGCTTGTGACAGTCTGCCACAAGGTGGCACTGCCTGGCTAATGTAGAGATGACCAAAACAACAGTTAATTATTCATTCAATATACATTAAAAATTACTATGATCTGCCGCCCAGCCATTCTTATTGCTTTGGGGCCTGATATAGTCCGAATTGTCACACTTGTAGGAGTGTGATGGTTAGTAGTTGTGTTGTTACTATCATTGGCAGCATGGCAGGGGCACGGTGTGGTGCACGCTGCAGTGGCCTTCTGACAACAGCCCTGACACTTATGCTTTCTTTTACAAATTAAGCACTGCTTCCAATCATTCTTTTTTGTAACAAAGTTACTTTGGGTTTGAAAAAAGGTTTGAGGGCCGGGCCCCATGTGTACAAATGCGTGTCCCTTGTTTGTAATTTCTGCTTTCATTGGTTGTCTTTACTGCGGTGAAAAGTATGTTTTTGACGATGTAAGTAAAAATGTTTTTAAATTGAGGATGTCTCTTAGACATTGCCAGAAACCCCTTTGGCTGTAACCTTCCTAAACCACACAACCTAATCTTTCCACTTTACTACCTGCATTTTATATAGGACATAGTTGTCCATCTATTTATTTTTTACTTCGGGTGTCAGGCAGTTTAGTCTAATTGTGTCCTGTGAAAACGAACCTCCTGGAACAAACAGCTCACGTTGCATTACTGCACCAGTATTCACCTCTATGGAGGCCTCTCTCGGGGCAAAAACACATAAGCACCTATAAATGGATTTAACACTTGACTTCCCAAGAGGTAGCTGTTTGGTTAACGACTTCTCTGCAAAATATAAAAATATATATAGACTGCTATTTATCTGAACTTTCCATGTATAACAGGTAGGCTAAAAAAAACAAGCAATCCTCTATTGAGGTGAAGTGGTGCAGCCAGCCCTTCAACACGACTTGCTGTCAGTATCAAACATCTGCTCGCGTTTCTCCATTTTGCTTAACTGTGGTTCCATTATACCTGACTATGGGTTGCCCGAAGGCCTGTGTGCTATGCTAATGGGCGTGTCCACCATTAGTGCCATCAGCAGGTCACCTTGACAGTCATACACTTCTAAAAGCAATCCACGTGATCAAGTGAAGCATAAACTCGTCGAGTTTGAAAGAATAAAAACTAATTCAAATTCAAACGTAATGCTTCCCGTGGCAGAAACTATTTTCATGCCCAAAGGCAGCATACGATACAAGGGCAACAGGACTAAATATGACAGATGAGTGACTTGTATGTCTGATATCTCGGTGAACTCTCTCAAGACAAAAGGTATCTGACAAGTCATTGGTTCTTGGTGAATTCATTTGTTTGCTCAGATCAAACAAAGCTGTACAGGCTCAAAGGAAATTAAATCCAACAGATATCATAGGGATCAGTGATAGATCAGGAACACTGTGGCAGTAATGGTCGTTTTTGCTAAGGAAATAATATTTTATTGTGAATTATATATTGTTCTTTTTTCTTTTCTCTTCTTTCTTCAGTGTTACTGAACAAGTTTCAGGTTTTCAAGCAGAAAATGCCTTTTTTTTGCTGATACGTTGTATTACTTTGTTTTTGAAATGTGTCGCTTCTTGCAAAATTTAAAAATAAATAAATTATGCCTACGTCCTCACCCCAGTCAGTACTATTGAGGTTTATCCCATCTCATGACGATAAAAAAATCAAGCAGAAGTAGTCGACAGAACAACCCGGCAACGCCTGTGGGCGTTGATATATGGATTGACTCCTTACAATAACTCCTGGGCACGCCAAGCCAAGAAGAGGCCAGCAGTCCTGGGAGTGTGGACGGGTCATAAAGACTGTGACGAGGATGTTATGGACTAAGGATCATTTTTATTATTATTATTTTGAGTTTTATATAGCTAGACCCAAAGGTATCAGAACTCTTTACATGTTATGTGATAACATTTACAAGAGGTATATGAGGGGATTCATAAGAGTCATAGTTGAACAATACAGCATTAAGTGGTTATAAAGCAGTGCAAATAACACATAACACCAAGAGTGCCAGGCTCTCAAATTCCACCTCTACACTCTGTATGAAACTAATGGTCTTACACGGATACCCACAATGCGGAGCTCTCTGCCACACTCTCACCCATTTTGAGCCAGCGAATGCCTGGAGTGGGATTGCAGGCAGATGGGCATGGGAACTTGACAGTGTTACCGGCTGGAACTTCTAGTTTCACCAGCTTACATGTAATATCAGAGCAGTTACAGTGCATATCTCAAGGAACACCATGTAACTTGTATACTGATAAGCCTTACTCACCAACCTGCCCCATAAAGCCCTCTCATATATTGCTGTTTTCACTTTCTCAACGGGTTGCAAGTCTGTCACTGTGGTTCTGCAAAACATGCATTGTACACATAAGATTCTTCAGCCATGAGGCTTAAAAGCTTGCACTCAAGGAAGAGCTTTCACTATTGTTAGACCTGGTATTCTTGGCGCGGTTTTCCCTATCTTTTTGCCTCTACCTCCTATATTTTTTACTGTTATGCTGGACTTGGTTTTTGCAGATTTTTGTACTCTGGGCATTTTACTGCTGCCAATCAGTACTAAAGTGCAAGTGCTCCCTGTATAAATTGTGATTAGGATTGGTTTTCCATGATTGGCATATTTGATTTACTGGTAAGTCCCTAGTAAAGTGCACTATGTGTGCCCAAGCCCTGTAAATCAAATGCTACTAGTGGGCCTGCAGCATGGGCTGTGCCACCCACATGAGTAGCCCTGTAAACTTGTCTCAGGCCTGCCATTGCAGCGTCTGTGAGTGGAGTTGTCAATTGCCATGTCGACTTGGCAAGTGCACCCACTTGCCAGGCCCTAACCTTTCCTTTTACTACATGTAAAGCACCCCTAAGGTAGGTCCAAGGTACCCCCATGGGCAGGGTGCAGTGTATATGAAAGGTAGGACATTTACTGGTGTGTTTTACATGTCCTGATAGTGAAATACTGTCAATCTCATTTTACACTATTGCAAGGACTAGCTCTCCCATAGGCTATCATTGGAGCAGCCTTGTAACAGTTTACAAGTTTAACTTTCAATTGGGAACACCTAGAGATTTGGAATTTGGCCTCTGGGCTCAGAATTTAAAAACACATCTTTTAGAAAATATGTTTTTTAAATGTTTGTTTGAAAATGCCACTTGTAGAAAGAGGGCATTTTCTTGTTTAAACCTTTGCCTGCCTGTGGAATCAACGTCTGGTTTAGATAACAAGAGTCTATTTGTGCATTCACTCTAGACAGTCACACAAAGGGAGTTGAGGCGTGCCCTGCATATCCTGATGGCCCATCACCAGGCTGATGGGCCTTCCTGAGCTAGAGTGGTGGGATGAGCTGTCATCTGCACCTGAATAGGGCTACGTCTGGCCTCACACAATGCTGTCCCCACCCCCCTGGAGTATGTCTGGAGCCAAGACCAGGCAGGACAAAAGCTTGTGCACTACAAAGACAATCCTTTGAAGAATGCCTACTTCAAAGGCCAAAAGGGTTATAAGTATTGGACCTAAAGCCCCAGACTTTTAGAACACTTCTGGAATGGAGGAATCTGCCAAGAAGAATAGCTAAAGAGCTGTCAGGAGTACTGCGACCCCTTTGCTGTGTGTTGCTTTGCTGGGTTGGCCTGCAGTTGCTGCTTCTGTCAGTGGGCAGTGAAAGGACTGGACTTTGTTTTGTATCCTGCTTTTCCACGTTTCTCCAAGGGCTTGTGTGTGCTTGCCTACTGTTGGAAGTCTCAGGTCCATCAAAGACTTCATCTGCAGCATCCATGAACTCCACTGCTGGGGGTTCTGACCTGCCTTGTGGCGCCAATTCCAGTTCTGGGACCTTGGAGGCTGTTCCTGCGGCAAAGACCTGCTTAAAACCATCAAAATTGTTGCATCATTCTTCCAGCACCAGTTTTTCCAATGCAGCACCGCAGTGCGGGAAAACATTTCTGTGCACTGTGTCTCCAAAGACTGAGATCTTTGCACTGACTCCAATGCAGGCCCTGCTGTGCGGCTGAAAGAATTGCCGCATCATGAAACCACGAATGAAGAAATCAATGTAGCACCTGTTTTGCCACCACTGCATCGACCTCCAGCGTGTCCGGATTTCCACGCATCGCAACTGTGCACCAAGTTTTTCTGATGCATCACTCGCAGACCAGAACCGTCTTGGATTTTGACGCATCACTTCCCCCTACAGTCCAGATTCGACGCAACACTTCTCCTGTGTGCAGCAGAACTGACGCATCACCCTCCCAAGGACTCAGGAACCGACGCATCGCTGTGTGTTCTGACGCTTCCCTCCTCTGCGGCTATTTTGCCTTGTGGATTTTGATGCATTTGAGGTACTTTGTGTAAAATCACCACATCCATAGAGTTCTATGGACAGAATAGCTTGAAACCTTTTAAAAGTCATATTTTGAGTTCTGTATGTTGGATTTTTGTCATTTTGGTCTTGTTTGGTTTAGATAAAGATACCTTATTTTTCTAAACTGGTGTGGTGTCCATTTGTAGTGTTTTCACTGTGTTACTGTGTGTGTTATGTACAAATACTTTACACATTGCCTCTGAGATAGGCCTGCCTGCTCGTGCCAAGCTACCAAGGGGGTGAGCATGGGTTATCTTAGGTGTGTAATCCCCTTATCCTGACTAGAATGAAGGGTCCCTACTTGGACAGGGTGCATACCACTGCCGACTAGAAACCCCCCATTTCTAACAACTATTAACAGCACAATACTATACAGTTGCCTATTTTCAGCTGCTATGGCATCAGTCTCATTATGCTTGTATTCTAGATGAAAATGTTCTAGATACAGCATCTGATGGATCCCTTGTGCACGTGAGAAATCCTGCTAATGTTCACTATGGGCAGAAAAAAATTATTTAACCCAGTGCATCTTGTCACGAAATTCAGTTTTCTTTCTGGAATCCTTGTTACTGCTATAGGATGACGATGGTGTGAGGAAGTGTCTTCCAGAGTCTTAATTTTTCTTAGCTTTAGATACTTAAGTAAGCTCAATTTACCTTACCGGATAAATAACTGGTTATATATCATAAATGTATTCTGGTAGGAGTTTTACCAGAGGTTACATTCATCACATTCTTAATCTATATTGCTGGTCATCATCACCTGGGTGCTTCAATAGATGCACACGTTTATTTGGAGAGGCCGATGTTATGTCAGTTTGCGAAATAATATACGCTTCTTTCATCTATTGCACTATGCATGTAAAAAAGCCTGGTAGTTTTTTAATTGAATAGTTTTCTTTTTTTATACATGGTTCCCCAACTTCTTGATACTCGGGCATCTTCAGTCCAATAACAGGATCCAGCCAGGAAGCAATAATGTCCCAGCACAAAATCACCAATAGTTTACTTAAACTGGGCGCTGTTGACATAATGTTCATTATTACCTCAGCTTAAAGCTATGTTTGAAAGCTCAACAATCCAGGTATCAGCAATGTCCCCCTCCCCTTACAGTTAGCACCATAAAAGTCTCAGGATGGTAATGAGAAGATTTTAGATGGGGACCCTCCTACTCCTGATAGACTAGGAGGCAGACCTCAGGTCAGTGTTTGACGATTACCAATAGGCTGACTGCATTTCCAGGCATTCTTTTGTTAATGGCTTTCTCCTCATTGGCAGGTGGTCTTAAAGCTGATCTCTGTGCACCCAAAACTTACAGACGATGTGGCCTCTATGTTAATCAAAGTGGACCTACACCGTGGTGGTGGTTGCTTCCGTCTTCCCTAAAGGAACCATGTGTGTTGCTTCACTCCTTAATAAAAGAAGTAGACAACAGAAAGGCTGTGAGTTAGAAGTATTGACCATATCTGGCTGAAACACTGCTGTTTTCAGTATTCAGGCTTGTTGAGGATCCTGACACTTTATCAATGTCCTGATGTACCTCCAGACAGACCTTGATGGATGACGGGGATGTGGCTAGCTTTACAATGATAAAAGCATCCCAGCTACCAAGCCCTACCCATCAGATGAGCAGTGGTTGTTACTTCTGGAAGGTCAGTTGTACTGTTCTACCTTGCAGACCCTTAAGAATCAAATCTTAGTGCTCCAAACTCCTTAAGTGTTAACGGTGTAGTGACATTTTATGACAAATAAGTGCAGACTGATCACGTTACAGCAGCATTTAAATGTCAAAATATGAAGAAACTTCCGAATACTTCTGCCCAGAGGCACGAATACCTGATTAAACAGTCCCTCCCATCAATATCTTATGAGATTGTTCATAGAGATGAACTCTCATAGGGAATCGTATAGAATTTTTGGAGGGTTGCCTGGAGTTCAGAGAACTACACCCCTCTTATACTGCTAAACCATACCCTGTTTATTTTTCATATTAATTGTAATTAATATTTATTTTGACAACTGGGTTTTGCAGTGAAGACGAAATATATGAATATTGCATATACAGCATAAGCTAAGACAAAACAATTTAGTAAGCAATCACCTTAAATTAAAAGCATTTCCTCCTTATTGAAGTAATGGTGTATGTGTAAAAACATATATAATTTGTCTTGCAGTTGGTTGCAAACCAGGTAACTGACATATCCATTATTAAGTGAATGGACTGGAAACTGTAGGGTCCTGGCTCCTCGGCTTACAAATAGTAAGTGAGTCATATCCACAATGAGTATATAAGAGAAATTTTATGTATTTCAGCTAGAATAATTGGACATTTGTTGATCCTTCTGACAATCTGCCTGTCATACCATTCACTGTGTGATAGGACGATGATCCAAGACTATGGGGTCGATTCCAATTCGGGCCGGAAATCTCTCCGACCGAGCCGGACCCGGAGAGATTTCCGACCGAATCGGACCCGTGCAGTCCGACCGAACGAGTCCGATGCATTCGTATGCCACCGGACACGAGTCGGTCGGACTCCCAGTGAACTCAATGGGAGCCGGTCGTACAATGCGTACGCGGGCTCCCATTGCCTCCAATGGGTGCGAGGCGGACAAGGGCGCCCCTACAGCGAAGTGCGCCGCGAAGCTGCTCCGCGGCGTACACGCACAGGTAGGGGGACCCATGGGTCCCCCTGTGTGCGCCTCGCACGGGTGCGCGTACAGGGGGTCCGACACGGACCCCAAAGTACGGCTCCGACAGCGAGTTCGAGTCGGACGGCGCGAGTCGGTCGGAGCGGTCGAGGTGCGCATCGTACTTACCCGGCCGGAAAGCGTCTCCATTGCGCGGTGCGAATCGGGTCCGAGCGAGTCGGTCGGAGCGGTACGATCCAGGTACGAGTCGGTCGGAGCGGTCGGGTCGCCCGGACGAGTCGGTCGGCGAGTCGCATCGTACTCGCTCGGCCGGACCGCGTACGGATTCGGTCGGGAAAGGGCTCCGAATCGGATCCGGTAGAGCCGAATCTATTCGGAGCCCTACCGGCCGAGATCGGAATCGGCCCCTATGTATCTGATTGTTCCTTTGCATATCTATCTATCTATCTATCTATCTATCTATCTATCTATCTATCTGTCTGTCTGTCTGTCTGTCTGTCTGTCTGTCTGTCTGTCTGTCTGTCTAGCTAGCTAGATAACTATCTAATATTTTGTAAATTTCCCAAAGCTGACAGAAATCTTCCAAGCTTTCCCAAGGCAGAGCTGGGAATTTCAGGTAAGCAGTGGCGTAGCTAGGCACTCTGCCGCCCGTGGCGGTCCCTGCCTTTTGCCGCCGCCGAGCGCCTAAGAGCAAGGGGGGGGGGGTGCTGGCGATAAATTTACCTGCCGCCCCCAAATCTCGTGCCGCCCGGGGCGTACCGCCCCCTCCGCCCCCCCCTTGCTACGCCAGTGCAGGTAAGGCAATTACTTGTGTAAGTGCGAATAGTGGGCAGGGCCGGTCTGGCCGTACCGGCACCGGGCGTTTTCCTCGGTGGGCCGGAGGGTTGGGGGCTGGTTTTCTGGCCGTGGGGGTGGTTTTGTCACTGGGGGCCGGTTTTGCTGCAGTGCTGCAATATCGCCCCCAGTAACAAAAGCAGGAGTGGTGCTTTTTACTAGCACCCAACGGCCATCCCCTCACTCCCCTCCTGCTCCCAGGGCCGGTCGAGCAGCAATCTGCCAGGGCTGTTTGGTGTTCCAAGTTTGGCCCTGATAGTGGGTTGTGAACTCTGGGTTTCTAGGGCTTAAACTCAGGTTTATCCGCCCAAGCACAATTCCTGCTGTTCCTTTCGCTAGTGATGTTTAGAAGTGTTTTACGGTTGCTGTGTGGTTAGTTTACAATACATTCAGTTTTGCTTTTAAGATATTTCAGCAGGTAAAAGCATAGACTCCCCTTTTTGTTAAAAAGTAGACTCCTTGTTTAATACGACATATGTAGTGATAATAAGCAAGCATATGCGAAAGAAGCAAACACTCAAAAATTAATAAGGTTATATTTAAAATATTCCCTGAAGACACCTAGCCTTTTCCGCTCCATTAAAATCACGTTCCTGCCTAAACACAAAAATTTTCTGAGATTTTCTGCAAGGAATTTATACATTTTACCCCTAATTCATAAAGTAAACTTGGCTTGCAAGTGACCTGTGGTTGGTCTCTAGACAGCTGAACAGATTTATATATAAATATATGTTGGCATCGGGAAAACGTCTTTGTCAGGAAAGGGCCCTGCACATGTTCCCATATGGACTACACATAAGACCTTATTCATAAACGGAGGAATGCACGCTGGGCACTTCCCTATACTTTCCGGGACTACTTTTAAACCCTGCGCTCTCTGAAAAAAATTAAACTTTATGGGCAAGAAAATTACCACATCAGAGGTTTTGGCTGTCACGGCTATGGATGTTCAACTTGTAACACAGTTATACCTGTTCAGGGAAAAAAAGAGGCTAGGTTCCTCAGAAGGAGGATTGTTTTAAATAACTTGCAGTTGTTGGTCACTGTGATTTATAGCAGCATGAATGTCACCACAATATTCTTTTTGTCAACACATTTGTCTCATGTTATGTTACTTTAATTTGTAACGCGCACGGATACTCACGAGTGTCCCGGCGCGAAGCCATAAAGGGTGAAGATGTCGTTTTAGACAAAAAGGTATTTTTTCAGGTTTCTCTTAAATACTGCTGGGTCCTGAATGTTGTGTAGGGCAAGAGGAAGTGTGTTCCAGGCAACAGCAGCCTTCTGTGCCAGGGAACTGCCACCAAGCCTCTGGTATTTAAATCAGGGGACCTGAGCGAGACGAAGAGACATAGAGCGCAACTGTCTAGAAGGAGCATAGAAGGAAAATCGTTTTTGCAGGTAAGATGGGCCGAGGCCGTGAAGAGGCGCGATGGGCCAATATCAGTGATTTGTACTTCACCCGTTCAACCACAGGAAACCAGTGTAGTGAACGCAGGTGATGTCGCACGCTGCTCCTGGCGGAGATGCCCAAAAGAAGTCTGGCTGCCGCATTTTGGACCACCTTGAGCTTTTTCAACAGGTAGCCCGGCATGCCAATGTAAAAAGCATTGGCATAGTCCAGCCGGGACAGAATAAGTGCACAAGTGACCGTTTCTCTCGCTACCTGAGGAAGGAGAGGAAAGAACTTCCTTAGGGTCTTGAAAAGACCAAAACAATTGCCGGCCAGCTTCTTGATATGAGTCGAGAAGGAAAGGCTCTCATCGAACCACACCCCCAGATTCTTAGCAGGCTTCCCTGTAGAGGTGGGCGAAGAGAACTCAGATGGCCAGAGAGATTCCCGGAAGTTAGGAGGAAATTTTCCAAAAAGGAGAATCTCCGACTTCTCTTTGTTACACTTTAGTTGCGCAGCCGCTAGCCATTTAAAAATGGAAGAGAGCCAGTGGTGAACAGAAGCGACTGAATCCGCGTTTTTGTCCCAGGTAAAAAGCAGCTGGGTGTCATCGGCATAGGCCATCACCTTAGCCCCCAGACCCTCGGCCAAATATACTAGAGGTGTAACGTAAATGTTGAAGAGAAGAGGACTAAGGGAGGACCCCTGAGGGACTCCCGTAGTCACTGATTGAGGTCTCCACGAATGAGGCAAACCACGTCATTTGACTCGAAGTGTAAAGTTACTATTAGTACATTTTTACACATAGGTGGCGAACTCCAGCACCGTGGTGGAGAGCTCCCTATGGAAAAGTATAGGGAACATTTATAAAGTTTATTATTCTTTAAAAAATATTAAAATATTTTAATTTAAAACATAAATGTAAAATAATTAAAATATTTCTTATTAACATAGAAATAATTTAAAAAGTTACAGCGCAGTAACTATTGAAAATAACTGTGTATTGAATACTTAATTAAATGTATTTATTTAATTTATTAATAGTATTTCTTAAAGAATAATTTTCAACATTTTTAAAATTCCCACCCACAGTAAATTTTTTGTTTTATTTGTGTTATATTTTGCTAAAAGGTATATGCTGAATTAATTTAAATATTTTTGAATTTTTTAACAAATGGTTATAAAAAATGAGATTGTATAATAATATAATTGTTTAATAATTATATATATATATATATTTAAACCTTAATATTTCCCTCTCCCCACTCTCTGTCTCTACATATATATATATATATATATATATATATATATATATATATATACCAACTCCGTTGCTTATTCCTCATAGGTGAGAGAAACGCCCACGAACCACCATTGATGTGCTGAAAAGTGGTTTATTGGGGATTGTCTGCCGACACCGGCCTTGATCAAATGACAACACTGTGCTTTGCAGTCAACCCTTTTAAAGTGACGTGTGCTGTGCAAAACATGAATATAGAAAAAAGACTTACTACATGAGCTACCGGTAACAGTGCTTGTACATGAATTGCACTCCTTACTTTGCACGTAACCCCTCACTCTTTCTGACATTTGAATTTGCATATATGCCTCAATGCCAAAGCAATCATTATAATTCGTTTCATTTGTCAAAATTAAGGTAAAATACATTTACTGTCTGTTCACGCCATATTGTTCTATCAATTCATGTAAAAGGTTGAGGTTGTGAATAAAGTGCTAATGTGCAGAATTACTAAGAAACTATGCTTTTTCATAAAGTGCATAAATGCGTAACAATACTTAATTCGAGAGTATAGCAGCAGATACAGAGAAATAAAAGCTGTACTTTTGTTCATAAAGTGCATCAATGCCTAACAGTACTTATTTCTAAAGTATAGCAGCAGATAAAGAGCAGACAATATTGATAATCTGTCAAAAGGAAAAACACAATAAAACAATATTTTAAAACAGTATTTTAAAACCACTTGAGATCTTTGCAACATTAGATCAAATCCTGATGTTAATATATCATTCAGTATTATACTTAATCCAGTGCAATTCATTTAGTTAAAAACTAATTCACCTAAAATCAAATTAAATAATAAAATTGTACCAAATATTGCAAAGGCCCAAGTGTATGGGTATTGTACTTCCAATCGCCTTATATATATATATATACACACATATATATATAGATAGATATCTATCTAAATCTATTTATATATGATGTAGTCAAATTATTTTTGAATATTAAACATTAATTTCTATGTGGTGTTACATTAAGACTCTCCCTCCATTATTTTCTAAAGGAGTGTATTGCAGTACCTGTGAGTGGCCATATGTGGTACTTGACTTACTCTAAGGCTGGGCTAAAGTACATTTACTTGTTTTTGCCACCTTTAGGTCTTTAGTAACTTTAGAAGTGCGGTTTTTGAATAGCAATGAACTTTCTCTTTTGTTAATGGGTGTTTGTATTAGTCAACCTCTTTCTAAGCTCTTTCTTACTTTTCCCTAAACCCTTCCAATTTTCTCATAGCTATTCCCCATTTTCCCACCACTCCCCCTTGTACCGCACTTATTTACTACTAAGGGCCTAATTACGAGTCTGGTGGTCCGAGGACCGCCAGACTGGAGGTGGTGCAGCGATGGTGGTTCAGCCACCGCAGCACCAGTGCTTCGACTGCCCCATTACAAGTTGGGCGGTTGGACTGCCCTGGGACCGCCGATGCCACCAGGGAACTGCTGTTCCCTGGCGGTGGCGGGCGGTCCTTAGGCCGCAATATGCTTGGCGGGACAGCCGCTGTCCCGCTAAGCATATTACGTGTTTCCTCTCCACCACAGTGGAACCGCCATGAAAACTGTGGCAGAGAGGAAACAAAGGCGGCCCTACAGGGCCTCCTGGTGCTTCATGCCATGTGGATGCACACAGGGGGGCATAACATGTGCCCCCTTGTGTGCATGCACACCAGTTCCTGCAAGGCATGGACTTTGCAGTCCATGCCATGCAGGAATCTTGTTTGGCGTTCCCATTGCGATGCCTTTTTCAAAGACACTGCTGCCTTTGAAAGTGGCAATGCTGCGGGACCGCCACGCCGCCCACCTTCCAGACCATTTTTAAGTCTAAATCTGGCAGGCAGCGGTGACGAGTCTCGGCGGTGCGGGAGCGTAGCAGTGGCGGCCCGCCCGAGCCTGCATTGCTGAAACTCGTAATTAGGCCTTAACTAGATAATTTGCATGCTTTGGAAATCTTTCCATAGAAAAAGTAGTGGGGGTGGAGATTTCCACTTGTAAGTTAATTAACTGCATTTTGTAATAAGTAGTACTACTGTAGTAGTACTTTATGTACTACAACATGCAGTTTTTGCATTGGGACCCTCTTAGTCTTCTTACAGGGCTGATACCTTCTTGCATAGTTGTGTTTGCATCCAGCCTAAAGTGCCTCACATGAGCATCAATCCTTGTGCCCAGCCTCACCCTTGGTTAATGTAAGGGAACATTCAGGAATTATATATCGCCATGTTTAGGGTCACATGTTTGCCAATCCCTAATCACTCTCATAAGCTTACACACCTCAATATCATCATCTACGTTTAAATGCTGGGCACATTTGTTCCCCAGATATTGTGTAGAAAAACTACAAAACATAATTAAGCAATTGAGTTGTTCCATGGCCATGGCCTTTTCTGACCTGCAGTTTGAAAGGCATGAGGAGTCCAGCCTGCCTAGGGTAAACACTAAGATGTTTTCTATTACTGTACTTTCATTGTTTGACCTCCACTGCGCAATGAAGCTATAAATTTGCTCCATACTTATGTGTGTCCGTTATAACTAGACTGTTAGCAAGAGTATGGTCTGAGATGGTGAGATGCAGAGGGAGTCCATATGGCACAGCAAGCCACAGTGCTTCTCTTTTCTTGAAGCCCTAATGTATGAACATGTCTGTGTTGCATGAATACTTTAGAGATTAAATAAATGCAGGAAAAAAATTGGCTTACGAAAAAGTGCAGGAATAGAAACTTCACACATGCTATTACTTTAATTCTGACCCATTGAATTATGCTGTCTTATGACATTATGAAAGTCCTCCATAGCTGCCGAAACTAATGTATCATAGAAAGGAATATAGGACCATTTTACTGTCTAGAGATGCTCATTTTGGCAAAGTTCTGATTAAGAGCTTCATTTAAATGAGGGCAGTAAGGGGATTTCTTCCAAGAAACAGGAGACAATCCCTCCTTCTTTGTGTTTCGTCATATTATTTAGAGGGCGATTGGCCAGTCATGCTCCCGATTGGGGAGCCTTACCTGTCACTGTCATCGAGCTGCTGGAAATTGTGGGTCTTCAGCTGCCCAGCTATATGATCTTGAGTAGGCTGGCAATGATCATTTTCAGCGACATCAACACAAATTACAGTTTTGCTCAGAATGACATACAAGTGCTCTTGACATGCTGAGAGAAAACCCAAAGCATGTTATTGACACTTGGAATGTGTGAACTGACAATGTAATCCAACTTTTGGTGAATGTTTTCCCTACCAAAGTATGGTGGCAGTAATTCTGCCATGCCTCATAGGTATGGTGGAGTTTCTTCAGAAACTCAAAAGGTGATGAGAGGCATGCTTCCAATTAGTCTAAACCACTGGCAATTGCTCTGAGTAGCATTCAGACCCATTCTTTTTCACACCCTGGCAACTCTAGACAGGGGCCCTTCTTATGCAAATCCGTAAAGACCCTACTCCTTATGGGAACAGTCCATCCAGAACTACCAGGCGTAGTCCCATCCAGAAGGGAACACCAGCAACCCCTGACTCATCTCTACCTATGCCACAGTTGGCAAAATACAATAGGTTGAAATTCTACCCAAAGCAACTTCCAGTGGATTAGCCTATTTATAAGCATTCTTCCCCTCACTTATTGTGTGTTTGACCTAATGCCTTAAGTGGCAAGAGTACGCCCAGGTGTTTTTTCTTGCTCGCTATGGCACAATCCAAGCTTTGTCTCACTGACAAGGCTTAGGGCCTAATTACGAGTATGGCGGTCCATAGGACCGCTGTACACACGGTGGCGGTCTGACCACCGCCACACTGCGGGTCTGCCTGCAGTATTCAGAGTGTGTCAATCGGACTGCCACTTGGCCGCTGGCTCCGTCGGGATCAAGGATCCAGCTGGGCTGGCAGTCTGCAACCAGCATGATTATGCTGACGGTGCTGCTGCCGGCACTGCCAAGCATATTAAGAGTTGCCTTTTCACTTCCCTTTTCATGAATGTGAGCCCACCATGAAAAGGGTGGTGGACACGTAACTAAGGGGACTCTAACAGGACCCCCTGCTGGAGTTTGCCTGGGGGTGCATGCAGGGAGCACATTTTGTGTCCCCCTGTAATTGCACCCCCCTTCCTGCACAGTGCAGCATGCATGCCACACCATGCAGGAATGTGCTGCAGGCTCTGTCACGGCAGCCGGCTGCATGTTAGGCTCTCCTATGAGCCTAACAGCCCATTGCCATGAGACCGCCGCAGCGCTGCCCACCCGCCATGGATTACAGTTGTAATCCAGCAGGCGGGCACACCATGACTTTGGCAGTCCCGCAGGAGGACAACCAAAGTCATAACAAGGCCCTTAGAAAGGCTGAAACCAGTCTGGGAATGCATGTGTTCCCTTTTGGAAGAGGGCTTGCCTGGCAGTTCATGATGGACAGTTCCCTTGAGGAGCAGGGTCAGTCCCGATTTGCATAATGCCTTGTATAAGGTGTACCTTGCTTAAGGTGAGCTTCTTTCTTGTGTGGCACAGTGCAAGAAAAATGATGCATTGAAATGCTACCCTGAGTGATTGCCAGTGGTATAGACTATTTGCTAGCATTCCTCCCATACCTAGTGTGTGATTGATAGTGATATTGCTGGCAATGATTGTTTTCCGAAGGTAGCTCTCTCTCTCTTGCAGAGGCGGCCTCCTAGAAAGAAAGCTGTCCACCACCAATGTGGAGGAGGTGGGACCAACAGTGTTCTGGTGGAGGTGAGGTCCGCCATTGGCTCCTTTAATTCAGGGCTCTAAGCAATGAATATTTGCCCAATTCCTGTACCTCAAGAGAAAAAGAGTTCTGCATCAGAAATGCATTTACTATGAACATATGAGTTCAAATATGCTGGTCATTAATCCTGTGTGTTAGAGATAACATATGTTTGGTTTGCAATGTGTACATTGTTTGCAGTCAATTTAAGACCTTGCACGCAACCTGTGCCACGTAGGTTTGCAGGTGTATAGCCACTTCCCTTTGCCTCTTTCTCTATTACTGCAAAGTGCCAACTTTTTCTGCTTTAAAGAGTATTCAGCAGATTCTTTAGCAGACAATAAAAAATTCCCCTGGCTTTCTAAGCTATTATTTTGACTTTTACACCCAAGAAACGCATCGTGGTATTGCAGTCAATATGCTGATAAACTCAGGCCAATTTCACCAAAGTCTTGGTTCCATCTGGATCTAATTTAGTCGATTGCTCACGTTGACCACAATAACTGTCATTGTTTAGGAAAGTGTAGAAAATGTGGTAGTCATTAAACAATTGGTTATTTTTTTATGTTGGCATGCATTCGAGCAAACTAGTACATGGATAATGTTTTTGGCGGATACGAATTGACATAAAAATTTGAGTTGGATTACTTTATAAACTGTGTTTGTGCTTTTTGTTTTACCAAGGATACCAAATGTTCATGAATCAAAAGGTTCACTGGAGTCCTCCAAGAAAAACATAGTTGCACAGTGGGATATATGTTGGAGCATTCAACATATACAAGTCAATAAGTAGGGGTAATTAAGGCATCAATTACCAGGCATAAATGTGCACACTTGAGATGCAAGCAGCCAGCTGATGGAAAGAGACATTGGATTTGGTGAAATCTTTACACATGTTTAATATCAAACGTCATTTATGTTAGTCTGGTAACCATTACTTAATCAATAGTGCTTGTTACTCTGCAGCAGGGCCTCATCACAAGCGTCTGTATAATGAACAGATCATTTTGTAATGTGAGTAAATTTATTTTAATGAAATGTTAAGCTATTAACATGACCCTTGGTTGAAACACAGCGACCTCTCTTGTGGATATAGTTAGCACATGTTTACTGTAATTTTTCGCTCAGCGAAAGGTGCACGTTGCTCCCAACAAAAACAACCGTATTTGCTTTTCTAAATCAAATATTTGGAACCCAGGTCTCACTTTATATATCATGGCTCCGGTATCATAGGTTTTCCAAGCTATGGGTTTAGATCACTAGCTCAGACACCTGTAGCGGACCAGCACATACAATGATATGTTGTATTAATGAGACATTTGCGTTTTTTGTGGCATTAAATCATTTACAATTAAGCCTTATGTATACCAGTTCCTTTTGTATTTTTATTTCTGCAGTTTCCTATATCCAGGAAGTTGTAAAATGACTAGATGTTTTGGACACATTAGTTCCCAAAACAAATTTAAACTGCATCAGAAATGCATTTTTGTTGAAATGACTTTCCGCCTGTTTCTCTACGATTCTTTTAATTGCTGTTTGTGTAGTTTAAAATCTGAAAAATATACCATAAGATAGAAAAACATATTGCAGAAAGAACTTTAAAAATACTAAAAAGCATGGAATCTGGTCCTATCACATCTGTCTAAATTTTAGCACGTGGTGGAGTGTGCACCTCCTCATTTAGAAGTAGGGGAGCAGCTAGGTTTCTGAAGGCCGGGCTTGCCTGACGCTGCTGTTGGAAACCTATGATGGGTGGCCCATCGGACACCATATCAACAGGTAAGTGCATTGGAAAGCAATACCTGAGTAAGGCAGGCCTTCTGACATGCATTTCCCTGTCAGGATCCGCCATCTCAGGAAGGAAAAAATAAGTAGGCCACACACAGGGAGAAAACTCCCTGCACATCAGAGCCATTGATGTTTTGTATTACCTAAACAAACCTCTGCTTTTGGGGTTCGTTTCTGTAATGCAAAAAATGCACTATTTCATGGTAGCTGGAAAGCGCGTGTTTCCACCATGGATGCAGAAAATGTTTAGGCAAAACAATCCCTGTATAGGAGATCTGGAACGTAGTGTTTGTGATTGCAAACCAGGAGGAAAACTTCAGTCGGTTAATAGGCTATTATGGTATAACCTATGGCACAATGAGGCATGTCAGAAGTTGTTGAGGAGCTGAGGGCAATCCACTGAAGTGGCGCCTGACTTAGGATGAGAACCTGTGTCCCAGTTTAACTGAAAAATACCCTGTAGTGATAGAGAACACACACCAGGTCCCACATCTGGTGCAATATAGCAGGAACGTTGTGTTAGGTGCAGTACTTAATTTGAGCCGGTGGTTTCCAGAGCTCAGCACTGACACTTAATCATCAGCACTGGCGCTTTTCATGAGCACTAGTTAAGGACACATTCATTTATAGTAGGCACTGGGAGATTAAGTGATTTGCCCAGAATCACAGGACATTGAGCCAACGCCGAGACTCGAACCTGGTTCCTCAGCTCCAAAGTCGGCATCTCTGGCCATTACGCCACATCTTCTCCCCACTTTCATGTTAGTAGTTGGTTCAGTTTTAGGCAGCGCAGGAGGAATGGGCCGGTGCAAGCTGCCTCCTGACGAAAGCCCCAGCACTTATTTTTTTACAAATTAACGACTGGTTAGATGCCGCATTAAAAATAGGGCACTTTTGCTGTAAAATATATAAATAGATACGGCAGGATCAGTGTGGGCCCCACACAAAGTGCGGGGACTGGGGAATAATGATCCAACTGCACCCCACTTTCTGATAGGCCTGGGTGCAATCATGATTAATAAAATATCGAGATTTCCCTACAAGAGAGGCAGTCTGGTTTGGTTACTTTTACGGTGTAGGTGTCTCGTGACTCTTTCTGGGTCCTCTTCACACAAGCTTCCTGATCTCTGGTGATGATCTGTGTCCAAAATTTCTTACTGGCGATGAGTAACAGGATGGGTTCCCCTCCCCTCACCACACCCGTTAACATCAAGACTACCCAGCATGCAAGTAAACCTGCATCACCTGATACACTGCCCAGCACAGCACTTTCTATGGCTGATACCAGATACCGACTGAACAGGGAATGGTTGGATTCAGAGTCCTACACATCTGAAGGGGGCTTTAAAGATGTAGGTGGCCCACACAGATGAATAGATATAGTGAAATAGTAAGAGCTGACCTCACCCGTGTAATTACAACGCAACCTAACTTGATCCTCCTCCCATTCTGGTGGCTCTATAACCCCCCACAACTACAAGCACCAGCATGACACCCCACCTGCTGTTGTGGCTTCAAAACCACCACGTGTCTCCCCAGTTGCTCTCATGTTAAACATCCCAATTATCACCCTATTTTAAGTAATAGGGACCCTCCCAGCACAAGCATTGAAGTGTAGATTCTGGGTGGACTGGTTAGATATCTACTCTTTAGCTATTAAAATGAATGACAAAATTAAATGTTCATTATTCCCTCATCTGGTAGATGAGACAGTATAAATTGTTGACTTTAACTCTGATCGCACATGCCAAGCCCTTGAGTCCCCCAGTCCACATTTCACTCCAGTGGCCAGTCCTGATCACAGGTTTCTACTCCAGCAGGCCAAACAAGGCAGCAGCAAAATTATTGTTGATTTCAATTCCTTCTTGAAAGAACTCTGCAGTGCATGAACTCTCCATAGTGAAGCAAAGGAGATCTGTGTACAAGTAATTCAGGGGTGTGCTTTAGCCACATTTTCATACATTAGCTTTCAGGAGTGTAGCATGCTTTCTGTAAATATACTCACTTCGGGACCCTTTCATGAATTGTCCAATCTGCAGCATACATGGAGTCTGCATAGCTGCCAAGTGTCCCAGGTCCATGTGTGATGTGCTGCTCCAGTGCAGATTTTTTCCTTTGAACTCTGGGATTTGTAGTCCTGTTTTATAATGGAATAAGCAAGACTACATGTCCCAGAATTCAAGAAACAACCTGGACTGGAGCACCACATCATGTTCATTGGCATACCTTTTCTAAAAGCATAGGAAGTCAAGTCGAACATCTGAAAACTGTTTACTTAGTTGCTTTAACATTCCAAGAAATGATCCATTCATGACAACAAACGCTAAATAGAATATTCTCATATGATCTGCTTCCTGCACATCTACTACTGCATACATCTATTCGCAATCTTATGTGAGTATCAAGAAACATTAAGTCACCCAGCACCCTGACGGAGAAACCAAGTACTCCACGGCAGCATAGAGAACATCTCAAACAAAGTAACAAACTACCAAATGCCTTTAAATTCTAGCCAAAGCCCACGAATTAAAGCCCCAAGTAGAAATTAATAGATGTACGGATTGAAGGCATCCAAAAGAAAACAAAATTAATTAAGTCTAGAAAGCAAATTCTGTTTCACCCAAAACCATCACATAGTTCCCAAAAAAGGAAAATTGCCTCTCATCACTCTCGTGCTCATAGTAAAACCATTTTCCAACAAGTTGGGAAACACCTTATAATTGCATCATAACAGATCTCAAATACTTATTTAAGGTAGACACTAAAGCATAACAAACACGGCACCATGTGCATCTGATGTACATCTTGCCCTGCTTGGAAATAGACCACATGGACTGATCTAGGATAAAACACAATGTAAGCCAACATTATAATTAGGGACCAATAAGATACAAAGTTGTATTAGCTTATTCGAAAATGGAAAAAAAGCGGTTTACAAGGTGGTCTAAATGTGAGAGTTTGTGAAACAGCGATAGATCCATCACTAATACCCCAATTTTCAGCTCCACATAAGGTCATGTGTACGCTCATGAGTATGTGGGAAGTATATTTGAGTGTCTCCACACTACCAACACCTTTTAGTGATTTTTCAGTTTTACATTGATAGCATAAATTCCCTTCACCTGATTATTTTTAGGAGACTTTTAATGTTTCATTTTATAATGTTGTTTTCTGAGTAAAGGACCATTAACTTCCTTTTTCATGAAGACCTTTTATTCATTGTGCTATGATATTCTGTGTTGCTATGGCCAAAGTATCCACTAGTGTGGTCTGTTGCTGTCATGAATAAACAGTGAGCACAGGATAGAGACATGGGCATACCCTGCACCAAGTCCATCAACCATATGGACCCTGCTGTGCATTCCTTTTGTGATACTTAATAGGCACTTTGTGCTCTGTCTGCACCCTGTCACCATTCCTTATCCTGCAGTGCCCTAAAAGCACTGATCTCTGGGCAAGGCCTGCAGTCAGGCCTTTTGCTTGCCACACATTCCTACGAGAGCCTTTAGCACAAACCTTCATACGGAATGACAGTTGCCTATGTCCTGCACCCAGATACTTGCCCCTACAGCCACCAAGGTGTGGCCTTTGGCCATACCCAGCAAGCTCTGGTTAAAAGGTTTAGCAAAAGGATATGCGTTGTGGCCTGCAATATGCTGTTGAGGCCCTAATTCTCCTTTCAAGTAAGGTGTTAGAATGTGGCAGTCCCATTGTCCAGCAAGTGCTGGAACAAATCAAAGATAAACACTTTTGGGGGCTTGTAATGCCCCACAGTGTAAGTGCAATTGAAACTTTGGACCTCAACAAAGTTATCTTGGGCATGAATTTCTGCCTTTTCGGAGGCATTATCATTATTTTTTAGGTTTTATCATTGTAAGTCCCTTGGTCTGTCTATCTTCTTCTGATGTTCTTAGGCTTATCCAAGCTTTCTTCCTGTGAGCGTGGAGCCATGAGTAGACCCTCCCTTAAGTTATTTTAGTCTTAAAAGGTACATGCTCTTGAATGCTGATGGAGCAGGGGCAAAGTCACTTACCTAGGTAAATGCATGCCGATACTTTGTGTTTATTTTGCAAACTTTCTAATGTGTATGCCAGCCCTTCAGGCAAATTATGTGGAAGCTGTATTACCCATAAAAGAGTTCTGTCTCCTTCCTTTAGAGGTTATTCTGGACCTAAGTGAAGTTGTAATGGAAGATGAAGCCTTCTTAGCGTCCAGGTTTCAGGTGTTTTCAGCCTAGTCGCCACAATGCAGTGGACATCGCAAAAGTCTTGTTGAGAGGCAGAGAGATATACAGACCTAAGCTTCTAAGCTTTCAGGAATTTCCATCTGCAGTTTCTCTGTTCTCCTGGATCTTCTAGCAACCAAACTAATATTTGTCCAACAGGCTCTAGAGCCCTCTATATCTGGCAAACCAGGCAAAGATGTTGGCAGGATTATCACATCACTGCCATGGGGAAGTTGCAGAGCTGGCTGATCTAGCCAAGGATGGACTGGGCATTCAGCTACTCTGACATTTTCCCCATGGGCTGCAGGATAGGGGACTGTTTTCTGAGCTGAAGGGGTTCCATGAACCAACCATGCTCCATGGCTCCATGCTCCATGGCCCCATTTTACTTGTGGCTTCCTGCAATGCAGTGCTATTTTGAACAAATATTCTAGGGCTGACTTTTGTTTCCAGTCTGGCCTTGCATCCAGCTCTGGTACTCAGGGACACTTTAACTGGACCTATGGACAGAGGCTTCTTTCTCTCTTCTGGGTCCTGTGGCAAAAAAGCTAAATATAGGACCCCTCCATACTTGCATTGCAAAACTATCTGAGGAGTATACAGAATACATTAAGCTCACTTGGTGAAAAGTCTGCTCCAGGCCTATTCCAAACTAACATATTTACTCTTATGGTTACTCAAGTTGTTTCCAGATCAGTCTCATAATTGTTTTAACCAAAAACGGTTATTAAAGTTTAAAGTTCACATCAAAAACAAATGTCAAGCAGCCATTGTTAAACATCTATGGTTTGCAATTCAAATGATTATGCATATGTTGTATCACAAATAATATTGAGATTTTACATATTTTTATCCCCCCCAACAATCCTGTGCACATCACAATCACTGTTCTCATTTGACGTATCTAGAAGAAATATGAACTGTAGCATGTACACACTAAGGGGCCGATTTCGATGTCGGATGGACCTGAGTCTGTCCGACAACGATCTGAAACTGGAACCGACCGAACTCCTATCGGCGGTCCCAAACCAGCAAGTAGGGTGCGACCGAACACTATTCGGTCGCACTCCTATTCTTTACAATGGGGGCATGCATTCTGACTGGAATGCATGCTCTCATTGTAAAGAGCTGAGGTGCAGTTCATCCCTGCACTCCGTGGCAGGCACCTCAAGGTAAACACAAGGAGATGATGGACGGAGTGCTGAAACTTTTCAAACACTCACCCCCAGTCAGAGATCTGGGTTGAATCCATCATCATTCTTTAGCTCACTTTGTCACCCCAGTTCAGACACAGCTATATGCAAATCAGTCTTGACCCTGTGCCTCATGGGAACAGTCCAGCCCGAACCGCCAAGCCATGCCTTCCCTGGACCGGAAACAAGCATCCTGGGACCATAGGTGCCCCCTCGGCCGCTATCCGGAGGCGCAACGCCCTGCTGGGGGCCCCCAAAGTCGACTTCCCTCAGCCTTTCTGTGTCAGAAAGGCCGGCACAGAAAGGCTGTTGGAATCCAACATTGTAATCCGTTGGGCAGAAAGAGCCGCCCTTGGGATCACAGGAGGCTTTCCGAATGGCAGACGGGCTCTCCGAGCCCTTCGTAGGCCATTCGGAAATCCTGTTTGGATTCATTTCTGACCGACTCCATAAAAATGGGTTGGTTGGGAATGAATCCAAACAGGGGATTACGATGCCGTAGGAACTGCTCCGACCGAGGGTCAGAGCCGTTTCCAACAGCATCGTAATCGGCCCCTAAGTATGAATTTCCTGGTTACGATATATTTCTAAAGTCATAGGTAAGACTAATGACTCTTTCAATACTGTTCAATATATACATATTTTATTAATGAGGCATTCACTCTGTCCATTTGCTCCCAATGCAGGCCATAAAACATTCTGAGGACAGAGTGTCACACACATCAGACTTCTCATATGCATGGGAGTGTGACCCACACAGATTTAAAGCCTGTCCGCTGAATGTTTATTTGATGATATTTCTTCAGCCTTTACTTTCTCTACTGATTGAGAATCCACATTCCAGGGTTTGAGAGAAAGATGACAAATGTTTGACGTCACCCAAAAAAAGTATTGTCTTGTAACTCTAATGAGCTCATACTCTTTTTTTAAACAAGTATTTGCAATGCAATCGGTCTCGCCTTTGGGGCCTTATAGGTTTTTAGCCATGAATGCTCGTCACATGCAGTGCAGTGCAGACTTCTTCACCCACAGCAATGCCAATTATCGCCAATCTGCAGATGATGGTTTCATTATGCAGAGTAGCATAGCTGTATTGAGGGCAAGTATGCAGCATGAAGGAAACTGTCTGTGTGGGAGTAGGTTCTAGCCTTGTCCACAAGTCAGCTTAGATTTACTCTTGCAGGGACCATATTATGAACATATGCACTGGTATAGAGCAGACCTATGACTCTGTAAGTCTTTGCAGTGTCTAATGCGCATTTGCTTGACCGAAAAAATTCTTAGGGCCTCATTTATGGGGATTTTACCTGGGGTAGCACAGCAAGTCACATTGCTGCACTGCTGTGCTGCCCTACGTCAAAGTGAAAGAGCTATCCTTCCTGTAACTTCAAGAGTGACGGGTCCTGGGGACTAAAGCAGAAAACTGCACTTATTGCTATCTCTCTCTACACTGATATCTCTGACTTTCTAATCAAAAGACATTTTTGGAGGTTAATGATGCCTTTGACTTCTGTCTAGGAGGAACTGTGAAGTTGCATCTTTGTGGTACTAAAGTGTAAAAAAGTGTGCTGTTCTGCTTAGAGAGATTGGAATGTACTGTGCGTGAATCTTTGTGTCAACCACATGGTGCACGTAACAACTGACATGCAAGGCATGACAGATTGGACAGGTTGTCTCAAAGTAGGTGAGCTGCATTCTTTAGTCCACATTGTCCCAGTGACAGCCTGTGTGATTGTTTGTTTATGAAGCTGGGCTCAGAGCATCCCTAGCCCAAAGGGAGAGGAACCAGTACTTTCTCTCCAGCTCCTGCCCGTTGCCCGTATTCAGGTCTCTGGGCTCCCACGTCTGTTGCTCATCTGCAGCATGGCTCACACTTTGGAGGATGATACTGGTGAGACTTGTGGTGGTCTTTTCATTTGGTTGGTCTTGCATGCTTGGTGGTTGCTGTGTGTCTAACAGAGGTAGGAGGTTAGGAAATGTAAAGCTGGTGAAGGCATGCATGTGGTGATGTCTGATGTCCTTCGGAACACAGGATGTATCGGACCCAAGGGGAGGCCACCCTCTCTTCTTTTGTGATTGTGAACCCTGGAAGTGCATCCAGACCTAACCCTCAGCTGCAGATGATGCTCACTGACTTTCTAGCCTTGTGGAATGGAAGCAGATGCTCCATGAAGCAGCACAAAGCAGCTTTACAGTCCCTACTACCAAATGATACTGAATTAAGATGCCGGGTGTGTAGGATCTGAATACAACATGTGCATCTTGTTTGGTGGCAATCACATAATGCAGTGATACCATTTCATGCCCATGCAGGTGCGTTCATGCATTGTCCAGGGTAAACACCTCCCTTATGTGGAGGCATAATTCTGGAGTGTGTGTCTGCATTAATTTAATTCTGAAAACGAGCATCGACTTGATGTAAAAATGTGTGGTAATGTTGATTGTGGTATCATTCATTACATGACATATTTTGACTGCTCTGTTTTGATTGTAGGGTTCCTTAATGTCTTTTCAAGCTTTTTATGTAGCAATGTTTCCTGTATTATAATGAAAGTTGAAGATGCCTGCTGGGCAAGGTGACATACCTTCTTAAATGTTTGACACCATGATTCAGAAGACAAGATCACAATATCAGAAGATATATGTTGTAACCTTTGGTTGTTGATATGCATCCTCTTCTTGATGAGTGCCTGATTGAGTTGAATGTCAGTTGGAGAGAGTGGGCTGAGCAGCAAGGATGGTGATCCTGGTGGGGCTTTTACCACCTTACTTATAACGTGTAACTAAGACTTATCTTATTCAATAAAACTATATATTATAATCTACGTGACTGGCAGCCTGCTTACAAGAGATTATCTTCATTACAACAATATCACACTTGAAAGGGGGTTTCAGCAGTGTTGTGTTCTCCAGCTGATACTTAGCTTTACAAGATACTCTCAGATCCTGCCACTGCACAACAACCGAAGTGCCTAGATGCTGTTGTTTACCTGCCTGGTGAGCTTCTCCGCTCCCACCAGGCTTTCAGACCCAAAAAATACCCAGGTGTTAGTCGACATTAGAACCTCAGAAGTCGACCACCAGCAGGACCGGAAACAGCGTCAGAAAACGGATGCCCATAACGGCTCACCTGTCTCACTGGTGCGTCCTGGTAATGCTCACAAAACCAGCGACCACCCATGATGCCCACAAACCGGATGCTTGTGCGACTGCAGTAAAGAGCTACAGATCTGGGTGGGCAGCCGATGTTGCTTGTATGTACGTTGTCCTGCCACACGGAGATACTGTGCCATGATTCATTGTTCACCTTTTGTTATGGAGCCTTTATCACATGTGCTTGGTTGACCTGGTTCCGAATACTCCGAATTTTGGGAAATGAGGTAACTGGTTTATCCAGGAGCAGAGTGAGGGGCAGGGAGGATTCATGAGAAGCGGGGTCTCTTGCATCCAGTGAGCACTAGAACACATTTTATCAATCACAGACGAGACAGACGTGTGATTCTTAACTAAAGAAAAGTAAGAGGATGCTTGCACCAGTATGAGCCAGTTCCGCTTCAACAGCAGGAGTGTAAGGCAGGTTCAAGTCTCGGCGTCGGCTCAACGTCCCGTGATTCTGGGCAAATCACTCAATCTCTCCCGTGCCTACCAAAAATGAATGTGTCCTTGGGTAATGTAACTGGTGCTCATATAAAGCGCTCCAATACATTCGGGTTGAGTTCCCACTATATAAACGCCAAAAAGGGGCCAATAAACACAGCCCTCATCCAAAGGTACGTGGAGAGGTATCGCAGGGGTGTTTTCCACTTCCATTAAAGAAGCTGAGTGTTTTCACCAGAGCCTCCGGGGCAGATTAACCAGACCATTAAAAGTGAGGTCACGTGAGTCAGAGGACTTTAAAAAAGAAACAAACTTTCAGTATCTGAAGTGATCGGCCCTCTCTCATGACTGTCATTCTTCCAAAGGCGCAGTCCTCATTTTGGAACCTGTATGCTTGTTTGGCTCTGCCATTTCACTAATAATATTGTTATGTAGCGCTTTGTACCACACTTGGTCATTTGTTTGAACGGTAAATAACAAGCGTTACAATTATCCCATCGAATTATACTGGAGTTGCCGAACTTGGAAAGATGGATGGCTGGATGACCGCCTGATTTTCACCACCAGATTTCAGTCGATGTCAGCAAGCGATCAATCCTCAGGACATTATCCCAATGGCAATTTCAAGTTTGTCTCATTTCTGACCCCAGGTGTACTTGCCGTCGTGCTGTTGAGTGTTGCGTCATCTCATTCTGTGCCTAGGAGTGTTACTTCACTGCGTTTTATTGCCCTGAATGCTTTTATGCAGCCACATGCAGTATTGATTGTATTGCCAGTGCGTGGGTGAGTTGTACCCGGGCTCCTCATGGTTTCCACACGTCAGTGGTGGCGGCAGGCCTATCTAGAAAAATTGTTAATTATTGTCACGTTAATATGCCACGAATTTACGTGAGGTACTTCCTGCAAAGTGCTGCCAGGGACAAAATTATTTGCACAATAAAACATCTTATGACCTTGCCAGTGGCTCAGTACATTTAAAAAATATTTGCAATGCTATAGGTCTCGCATTTAAATGTGAGCCCTATGGCATTGCAAACAAACCGCTGCATTGTCCCGGCTGCTTTGAAAGTGAAAGCGCGCATGGCGCGCTGGATGTAAGCAAAGCATGTCGTCGTGTCTAAAGTAGGAGAAACTCAATAAAGAAAATAGTACTCACAAGACTAAATAACAAGTACCGTGTAACAACTGAAGTAAAGTGGCCAGTAGCCATGGGAGGTTACAAATGAAGACAAGGCGGTACTAAGGAGGGACTAACAAGCTAATTACAGAATCAAAAGCCAGCATTTACAAACGTCAAAGACACAAGCCAATGAAAAATATGGGCAGAGAGTGGGCCGGGCTTCGCGTCCATACTCTACTACAGCAGATCGCCAGAGCAGCGAATGCGCGCTGGCTCAGGCTCGAACTAAAAAAGGTTTGCCATATAAATAAAATGTATAATCCTTGCATTTGCTAATGCAAAGTTAATTATTTCCCAAAAGCTTTATTAAAAATACAATGTGCAGAATTTATATTTAAATATGAAAAATGTTTAATGCAAAAATTATAGTAGGCAACCATACTTAGAACCTATACTCCTGTAATCTAGTAATCAGGCCTGGATTTCATTTTAAGTTGACATATGTAATCAGACCATGTTTTAACATGAAGGCCCACTAATACTGAAAGGCTTGTTTTTCACTTTAACCGACAAATGTGCAAGTTGTTTTTCTTTCTTCTCTGCAGACGTTGCATTTTCAGAATCTACTGTTTATTAGTTAATGAACAGACATTTGTTGTATTAGACGATAGTGAGGTTAACACCACAAAACATGTAGACGACAGGGAGAATGATTCATCAGAAGACATTATTACAAACAAGAAAGGATTTGCCCACAACATTGAAGAACACATGGTTGAAAGGCGATTGTACTCTGGTGAGAAGATGGAAAGTAGATGTGTTCCCAGGAGTGTGCTTAAATCTTATTGGTCAACATGCAGAAGAAAGAACAAACTAAGACAACATGTGTTTATAACAGAGCTTGTTCCCTGCTTAGTGTCACTATTTCTTTTTTTTATAGCACATTAGATGTGTTCCCTTTTCCCGAAAGAGGAGACTATGTTTCGAGCTTTCTGGAAATCTCTTTATGAGAAGTCTTAGTTTATTTGTTGATCTGCTATTATTTGACTGAGAATAATTTTCAGCTTAGTCTCTAAGAAGCTTTATGCTTATGCTCGATTCTCTCATCAGAACTCTTCATGGGTTTCTGAGCTGACACCTACTACCCTTTCTGCATTTATCTTGACTTAGCTCGGAATAAGGGTGTTTTTTAATGAAACGCACTTGTTGCTTTTATTGTATTAATGCTTTATTATTGATTCCTTGATGTGATTCATATTACTAAAGATTGATTGATTACCTGTACAGATGATTTTTGGAGAATAATATTTAAATAAAATAAATTAATATGAAAAAGATCTAAATAAAACCCTTTAACTTAATTAAACTCTCTTTATTGACTGAACTAAAGTAATGATAATTTGTAATGATTTATGTTGAGATTTAATTTGACGTCTCAGCTGAAAACCAAGATCCATCTATCTGAGATGTACGTGGGGTTCTTGGTGAGGAGTAAGTGATGGCGGAACCCCAGTAATCCAGCACATTATTGATGGGGAAATACTGGCACCCTCCCAGGAGCAAATGAATGAAACTCACCAGACATAGCAGGTTTACTCAGAAACAGAGCGAAATGTATTTTATTGGTACCAAATGCATGCATCATTGCTAATTAGCAAGGAAGAAGTCAGGGCTCCTGCCTTAGGGGCTCTCAGACTGCTTCTTCCCAGAGTGACTGGTTTCTGGGTGCTATATACGTTTAGTAATGCCATGTCAGCGGAACTAGAATAAGGCACCAAGCCAAATATGGCTAACAGGGATGTGCAAGATCTGCACTATGCCAATTATAAACAGCTAGATATGGGCAGACCAGAAAATCTGGCTCGGCACTGTGTAAGCAACTTGCACAACCAGATAAAGAACTATCATGAAGTCAGGAAAGCAAAGTGACCTCTAAGGGGGTTCAGAATAGCTGTTGAAGCTTGTCCAGGCAAGGTCAGATAGGAAGCCCTTTGGAGCTCTAGGCCTCATGTTAGTGTGATATATCTAAGCATGATATCTTTGAAGTGCATACACCTGAATGTATATGGATATAAATATATATTTTCAACAATCCCCCCTTTTGGATAGTCCTATCCATCATTAGTGTAAAACCAAAATATATATATATGTATATATGAAGGAAACATAGTTACATATCTTTGGATGGCATTACACAGTGTTTGCATAAAATGCATATATTGTCACATTGATACATCCTAATGAGATCATTATTTTTGAACATGAACACAATGATATGCTAGTATTCAATTCATACTACTTCCTGTGTGCATTATTATATCAGCGGGCTGTAGTGATACCGGGTGCATACTCATAATTAAGTGTCCAACAAATATTGTTTGCTCTATGCAATGCATAAGGCTACAGTGTCACTTAGTCACTCAGTTCCCGGGCACTTTCTGCAAGTGTCAGTAATTTAAAGACACGCAGTGAGAGGTCATCTGCTTCTCCTCCTGGTCCGCAGTCGTCTTGTTCAGGGGCGGTCTCACGGACCTGCCCTGCGTTGTCCTCTTCAGTCTATTTTCCTGCAGGTGCAGACTATCACCTTTCTTCGAGACTGCGTCGTGCACTTCACTCAACAGCATCAGTTGATGTCACGTCCCTCTGACACTTTATGATGGGCCCTCATGGATCGTAGAAATGGTCTGGTCTGTCCTCTTCTTGACTGCTGTGTTGTGCAGGTCCTCTGGTGACAGATGGTCATCAATTTCTGGTACTGTCCTCTCAGGCGTTGGGGTGCTGCCCTGCATCTTGTCCCCTCAATCCATTCATGGCGTTGGTTCACCGTCTGGGGTACAGTCCACCTAGAACTAAAAGAAACAGCTTTTATTTTTCTCATCATGACCATGTCTTCATAGTTGCTTTAGAAGTCTTTGGCCCTATTGCAGGCAGTACTAAAGTCAGAGCATCAGGCCATTTCAGGCCTGTTCCATCAGTTGCCTTTACTAATAATCTATTTTTTATTTTTATTTTGGAGCTCATTTACTCCTCCTGGCCTCAACGTTGGAGGGTGGTATGGGGTATGCATGTTATACTTTATTCCCAAAAACAACCTCTTTAGCATAAATGTAGTCACTAAGTGATCTCCTTCTATCGCTATTTATGCCCTGGTGGACCCCTAACCTTGAAGAGATGGCTTTCCTGAAGCAATGCACCCCAGTTGCTGCATCATTCTTCCCTTTTGGACACACCTCCATTCATTTTGAAAACGTATCCACCCATACCAGCAAATATTTCAATCCATTCACTGGGAAGCAAAATGCATCTGCGCATTCATCCTCCCTTGTGCAATATCAGAGGGTCCCTGCTCCAGTCTTGTAAGGGAAAGGAACATACTGCGTGGGGACACAGGCATCTCACCCTGGTAGGCCCACACTCTCTTCATTATTCGGCTCACATCCATCATCAATCCACCCTCTATGTTCATCTGGTGTTGCAGACCATTGTTATTCCTTTACATTAGCTTGCAACAATTGTCTCTGAATCCCATCTGCACTGGCTGTAACATGCTCTCTTTTTCTGCTGTGTCAGCGATGGCATTACCTTTGGCTAACTCAGTATTAGCTCCTGTGTAGGCTTCACATTTTATTACCGCTATCCTGGTGTATAATAGTATTGTTTTTTAACAAGATCCTTACTAAAGGACCATTTTTAAAAAGGCGCCCTGCTTCTGTTATGAATCCGTGATACTTCCACAGCTGGCCACAAATAAGAACTGCAAAGCATAATGTGAGTCAGTGTAAATGTTAATAGTTTTCCCCTTGACTAGTATTCATGCTTTTGTTACAGCATGCAGCTTATCTTACTGGGTAGATGTTTCAAGTGGCAGAGCTGCACTTTCAACTTTGTTGTCTGCTATTGCTATGGCATACCCTGCTCTGTAATTAGTGTCTATCAGTCTTCTGAAGAAACCATCAGTGTACCACTCATATAGTCTGTCTTTCCTAATAGTGTCTAATCTTGGCGTGGTGCCGTTTTCTACAATCTCAACACCAACTTACTTAGGGGTCTCATCTGTCTCTAAGAGAATGGATCTCATCAGAATAACCTAATGCAGGTAATACTTTTGCCAAATTAACAGGTGGGCATCTTATTATGACATTACAATTAGACAACATGGTGCCATTATAACCTGTGTGCCTTCCAGCAGAAAATGTTGTGTGGATCCAGACAACAACAACTGTACCAAATGCAACCACACCAAATGTGGCACCTAGACAATACAAGTATAGTCCAACACAATGAGAGCCGTCCTCTCCACCATCACAGCTGCCGACTCCCAATCACTGCAGAAAGCAAAGTCACATAGTTGTGTCCCACAGGCCTTTCTTTTCCAGCTGTGTCAGCACACCATTGACAACACCACTTGATTTGCAATGTCATTTTGCTCTGAAACAGAGATGGAAAGGCAGTTTGTAGTCAGGCAGTCCCCATGATGGCGCAGTATACAATGTCTCTTTCAAGTTCTTGAAACAGTTTGCAAGTCATAGCATCTGCATTCAGGGACCCATTGGTGGCAACAGTTCATTATCCCCAGGAAGGACATCATTCCTTTCTTGGTGGGCAGGAGCTGAATGCCCTGAAACAATTGTATTCTGTCAGGTGGCGTACCTTGGAATATCTCATAACCCAGGTAAGTCACTTCGTTTTGGCAGCACTGGCATTTTGACAATGAGGCTTTGTGTCTTCTCTCCTGGAGGTAGTTCAGCAGAGCTACAGTGTCTTTTTCACAGGCTTTCATAGGCCTCAAGTGATGGAGATGTCACAAGGAGGTCATCAGCCTACTGCAAGATGATGCTACCATCTTCCAAGCATAGGTGGTCCAAGTCTCTCTTTACTGCCTGCGCATTGACATTGGGACTCATAGTGAAAGAAGTGTACTGGGTGTCTTTTAGCGTGACGGAAAAGAGGCTTTCACTCTGTGGATGGACTTTAATGCTAAAACCCACTGAGGAGAGAAAATACTCTGCCTCTACAGGTATAAATGATAATATAGTACTGGTGTCAGGCACAACAGGCTCTAAGGGAACCACAAGTTCATAAGATTAGGTAACCACTAACCCTGGGCGTAGTTCGCGTAGTAGCGCTACGCGTAGCTACGCGAAGTGCACTTCGCACTACGCGAGCTACGCGAACTGCGTAGTGCGGTAGGGAAATGCTGTTCGCAATGATTGCACAGTGCCGGATGCTTGTCCGCACTGTGCAATCGTTGCGAACGGCATCATGCACAGTGCAAGCGGTCGTTTTCTGCCGCTCGAGTAGATTTGTACTCGAGCGGCAGCTTTCTCAACGCGGACTGGTAGTTTCTCATCGCGAACGGTCGCGAGCATACGTGACCACTCGCAATGAGAAAGCCTGACCTCCCTGCGTTGAGAATCTCGCCGGGAGGTTTATTTTCCACGCTCGCGATCGGCAACTTGATGTTGCCAATCGCGAACGAGGAAAAAGTCTCGCCGGGATGTTGATTTTGCTCGCTCGCGGTCGCCAACTTGACGTTGAGGACCGCGAGCGAGCAAAAAATGCCCACTACGCTACGCGTTTTTGCACTGTGCTACATGCGATTCGCATAGTGCGTAGTTGCGCAAACTACGCAAACTCCGCGAGCGTAGCGTAGTTTTCCGCCCAGGCCTAGTAACCACCTTATGGGGACAGCATGTTTTCACCATCCTCTTTTTTTAATTTTGTTTATTTATTTATTTATTTATTTTAAATATCACTTTATGGGGAGGGCACTTTTCCAAATCTCTTGGTCCCCTAGTTCTAGAACCTTATTGTTAGTGATCTGTACAGCCCTTTCCCTTTCATATTCATGAAACTGCAGTCTAACAGCATCATTCATCATCTCTCAACACATCCATAAGTGCGCTACAGGGGATGCATACAACAGAGAATCCTTACTGAAGCTGCAAGCAGTAAGTGCCCTGTTCTAACCTATCCTTAGGTATTTGTGAGTAAATTCCATTTATTCAAAAAAATATACTGTTGCAAAACTTTTGTTTCCATAGGTGCCATATCCCCAGCAAATTGGTGGGGCGCATCCATATTAAAATTGCGAAATGTATCCCTTTATCTCCTACCTTAATGGAAACATGAGATTCTCCTCAGGGCGTGTCTGATACCTTCATCCTGAATCACTGGGCACAATAACACTGATACCCTACTGTTATCTACGCTGCGGCCCTTGATAATGTTATTCAGTAGGATAAACCCCACCCTGCATATCTCCTACAAAGGTATTATTTCTCAAGAAAATAGTGAAATCTCCATCTGCTCCTAACAGAATATGCAATATTTCCTTTAGCTAATGGTACCTAAAACAGATCTGTGGTGTCCAATCTAGTTCCAGGAAGGCTCAATGAAGGCCATAATTTTATTGTAACAATTATGTAAATTCTTTCATTTATTAAATGTAGTTAAATTAATGATGATATCCTGAATAATATTAACATAAATTGAGCATTAATTTGACCCTCATTTTCCTAGGCACATGATGGCTTCAGACATCATCAGAGCTAAGTTCATTTTAACATTTTCAGGGTAGGCCCTGTCTTATTTATCTAGCTGTGTTTTATGACCGGCAGGTGTTAGCTTCTACACTTTTTCAGGAGAGAAGGCATCGTTTAGTAATGCCATGTCAGCGGAACTAGAATAAGGCATCGTTCTCTAGGACTCATAAATCCTGTCTGACAATTAAATGACACAGGGCCCCTATGATGCTATCTGTTTCAAAAGGTATATATTGGACTGCCATTTAAATACAAGTCTCCCAGCTGTCCAATATGACAACAATGTGCTGTATTCTAATGTCCTCACAGAAACCCAAAAAGGGCGATAAACCACTCATTACCTCCCTCTGCTCAGACAGACAGCTTCCTTTGGACAGACAGCTTGAGCAGCTGGTGCTGGGACTGAGCTCAGTTCATTCTATTAAAAACCCAGGCATTCCAAGCCAGTCAAAATCTATCGTTTGTAGTGTGATAAAAGGGAGGATGCTTATATTTTAGCAGTTCACCCCCTACAGCAGCCACCAATTACTCATATAATGTGAATGCCTTTTAATATTTAATATCATGTATCTAAGGAGAGTCAAAACTACGCCACATCAATGATAAATTCAGCTTAGCTTTCAAATTTTTTTTATATTAACAACTATGGTGTATACACTATTGACATACTGAGTTTACCTGAAATTTCATTATAAAGTGCTATGCCATTAGAGTGCTGCAACATTTTGCACAGCAGCCTTTTTAAACCCTAGGCCTGTGTGCGCATTTTACTGCTACTTGACTTGGCCAATGAAACTACTTCCCAAGCTCTGAACTCCTATTTTTCTACATATAAAATTCCCCTAAAATGCTAGGTAGCTGATAGGCAGTACTAACAAAAGGTTGGTCATCTATTTTTAATTTTTGTTATGTCCTAGTTGTGTAAAACACACAAATTTGTTTTTCTCTGTGAGGCCTACTTTTTCCTATTGAGTGCCTTTTTCTAGGTAAAGTTAGTTTTTAACATTACTATGTTAAAATTATTATTATTTTTTAGTATTATATAGCTCTAGCTATACCCAAAGGTATCAGAGCGCTTTATTTGTTATGAGATAACATTTACAAGAGGTACAGAAAACATGAACAATCCTTAATACATCAATTATGTACGTAAACGAACACAAAATATCTTCTATGAAACAAAGGACAATGCATGCAAAGTCTATTCTATTTTAATATGGAATGCTAGGCATTTCTGCCTTGAGTTTTTAATTCTAATTTTTACCATTCTGGGAATATAATAATTGAAGTTTCACACATCTATACTTTGTTGCAGCTACACTTTCCATAGTAGCGCGCAACTACTTAACATATTTTATATAATTTATATTCTTACCTTTATTTGCAGGGCTATCTGGTGATGATTTGTTTTGAACTTTTCTCTCCTGCCAGTTTTTAAACAACTATCTAGTGGGCTTACCATGATTTTCTCCAAGATCCACTCTCATGAAATGTGTTTTTTTTTACTCACAATGTGCACTTACCCTGAAAGATAAATACAAAAGGTCTCCTACAAAGGAAAAGTTGTTAGGTAGTGGATAGAATGAGTTAAAAAGAGGAAAATCAACAGTTATGGACCAGCCAGAGACATCACATGAACCCATTTTGCTTCTATAATTCTCTATTTTTCATATAATTCAAAGAAAACATTTCAAGGAATCAAGATCAATACACTATGTAAATGCAGTCATTCATCCATGACATACTAGGCATATTTCAAAATCATTTCCCTGTGTTCCGGTGCAACCCGCAAATCAGAAGCTCCACTCACTATATTCTGGGAGGGTTTCTTTTTCTGGGAAAAATCAATACCCCATCCTAGCACAAGCTCTTCTGCAATGGTTTTTATAAGACCCCCCAAGGGTCTAGCCATTTGTCAAAATGTATTGACATAAAGTAACTTAGGGGCCGATTATGATGGCGGGCGGACTTTGTCCGCCCGCCATCGCCCCGGTAAATGGGACCGCCCGCTATGTGTGCGGCGGTCCCGCACATGTGATTAGGATGCCACCGCCACGGTGGCGGTGGCATCCCCATTCCCAGCATTGTGGCGGGCGGTGCTCACAACACCGCCCGCCACAGTGCTGGAAATGCATGTTGTGCATCTGCATGCACAACGTGACAGGCACCGCGCGGTGCCTGCCACCTTGTGCATGCAGATGCAGGGGGTACCATAGGTACCCCCCATGTGCAGCCCCCACCCATCCAACACCCTGGGGCCCGCAGCGGGCCCCAGCAGCAAAGACCCGCGAGCCTTTCCATGGCGGCGACACCACCATGTAAAGGCTCATCTCCGCCGGCATCATAATATGGATGGCGGTGTCTTGCAGACACCGCCACCATATTAAATCCCTTTCCGCCCGGTCGACTGATCGGCCAGGCGGAAAACATGCGGACGGTCTTTCCATCCGCCGGGGTCCCCTCCGCCATGGTAATATGGCGGGGGGAATTTGGTGGTGGACGGACGAAAATGGCGGGCGGATCGCCACCGCCATGCGGGCGGTGGCGATCCGCCCGACATCGTAATCGACCCCTCAGTTACTTATCAGTCCCCTGTTTCACTACTTCTTATATGTGTAGGTACACATAAATTATTCTCTAACCCAGGCTCTCCTGTAGTGTATGCCACATATCAATTAGTGTATTGATACAGAAAATATTTTAAAAACATTCTCTACAGTCCCCTGTTTAGTTAAATGCCCGTTAATGCCCCTTTTTATTAATACTATGTGTTAAATACGAATTTGAAACACTGAAAGGTCACTTGCAGCAAGGCAAGTTAGTTATTTAGCTTACAGCTCACTTACCGACTGGTGACATCCCAGTCCTCCAATATCCCACTTCTGACACCATTCTGATGGGGAAATACTGGCACCCTCCCAGGAGCAAATTAATGAAACTCACCAGACATAGCAGGTTTGCTCAGAAACAGAGCGGGATGTGCAAGATCTGCACTATGCCAATTATAAACAGCTAGATATGGGCAGACCAGAAAAGCTGGCTCGGCACTGTGTAAGCAACTTGCACAACCAGATAAAGAACTATCATGAAGTCAGGACAAGCAAAGTGACCTCTAAGGGGGTTCAGAATAGCTGTTGAAGCTTGTCCAGGCAAGGTCAGATAGGAAGCCCTTTGGAGCTCTAGGCCCCATGTTAGTGTGATATATCTAAGCATGATATCATTGAAGTGCATACACCTGAATTTATATGGATATACATATATATTTTTCAACTGTTATAGGCAACAAGGACCAAAAAAGTTCTGATGAAGACTCCACAAACTATATAGGCCAAAGGGGGCTGAAAAAGCATCAGTTTAAAGTAATAAGAACAGTCCCCAAGAACTCACAAAAGCCTCACTCTCTAGCTTGACCTCAGAAGGATGCCAAATACCTCTTCATGCAGCACCTTGAATCAGCCTTTAAATTGTATATGGGAACTTTATGCAAAGCCCTAAAAAGAGACCGTTTTTAGTAAAGTAGAATTATTTTCAAATGTATTTATTGTTAACATTCAATATATATTTGTGAATTTTGCTCTCAATTGGTGGTGGTGACACAGATTTCCTTACGCTCCAAGGCACAACAAAGTAAAATAAGTATGATAAATTTATAAATAAATAAATTATATTTTGGCTTACATGTTGTACTTTCGATTTCTTAAATACTACTCTCGAGTCGGGCTTTGATAAGAATTCGGTGCGATTTCCTTCAAAACCGCCCCGCCACCCCGATCCATGCCAGCCGCCACTGGGACAGGGACAGATATACCCAAGTTACTGTTTCAGAGCTACAGTCTTCTTTGATATAATTTAAAACTGCATTTTAAAAACCACCATTTAGGTCTATTTAAAAATAATGGTGCTACCAAAAGCCACTGGTAACACTTAGGGGCCGATTCCGATTCGGGACGGAAATCTCTCCGACCGAGCCGGACTCGGAGAGATTTCCCGACCGAACCGGACCCTAGCAGCCCGACCGAACGAGTACGATGCGCCGTGTGCCATCGGACTCGAGTCGGGATCGGGACTCCCATTGAAGTCAATGGGGAGCCGGTCGTACAACGCGTACGCGGGCTCCCATTGACTCAATGGGTGGGAGGCGGACAAGGCGGGCGCCCCCTACAGCGTGTACGCGGCGGGCGACTCGCGCCGCGCACGCACAGGCAGGGGGAACCCATGGGTCCCCCCTGTGTGCGACTCGCGCGGCTACGCATACAGGGGGGTCCGACACGGACCCCCAAGTACGGCTCCGACTGCTCTTTCGGGAGCCGGAGTGCGCGGCTCGGTCGGACTGCTCGCGGCGGCGCATCGTACTTACCCGGCCGGGGAACGTCTCCATTGCGCGGTGCGAGTCGAGTCCGAGCGGAGTCGGTCGGTGCGGTTCGACCCGGGAACGAGTCGGTCGGAGCGGCCGGGACGCCCGGACGAGTCGGTTGGCGATCACATCGTACTCGCTCGCCCGGACGCGCGTACGAATCGGTCGGAAACAGGGCTCCGAATCGGATCCGGTTAAGCCGAATCCGATTCGGAGCCCTACCGGCCGAGATCGGAATCGGCCCCTTGGTCTCTAAAATCTCTGCACATTTCTTAACAAAATCGTATTGTGTTACTCAAATTTTTTTTTTTTATTTGCTCTAAAATGTATGTTCTTTAAATATTGTTCATAGTAAAAATAGGAATTCAAAATATTATTTTTCTCATAATGCCACATAATTCTAAAGGCTCTCGAAATGCCTCTGAAATAGTTGCAACAAAATCTTGCACGCCAACAGGAAAATTGAGATAAGGAAAACTTTAGCGCCACCACAGGCCCTCAAAGCGTCTGCGTCATTATGCTTTCATTATTCATTATTTATTATTTGAAAAACTGTGGCCTGACCTCATTTGATGTTTGATGCCGTCTTGGAATGACCTCCAACTCTTTTATCATCAATTACTACAGAACTACTTTCGCACCTCTGTGTGGCCTTTTCCATAATTTTATGCTAAATGCATGTTTACATCCAGTGTCAGTTACATTTCAGCTACATGCACATCCCACTTTCATACAATGTACAGTTTTTTGGTTGAGTTGATCTGGCGGTAAAATTAGGTTTTCTGATAGCCGCCGATGGTACCCCTCATCACGCAGAACACTGTTAGAAAGCTTGATGGCTGCTTATCTGAAATCTCGGGAGGAAATACGAAGGGAAATAACTCGTAACAACATCGGATGACAAACCTCTCCCTTTTCCTTTAGACTGCCCATCTAAATGACCTTTCCAGTTTGACACTGTAATTAGTAGAAAAGAAACATGCTGTAATAAGCAATTACACTGCATTACATTATGGCTTGACAGGAGAACATTAATATTGGGCAATCTTTCTCTAGGTCATCGTTTTTATTTTAGCAGCGTTTGTCTGAAAACTGTTTTGCTTTTTCCTTGGCTCTACATAGAAATATCAGCGCATAAAACTATGAATACACAAAATAATATGAAATAATATAGAACATTTTGAATGTATAAAATACAAATTGTGTATTTAGAAAAAAGAAAAGAACATCTTCCTGTACCCTATTATGTTTCTGTATCCGGAAGCAAACCATAGAGGTGATACATTTTGAAAGATAGCTGATTAAATTAGATCCGCTCATACTGGACTTTTTCACAAAAGTCAGTAAGGGTCAGTAAGAGGCTTGCCCTGTAGGCTAGTGTGGAAAGTACGTATTGCTTTGCTTACCTTCTGCTGATCCAGGGAAAAAGTAGGTATACTATATGGAGTATGTAGAATTGCTTTTCAGGATCGTCCATAATGACTGGAACATTTCCACAAACCTGGGCGAGAAGTGGCCAGTCCTAATTGTGAAAGCATCACAAATGTATTTATTTATGGATGTATTTAAAATCTACAATCCTGTGGGTTCTAGGGTGTTGGCGGGTAGAACAGTAGTGTAAAATTACATTAGAATTTGAGTTTCAACAGTGCAATAGAATGGTTGCCAGGAGAAGGCAATACAGAAGAAATAAGCATTGGCAGCGTCAAAAAGTCTGGTGTAGGCTGCCAGCCTTTTGGCTTTATCAGTGCTTGGTTTTTTTTAAATCATGGTTTTTGTTAAACATTACTTTTAAGGAGCTGTCGGGCATGCACCAATATACAAAAAATAAACATTGGTTAAAAGCAATAATATATTTTTTGGCCTCCCCAAACCCACTTTGCCATAGTAGTCCCTGTCACAAAAGGGAACTACTTTCTGTGGCTATCCTCTTGGTGAATGACCATTCACAGTGAAGTTAGCCAATGGCTGACGTGGTTGGACTCATTGCCCCATGCTGTATTCTGTAGAGGGTGGAAGAAAAATGTGAATGAAAATACAGCAGACCAGTGGGAAAAGAGGGCTGGATGAAAGCACCAATAAAAACATATCTACAAATGAGAATGTCAGCCAGGAGGAGTGCTGGTTCAGAAAACCTTAGACACACACCTAATCTATATATGCACCTTTAAAGAAACACAGTTAAAGTGACTTTATAAATACAATGTGATAAGAGCAAACAAGAAACCATGCTCTTATGATGCGCTGCCTCATGAGCTCACACATTACATAGATGATGACCTCTCATATGACATTATCTATGACATCATTGATGATATCTCGATAACAACATTTATGAAATCATTATTTCAATAACAACATTGCATGAAAAATGACACTTTATGATTTGAAAGTTAATCCAAAGGAGGAACAGTACTTTTGGGCTTCAAACGTATAAGCACAATTATTTTGTTTTCTAAAGAGAGTTTCTTGCAGATTATTTTTACTGCTTTATTCATATCACTTCCATATCCCTGCTGTATTCATCACTGACAAGCAATGCTAACAAACATGGGATAGCAAGTTACACATCAACTTAGATGCTTTGGCACCACATCATGTGTAAGAAGTGCTGTATAAGTGCAGCTATCAAAAATAATATAGTAAAGCCATTGTACAATAGGTTCTTTATAAGAATGCATGCTTTATGATACAGCTCTCTTGGATGAGACAACCATTGTTATTCTGTACATGATAACAGCACAACTCACTCATATTTACATTCAGCAATGAGACCAGGGTCAACAGAAAGAAGAGCTGTTTTACAATTGTCTGTAGCGTAAACGTGATGAACTCCTCACTGTGCCATTGTTAGACTTAAACAGGCTTACAAGCACCCACCGGCTTAAGACTAAGGAAAATGTACCCAATTAAAACACTTTTTGCCTGCACCTAATTAGGTTCAATGTAGTAGGCTGGTAGATTTGGCAAGAAATGAGTGTCTCCAAATTGGATATTGCTATAGCATATGAGAAGTGATGGAAAGAACTTCACCACTAAGCCAAGCCATGTCATCATAATGTTCCATACAATCAGGAGCAGGGCACTGGAACCTTTTAACCTTCAAATGTCAGATACACAATTTGTAGTTATGTGGCTTTTGTGTCTTTGGAGTGCAATCTCTGACTGCTGCCTTGGGGCCTTCAACATCCACAATGAACTTTCTCGTCAGGAGGAAGATGGCGGCCGTGACTACGGTCGTGCGGGCTTGAGCTCCCGGAGGTTACCCCCCTGCTCCACTTACCATGAAGTGTGGATAGTCTGTAGACTGGCCAGGCTACTTCGTTGACCCCAGGGTGAAGCGTTGGCGGTGCAGGCATGCTTTGGATTGCCTGCGGTATTCTACGTGTGGATTCCCATCGGCTTTCGGCGTTTGTGAGACGCGCTTCCTGGTGTGCGCGCGCTGCCCGGATTACAGAGTGGATGGTATCGGCGAAGAGTCAGTCCAACGCGGAAGTGATTGCCAGGCACTGCGGTAGTGTGATGCCTCCAAAGCCTGGGCGGGGAAGAGCGCGCAACGCCGCTGAGATGCCTGACAGCACGGACGGCAAGAAAGTGATAATAACCACGGGGAAGAAGGATGCTGCACGTATGGAGGGTGGTAAGAAGGCTGTCCCTGTATTTTTTCAGGCTGTGAAACCCAAAAAAAACATTTTTACAACACCAGTTACTACTGAACCTGAATCTAATATAGAGGTCCGGGCAGAGGATTCCCCAGCAGACTTGTTAGTCAGTGATGATGGGGCTATGGGTGGTATCCCCCAATGCCTTGCTGGAAATGGGGAGGAAATGGATAAAGACATCGGAAAAGATGTAGAAAAGGTCGCAATGGGGGGCACCTCTCGTGGCTCAGGTAAGAAGTCACAGACGGGAAAATGTAATACAACGATTTGCCCTGGTAGTTCAGATATGGCAATAAGGAAGATAAGGGACAATCAGGATTTGAGGAAAGAATATGACTCTGGAGATCCCCCTTTTACTCAATGTCAGATCCTTCGGATGCTTCAGGGGAAGAATCTGATTTGGACATACACAAGGGAATCGGTAGCCCAAAAACAGTATGCAAGCAAGGGTATCACTTGGCCGGGAGTGTTGATTCTATTCAATGGGATTATTCATATATGAATGAAACTGAGATGGCCAGTGGGACGCAGGCCAACTTCGAATCTGCCGAGAAACCTGAAGATATCTCCCTGGCAGTTATCTACCAGAGCATTATGGCTCATAGGGCGGAGACGCGGGCAGAGAGCCAGCGTATGCAAGGGGCATGTCGCAAATTGCAGAACGCAGTACGAAAAATTGCTAAGTCTTGTTCCGAGTTCTCTGACAGGTTCAATGAGGCTGAGACCCGTATATCCAACTTGGAGGATGAACTTGCCGTTCAAAAAGCAGCTACAGAGACTCTACGCTCCGCTAAGGATGATACTATCTGGAAAGTTACTGATTTAGAAAATCGTCTACGACGGAACAATCTCCGAGTACTGGATATTCCCGAGGGGGCCGAGGGACAAGATCCCCGAAAATTTATCATAGAACTCTTCTCTGATGCCTTTCCTGGGCTAACGCAATGGGACTGGAGCCGGGAGATTCAGAGGGCACATAGATTTCCTTTTGTGCAGCGCAATAGGCCGGGCCAGAGCCCTCTTAGACCAAGGGCGATTTTAATTTCAGTTAACAATTATCTAGCGAGAGAAGCAGTGTACGATCTTGCACGTCCAGATAGAAAGAAAACTGGGAAGGGGGTTGAGTTCTTTGTACGTCCTGATTATTGCCCACTCACAGTTGAGAAAAGATGGCAGCTCCGCCAACTTATTACGCCATTCCGAGATAAGGGGGCACAAGCCTTCTTGCTGAATCCAGCCAAACTTAAAACCATACACAATGAGCATGTACGGTTTTTTACAGTGGAATCAGCTGCTAAAGAGTACTTACAAACGCTTTGAGGGTAGGGGATAAAGTGGGAAGAAAGGAAGGGCTAAAGATATTTTTTGAAATTAACTGATCTTACTTGATATTATTTGGTACCCCTTTGCTATTTGGGTATTGATAGTATTATGTCATTTTCTAGGTGGGATGGTAGGATGTAATATGATATGGTGATGGATGGTGAGGGGAAAAAAAAAAAAGAAACAAAAAGAAAATTTCAAATTCAGGTTGGGGCAGGGGGGGTCCGGGGCTTGGGAAGCTCGATCCATTTCAGGAGACCGTGTGTCTCCAAACCTCCAGTTTTGGGATGGGTGGGGGAGGGACACGGCGCCGGCTGGAACCGTGGTTGGGTGAGGAGGGGGGGGTTGTGGATGGGGGAAGGGTGGAGGGTGGGGGATGGGAGGTTGGGGGGGCAATAGTAAAAATAATCCATGATGGTTTGATGAAGAGAAATATGAAATTCAATGGTTTTAAGTACATAGCCAACGAGCAGGAAGTTACAGGGAAGATAGATGGGGGATAGTGGCATAATGGGCGGTATCCGGATTTGCTCTCTGAATGTAAGCGGTCTGAATAATTATAATAAAAGGCAACGCGTCGCTAATGAGCTACGGGCAGTACAGTCTGATCTGATATGTATACAGGAGACCCATATACCATGGGCCAAAAGGAAACTATTGGCGGAATTAGGTCTGACAGTATTAGTTTGTACTGAGCAATCCACCACTATACGGGGGTAGCAATTCTAGCGAAGAATCATATACAGGGGACAGGAAGGGCACTGGCAGATAAACAAGGGCGATGGGCCATAGTAGAATGCCGGATGGGTGGCCAAATCTATACGATATGCTCAATATATGGTTCTAATTTTGATGAAGCCCTTATAATTGAAAGGTTAAATGTGGAATTGGCGCTTTGGCCCACACCATTAATTATCTGTGGCGATCTAAATATACATCTCGAGCCAGAAGCGCTACAAGATGATAATAAGCCTTATAAAGGAAGGAAACCAAAGGTATTCAAGGCTCTACAATCTTTATTAGCTGATCACGGATTGGTGGATGCATGGGCTACACAGCGCGGCATGGAAGCAGGCTACACTTTTTATTCCCATCCGCACAAGAAATTAGTAAGACTTGATTATTTTTTTACACCAGGTCTTTTGTTATCAGGAGCTAAAATACAAATATATCCACGGGTGTCCTCTGATCATGGACCTTTAGTGTTGCACCTCAAAATTGATAGGATGGGAATTAAGGTGCGATCATTTTCATTCGATAGGAAGTTACTATTGGATGAAAATTATGTTACATATATGCAGATTTGGATCGAGCAATTTTTTGCCATAAACCGCAATTCAACAGGGACGGGGTGTGTGTGGGACACTTTTAAAGCTGGTTTTAGGGGGAGACTCTTAGTTTCGGCATATATAAGCAGAAACAAATGCGACTGATACTTCAGGAATTATATGCCTGTCTTAGGGTAGCGGAAGAAAAACTCATGCAGGGTATACATCTGGGCCAGGAGATTACAGCTTTACAAACGGAAGTAGCTCGGGGTAAAGCTAAAATCAATCTGTATTGGAGCAAAGAGATAGCAAAGAAACAATCTATTAATAAAAATCTAAATTATGAATATGGGGAGGCAACTGGACGCTGCCTGGCTCAAAGACTGAGATCTAAAGAAGCAGCTCAAAGGATCAGCTCAATGGTTGACTCTAGTGGCAATATAGTAGAATCTGATGTTGGGATTTTAAAGGTGTTCCATGACTTTTATGAGGCACTCTATACCGGGGAGGCTTATGATCTACACGCTGGGGAATCTCTGCTACAGAACTATTGCACTAAACTGAACACGCAGGATGCAGAATTACTAGAAGCTCCTATTACTATGGAGGAACTAGAAAGAGCTGTCAATAGCCTAGCCTTGGGCAAAGCGACAGGGCCGGATAAACTCCCATTGGAAGTTTATAAAACTTTTGGGGAATAATAAAGATGGATATGTTAACTACCTTTCAACAGGCTCAAGCAGGAGTGGCCCCCCTAAGTTGGGATGAGGCTAGTATTATTGTTTTTAAAAAAAAAGATAAACCTGCTGATCAACCTGGCTCATATCGGCCTATATCGCTTTTAAACGCAGATGGCAAAATTTTTGCCAAAATTTTGGCAACCCGGTTGGCTGAAGTAATAACCCCGTTGGTGTCTTTACGGCAACATGGGTTTATCCCCGAAAGGGGAACAACGAATCATATTAATAGGGTTGTAACCTTGCTTGACATAGCTAACACCACGGGGAGTGAATTTAGCTTGATATTATTAGATGCCGAAAAGGCATTTGACCGGGTTGCTTGGGACTTTTTATGGGCTTTATTGCGCGGTATTGGTTTTAAACAGAATTTTATTACTGCTATACAAGTTTTATATCGGCGTCCATCAGCTAAAATCAGTATTATGGGCCTGGAATCAAGCCCTATTTACATCTCGCGGGGAACAAGGCAAGGATGTCCCTGCTCCCCCTTGTTGTTCTCATTGTATATAGATCCGTTTTTAAAAATGTTAGAACAGAGTGCAGGGATAGAGTCGGTCATATTGAGGCAGGAACACTTTCGTGTGTTTGCATACGCAGATGATGTGGCAGTGGTAACTCCAAATCCTATCACTGCCATCTCAGAAATAGAACAGCTGGCGGTAGAGTTTGGGGCTGTATCAGGATACAAACTCAACGTGGTAAAGACACAAATTTTATGTTTAAACATTCCTACAATTGATGACCAGCGAGTTTTGAATGAGGTAACATATCTAGGGGTCAAGTTGAGGACATGTTTAAAAACATTGGTTGAGGTTAATTGGAGTTACATTTTAAATAATGTCCGAAATCAATTGGATCGGTGTGAGTGTTTACATCTTTCACTTGTGGGACGCTGTAATGTCCTTAAAATGTTGATATTACCGAAAATTTTATATTTTTTTAGATCTGTACCAATAGAAATCCCACGCCCCCAATTGGCTTTATTACAATCAATTTGTGCTAGGTTTTTATGGGCCCAGGGAAAACCCCGTAGAGCTATGCGCTATATGACCCTTCCACGGGAGAAAGGTGGTTGGGTCGTTCCTGATTTTATTTTATATCATTATGCATGTATATTGCAACATATGAATATTTTATTAACAGGGGTAGAACCAGCCAGCGCTGCCGAAGCCCCCTCGATTTATCAAATGTTATTGGGCAGTGATGCTAAAAGTCGATTGCTTATTAATATAGAGCCAAGCTATTATAAGAAAACCAGGTTTAAGGTTTTATATACCGCCTATAAAGTTTGGAAAGCGGTGCGAAAGTACTATGGAGTAGAGAGGATATCTCAGTATACCCCCCTCACAGCTACGACACTTCTCCCACCGATATTTTGGGATAGGATTATAGATAGATGGCGGACTAAAGGGATTAATGTTATTGGAGATCTATTTGCCAATGGGGGATTAATGTCCTTTGAAATGTTAACAGACAAATTTCATCTTAATAGGTTTGAATTTTTTAATATTTACAGGTGCGTGACTATTTGGGAAAACATCGGTGGAATATGGCCAGAAACCCTATAATTGAAGCTGTGAGGAAGAACGCACGTATTGGGATATTGTATAATTTACTGTTAGAAACCAAGGGTGATGATTTAGAGAACCATAATATAAAATGGGATAATAGGCTTGGCTGTGTTGGTACACGGGTAGAAACCTCCATTGAGTTGGCGGGGAGATTGTTAATATCTGCCAATCTCCGTGCGCAACACTATAAGACTGTGTTTAATCTTTATTATACCCCAGCTAAATTGTCTAAATGGGGTGGTTCAAATGATGGGAAATGTTTTCGCTGTGGAACAGAAGAGGCAGATATTGTACATATATTTTTCACATGTAGGTATCTTATGAATTTGTTTGGACATATAGAGAAATTTTTAGCGGAACTTTTGGGTGGTCCAATTAATTTATCATCTACGCAGGTATTGCTGGGGGTAGCTGAGAGAGAGGGATCGGATCAACTGGCTCATAAATATAGGTACCTGATTTTTCTCGCTACAGCTGTGGCGAGACTATGCATTGCTTCAATGTGGCTTCAGAAAGAGGCACCAACTTTTGAATTATGGAGGGCCCGATTTCTTTCTATGTTTAATATTGAATATAGTTTATATGAATTTAAAGGTATTCGAAAAAAGAAACTGGGCATGGAGATATGGGGGCCGGTGGTGTCTTTTATGGATGAATGAGGTTTTAAGTAACGGTTCTATGCACCTGCACTTTAATGCATTTATTTGTAACTTTTGTATAAATGTTTTAAGGATCTCTTATTGCTTGTGGGAATTTTAAACCATTGTATTAATGTATTGTAACGTATTGTAACCATCATCGATTAATAAAAAAAAAAAAAAAAAAAAAACACAATGAACTTTCTCCACAATAAGAATTTTATTGATTCTAAAGCAATGTTGCCATCACCTCAACTAATCCTAGGATGGTGGTCACCTTTTTTACTTGGTGCACCACTTATTTCATCTCGCTGAAATTTAGTATTGATATTATAGAGTGAATCCTACAAAATAAAGATATTCGGCTCAGACTTGAGAGTTGGTGGAATATTCATTTCCTCTCTCAATTCTGGCTCTTATCAGGCAGGTAAAATCTGAGACTTCGTCCATTCCTAGAATACTTACCTAATCACGGATACAAAATCATTTAATAGATTAGGACATAGGAAACGGTCTCAATACTTAATTACATTTTTCAAATCCATTTTTGTCCACTTTTTCTGACACTAAAGACCCCATTGTGCACAGGGCAAATTTCAAATGATATGCTTGAATCTATTTTTATATTTACCCCTTTGCATCTATCATTCATAATCCATCTCTATCTGTTTTAAGGGCAGTCATCTTAACAACAAAAGGACAATACTATGGACGTTCTGTGGTATTAAAGTAATTGGTTGAGAAATACCAGAGTATAGAAAAAAAGCTACAACACATTATAAAATTTGCACACAAACCAAAAATTGGTACTCGTGATATAATGTGTTTGGAAATCTGCTTTAAGTTGACAATACTAATTTGTAATAAATCTTGTCATGAATTTGCTAGTTGAAAGTAAAATTCAGAAATGATGCCACCAGTTACATTTTTGAATGTGTATTGTACGATATGCAAGAATGGTTGTTGTGATCCAAAAGTTACATGGGAGTCTGTTGAGAGGCACTGTATGTATGAACGTGTATATGTATATATATATATATATGGTATTTCTATAATGCAAACTTAGCCAAAAGGCAGGGGATCAGTGTACATGGTCAAAGACAAGCATAAAGTCAGCGAGTGATGGGAGAAGTAGCTGGGTTATGGATAGTTAATGCATTGTGTAGTGTTCTATAAAGAGGTGAGTCTTCATCTCTTTCCTAAAATGGAGCAGCGTGAGGGCATTCCTAATGGATCCTGGGATGTTGTTCCAGATCCTAGCTGCATAGATGGAAAAGGTCTGCTGCCTTTTTTTTCTTTCTTACAGTTCTTATTCTGAAGTCTGATTGTGGCAAGCTCCATGTGTTATGAGAGCCACCAGAAATGATGGGCTTGTCTGCAAAATAGGAGGGAGTGCTGGTCATGACAGCGTTGTAAATTATGCAGCTGGTTTTGAAGATGGTGCTGGCCTGTAAGGGGAGCCAATGGAGTTCCATCAGGATGGGGGTGATGTGATCATATTTCTTCAGGCGCTGGAAGAGATGTACTGCAGAGTGGAGGATGTTATTGAGAGGTGCCAATGAGGTGTCTGGAAGGCCATGGAGAAAGGCATTACCACCATCCAAATGCAAGAATATAAGGGCTTGAACAATAGCTTAGAAGTCAATTTCTGGGAGAAATGGTTTCACTTGCTTTGGAAGAGAGAGTTGGTGGCAGGCCGTCTTTGTCTTTTTAGCAATGTGTTCCTCGAGGCTGAGATTATAGTCCAGGGTGAAACCAAATGACTTGGCATTTAGTGAAAGTTGGATTTCAAAGCCATCAAGGTTCATGTCATTGAACCTACGGGTAGACACTAGACATCCAGGTCTGGATGATGTGTGAGCAGTATTTAAGGCATTGGATGTCCAAAGCAGAGGGGACTTTCAAGTAGAGTTGTGTATCATTGGCTTATTGGTGAAGCTTGATACAGTTACCTGTGAGTAGAGCACCAAGCAGTTCCATGTAAAGGCTGAAGATGTCAGCAGTCAGTATGAAAGCCTGGGGGACTCCACATCTGAAAGTGACTTGGAGATGCTGATACGAACAAACTGGTGTAAGTTGGAAAGGTAGGAGGAGAACCTGTAAAGGGTATTGCAGGCGAATCCCATTTGTTGCTCGAGGGTGCGTATGAGGGTGGATGGCCGACTGTGTTGAAGTCGGCTGAAAGGTCCAATAATATCAGGAGTCAGGGGTCATCTTCATCTGTGGTCACGTGGGCATTTTCTATGACATGAAAGGTGGCGGTCTACGTGCTGCAGCATTATCTGAAGCTAAACTGGTAGTCATGCAAAAGATGGCTAGCATTGATGTGATTCAATCGTTGAATATCAATGAGGCTGAAGAGAGTGTCTCTTGTTTTGTTTAGCTTGTGTTGTCTGGGAGGTTCGAGTTACCCAAAAAGGTGGTATGGGCATTTCGCGTGGAGGAAGTGGTGAGTAGATCTGAGAATTCATAAACAAAGTCTTTGTTCTGCCCGGAAGGCCTGTAGATGAGATGGAAGATGGCAGTCTGAGTTGCAGAGAGTGGGATATGGCATGTCGCCAGGTCCATGGAGTTGAGTGTTACTTTCTTGTGTAAGGCTCAGGACCAGGAGGACGTATTGATCACAGCATGGCCGCCTCCCTTCTTGTGGGCATAGTCCCAGTTGTCTCCTGTAGATTGTGGGAAAAAGGATGTATGGGATTTGTGAGAATGCAGAGAAGAGTCATCTTTCTGTGATGAAGAGGGCACAAAGCTTGTGAAAGTTGACGAGGTGTGCGATATCTGTTATGTGGTGTACTGAAGAGCAAAAGAGCATGAGTTGGAATGTGAGTTCAGTAGGTTCAGTGTGTGTAGTAGTTAGTGGGATATGTACAAGGCTGGGTCTATGTGTTGCGGGAATGCTTTATGAATGTTTGGGTCATCTTTTTCTGGTTTTGATTGTGGAGATTGGCAGTATGGGGTGCTGGGTGAAGCACATCCTTATATTCTATCTGGTAGGCATAGGTCTACATTGAGTCTCCCACCAAATACAATGGCCCTGATATGTGAGCTTGGTCTAACCTCAAGGCAGACAATAAAACTGTTAAGATTTTACATTCCTTGTTATCAGGGCCAGATGAATGATCCCAGCCATGCACTGGAAAGGATATTAAAAGTTCTAAATCCCTTATTTTCCTATATTGCTACAGCTGCCCTTTTCAAAGTAAGTGAAGGGAAATGCTATATACTTTGAACACTAAATTAATAATAACTAAAAGGGTTAAAAATAGTTTACTGTTTATATCTCTTTACCACATGAATTACAAATGTTTAGTTTTAAAATACGGATTATCGACTTGTCAGGCTGCAATGAATTTATCAGCTAAATTGCGTTGTTAGGGCTTGGTACTTAGGCTAGGTTCTTATTTTTTATCTGTAGAGCAGCTTTTCAAATGTCTTTTAGAATGTATAGAGTATCTATGCATAATTTAATGTTTTGTTTTTCAGACAATTTGTCTAAGTAAAATTAAACTAACATTTAAGGCTAACTCATGAAATGGACACCCTTTTGCAACCAATACTGATGTTTCTTATTTGACCAATTTGTACATGTGCTACCAATGTGTAATCGCTGTGTGTCAGGTAAAGGATTAAAGTTGACATACAAGGAATAACTAAAGTCAAAACGTGCATGCATGCACAAAACAGCATCCATCACAGTAAAACTCCAGGGCCAAGATCACGAGCTGCACAGTACTGCGACGTTTTTGCCACATGGTAAAATCACATTTGATTTTCCTCTGTCAGTGTGGTAAAAGTGCCTTAGTACCATGCAATTACGATGAATCCCCTATTCCATGTGGTTTTACCACATACGTTTACCACATGCTCTGATCTGGACTTGGCTGCTGCTGTGGCAAAGATCTTGTGCAATATTTCCAGCCAGTTTTTTCTGTCTGGAAAAATCTGGTCATATTCTCCCACCCCCAATAAATATGTGTGCAGGAAATCTTAACCACTAATAGTCAGGCAGAGCGAAATTAATGCATGCAAGCATGAGTTCATTTGTTCCGCCTGATGTTATCAGGCTGATTATTAAGTGTCCTGCACATGTGTGTACAGGGCTTGTGTGCCTACATGAAAGGGAGCTGCTGAAAGTCATGAAGTAGAAGGTAAACTTTGTGCTCTGTGGATGTAGGCTACAGACATCCTTAGCTTGAATGACCCCATTAGGCTGAGCGTGACCAATGGAAGCACAAAATCTATCTGCATGGCCTCTATGCCTGAACATGGTTTATGTGTGGCCAACTTTGCCTGACTTCGGAAGGTAGTAATGCTACCCTTCTCCCTTCGCCCCTTTATGTCCCTGCTTGCCCCTCCCCCCGGCTCTAATCCACCTTTCAGTTAAAGTGAAATTCAGCTGTAGCAAAGGGGATTCCCCCATTTGATGGGGCATGACCCCTGCTAATGTGCAAACATCCGCACTGCAAATGTTCTACGACTGGCACAGCTGCCACATACTGTTAACTTTCAGCTCCTTCTATGATGCCACCGAGGTCCCAATTCTCTTCAGGTATCTCTGTGTTCAAAGTAACATATCTTCTTTGTATGCTGATGTTTTGTTTGCCAACCTTTTTGTTTATTGTAAAACAATGCATTTAGAAATAATGTGTTTTTTCTGTACTCTAAAGAGATTTAGCAGTAGGCCATCTTTTGCTCTTGACCAAAATGTTTGGTGTCCTTAACGGGTGCCCATTCATAGAGGGGCCCTGAGATTTCAAAACTGACCTTCAAGGGCGCCAGCCCACAGGGGAACTGCCTGGTGCCATGCCCCTTCTGTTTATGTTGCGATATTCAGTGGGAGGCGATGGAGTACCATCACCTCAGAGGTGGCCCACCACCATAGTTTTCCCCATTGCACAGACTAGCTAGCCTGCTCTGCTCTGGTGGCGCTGGAACTGCTTAAAAATATGCTGATCGAAAGCAACCACCTCATGCAGGTACAGTGCTGTGGCTCACTTCGGCCACCCTCATCACAACCCAAGCCATAGTTAGAACCATAAAATACCATAAAAGGCACAGTGTGTGTGCTGCACTGATAGGGACAAAATGTACAGTTACTAAAATGTACTTTTTTCTATGCAGAGGATAGGGTGCACACATATACAAGGAACGCTGTGACAGCATCACAATTGGCACTGTTGTGTCACTTGCTTAGAGACTACATCTTACATATGCCCTGACTGTCCCCTGATTGGAGGAAATCAGTAACATAGGTTCTCACTCCTTTCATATATGAGAAAAAGCTTAGTCAAATGAGCTGAACTTTCAAAAAGAACTATTTCTATCCTTGTTCCTGTGACTTATACCATAAGTGTGACTATTTTAAGTTGACTTGCCAGAGAGTTTCATAGTCAACCAGTGTGTTGTTGTGTAATCTATGAAATAGGTGACTACATTTGTGAATAGAAAGTAGCACGATGCCAGGTGACTCATGCTGGTCACAGCCTAGGAACCCCACTATACTTGGTAGAAAAAAAGCTATCAGGCACAAAGAGACAAAACTGTTCAAGCTGCAAAAGGGAATCTATCTTGAAATTTAAGGTAAACATGTTACTTCCTGTTTTTGTGTCCTCTCAGCACACATTGTCTCCCTCGCACCCACGGTGGGGAGAGTCCCAGGTGCAGGAGCGCTACAAAACATTAACAACATTATTCAAAAATACAGCTGTGTTAAGTAAACTTGCCTGGAGCAGCTTTCGTGTTTAGAAAAGTCACTTGTTCCCTCCTCAAATCTAAACACGCAGAAAGCGCCCTCCCTTTCGAAGGAGGGGGGTTTGCAAAGGTTGCTCGCTAAAGAATCTCTTGCCTTGTTTATTGCTTCTCTGTGGCCGTGCTTACAGCTGCTGAGGGAATGCGTTTTTTTTTTCATTTGACTCAACCAAGATTTTAACAGAAGTTGTCAAGTGTCTATTAACTTGTATCCCGGTGGAAAAGCCACAGAAAGAAAAACCAACGAGGAAGCTTAAACAAGAAGAGGTTGTTCACGGAGCTGGCTTGATCAGGAGCCAAAGATGCATGTATACTTTTGAATCTCACTGTCTAGACTGTGTTTCGTGTGTGCTTGTGATCTGTGTAACAAGAAAAGCAAAACAGAAGACCGTCGTGTTCAATATGTAAACTTTACTGAATGAGGGAGCGTGAAATCAGGTGTTGTGTGAAGAAACATCAGGGGCCGTATTACTAGGACGCCCGGGGGCGCAACAGGCGTTTGCGCCTGTTTTGCGCACCGCCGGGGCACTTTGGTATTACAGAAGGGGCAGCAGACGCTTGTGCGTCCCATTCTTAATACCAATAGCACTGGTGCACATAAAGCTGCAGCACTATCATCAGAAGACGTTCCCTCATTTTCATGAGGGCGTGGCCCCATGCAAATGAGGGAATCCCTTTGCCTCTGCTCCTGTGCCGTATTACAGACACAGGTGCAGAACAGAGGTAAAGAAGCTGTCAGGAGGCGCAGTGACAGTGCGCCACCTAAAAGTTGGTGCACGGGAAGTGTGCCCCCTGATGGCAGCCCTCTGGAGGGGGATGAGGATCCCTTGGACCCCCCAGACATCCCCTTGCAGGTGGATGCAGTCGTTAACTGCACCCGCCTGCAAGAGGATCTTTAATCCCCCATCAATGTGCAGCCGGGTTGCTGCCTGCACAGTGAAAGATGGAGCAACTTCAAAGCAGCCGCTCCGTTTGCCACCGAATGTGCTGTCCCCAGGGAGGCACGAGTTCGCGGCTGCCATGGGGACAGCGCATTCACTATAATGCATCGCATTTTCCTGGTTTGTGCTGGGTGCACCTTTTGAAAGGTGCGCCCAGTGCTAATCAGGAAAAAGTGCTGCATACGTAATACTATCCAAGATATTTCATAGCTACAAAAGTATGGTTTATAGCAGTGTTGCGGTGCACAGATTTTAGCCCCTGCTCCAAAATGACAGTCAGGCTTATGTGTCCTCGCTTCCACATTCTTAGCAGAGCTGCAATTACTGCTGCACACAGGTGCAGTTTCTCGCCCTCTGTAGGTGGCAATCTGTTGCCTTACTCTGGACCCTTTACTGCTTTAATCTCTTGCATCATAATAGTAATTTAAAATAAAGAAAGCGATGGCAATGCCAACAGGTCTGGCTTTAAAGCAATGTTGGCCCAGATCTCCCCGTGCTGCTGCATCGCTCTTGCTACCATCTTCTCCCTGCTTTTTGACTGCCTTCTCCTTGCTTTTTTCCTCGTTTTCACTGCTTCCTCTTGCTTTTTTACCTATCTTTGAGTGCCTTCTCATTGCTTTTTTCCTCCTTTTCACTGCTTCCTCTTGCTTTTTTACCTATCTTTGAGTGCATTCTCATTGCTTTGCCTCGTTTTTATTGCTTTCTTCTTGGTTTTTCCTCCTGTTTTTTAAGTGCCTTCTCCTTGCTTTTTCCTCTTTTTCACTGCTTTTGCCTTGCTTTTTCCCCCGTTTTTTGACTGCCTTCTCCTTGCTTTCCCTTCATTTTAATTGCTTTCTCCTTGGTTTTTCCCCATTTTTTGAGTGCCTTCTCCTTACTTTCCCTTAATTTTCATTGCTTTCTCCTTGTTTTTTCCCTCATTGCCACTCCTGGCTGCGGCCTTTTTCCACCTCCGTCTAGCCCCGCACTCCCTCCTCTCAGGACCTACTTAATGGAGGCTGCAGCGCAACCCCATTGAGAAGGCCCCAGGCCCAGCTTTCCCCATGCAGCTGCATCGCTCTTGCTCCTGTCTTCTCTTTGCTTTTCCCCCTGTTTTTTAACTGTCTTCCCCTTGATTTCCCCTCATCTTCACTGCTTTCTCCGTGCTCCCAACCCAGTTTTTTGTACCTTCTCCTTGCTTTCCCTTCATTTTCACAGCTTTCTCCTTGTTTTTTCCCTCTGATTTTTGAGTGCCTTTTTTTGCTTTCCCCCTGTTGAAAAAAAAAGCAGTTAGCAACCCCAGCGCCTTGAGACCCTCACCGGTGATTTGCCATGCTTTATAAATCCTTGATTGATTGATTGATTAATGTGAAACATTACAAGTATATAGCAGTGGAATAGATATGTATTTGTGTGGAAGCAAAGAACTGTAAAATGTGCTGCTGCCAGAGAAAAACACTTTAAACTATCTGGTTAACTAAGGCACTTTAATGGCATTACAGTGCCATCTGTGTGCTCCTGAAAGTACAAGCTCAGGCAGCTGGATAAATGAAAGGATCTCCGCTGTGGGGAGGGCAAGCACTTTTTCTGTAAGCATACAGCTTCTGCCCAATTAAAACATTTACTCCTGGCTCCCAACATATAGGCGGAGCCAAAGCCCCTCTCCTGGTGTGTCTCAGAAAATTGTCTGGCGACAGCTGCGCTGTCCAGCCAGAGCATCAAAAACATAAAAAGGATGCACACTGAATTTGACTGTTTACTTTTGCTGAGAAGAAAGTGACGTTAAGCAGTTGCAGGTTAAATGTCATCCCAGCCAATTAAACTGTGTTGCACTTCATGAATCACCCAGTCTTGCTATGTAGGTATGGCATAATTAGCTGTTTTGTTTTATCCAATGCCATTATTTGTAGCTATGGAACTGATACGATTTCAGTTTTTTTTCTTTTTAGTAAATAAAGTTTGTAATTAAACTTTGGAATTTTTGACCATGAGAAAACTGCACCAGGAGAGTTTCAGTGAGTCTAAAGAATTGTACTTATTGTCCCAAAGATAATTTTATATTTAATATCATCATATTTGGGCCATGCAAAAGAGAAGATAAACTCGGCACATGTTTTCATAGTGTAAACTTATTTTTTTTCTTAAGCACTTGTAATGATGTTCATAAATACAAACATTCAGCACTTTTATGTATATGTAATTTTTGCTCGCTCTGTATACAACCTTATTTGAAACGTTTAGTAAAGTGCTTTATATGACAGTATTGAACAAAAAGGCTCATGTAGATGATACAGGTCTCAAGAATTCCAGTCTATTTTTAGTGGGGATTTCCATGTAGGTATGTAACCATTTTAGAATAAAGTAATTCTTGTTTGAAATTGCTGTGCTGTTGTGATAAGATTTTCAAAAAGCTGTTCATTAATATGTTTTCTTTCACAACCAATGCTATCCATCATTTCACACCTAGCATTAAGTTTGTGGTGCCAACCTTTCCAGGCCCACTCCCATCACAGGAAGCTATGCTTGTTTATTGGGGTTACAAAAAAGATTATCATCATATGAAACTTAACATATATGTCAAAATTCATATTTCAGACTACATTCATCACACAACCCCCCCCAGCCCTCAGAGCCCAAGATTAGTGTGGCTGAAGACTATCGCCATCTAGAAAATGCCAAAGTGAGTAGGGTTGTTCCTGTGAGCTTTTACCCAGTTGGTTAGAGTGTGCCCAGGAGCCATTCCCACCCACTAACTAGTGCCAGGCATAGAGGTGGCACCTCCAGCCATCCATGTCAGAATACTGCCTGGACGTTCAGAAGAGGACTGGACCTGCTGTCTATGACCTGATAGGAGCCCTGAAAGACTGGGACTTCTTCATGTTGTACCCAGGACAAAGAAGTAGACTCCAAGGGACATTCAGCTGTCCTCCTGTTCAAGCTACAGGGATACAACAACCTATAAGAGGTATTTTTCTGGAAGTACCCAGCTGAGCAGTGGCCACTGGACCTGGATTGAACCCTGCTATTGACCTCTTCCTGGCACTCTTAGAGATTCTAAGTATCTGCCCTGAGGTCCTATGGGGCTTTAAAAATACTTTTTGTGGTGGATTAGGATTTAAAAGACTAATAAGGGGCCGATTCCGATTCCGGCCGGAAAACGTACCGACCGATTCGGAGCCGGAATTTATTCCGACCGACACGTACCGGTGCAGCCCGACCCGCCAAGTACGATGAGAAGCGAGCAAAACCCGACCGACTCGTACGGAACACAAGCCGAACGACCGAGCCGCGCGGAAAACAGCAATCCGGCCGGAAAAACACGCGATTCGAACCGACCGACTCGCACCCGGAACAAACCCGAACGAGACGTACCCGCGAACTCCCACCCGCCAAGTACGATGCAAGGCGTGGAAAACACGACCGAGTCGCACGGAGGACAAGCCGTACGACCGACACGCATACAAAACTGCGAGGCGAAGCAACCCAAAATACCGCGACCGACGCGTACGCAGCATAGAAAACAGCACAAACACAGCGTGAACGAAACGGAGAAGCCCGTACGAGACAACTGCAGGGTCCGACTCGGTCACAAGAACGTCTCCTACATGCACGAAAAGTACAAAGGGAAAATACACAAAAAAAGGCCAAACAAGCAATTACAAAGCCAATAAATACTGGGGGGAGGGGCAGGGAACAAAGACACACCCACAACTCCACCCATATAAAGGACACAAATCCCTACCATGATCCTTTGCAAATTCAAATTACCTGCCAGCACTCAACAGACAGCAACCACACACCCACAGCTCATCCATCACACAAGCCACACACCATCAGCACCCCAACAAATAGAAACCTCACATACACCCAGCAAAACACACACTCACACACCTTCACCTGCACACCAACACACACATCACTCACCATCACCACCCATCACCATGCCCCCAAAGAAGAATCATAAGTTCCTAGATAGTGAATTGGAAGTCCTGGTAGATGAGATCCTCAGGGTAGAGCCACAGCTCTTTGGTACACTGGTCCAACAGACACCCATGTCACAGAAAACAAAGATGTGGGAGAGGATCGTCGACAGGGTGAACGCACAATCACCATGTTTGCGCACAAAGACAGACATCCAGAACAGGTGGTATGACGTGCGCAGGAGGGTCAAGGAGCTGTTGAAGAAGGACTACCTCGTGAGCCAACACACCGGCAGTGGCCCTCCTGCCAAGCCAGTATACCTCAGGCCCTGGGAGGAGAAGGTGCGGGCCATCCTACCACCAGTGAGCGTCTATGGACTAGAAAACATCCCAGAGCCTGGTGAGTACACAACAAATGTACACAATATTCTGCGACTACACACACACATCACTGTCAAGGGGAGAGTCAAACCATGCACTCTTAGCAAATACACAGCAACCAGAACAGAATCATCCCAAAATGTGTATGTCAGTCAGATAAACACAACACATGCCATCTCAAAGTGACATTTAACTGTGTCATCACATGTACAAACACAACTACAACTACAGCTAGGCAGTGGCACAAATATAACTGACAAACACATCCAGACAAGTAGCCACCACTACAACACCACCACACAGTGAAGCCCACTGAAAGAAAGGAAATATGTGTATGCTGGGCAAGTCAGTGTAGCCAATAGCATGATGGGAGTCGTAGGCACAGATATTGGTCACCCCCACAACTGTCCCATCAACACCACCATTAACCATGCGCACATCACAGGGAGTGGAAAAGGACTCACAAGATGGCTGACACTGGGTACTGCTGTGGGGAGCACAAGGCCCTGCTGGCAACTGTGCAACAACCAACAGCAGGACACCACTGACTGACATCCTGAAAGACAACTTGCACTCCCTGCAATGGAAGCACGTTCCATGGTGGGATATCTGGCTGGGTGGGAAGGAGGACTCACAGCACTGACCATAGTCACAAGCACCTCCCCTCACACACCCCCTCAACACAAACTCCACAGAACCCACCTGGGAGAATGCAATGCCTCACATCCTAACTGAAGATCCCACAAAGAACCACCACCCTGGGTTATGCTGTGTGAAGCACAGGGACACTCTTGGGACTTTTAGCCAAACAACTGCCAGGACAACACTCCCAGCCATCCTGTCAGCACAGGCAGCCCACCCCACAGGGAAGCAGAGTCAAAAGGAAGGAAGGATGGGCATGCTGGGAAGGGGGTGGAGGCAATAGCATGATGGGAGTTGTAGGCACAGATATTGCTCTGCCTCACAATTGGCCCATCAACACCACTCTCAACCATGCTCACATCACAGGGAGTGGAAAAGGACTCACAAGATGGCTGACACTGGGTACTGCTGTGGGGAGCACAAGGCCCTGCTGGCAACTGTGCAACAACCAACAGCAGGACACCACTGTCAGCCATCTTGCCATTGCTCTCACACTCACACACACTGAAGTCCACCCAAAAGCAAGTAAGTATGGGCATGCTGGGAAGTGGGGTGGAGGCAATAGCATGATGGGAGTGGTAGTCACAGCTCAACATCCCCACCCACATGGCCCAGCAAGCTCACACTCAAGCATGCACACCCCACAGAGAGTGGAAAGCCCCATCAAAGATGTCTGACACTGGTGCTCTGTTGTGGGGAGCACAAGGCCATGCTGGGAACTGGCCACCAACCAACAGCAGGACACCACTGTCAGCCATCTTGCCATTGCTCTCACACTCACACACACTGAAGTCCACCCAAAAGCAAGTAAGTATGGGCATGCTGGGAAGTGGGGTGGACGCAATAGCATGATGGGAGTCGTAGTCACAGATATTGGTCACCCCCACAACTGTCCCATCAACACCACCCTGAACCATGCGCACATCACAGGGAGTGGAAAACAACTGACAAGATGGCTGACACTGGCTACTGCTGTGGGGAGCACAAGGCCCTGCTGGGAACTGTGCACCAACCAACAGCAGGACACCACTGACTGACATCCTGAAAGACAACTTGCACTCCCTGCAATGGATGCACGTTCCATGGTGGAATATCTGGCTGGGTGGGAAGGAGGGCCGGATGTCAACCAAATACAACCAATGCAGACCATGTACACACCCCAACATTCACATAGAAATGCCCAAATAATGCAGGACAATGTGCTACACCAATATCAACCCCTGACTGTGACAACTTAGGACAATGCAATGTACAGGCCCGCATCCAGAGGCACAGTCACAACTGTCAGGTGTGTCAACCATTGATGCCTGCAGAAACATAACATACATTGTGTGTGTCTCCCAAAAACAGGTGATGATGGGGACACAGCAGCAGACGCTGAGGAGTCCTCGTCCCAGGCTCAAGAGGATACGGAGCTCACTGGTGTGGAACAGCCTCTGCCCTCCTCGGATGAAGAAGACCCACCTGGCACCTCCGGAGCAAGTCATCATGCAGCACCAGCAGGACCACCAGCTGCACCCCCTGCACCCACCCCTCCAACGACTGTCAACACACATACCACCCCTGCCGACATGGACAGACCAAGGAGCACCACCACCACCAGCACAGGGACCCTGGACCAACGTGGGGCCATGGACACCACCACCACCAACAACCCACAAGGTGGCCCAGGGTCACCTGTGCGTGCCACCTCAGGTACTGCACGTGTCGCCAGGGGTGGTGGGAGGGGTGGGAGACATAGGTCGCTGCTCGCAGAGGGGTCTGGACTGCATGATGACCCACAACTGGCACGCATAGCCGATGCGTACCAGTCCAGCACCGGAGAGTTCAGCCAGGTAGTGGGGCTCCTCAGGGACATGAAACAGCAGCAGGCTGCCCATCATGCCCGCTTGGACTCACACATGTCCCGCGTGGAGTCCAAGTGGGACACACTGCAAGAGATGACGGCGGTGCATAGGGACATATTACAATGCCTCCGCCAGATGAGCAGCAACCAGTCAACACCTCCCTGTGTGCCCACAACATCTGGTGCTGAAACAACTGCAACTGCCACAGGGAGGGCGGATGACTCTGGCGAAGAGTCCCCTGCACCGCAGCAGCCTGCACTTGAGGGTCCCCCCCAAAGAAGAGGGGCCGTCCGAGGAGGGGCAAGTGAGAGGCCGATGGCCATGTGCAACCCCCAGGAAGCCAAAACCTGTTCTGGATAATCACCTTTGTGCGCAAACTGTTCACCCTGTTGACTGCAACACAACTCTCCCACATGACATGGGGAGCTCAAGTTGGACCAATGTCTCAGATTACTGTGGACTTTACTCTGGACATTTCTGCTACCAGGACTTCCAAATCATCTAGGAACTTTGGATTACAATCACAATGTACAGCACCCACCATCCTGTGCACTATACTCACACATGTATGTCAATAAACTCACTAATACACCATACTTGCCTCTGTTGTGATTCCTATGTTGTCTCAGAAGTGGCGATGATGATCTGGGAAATGACACTGTGCATGCTGACTGCTACAGCAAGTACAACACCGGCATGTGAGTCATGGCGACGTCACACATATGAGGGAGGCACACCACCAGGGCTACACAACACATACACACCATGGCCATCTGACTCATCGCCTACACTGATGTTGCCAGGAAATACGTTGCATTGCACAGACCCAACACCTATTCACAGTCTGTGTTAACTAGCCCACTGGTGCAGTAAGCAAATGTCAGTCAGATGTGTGATCACAGACAACGCACATCACAAAGTGAAGCACAGGTTTATTACACATTTGCAACATGTTGTAACCACCACAGATGCAAGGTAATCCCACCTGGCAGCGGGCACACAGTCAACAAGTGTAGAAGGAAGGAAGTCCATGGGTGTGGTGCACATCACCTGTAGGGACACAACAGCTACCACCCGGGAAGTCGAATCACGGTGTTGGGGATCACAGTTGACCAAACGACTCTGAAAGTACCCTGTGAAGGACAGAAATGACACACAGTCAAAAGCACTGAAGAACAGGACAGAACTGCAATACTCATGCACAATACATGTTACAAGATACCCACCCAGAACCAAGTTAGCATGTCAACACTGTTGGGGAGTACAGACTACCTGTAAGGACACATCGCTACACGCATACAGTCATGTAGCCCATGGACACACTCAAACAGCACCAGAGCACCACCAACACATATCATGCAAACTCACATCATTGACATGACATCTCTGGATACTCACATTCAGCTGAAGAAGTTGGTGATGAGCTGTGTGCGGACATCACCATCATCATCATCATCATCACTGGCATCGTGGTCCAGGCCAGGATCCTCCACAGGTGGCGGACGTTGGTCATCGTCATCCAGGATGAGAGGCAACTCCTTCCGCACTGCCAGGTTGTGGAGCATGCAGCAGACAATGACAATCTTGCACACCTTTGCTGGGGCATATGGGAGGGACCCTCCTGTCTTGTCGAGGCAGCGGAAGCGGCTCTTCAGGAGACCAAATGTCCGCTCAATCACTCTCCTGGTCCGACCATGTGCCTCATTGTAGCGCATCTGGGCTGGTGTCACAGGGTTCCTGAGGGGCGTCAGCAACCACGGCATGTTGGGGTATCCGGAGTCACCTACATACAGACAATTGCACATTAGCAGAGTTGGAAAAGAGGGTGGAACACTACATAGCAGAACACACACAATGGTACAAAGTCAGTACACACCAACAAGCCAGGCACGCTGGTTCGGCATCTGTGCCATCATCCTCGGGATGCGACTACTCCTCATCACGTAGGCATCGTGTGCAGAACCAGGGAAACGGGCACACACGTGTGAGATGCTCATATCTGCAAGACAGACCACCAGTGCATTGACCGAGTGGTAGTGTTTGCGGTTACGGTAGGCCTGCTCTTGGGCCTGTGGTGGTACCAAAGCCACATGTGTCCCATCAATGGAGCCAATGACATGCGGCATCCTCCCCAGGGCATAGAAGTCACTCTTCACGCCAGTGAGTCGTTGTAGACTAGGGAAATAGATGTACTGGTTCAGGTATATCAACATAGCCTCCAAAACATCCCGGAGCACACGGCTGAACATGGTCTGTGACATCCCACCAGCAGTCGCCAGAGTGTGTTGAAAGGTACCGGTGGCAAAGAAGTGTAGGGCTGCCATCACCTTCACCTTGGGGGTCAGCGCTGTAGGGTACGGCCGGCCAGGTTGCAAATGTGGTGCCAAGCGCACTGCCAAATCCTCAATCAGCTGCCTGGTGAAGCGGTACCGTCGGATGCTGTCACGTTCCACCATCGTTGCCAGGTCAGGGAATGGTCTAAGGACAGCTGGTGCCCTGCAGTGCATAGGTGAAGAAAGCAAGATTGTCAGTCACCCCACATATGTGGCATTGAACACACTCAACATCACATGATACATCATTATGAGGCACAAGTACATGATGTGTGCAGTTCCGTAAGGATATGTATGGCACATACATGGCCAACATCTAACATCACAGTTCAACAAGTGGCATCAATAAGTCCCAGGTCGTGCCATTGGATATCATGAGGCCGTGTCACAGTTCCCATCTCCTGCTGCCACGTTACAAACACACCCCACAGTGACATGTGAGGACAGATGTGCCCCAGGCATCACAGCTCAACGACAGGTAGATTCCCAGGGACCCTGTATTGCCACATGGACACTGGCATGACATGGTGTATCATGTATACACCACAGCAAAACAACCATGACCCCCACAGGTAGTGGTCCCTGTTGCCTCGGCAGGACAGACATGGACGTCTGTGACACACACACGCACAACATCAAAGTCCATGCACAAACAACGTGGATGTGGAGACTGCCTCCCATTGTGCACATGAAATCAGAGACATTGTAAACACAACATGCACACAGACTGTGGAGGACCATCACCATTGTGCCAATGGGTCACCCTGGGTTAAACATACCGTCCCACATGGGACTCAGGGGGTATGTGACATGACATACACATACACCACCGTGAAATTTGACCATGCCACATGCTCAGATATGAACAGTTGCACATCACAGTGATCATGTACACGAAACACCAAGGATTCTGTCCCCATGAACACGTGCACAGCCTGGGGGTGGCTGCCCCCAAGTGACACCCACAGAACAACATGTTCACCCCCATACACGGAATAGGTAATGCAGCCTTACATGCCGTAGGATACAGTTTGGACAGGCTGTGGTGTTGTAGGTGTGCCCCTCACTCCCTGGGAAGTATAGGTGGCTGGCATATGTTCACCTGTGACAGGCATGGTGACATATGCCAGTGACTTGTACAGGGACGCGTTGGACAGCAATGGACCGATCAGTGCGCACACATTGGCCATTGCATTCAATGTGCGCTGGTACGCGTTGTATTCGCAATACGCGTTGGACAGCAATGGACCGATCAGTGCGCACACATTGGCCATTGCATTCAATGTGCGCTGGTACGCGTTGTATTCGCAATACGCGTTGGACAGCAATGGACCGATCAGTGCGCACACATTGGCCATTGCATTCAATGTGCGCTGGTACGCGTTGTATTCGCAATACGCGTTGGACAGCAATGGACCGATCAGTGTGCACACATTGGCCATTGCATTCAATGTGCGCTGGTACGCGTTGTATTCGCACTACGCGTTGAACAGCAATGGACCGATCAGTGCGCACACATTGGCCATTGCAATCCAATGTGCGCTGGTACGCTTTGTATTCGCAATACGCGTTGGACAGCAATGGACCGATCAGTGCGCACACATTGGCCATTGCAATCCAATGTGCGCTGGTACGCGTTGTATTCGCAATACGCGTTGGACAGCAATGGACCGATCAGTGTGCACACATTGGCCATTGCATTCAATGTGCGCTGGTACGCGTTGTATTCGCAATACGCGTTGGACAGCAATGGACCGATCAGTGCGCACAATTGGCCATTGCATTCAATGTGCGCTGGTACGCGTTGTATTCGCAATACGCGTTGGACAGCAATGGACCGATCAGTGCGCACACGTTGGCCATTGCATTCAATGTGCGCTGGTACGCATTGTATCCTAGGTACGCGTTGAACAGCAATGGTCCGATCGGTGTGCCCGGCCGGCCCATTGCATTCAATGTGTGCGGGTACGCGTTGTATCCTAGGTACGCGTTGAACAGCAATGGTCCGATCGGTGTGCCCGGCCGGCCCATTGCATTCAATGTGTGCGGGTACGCGTTGTATCCTAGGTACGCGTTGAACAGCAATGGTCCGATCGGTGTGCCCGGCCGGCCCATTGCATTCAATGTGTGCGGGTACGCGTTGTATCCTAGGTACGCGTTGAACAGCAATGGTCCGATCGGTGTGCCCGGCCGGCCCATTGCATTCAATGTGTGCGGGTACGCGTTGTATCCTAGGTACGTCGTTGAACAGCAATGGTCCGATCGGTGTGCCCGGCCGGCCCATTGCATTCAATGTGTGCGGGTACGCGTTGTATCCTAGGTACGCGTTGAACAGCAATGGTCCGATCGGTGTGCCCGGCCGGCCCATTGCATTCAATGTGTGCGGGTACGCGTTGTATCCTAGGTACGCGTTGAACAGCAATGGTCCGATCGGTGTGCCCGGCCGGCCCATTGCATTCAATGTGTGCGGGTACGCGTTGTATCCTAGGTACGCGTTGAACAGCAATGGTCCGATCGGTGTGCCCGGCCGGCCCATTGCATTCAATGTGTGCGGGTACGCGTTGTATCCTAGGTACGCGTTGAACAGCAATGGTCCGATCGGTGCGCACCCATTGGCTATGGCCTGGCCTGGCAACGGACGCGTTTTCAAGATTTGAACGAGTCTGATGCTGTAAATTCAGTTGGTCACCCACAACAATGTTGCAATTTCATGGGTGTCATGAAGTTGAACATTTGAAGGATGCTGGGGGCGTGTGTAAGTGGTGCAATTCCATGGATTGGCCAGATTCAGAAGATGCAAACGACTTGGACCTATCACTTTGGACACATGGGACAGTATCTGCCTCTGCAGCACACATATAATGCTGGCAGTTCCCCTGAGAGCTCACTTGCCTGCACTACATGCTCCAGGACGACATCTGCCACTACACTGCTGCTGTATCTGCACCCTCTGGACCCTGCAATGGCACGTACTGTGGAGAGAGCCCCAGCCTTCAGCACTGAGGAGAACCAGGCCCTGCTGGACAACCTCCTTCCACAGTACAGCAAGCTGTATGGGAAAGCAGGGGAGCAGGTGAGTGTTCTGTCCACTGCCTTTCTAAATGTGCATGTTGTCTGACTAGCAAGGCTAACAGTCTGCACGCCACTGGCTAGCAGGCTCACTGAGTAGTTGTCACCCCCCATAGTGTGTAGTTACATGCACTGGACAGGTATAGTGCAGTGACAGTGCATTTAAACAAGGTTTTACTTCCCAGGCAATGATACCATGTAGTAACTGCTGGCATACTGTCCATGGCCATCGTTGCACTGCCTGTGTACATCATGTGCCCCTGTGATTGAGACATGTATATACAACTGTGTAATGCACGGATATGTTGCATGTGTAGTAATGGCATTCTCACTTTGTCATCCTCACAGGTTGATGCCCACCAGAAGCAGCAGATATGGCTGACCATCGTCCGGGCAGTGAGATCGGTGGGGGTCTACAAGCGCCGGATCCGCAACTGCCAGAAGAGGTGGCAGGACCTTCGGGGCTGGACCCGGAGGATCGCACGGGTCCAGCTGAAGCTGTCGCCTCCTCGCAGGAGGGGCGGACACCGGACCCTGACCCCCCACATGCTGAGGATCCTGGCGGTGGTCTTCCCTGATCTGGATGGGCAGCTGAAGGCCAGAGAGCAGCAAGGAGGGGGTGAGTCCATGACTGCATTGTGAACTATGTCTGCCATGCTATGTGCCCTCCTCTGGCCTGGTTAAACATCCACAGTACATCAGTCATGTGGTCCAGGACCCATGTCCCTCTATTGTGCACTGCCCACTCCTCATCTGATACCCTGGTGTGGCCCTTACAGTCAGGGAATTGTGTCACTTGGGTACTGTGTCCTTGCAGTTTGCTTGACTCAAGGTGGGGGACAGCATCTGTTTCCCTAACTCTGTGGTGGGCATCATGGGTGGGTCCATTGCTTACACAATGGCTGTGTTCTGACATGTAATCTGCGTGTTACTTTGATATGTGGTCCAATTGCAGAGCTGATCCACCACATGTGCCTGGGGTATCTGGCACACACCCATGCTGCGGGTGGGAACAATGTTTGGGCCCCAGGAGTGTGTATATAACGTGTGTCACACATACTTAGCCAGCTGCCTACTGTCCAGGGCTCATCCCTCATTCATGTGGGGCAGGACAGTCATGCCTACTCCAGGCCATACAATACACTCTGTACTCCCACTCCCGTGTATCAGCTGACACGTTGTGCTCAGTGATTTGTCCCCTCAGGTGTCTGCCTCTGTGTCAGTGTGCTGTGGCTTCGTTGTCAGGTCTGCTGGGGTGTTTCTCGGTTGGGGCTCCGCATGCCACCGGAGATGTGACCATGGGGGACGATACTTGTGTGACACATAGGTGTTTGATCACCTGACCGTGCAGACTGGGGTATGCGAATGTGAAGTTCAGGCAGCTGTTTCCCATTCACAGCAGATTGTGAGGTGCTCAGGTGCAGAGGGTAGTGTCACAGGTCTCCCATATGTCCAATGGGTATGACCTGGACAGATGAGGGTTCAGATGATGTGGTGTGTGGGGGATGTACATGTGCACTTGTTCAGCTACAGGACTTGCATTCCCCATGACCTACTATTGTGACACAGTGCAGAGTGTTGTTGTCTGGCTGCCCTGCCCATGTGACTGGAGACAGTGATGTATGACTTAGCAGGCATGCCTGTGCCATGGCATGTGACTTCCTATTAGTGATCCTGCAGGGGAGTGACATGTGCTACATGCACACCATTGTGGCAATGGCTATCAGGACATGGGTGCATCATGGTGTCTGTCGCTGGTATGCATGACATGCATTTCCTATTTGACTCTGGGCATCCCTTTCATCCGGACACCTGTACTGACTCAGTGGCAAGAGTTGTGATGTGTGCATGTCCACATGCTTCACCGGGTTCTCTGCACTGTCCAACTACTGTGTAGGTGGTGCATGTGTCCACACTGGGGTATTGCCATCCAACAGACAGCAGACAGATGGGTGCAAGGCCAGGTGGGATGTGAGTGCCATGGTTGACCATCAGACTGACAATTGACTTCTCCTGTTCTGTTTGGGCACTTTTAGCAATGTTCAACTAAGGATGCCAGGGCTTGCTCTGTAATGTGCTGTACTTACTGTGGTGTGTGCGTTCGGTGCAGGTGACTGATGTCTGTCTGTTTCCCTATTGATTGCAGAAACATCCACGGCCACAGGAGGGGACAGCTCCACGGACCAGGAGGAGCCGCAGAGCCAGACTGGGTCAGCAGCCGAGGAGTGGTCGGAGGGACCCAGTGGCACGGAGGGCGAGGGGAGCCACACCGAGGAGTCCTCAGCACCATCCACCTCAGCTGAGGACCACAGCAGCTCGGAGGATGACTCCCTTATGGAGGCGGGTGTCAGCAGCCACCACACCCCAGCTAGTGTTGCTGTCCCCGCCACCACCACCACCACCACCGCCCTCCCGTCGGCTCCCATTCCCGAGGTCCGTGGAGGCTCCCATGTTCGGGAGCGTGTCTCCTTCGGGCCAGGCACCGCACCCCCTGCCCCTGTGTCCCCTGCTGCCCTGAGTGAGGAGTCTGTGTACCTCCTCCGCCAGCTCCATGTAGGACAGACAGCGATGCTGAGTGTCCTCCATGCACACACCAGTCTGTTGACTCAGCTGGTGTCGTTCATGGAGGGCATCTCATCGGGCATGTCTGACCTACAGAGGGGCAATAGGTCCATGGACTCCTCCCTGACGGCAGCAGTGTCCCTCCTCCGACAGTCCCTCACCCCTCCTGCCTCTGCCCCATCCACACTCCCCAGCACCTTACCTGTCCCAAGCACACACACACTGGCACAGGCACACACCAGCACAGACACGTGCAGCACACAGACACACACGCCACAAACAAGACGCACACGCACGCACCGTCAGGGGACTGCAACCACACTCACAGGGGATGGGGCACAGGCACACACACACGCATCCACATGCACTGCGCAGTCCTCAGTTGCCTCTCCCTCCAAAGACCCCTCCCTTGCCTCCCTTGCCTCACCTGCAACCTCAAAGACACAGCGGCTCTTCCTCTGTGACCTTGGCCTCTTCCCCTCCGATCCAGCTGATCCAGCATTCAGGGGGAAGAGGAAGCCCACCCACACGGAGCGGAGTGCCCCTGGCCCCCGGACACCCTCCCCCAGGCGCAGACCGACTGAGGCCCCCACCCGCAAGTCCCCCCGGTCCCGGAAGAGCAAGACCCCGCCGCCGCCCTGCAGCTCAGGCACCAAGTCTCCTTCCGCCATCCCTCAGGCCCCCACTCCACAGGTGCCCCCACCACACCCTGCCCCAGGTTCCCCCACCCACAGATACACCATCCCCAGAAGGATCAAGCCTTCTCCCCTGCCACTTGCTCTTCCGGCCCCACACCCCCGCTGCGCTTGTCTGTACCACTGATGTGGTGAGGGTGTCCTCCCCTCTGTCCTGCCCACCTTACCTGATCCCCATTCTCCTCCCCTGGAGGTAGGCACTGCAGTGGAGTCCACTACCACCCTGTCTGACTTGGGCACTGCAGTGGCGAAGCTGTCCACTCCATCTGCAGGGTCCACTGCAGTCGTGCCGGCACCCACTACATCTGAGTCATGCCCCCAGTTGTGCCGGCACACACCATGTCAGACACCTCCACTGCAGTTGTCAGTGGCTCTCCAGCACCCACCACCCCTTCCCTGCCTCCTCCTGGTGAGCCCTGATCCTGTCCCTGCGGTGCCTGGCCTGCCCCCCTGTATGCCCCTCCTAGGGGATTGTCCCTGGATTTTGTCAGTGCAGGCATGCGTAGGGTGGCATCTGCCACTGTCACCCACTTTTGACTTTAATGATGGACTGGCCATTGGCCTTTGTTTATTTTCGACCTGACTTCTACTTTTGATGCCACATATGCTGAATAAAGCAACTTTCAGTTCTCTAGTGCTTTTGCTTCTGATGTACATGATGTTGATGATGCTAACCATGCCCTTGCTGCAGTGATGGTGATATTTGGTCTCATGACAATGAAGTGTTACTGTGCAGGAACCCATGTGGTCCAGGGGGACAGTGTCCTATCCTGTGGTGTATCCATGTCATCCTTAGCAGCATCTGAGGGTGTCATGTTTTCAATATTTGGCAATGGGATTCCCTACTTACATTAGCAATGTCACATCTGTGGGTTCCACCGCTGCACATCTGTTGTGTTTGCCATTGTTCAATTAGTCTACTTCCCTGACCGTGTGGCCATCTCCACTGGACATGCAGGTTTGGGCATCAATGGGGTAGAACTCATCTGTGTTGTCAGTGCAACTTGCTATACATGTGTGTTGGATCTGTGCTGATGATTTCGTTGACACTCCCATGACCAGGCTGATGTGAGGGGAGCCTTCATTTGGTGCTAATTGTTGACTGTGTGACCAAGTGTTCTGCTGACATGATGGAGCCCTACTGATGCGACATATGGCACAGCTTTCCTCACACAGGAGTGGAGTCCCCTCATGGCAGTGTGTACTCCTGTGACATCGCCTGCGCACAAGGTGTGTGTTGTATGAGCATGTCTGTGTGTTCACTTCCATGTTGCTGTGCATGCTAGGATCCCTAGTGATGTTCCTGTTTGTGATGCCTGCTGAGTTGAGCAATGTTCCCCCAAAGTCTTCTCCCTGGGTTCTCTGTGATGTGGGTGCATGGCACATTACTGGTCATCAGGGTGTCACCCATAGGTGTGTTTGCTGTCAGGGCTGAGTTAGTGGGCAGACGCAGATGGGTCACAGTCAGGATTCCCCTTGGCACTTGTTGTTTACACCTGTCATGTGATTTCCGGTTTGTGTTAGCTTTCATTGGTTGTGACACGTTGTGTGTGTGACTGCTGGCACTCCTCAGGGTCAGGGCTGCAATGTTGGTAGTTGTCTATGTGTGTTCTTTGTGGGTGACCTTGGCTTCTTCATTGGTGTGTGACTGTGGCTGGGATCCCATTGGTTGGTGTGGTATTGCCGTCATGTCCATGTACAGCGTAGTGTGCAGTGTGTCAGACATTCAGGAGTCTTGTTGAGTGGCCATGTGTGATGTGTTTCTGCCCCTTGGTTCCCACCACCCCCCTGGGATTGTCATGGGTGCATGTGCAATGTCACCAGTGCATGTGAGCTTCACTGCTGCACATTGTTGGAGGTCGAGGTGTGTGGTGTTGAGTGTGTGCAGATGAGAGTTGTTGCCCGGCTAGACCCCTGCCTCCATGTTGGCCTTGGCTTACTGGCCGTGCTGATTGATTTGTGCTTGTGTAGGTGTGATGGTAGTTTGTTGCTCAGGACACATGACTGTGGTTCACAGTGTGAACGACATCTAGCTTTGTCATCACAGTGGGATTGTAATGCAGGCCAGGGTCACCACATTGTGGGGGCCCTGGGGGTAGTGCTGTGGTGTCTATGTGTCTTGCTGTGTCAGTTGCTGTTCCTACATGCTTGTGTGACATGTGTGATTTGTGCTCCCTCTCATCTGACAATGCCTGATTGCCCACATGGGGGATTTGGATCCATGAGTTACCTTTGTGTGGCACTGTATGCACGTCTGTGTAATTGGTATTCAGGCCTCCTCATGTGTTGTGTGGTTGCCTGGGGACACTGGTACCCCCCCTCACCTGTTGTGTTTGATGTGCAGTGTGGGTCTGCCTGTTTGTGTTTGTGCATCTGCACCACTGCATTGGCATATCTTTAGTGTGCCATTGGCTGTATGTTGTTTGGTGTGTTTGCCCTGCTGTCCCTGGGACTCCTAGGTCATCAGTCAGCACTATGATCATTGTTTGTGTGTCCCATTGCTGCCATGGTATGGTATCTGTTCACCTCACATCTACAGTCTCCACAGGGTATCTGAATTTGTGTGCCCATTGGTGCAAATATGTGGGTCTGCATTCAGATGGTCACTTCTGTCATTGTGTCATTGATGAATGTTGACAGTGTCAGCCCCCATGGGTGATGTTTGTCTGCACATGGCCAAAGGTATGTCTTATTTGCACTGCACTGTTTGCCTCCCCCAATCTATGTTGCTATGGGACACAAGCACTACTTTGCCACTGATGTGTTTGTTGTTCTGTGACCAGGAATCATCCAGTTGCAGCTTTTTCTTTGTCAACACTTACATTTTGGTCACTGTGATGATGGGGGTTTGGACCCCATTGCCACAATGTTCAAAATGTGCTTCACCTATGGACCCCACACTTACATTTTGGGCACTGTGATGATGGGGGTTTGGACCCCATTGCCACAATGTTCAAACTGTGCTTCAGCTATGGACCCCACACTTACATTTTGGGCACTGTGATGATGGGGTTTGGACCCCATTTCCACAATGGTCAAAATGTGCTTCAGCTATGGACCCCACACTTACATTTTGGTCACTGTGATGATGGGGGTTTGGACCCCATTTCCACACTGTTCAAAATGTGCTTCAGCTATGGACCCCACACTTACATTTTGGGCACTGTGATGATGGGGGTTTGGACCCCATTGCCACAATGTTCAAAATGTGCTTCAGCTATGGACCCCACACTTACATTTTGGGCACTGTGATGATGGGTGTTTGGACCCCATTTCCACAATGGTCATGGCCTGCTTGCATTGTGGGGGCCACACACATTTATGTGTGGCACATGTGATAGGGGGTCACATTGTAGGTTCAAAGTCATGTTCAGTGATGTAGGCATTTGACACAGTCTACACACGCTTGTCATGGTGTTGGGGGGATGTCTTTATGTTGCATTCTTTATGTTGGTGTGTGCTTGTGGTGTCATGTATTGGCCATCCTGTGAGTGGGGGTGTTGGTGGTAGTAGGCATCCAGCCCCCCATGGGTGGAGGTGGTAGTAGTGGTAGGCATCTGGCACCCCCTGGGTAGAGGTGGTAGTAGTGACAGGCATCTGGCACCCCCTGGGTAGAGGTGGTAGTAGTGGTAGGCATCTGGCACCCCCTGGGTAGAGGTGGTAGTAGTGGTAGGCATCTGACACCCCCTGGGTAGAGGTGGTAGTAGTGACAGGCATCCAGCCCCCCATGGGTAGAGGTGGTAGTAGTGGTAGGCATCTGGCACCCCCTGGGTAGAGGTGGTAGTAGTGGTAGGCATCTGGCACCCCCTGGGTAGAGGTGGTAGTAGTGACAGGCATCCAGCCCCCCATGGGTAGAGGTGGTAGTAGTGGTAGGCATCCAGCACCCCATGGGTAGAGGTGGTAGTAGTGACAGGCATCCAGCCCCCCATGGGTAGAGGTGGTAGTAGTGGTAGGCATCCAGCACCCCATGGGTAGAGGTGGTAGTAGTGGTAGGCATCTGGCACCCCCTGGGTAGAGGTGGTAGTAGTGGTAGGCATCCAGCACCCCATGGGTAGAGGTGGTAGTAGTGGTAGGCATCCAGCACCCCATGGGTAGAGGTGGTAGTAGTGGTAGGCATCTGGCACCCCCTGGGTAGAGGTGGTAGTAGTGACAGGCATCCAGCCCCCCATGGGTAGAGGTGGTAGTAGTGGCAGGCATCTGGCACCCCTTGGGTAGAGGTGGTAGTAGTGGTAGGCATCTGGCACCCCCTGGGTAGAGGTGGTAGTAGTGACAGGCATCCAGCCCCCCATGGGTAGAGGTGGTAGTAGTGGTAGGCATCTGGCACCCCCTGGGTAGAGGTGGTAGTAGTGGTAGGCATCTGGCACCCCCTGGGTAGAGGTGGTAGTAGTGACAGGCATCCAGCCCCCATGGGTAGAGGTGGTAGTAGTGGTAGGCATCCAGCCCCCCATGGGTAGAGGTGGTAGTAGTGACAGGCATCCAGCCCCCCATGGGTAGAGGTGGTAGTAGTGGTAGGCATCCAGCACCCCATGGGTAGAGGTGGTGGTAGTGGTAGGCATCTGGCACCCCCTGGGTAGAGGTGGTAGTAGTGGTAGGCATCCAGCACCCCATGGGTAGAGGTGGTAGTAGTGGTAGGCATCCAGCCCCCCATGGGTAGAGGTGGTGGTAGTGGTAGGCATCTGGCACCCCCTGGGTAGAGGTGGTAGTAGTGACAGGCTTCCAGCCCCCCATGGGTAGAGGTGGTAGTAGTGGTAGGCATCTGGCACCCCTGGGTAAGGGTGGTAGTGGTAGGCATCTGGCACCCCTGGGTAGAGGTGGTAGTAGTGACAGGCATCCAGCCCCCATGGGTAGAGGTGGTAGTAGTGGTAGGCATCTGGCACCCCCTGGGTAGAGGTGGTAGTAGTGGTAGGCATCTGGCACCCCCTGGGTAGAGGTGGTAGTAATGACAGGCATCCAGCCCCCCACGGGTAGAGGTGGTAGTAGTGGTAGGCATCCAGCAGCCCATGGGTAGAGGTGGTAGTAGTGGTAGGCATCTGGCACCCCCTGGGTAGAGGTGGTAGTAGTGGTAGGCATCCAGCCCCCCATGGGTAGAGGTGGTAGTAGTGGTAGGCATCCAGCACCCCATGGGTAGAGGTGGTAGTAGTGGTAGGCATCTGGCACCCCCTGGGTAGAGGTGGTAGTAGTGACAGGCATCCAGCCCCCCATGGGTAGAGGTGGTAGTAGTGGTAGGCATCTGGCACCCCCTGGGTAGAGGTGGTAGTAGTGGTAGGCATCCGGCACCCCTGGGTAGAGGTGGTAGTAGTGGTAGGCATCTGGCACCCCTGGGTAGAGGTGGTAGTAGTGGTAGGCATCCAGCCCCCCATGGGTAGAGGTGGTGGTAGTGGTAGGCATCTGGCACCCCCTGGGTAGAGGTGGTAGTAGTGGTAGGCATCCAGCACCCCATGGGTAGAGGTGGTAGTAGTGGTAGGCATCCAGCACCCCATGGGTAGAGGTGGTAGTAGTGGTAGGCATCTGGCACCCCCTGGGTAGAGGTGGTAGTAGTGGTAGGCATCCAGCACCCCATGGGTAGAGGTGGTAGTAGTGGTAGGCATCCAGCCCCCCATGGGTAGAGGTGGTAGTAGTGACAGGCATCCAGCCCCCCATGGGTAGAGGTGGTAGTAGTGACAGGCATCCGGGCCCCTATGTGTATATGTGGCATTGGTGATGGGCATCCTATGGTGCTGCTGTTTCTGGTGTAAGTAATTTCTGCATCCCTCTGTGTGTGTGTGATATGTCGTGTACGTGTTGTTTGTTTTTGTGGTTGGTGTCTGACTTACCTTCTGCGCCGTACGCGTTCGTGCCTGTTCCGGTAGTAGATGTAGAATATTGGTAGGATCGGAACGATGGGATTCATGGTTGGTTCGTCTCGTTCGTCTTTGTCGTTGCTTCGCCTCGTCGCTTGCGTGTTCGTCTCGTAGCCGTGGATCGTGTTGTGGCGCGAATCGGAGCTTATGTGCGCCTGTCCCGGATGCTTTGACGTGCCGTGCGTAGCGACGGGTACGGCGCGTACGGGAAGCGCATCGTACTTGTCCGGCCGGACGGGGCTGCATTTTGGCTTCCGGGCGACTCGATTCTGCGTTTACGGATCCGGCTCGGTCGGGGAACGGGACCTGGATTGGGTGAGTACAACTGGGTCAGAATCTGTGCTGTTGTGCGCATCGTACTTGTTCGTTCGGATTAATGTGCAGATCGGTCGGGAAACAGGCATTCGCATGGCTTTTTTCCCGACCGAATGGCGTTAGGTGCGCCTCCGACCGAGATCGGAATCGGCCCCTAAGTCAGAAGGTAAAATCTTTGACCATGATGAACCTGGTTGGTGTATCTGAACTGTGCTCCATCGCAGTCAGCCTAAAATTTCGCCTATGTCCTGCTCTACTGTGACCATTGCTTATTATCGGCGCTTTGTGCATTTTGGCACTATTTCTACTTAAAAATTTATATCCCAGTTCACCTTATTGGCGTTTGTCATTTTGGTGTCATTTTGTTTATTAAATTTGAGTCTTTTATTCTCCTATTTTTCCAACTCAGTTTTTTTTTTTTTTTTATTGTTTTGCATTTTGACTTTATTACTGTTTTGGTATTGCATAAATACTCTACACATCATCCTATGTTAAGTCTGTCTTCTCTATGCCACAGCTATCAGGGGTTGAGCTCAGGTTAATTTAGTTTCCTTGAGGGCTCACCCTGTCAAGGGCGTGATTATTCCTTGAAGTGGCTAGTCACCCACCCCAAAAATTCATCCAATTTCTTGCATCTACCTATAGGCTAGAGACCCTGGATCTCTTTTGGGCTGCACTGGTATGTCAGGGTTTTAAAAGAAAAAATATATTCAGGACACAAGTGTAGCATGTATGGTTTTCAATGAGTACAGAATTTTTTCTATTTTGTCAATTTCCATATGCCTTAGTATATTCAATCTTTCAATGCTAATGTGTGTGAGATGGGGCCCTGCTATTTTGTACCTGGTGTTGTAAATAAATATCAATATTGCATAATGTATGTTTGCCATGACAAAGTCACACGAAAGAAACATGATCTTCTTCCAAAAATGTTGGTCACTGTGATAAATGAGAAGTACCGTTAACAGTAATATATCTCAAATTATATGAAGAGAAAATACCACCCACCCACCCACTTGAGGAAACTACCCTGCATGATTAGGCTCTGTTGTAAAATTACAGCTGGTAGTAAGTGCATTACTATGGACCTTTGACCGTGGCAAACCAGATCTCCTGAAAATAGTGTTTTTGTCACAGAAAATAAGATCAACTCTGGGGCGGTCTTAAATAGTGTCAACACCATGAACATCTGGGCCAACCAGCAGTTTAAAAATATGTTGTCGCTGTTTAAACGCAATTCCAATAACACCGCTATTACCACCTTGTAGTGTGGTAATCTTAGCGCAGTGTAAAATGCCTGTTGTATTTAGAATAAGACACATAAACTCCATACTTAAATACTACCTCATTTTGTCTTTTCTGTTTTTAAACAACAAATTATTGAAACATAGCTGGCTGTGGTCCTTCACATCTGTCTCTTTTAAAGCACTCCATATTAATTGGTTACTGTAACTGTGATACAAGATTACTGCTACTTGGTCGTAATGAATAATGAACAAATTAAATGTGTTTACATGTATCACACTGTCGAGTAATGTACACTATGCATGAATTATGCACCAGCAAGTATAAAATCATATTTATTGTCTTCTTTGAAGCTACTGCACGAGCAGTTTATGAAATGTAATGTACTGCATAGGACAGATTTGTAGTTGAAATGTATTTGATGGGTTTTGACAAATTAAACCGTGGTAAAGATGCTTGGAAGTAATCCAAATCGCTACGGTTATTTATGTCGGCGAACTAAAAATCTGTGTGGTTAATTTGCAGTTCTGTTAGTTTTTATGAGGCTTGTATTGTTGTAAATTTAGCAGTACATGGAATCTGCTCAGTGGGATCCATTTTATATTGTCAGCTACCTTTTGACATCTCATAATAGATTTCAATTGCTAGCTTGTTTCTTGGAATGTAATGTACAAACCGATAAGTGCCTATTTTTTTTGAAGATGCCATGAGCAAGCTGCAGTCAAAGAGGATTGGTGAGGGAGCACGGATTGTACTGCCTGCTAATTATACGAAACTGTGATTCTGAGTCCAATGCATTTCTATGACTTACATAAACATACAAGGGTTTTAAGACAGGTTGTCACTTTGGGGCTTGTTCAGAAAGGTACTTTAGAGTACATAAAGTAGTACTCATAGTAATCTTTTATGTGCTCTTGCATGCCTCTAACTTGGCAACCAAAACATCTAAAATGAAAATAAATATTCATAGGTTGTATTATTTGATGAAAGATTGTAAATTGCCATAAACTTTTTTTTTATCTATAAAGCTATAACCGGAAAAAATATTTTTGGGGTTGGAAAGGAAATTAAGTTCTATATTGTTGTAATTTGGCATTTGTGACTCAATTAAAACAAGCAGTGGCAAAACCAATAGGTCTGATCTTGGAAAGATGGTGTTTTTTTTTAAATGTGTAATTCCAAGCAGTTGATACAAAAGTTTAAAAAAAAATACGCCATCACTTAAACATGGCCTCCTCATGCTTGCATTCAAAAAATCACATTTAAAAAAACAGTCACCTATTTAGCTCTTTTTTACTAGTGATGGTTTTAAACAAGCCTTTCAGTTGTGCAGTCATCTTATATTCTTATTAGTGAAACAGACAAGAGTAAAACCCCACCTAACCAATTACTCAACTCGCAGGCAGCTACACATGTTGCAACAATAAATAGCTGGTATTTAAAGTTCTGATAAAAAAATTAAAATAAAAAAGCACCTTTTGAACCAGCTTTGCATCTGAAGAAAAAGGAACTATTGTTAGGTGGATGTGAGCAATGTGCACAGCTTTAGTGCAGTCACTCAAAGTGAAGAGAACCAAAGGATAAAGTGAGTTGACCCATTGCCCCATGCTGACAATTTCCCAGACCAATGGATGAATCACACTGACCAAAAGCTCCTCTTTGAATGTGTATTGTGTACGATTTGTGGAGAAAAACAGAAATCTGCGGGACAACTAAAGGTGTCACACAGGCAGAGACTAGAAAGGTGGCAAAGCAACTCTTGCAATGTTGTTGTGTCTTCCAGCAGTGAGTAGAAAGTTTATGAGAGTTCTTTGTCATGAGCTCTAAATAGTGAGTGGAATTATCTTAGCACAAATTCAGGCACAGACATCTAGAATGGTTGTTACCATGAATGTAGACACCAAAGCTGGGACTTGAACTTTTAAGCTTGTAGAGAAGTGTTTAAGACTGCTGAGAGAAGGGGAGGTAAGTATTTGTAGACTGGTGAGTGGATCCTAGGTCTGATAGGAAACTAAAGGTTGAAATATAGGTTTATGTTGTAAACGGGAGGCCTTGTGGGTGAGTGTAGAGAGATATTGAGCAGATGACTGGAGTGGATTTTGGTTTAGGGTTGAAAGTGTATAGGGGGTCCTAGAAGAATAAGGTGGATTGTAGTCCGTGTTATTCCTTTTACCTTCTGTCCTGCAGATGAAGGTAGTAAGAAGCAGAAGCGTTTACGTAAATCCACTGTAATCATTGTCAGGAATTTATATTGTAATTTGTCTAGCATATCAGTATAATACCCACTAGTTTCCAGATGTGATGGCTTCTCATTTTTACTCTTCAACTACAAATCGTTTTAGCTGTCTCTTGTCAGGACCTGTTGTTTCCAATACATAACATATACTTTAAGTGGGTTTTTGGTCACAGCCCTGCTCATGATTGATGTCTTCGTTATCTATCTCAGCTGTCTGCTCTTGATTTGATGGCTTTCTTCCCAATATTTGTGCCTGCCCAGGAGCATTTGGTTGCACAGTGCTCTGTTTGGATGAGTACACTGCTGACTTGATGAAACTCTGTTTTTTATTGCATTTAGCACTCCATGGGAGTGCATGCATTCACTTGTTCTATCCCCTGCTTCATTCAGTGTTTTCCCATAAAGCAAATTGTTTTTACTCATTTACTCCTCCTACATTCCCCCTCTCACTTTACATTTTATGTATTATTAGGGCATGTTATGAGGGCATGGTGGCCAGCAGGAGTTTCCAGGCTTCTTGCTTAGGTTATTTGCCTATACATGCAATTTAATTTAATTTTTTGGGGCATGTTGCGAGCTCTATTTCTACCATGATCCCAGCTGACCACTGTGTTTCATGTCCCACTTTATTTCTTTTTATTTAATTGATGTTATTTTTTTTCATGAATAAATGACAGTTGCAAAGTGCTACTGGGTCACTTGCTTAATTTTTTGTGTGCTGTGCACAATTTGTTTTCTTTTTAATTTACTGGTCTAGCAAGGTTGCCTGCCATCAATAAATGGCCACCAGGGCCGTCATGATGCATGCATGTGCATCCGTTACAACACATACTTGTGCTGCGGCGGCCATCTTGGAATGAGTTTTCTTAAATAGAAAACCCATTGTATTGCAAAATTGCCAGCCATGCATGACATGCATGCTCAGGTTTGGCCAGTAAAAAACTTTGGAGAAGCCAATAGCTTGACCTTTTAAAATCGAGTCTGATTGGTTTTGCCAATGCTAGATGCACCACATCCATTTACAGATCATGAGTAGGTCCCTCGTGAGCCATCAAAGCAAGGTTTCTCTGCTTCAGGGGGAAGGCAGAGTACAGATTGGCAGTTGTTAAGAAGGTTGCACAGATGTTAGTAGTGTAGTAGCTGTTGTTTTGGTAGTTTTTCCATTATTTCTTGTAACACCTAGAGGCTGCATGCATTGCCAATATTGCTTATGTGAAAATGGTTTTGGTAAGGTTTTCTAACTTATGTAATTTAAATAAAATTTAAGTCATATGTGAGTCATGTGAAAGTGAGCCGGTTGATTAAGGTAGGCTTACTGCTGTGGAGTGGGCAGAAGCCAGAACACTTGCTGATTGAGTAGTTGTTCCTGCATCAGAGCTATTATGCTTTTTGATTTTTTAATGTTCGTTGTAGAATCTTGATATTGTATGCTTGACAGAGGATGTTAATGGCACAATGATTTAGAAGAAGTTTTCTGACTGCATAGTTTATTAGAGCTTATTTTAAATTATGGGAGTGAGTTGGTGAATTGGGGTTGCATGAGTATTTCGTTGATTTGTGATTAGAGATGTGTGCTACAGCTTTGACCAGATGGGTTGGGTAGGGGTTAAAGTTATAAATGTTAGCCTTCCTGTACAAAACTAGGCCCTTCACTTCTTGAATAGCGAGGGAGACAAAGGTGAGAGGCTCAGCTGAAAGTTCAGTGATTGCGCCTGAGTATGAAGCTTCTGTGGTTAAGTGGATGGACTAACTGCTCTTTTGGAGGAGACGAATAATTGTAGTCTTTCATTTCTCTTCGAGTGCACCTGAGTAACATGGAGAAGGGAATGGTGGGTTGATGCCTTTCTTTTATAGTGTTAGGGTCAGAGTGTTAGGTACAGAAGAATACATCAAAATAAGTACAGTACCCCTGCATAATGCCTAAGTTCTCAGTGGTTGAGCATTCTTGAGAAATTGGGGCTGAAGGTGTGCCAGTGGCAATTAGTAATAATTATTAGTGGAAGGTTTGTGGTAGCTTTATACTGCCTCAAAACCATTATGTAATATGTATAGTAATGATGGTTGAACTAAAAGGGCCATTGCCTCAATGGAGAGTTAGAAAGGTTTAAGATGGAATGAGTGACAAATAGTTTTAGGATTTCCTTACTGGCAGCTCATAGGACGACTGCACAGATGCAGCATCTCATGTTATTAGGCCTCTGATTAAAAATGTATTTTTACAAGTTAGCTACAGAAGAATACATTAGATGCTAAATGCAGTACAGCTGCATGCATAAGGTATAAGGACTCCAGTGTTATTAATATCTAAGTTCTCCAATGGGGGTGTTTAGGAGCTGTCTGGGCAAGGTAACATGAAGCATAGGGTGTATTACTTTTTTTCTTTTTCTGAAAAGAAATGTTTTGTTAGATGTAGAGAAATGTGATCTGTTTCTTAATGTCAGAACTAAGTGTGTGGGCAGTGTTCTGCACTTTCTCTAGACGGGCCAGCACATGGATCTTAGGCATAGTCCAGATGCTAGTTAACAATGGTGCCAATGATTGAAGTACTGAGGTTACTTTACCTGTTCTAAAGATAATTTTCATCACTTGCAGAAGGGATTCTCGATTACTACACTAATATGAGTGGATGTGCTCAGCTCTCGGTCTAAAGCATCCTTGGCTCTCATTTGAAGTTTGGCAGACTGGCACTTTACAAACATGACAAATATCATGTCTACCTTACTATGAATGCATTTTATCCTAATGTACTTGTAATATGGTGGACAGGATATTTGTCACATTTGCAATGGAGTACTAATCTGACAAACTCTAAAACAGGCCCCACATTTCTTGACATGAGGGGTTGTGTTTCAGCCATTTATATTTCATTCTGTAAACAGGAACTTCTGCTTGAGACCTGTTCTTGCAGAACCAAATATTTTGTGGACACACTTCAAAAATGGAGATTGCTTAGCAAAGAATCAGTGCATTCAGAGGAGCCACCACAGCAGTGTCTCAATTGAAGGTACAGAGATTACCCCCCCAACCCCATGCAGGAGGGGATCTTTAGATCTGGTGCGCAGTCCTCTATCAGAGTAGGAGGACCATAGCCTTTGCTGAACTGGCAGTCTGTTAGATTGTGCCCCAGACTTTGATTACACCCAATAGTCTTATAAGAAAAAGCCCTGATTTCTTCCTTTACATAATTTATTATTTAGTCAAATGGTTCAAGGATTTTTTCCCAACTTACAAATTATGATTGGTATTAATTTCTGGTTAAATATAAGTGTTACCTACAGTACTTCTATTTTCATTCATGGCCTTGTTGGGATCTCTAGCCTACAAACTGTTACTACTTCTGCTACTTTGGATCTTAAATTATTAATCACTAACTTGTGTTTTCTTGTGTTTGTGTGGTTTCCATACCCATCAGAAACTCTTGAATCTCTAAACCTCGAGCTTGCTAGAAGCTAAAAAAGGTACAAAGTCCTATTATTAAATGTGAATTATACTTCACTGATTGCATATTCGTTTCCATAGGCATTCCAGATTAACCTTTTAAGGTTATTTGAGAATTAAATAAGGCCAAATTCACCCCTTCATTATATGTCTGCGAGAGTGTATCATCTTGTTTTATCCTCCAAAGTAGAAAGCATCCACAGGGACATTGAGAAAGAAATTACCTTTCTTGAGTACAAGGTTTGCCCAATTGTTACTTCACATTCCGTGGAACACACATTTTGCATTTTTCAGTCTCTAGTTGAATCTGAGTGGCTAATTCTTCACCCAACAGCTGTACCTTTTCCCCTGTAAATATTGTCCTGCTAAGTAAATTTTTATCTCATTAAAACTTCAAAGTATAGTCAATTGCTCCTTACAATCCAGAAAGTGCGATCAGTGCCATAAGAGTTGATACTTTTAGTAGTGTCACTAAACCCTTTACTAATCTGTAAGAGGAGATACTCTTGGTTGATTTATTTGATTATTTATTTTATAGATTTGTTTTGTGCTCACCGTATAAGAGTGCTTGTCGCCAGTAGGGACACAAAATCTGCAGAAAATACCCATGGGAGACACAAAGAGGAGAACAGATGAGCTGTTAATACTCTTCCAAACCAGAGAGAATTTAAGAGAGTTGAGCCTTGGGTTTGTGGGTTTCATTCAACACACAACTGGTACCTAGGGATACACCAGGATGTCAGGTTTCCGGAAGCTGACCTTAGGCCTCTGGTCAACTGGTAAGGCTTAAACGCATTGATGAGATAATACGCTGTGAAGCCTTATGAGTTAGACAGAGGGCATTGAAGTCAACTCGATCCTGATGTGGAGTCAGTGGAAATGGTCACATTATTGCACGTACCCAGTATCCCCCCATCCCTAAATGGAGTTGTTCACAGTAATATCAGATAATATATGCAAAGGCTAAGATAATGTGTAGCTCCTTTTCCAGTGGTTGTCACCCATCACAGATTAAAGCATACCATTTTATTCATATGGTAAGCTGCCAACAACACCATTATGCAGGAGGAGCCCATGTCTTGGAAACTGACACTTCATCCTCCCCTATCTGTGTGATGGTTTACTCTACTAAACCCTCTCCTTTGTTTCCCTTTGAGAAGCAAAAATCTCTATTCTCTTTGGCTCTTATGTCATAAGGATACTTAGGAGGCCCTCCGAGTGTTGATGTAAGAGTATCACAGTGGCGTACACAGGATAGAATATTGTGGAATTGGGCATGGACACAAAAAGAAGGACTACAAGGAATAGTCTTGCTGCAACCAACTGAATGGTTCTCAATAACATTACAACCATCTTGAAATTAAGGACTGTAGGTTTTACTTTCAGAGAGGGTGGCTCATTGGCTCAAGAAAAGAAAAAAATTAACTCTTGTCCATATATTTATAAGGATTGTGTACTTGGCGTGATTAAACATTATTTGCAGAAAATAATTTTCTAAAGTAATTATTTTTTACATACATCATGGTGAGGACATGACTGCCACAATTAGTTCATTGGGGTTAGTTTCTTGGGCTTAAGGCAATGGTTTATTCTCTTTATTAGTAACAAAACAGACTTGAAGTCCTGGGGGGTTTCCCGTCCCAGTCTTCCTTTCAGAATCCTTCCATCACAAAAGAAAATGTGCTTTTTCCAGGCATTTAATACATACGTTGGGAGAATAGGTATATTGTCCCTCTTTACATTGTGTGTTATGAAATCTTGCTGGTCTGCCAGTCCCTTAAGGAGGCGTCCAATATGTTTTCCCTTAAGGTTAGGTGGTACAAGAGAAATATCCCAGGGTTGTATATGGACCTGCAGAATAAAAGAGGCACTACCATTAGGGTAATAATAGTAATTCAGGTCTGCCTCCCTCACCCTCCTTATTTGAGGGTTCTATGTCCGGTATGTCCCTTGCCATCCCCAGTGACTTGCAGAAGAGATTGGGTACTGCCATTAGGGTACTTTTGGTAATTGGGTCTGCCTCCCTCTTCCCTCCTGCTCCTCTGTCTTATACTGTGCCCAGTGCAAAGTCCTGTGAGGAATGGTTCTCAGTGAGAGAAAATTAATCCATATGCTCAGTGTTTTATTTTAATGTCTGCCCTATCTTTTTAGGTGCACAGAGTGTGAGAGTCGCCGAAGCCACTGATGCAGCTCATCCTTCCACCCAGTCTGTGTTAATGGCACTCTCTGTCTCCATAGCCCTTACCTTGGGTCCCACTAATTAGCTATGCCTGCACCATCGCCATCTTCTCTCTCAACAGACATCTGTTCCAGGAGGAGGAGTATACGAAGGAGTTCATGCAGTATGTTTACTATTCTAAGATGTCTGTCCCAAATGAAGACTGGACTGCCTAGCCACCAGCAGTCCTGGCTTTCAGGCCACGGTGGTCTAAGCTCTGCACACAGCAGGACATTATTTTCTGTGTTTCTCAGCAGCTCAAGCTCTGTACCCACTAGCCACCTGATCCTTCTTTCTCAGCAGGCCAGCCTCTTTGCTTGTCAGTAACCTGAGATACATGACCACATGTAGCATAACCTGATTGCTTTATGCATGCGGAATACCATACAACTTAGCTCAGGGATATCCTATATTAAACCATTATCAGGTATGCTGGTCAATTTCTAATAAGTACTTTGTGGAACAGAGGAAGACGACTGCTTCCACAGTGCTTTGGTTTGTTAAATGAAAGCACAGGAATAGAAGCATGGTGCTGTGTGTACTTGGAGTGAGCTACCACCAAACCAACAGAGCTCTTTGCCAACAACCAGTCCATAGTGGGTGCTATCCTGCTACCAACATCTATTCCTACTAGCCGACTGAACTCAGCCCACTGCATCAGATCTGGGCCAGTAAGAAGTCTGAGTTTTTTACGGTTACAGAGCCAGTCTCCGTGTCCACCAGCAGTGCACATTAGCCGCCTGACTTCACCCAAAGAACAGGCAGTTTAATGTGATAACCCATACAAACAATATTATGCATGCCTGTGTTTTCAAGCTTTCGCACATTAAGGCCAGACCTATTTGCTTTAAAAATGATTGTTTTAAGTAGATTTTTCATAGATCTATAGGATTCTCCAGGGTAGTAAATTAAATGTGTTGTTCTATAGTAACAATGCCTGCTGGGTAAGTAAGTAGTTCATTCGTTTTGGGTTCAGGCTACATCAGGAGGTTGGAAATATCATGCTAAATATGTGTAAAACTTTTTTTTAATACATGTCATATGTTTTTCATATTTAGAGAAAAGGTGCATCATCAAAATTCAATAATACCACTTCCCTGCATTGGAAATGCAGGTCCAGTAGCATGAGCAAAATTCTACTGCTAATTGTTTACCTTTGAATGAGGAAATTAGACTGAAACTCTGGACCTGTTATTCCCGATTTAATTCTAAATGGTTGGTATTTTCATGTTTACAGGTTGCATTAGTATATAGGTAGTCGTAAAGATTTGCCCATGTGTCACAAAGTAAGATCTGTGGTGTGCCCAAGGGCCACATTGATGCCAGCAGAGTGGGAGTGGGACTCTGCTGTGGGGTGCGAAGGCAGGGGGTAAAGTGTGCTTAGGGGAAGCAAAGCATGTTCAAGGTGTGGTCAGTGACTCATGGAGTTCTTTTGAGGTTTTCATGCCATACAGCCCACTAAATTAAGCGATTAGTCTCTGAAAGAGTCGTAGATTTGACAATACTGTGTTATGCTGCATCTGAATAGCTATCCCTCTACCGCACCTTGGGGTAAACCTTCTCTGCTTGCTGAAAGTCGAGTGTAAAAAGGAAGTAATTTGATTATTGAATTGCAATGAAATAGGATTGCACAATGTGAAACCAGAAAACCTGGATCAATTCCGGCTTCCCCACTTGACCAAATTGTGTGATCCTAGGCAATTGTTTTATTTCACTTTGCCTCCTTTTTGTTCATGATCACATATAAGGGCACCTTGAAATACATGAATTCAGGATATACGCTGTACAAAACCTTCCATTGAGCTTGAGTTAATAAACTATAATGCTGTCCAGGTATAACAACCCAGGCCACCCATGGGGCTCTATGTGATGACTCACTTATCTCTTAGTTCGCTATTGGCATTGCTGTCAGGGTGGGAGAAGACATGAATGTTTCTACATTCATTTTTGAAAACTACCACTTTAAAAAAATACTTCTCAATATATTGATATAATCTGATGACCTAAGTTGAAATACTTCTGCATGTAAATGAAATGCACTTTTTTGAATTTTGAGGATACTTTATCATGTTTTTACTAGGCTGTTGCAAGTTGTCTTAAAAATGAATGTGTTCCTAAAGTTAAGTGGTGCAAGACACCTTATTTGCGTCTTTTATTTTACTTCAGTTATCATGTAAATAAAAGGTTGCCTGTTCATGTAACACCTTTCTGAATGTTAGTGCTCTCTCAAGTAAGCGGCAGTCTAGTGCTGTGGTTTAGCAGGGGGCCGCATGTGAAGGTAAGGAGGGCCGCAAGCGGCCCACGGGCCGTACTTTGAGTACCACTACATAGATACTATTACTGCAATCATGTTATCACCCTAAGGGGCCAGAATACTCTAACCGAGGTGCTGAGTATATTTAGCTTATTTTCAAATGTCCTTGTTTATAAGCTAAACTCAAGACCCATATCAAATAAAAATAAAACTTTTTTCAATATTATGCAATTCCTCAACCGTTTATCAGCTAAACGCCTTAATGTTTTCCATGACTTCTTTTAGTTTTGAAATTACCTGTTTCCCTTCAGAAGAAAGCACACACTTTGAAGTATTTAGATTGTGTGGGTGGAGGCTGCCTGCGAGGGAGGTGATTCGTGAGTGGATATAAGTGTGACATTTGGTTTAACTGCTTCTCATCAGCACCACAAAAATTTGCATTTATTTGTTATTTCCCGCTGCAAGCGAACTGTTGTATTTCTTTAGAAGCCCACTTTTTTTTCTAAGTCTTTTGTGCTTTCTCTTCCGAGGTGAAAAGCACACTTCTAAACATGTTTCACAGCATAGCTCAAACGAGTACTGGAAAATATTGTTTTTCTCAGGTTCACACAACTACAGAAAAAAAAGTTTCTTTTGCAGACTTTTTGCACAGGAGGTGTGAGCAAATGGTGAGTTATGTTTGCCATGAAGTGTGTGTGGTTCCTTAAACGAAGTACTTAAACGTTTAGTTTCTAGCCTTGTGTGCAGCCTGTCACTGCACTTTTCTGAAATCGAAGGAGACTTCTCTCAATGATCGCCTGTTCGATTTTTTTTTACTAATGTTTAGTGTGGCCATCTAGCAACATTCTACAAAGATATTCGGCTGACTTGGAAGGTCCCCATCTGGAGTACAGAGTTCTTTTCACAGAGACATGTTTTGCCTTTTTCAGATAGCTCTCGCATTTCATCATCTGTTGTTCAGCGATGAAGTGCCTCTGAGAAGTCAGTGACTCCGAATCCATCTGTTGTTATTATTTTCCGCTGATAATTGGCTTGAACAATGAAATGTCTGTGTCTGTAGCCTTTTGAAACTGAACACCCTGTTTATTTTTTCTGGAGATCTCATTCCTCTCCTCCTTTCGCCTCTTTCCCTCTGGTTTATAGCTCTGGGGGCCTAGAAGACGATGACATGCGCGGCTCCTTGCATCAGCATGTGTCACTCAATGGCCGCCTCTCACAGACAGATTTTTTTTTTGTGTGCTTAGGCTTGTAAATGACTGTATTTTCTCTGCGCCAAGCGTGACTATCCAGATTGCATCAGAAATCCCTCATTTAATTTAATGTCTTTCTGTGTTTTCCTTCCTCTGGTATTTATTTCACATGCACTAGATCATAGGATATGGATCTTTTGTGTTCAATAGCTGTACCGTATTAAAATAAAATATATATTTTTTATTAAGTACATCATTTATACAGGGCTAGAATGGCAACATTTCTATTCATTTAATCGATGTAGCCCCTTGGGAAACTTGGCTCCGAGTGGGCCTAGAAGTAGTGTTTATTAGGACAAAGGTTCAACATGAACATGGCACCCATAATCCATGTGATCACAGACACAGGCAATTTTGTGCGACAAGCACACAGGATAACAAAGATCTGTGTGGACAGTCCACAAATGGAAGTGCTGTCTTGGATGCCATGGAGTGAGGTAGCCTCCTTGGTGTAGCAGAGGTGACCTCATTTACCTTTTGATGCCTAATGGCATCACATGATTGATCCCCTTGTGCCACACTTAGCCACTCAATAGCCTACTGATTAGGAACAACAGCAAAGACAAGGAAACTACACAAAGTAAGCTTTGCTCATCCTACCCTCTTTCCTTTCTGTTTTTGACGCTGCCTTCATGCAGCCTGAGATCAGCCTAAGATCAGGGGAAGCGAGGGCAGAGCAATGGAGACCAAACAACAAGCCTGGGGTAGCTCATGCTAAGCTTGACTACTGCTTTCATGGCCGTATCTATCAAGTGTTGCTACGACAATGAGGTTTCCTCCGCATTCACTAAAGATTGTGCACTGCCTATCCGTCACATCCCTAAAAATGATCACGAATTCAAACATACTAGCACCACTCATTCTTGTTTGTGAAGAGTAAGGGCCTGATTCTCAAAGATTTTGCTATCAGTATGTATGACTTATTTTAGTAGTACTCTTGACTTACTCCTGAATTTTAAAGGAGTACTCATCACGTTCTCATAGCTTCCTTCTAGGCCCTATTTAAAAAGGTAAATCTACAAGTGGAGATCTCTGGCCCTGTAGATTTATGCCTATGCCTAGGCATAAATCTCCACCCAGATGCAGCTCACTAATCCTGAGTGAAGATTTACGTCTTGTAGTATCAACCCATTACCCCGCCTCCTTGCTTGAGTGGGTAGAGACACGTATAACTCAAAATACAACTGTAAAGTTATTGCTAAGAAGAAGAATCTCAGAAAGGGGAAGCACTCAAGAGTAAAGTTATTTTTACTAACATTCAAGGCATATTTTAGTTGCACATCACCTAAACCTACACGTTCTGCATGTCGTAGGCAGAGGCCCTATGTAGAACGTGAGTTGAAAATAATATGGAAAAACAAGCAATGCCTGAAGAAACTAAAACACACACATTATTACTGAAAGCACATACATAAAGCCCACGGCCTGGTTCTGATCTCTTCCCCTAATGCTGTAAGACACCAAAGAGCCAGGTACCACCTTCATTTGTGTTATGTGTCTTTGTTTGTGCGTGTATACAAGTGTTTCACACAAACAGTGTGTTATAGTGTGTCTGAGTGTGTGAAAAATACTGTTATATTTGAGATGAATCATGTTCATTTAAATTTAACAATGTTTATATTTGTAATTTTCCAGGAACCTCTAATTGAGTACTGCATTTACTATAATGCAAAGTGGTGAACTATGCTGGGATGTGAGGCAGTGTTCTCTCAACCCCCCTTCTGTTTAAAAAACTCCCTTGAGCCAGCAAGCTGACGAGCTTTGGAGATGCACCTGTGTGCCTGTGAGTCGTACTGACACGTGTGGAGTTTTTGGCAGCATTTCCAGCAACCCCAGATGAAATCGATTTTTGTTCTCTACTGATGAAGGATGAAATCCAGAAACATGTATCTAGAGATGCACAGCACTATCTGCCATGGACATCATTTATGGGTCGCCAGGAGTCGCTGCTGTGACCCCTGGCATGCCCCTTGTGACCCCTGGCACTGCCTTTGCAACCCGAGCGTCAGCAGTGGCAAACGCAGTGTTAGGAACAGAAGCAGTTCGTCCTTATGGACGTTGGTGGGGGCTTCACTCTCCTTATTTTTTGTCAATTTTTTATTATACTAATAGTGAATAATATTACATTATTTGCTATTAGTTTAATAAAAAATGGAGCACAAATAGCTGGAATATGACTTTCCCTGGCAGCTTATGTGAGTAAAACAAATGCTTTTAAATGTATGTATGTTGTGTGCCTGCTTGCAATTTTGAGTGCTTATGTAAGAGAGAGTGTGTATATGTGTGAATGTGTGTGTATGTGTAGGCAGAGTGTGTGTATGTGTGAGTGTGTGTGTATATGTGAATACATGTGTATGTGTAAGCATGTGTATATGTAAGCATGTGTATGTGTGAGTGAAAGTGAAAGTCAAAGGGTATGTGAAGTCACTTTCGCTTCCCCTGGCATTTTGGTGAATTGACGTCCATGCTATCTGCACCAACTCTGGTGAAAAACAACAGTTAATATTGAAGTAAGCGCTAATTGTGTACTGCATTTACCATAATGCAAAGGGGCAAACTGTGCTGGGATGTGAGGCAGTGTGCTCCCGACCCCGATTCTACTCACATATGTATGTCTTCCCTGCTCCAGCGACCATCCTCATTTCTGCTCCTACTGCTGCATTTAGGAATGCGTAAAATCCACCACCCCTGGTAGATTTTGAATTCCGAGGTGCACTTTACTAAGTTAAATTCCACAAGTCTCGATTCTGTGACTCACCTGGTGGAAATTGCTTATTTGTTCACATAAGCAAGGTACACAAATAAAGTAGGCAGTTTCATGCAGGTGGCACAGGGAGGGCCTTTGCTAGGCTAACTGCAAGACTTCAGTTTCATATATATTTGGCGAGTCCCAAATCCCAATTTGTCTACCGCATGAAAGCTCACTGAGCTAAGTCCATCAATACACTTTTTCTGGTTGTCTCAAAATATCAACCACAAAAAATATTGTGGTAGAAAAATACTGCGGTTAAGTGATCAGTGACCACAAATTGAGTTTAGATGCTATAATGTAAATGAGACACATATTGATTACAAAAATATCAACACTAAAAATATAATAAATAAAAAACTTTTACAGTAAAAATATAGACTATAATAATATAGTATCTCTAAACAAGCAATTCATATAATCATATTAGTTTTGAAACTCTTTTAAGCTACATGATCTCCATTTAATACAATATAAAATGTGTTTATTTTTTATTAAAATATTTAATATTTTCAAAGCTTTTTCCATGTCAGCAAACAAAATATTTCATTCTCTAAGTATACAAAGTCTCTAAAAATGAAATCATTAATAATATATTTTAAATGTATTATTTAATAGGAGCAAAGAGAGGCAGAGGAATAGATCTCCAGTGGGTGGTTTGTAAATAGCATTTATGAATATGTAAAGTAGTACTACTGAAGTACTATTTTACATACTTATAAATGGCTTTGTAAATAGGCCCATATATTTTTAACATGGATATTATTAACAGCAGGAAAAAAGGATATACTTACCTTTGATATTATGTTCCACAATATTCTTGTAGTCACAATAATTTGATCGTGGTTTTATGGTCAAACAGTATTTTGGAGTCAATATTCAGATACCACACTCTTTCCCTGTTGTCAAAGGACTGATAACAACTGTGTGCCAGCACAGCTTGAGCAGTGACTGCCAATCATACATTTCATGCTCCTAAAGGTCTCTTCACATATAGCAGTCATGCACAAATGCAGTGGTGCAGGATGCAGGTACTAGTTTCCTGTCTCTCCCCTTGCCCAGAGTTGCAGAGCATCCAGTTCCTCACACTGAAAGCTGCCATGGTCCATTCATTGCAAGGCTATGTTCTATTTTCATATGAACTGTGGCACAATTACTTCACCTAGAAAACAACTGTACATATTTATGTGTTGCCATGCTCTACAGAACTATTAACACAGGGAACGCATTAATTACTGATTGTAGAGAGACACAGGGGATCATTTAGAAGTTTACGATAAAGGAATTTAACCCAAAATATTTCCAGATGCCCCAGCCACCAAACTCCTGCCCCCCTGCCTTAATTAGAGATCAGCTGATTTGGCTTTGGATAACTATTCACAGTATGTCCGATACTTAGCTCTTTTGTTTTAATAAAAAAAATCCGGTCCATTCTACAGTACCATGCTCGACCATACAGCTCTGTTTCTTTCTTTTTTTTCCAAGTAACTTTTTATTTGTTTTTCACGTGAGAGAAAAAAAGAGGAGCAAATACAGACATCATGCCCATGACTAGGGCATTACAAAACAAAGTAATCACATAAGTGAGACAACATTAACGATAAGGATACAAGAAGTGTTCATCATTAGGCAACAGCCCGCAAGTATGCCAGTGATGGCCCACTCATAAACACCACACAAAGCAAAACAGTCGGCAGAGGTCCTGCCAAAGTATTGTGCATCCCATAAACCATGGAACCCACTCCCAGTAGCCATATAAGAGAGAGAAAAGGATTGCACATGTTCCGTAAAGCAAGGGCAATGTTACCTGCAGTGCGCCAAACAGAGTGGCATCACGCAATGAGGAAAGAGAAAGAAAACCAAAAAGAAATGGAGTTATATTTGTGGTGGGTAGGGGTAGCCCTCTGGGCGGCAGTTGTGAAGGCACCAAGGTGCCTGGCCTCAGAGGAAAAACACATCCAAGAACCCTGTCTCTTGATCAGTTGGATATTCAAACCCATGGGGGGAGCAAACAATGGCATGGGTGAAACATATAATCAGCAGTGACTGTCTCGGAGGGAAGATGGGGCGCGGAGATCTTGAGACACACATATGGATCCTTGGGAGCATCACTTTCCCCCAGAGGGATGCATCATCATCTCCCTCTCTCCAGCAGCCACTGGTATAGGAGCAGCAGTAGTTCCTCAAGGGTGGGGTGGGAGGCTATCATGAATCTTGGCCGTGTTATGGGAAGAGTCCTCCATATCGTTACCAAAGCTGTGGCACATTTGAGGAGATCGTTCAATCAAAGGGACAATGACAGCGCAGTAGCCAACTTCAACACCATAGTTAAACGATGCTTTACAAGCATGAAAGTTAAATCAAGAAAGGGAACAACATACTTATTCTTATGTGTTTGCAGGAACAGACCCAACAGGCAAAGCAACGGATCACACTGCACGGCGGGGTCCATAACCTGTGCCAGTGCCTGAGTGGCCTCCCCAATAGCTATGCAACCTCTGGGCAATCCCAAAACCTGCCACATCACATTTAGAGCGTGGACGTTTTAAAGGGACTCCCAGGAAAATGCGATGTAAGTGAAGCAGGGTCAGGTACGTCTGGTGAACATAATTAAATTGTTTGCATTTCAGGCAGGAGTTCCTGGACACACTCCACACCTGTGTTGATACCTGGTCCCATTGTTTAGCAATTAACTCACGCCCAATTGACAGCATCCATTTGTCTCGCAGCCCCGGAAGGTCGGGCACTGGTGAAGCAAGCAAACCATCGTAAAACATTGTAATTGCACCCCTGCCGAAGCCATGATCCAGCAGCGTCTGCTGTACTAGGGACGCAGATGGTTCAGTGCGGTCCACCCCCCAGGTCGCCCCAATTTCTGAAACCAGCGCATTTTAAGTCATTTATTAGCCTTCAGGAATTTCGAAGTCGTCCCGCAAATCTGGGAAGGGCCTCAGTAGCTAATGGTCATAAAGATCTCCTAGTGTGGTGACACCTGCCTCGGTCCATAACCTTGAGTCATGATTATCGGCTATGGTGCAGAATACTGGGAGCAGCCATAAAAGTATGGCAGGATTGTATAGGACTGAGCTACGACACACGGCCATGTAGTTATCTCAACAGTGCTTGCAGCCCAGATGTCTGACGCTGCCTCCCGGAGTTATCAGGCAGCTCAATATCTCTTGGTCGCCCAGCTCACATCATATGCACATTTATTCAGGACTGGTGCCTCCCCCAGGCCATCACATGGGCCATTGCAACTGGGCAGCAGCGTACTATAATCCGTAATTGGTTTCACCCAAGCCTCCCTCTTCATGGGGACAAACAGTTTCCGCAGCGCAACCCATTTCCTTCCAGCACCCCAGATTAGGGCAGTAGGAATGAGTTTAAGTCCCTAAATAAGCATTAGGGTAGGGAGACTGGTAGAGCAGACAAATTAAATAGTAGCTGGGGTAGTATCAACATCTTTGCTATAGACACCCTGCCCTTTGGGCAGAGGGGCAGAGAGATTCAAAATGTCAGCGAGCGACATGCTCCAGCCCGACCAAGATTACCATCTCCCAGCTCCCGTTCCGTGTAATAGATGTTTACTCCAAGGTAAAGCAAGGTATCAAACTGCCACAAGAGTCCGGAGTGGCTCAGGTCCCCACTTCTGTCCTAGGGAATACCCTGTAGGGGAAATAAGCAGGACTTAGTTCAATTCAGGCACAGGCCCAAAGTAGCCCCAAAGTCATTCAGGTCCATCACTCCCAGCAAGTCCCGTCTAAGGTCTCTAAGGAATATCAATGCATCATCCGAATAAAGCAAGATAATTTCCCATGTAACGCCACTGTCTATGCCCCACTGCAGGCCCTGTCCCAAAAATAGGCCAGCCAATGGCTCGAGGGCCAGGGTGAAAAGGAATGGGGAGAGTGGACAGTCCTGTCGGGTGCCCCTGTGTAGCCCCAAAGGTGGTGAGATGTCTCTACCTGTTCGTACTCTAGCAAATGGGTCTTATACAACAGGTCTATCCAACGCAGTAGCTCTGGCCCCTGTCCCTTGCACTCAAGACACCCCGGAGATAGGACCTGCTCAAGGAGTCGAAGGCCTTCTCAATGTCAAGCAAGAGCGTCACTCCAGGTGTGGGTGCAAGGCCTTGCTCTTCCCTAATGCGGAACAATCAGCAAAGATTGAGGAATGTGTTTCTCCCCGGTATGAAGCCATTTTGATTTGGGTAGACCAAAACAGAGATGTAGGGAAGCAGGCGATTAGCAATGATCTTCCCCAAGACCTTATAGTCAGTGCTGAGCAATGAGAGGGGCCTGTAGGAGCGCACCTCCAATGGATCCTTGCCAGGCTTGGGTAGCACTACTATGAGTGCCTCTATCATTGATGGTGGAAAGGTGGCAGTTGGCCTGGCCGCTTGGAACAAAGTCAGGAACCATTGGGCAAGCGTGGTCCTATACATTGAATAGAAACCCACGGGAAATCCATCTGTCCCCGGAGATTTATTGTATGCCATTTGGTCCAGGGCCAGTCAGACCTCCTCAATCGTCAAGGGAGCATCCAGTGTCTGGTGGTAGAGAGGGTCTAGGTGGGAGATCAGTAGGGCATCCAAATATGCTGCGAGCTCAGGATCATCTAGCCCGTCATCCCGATGGTAAAGGGCCCAATAATAATCGAAGAATGCCTCGTTGATGGCCAGCTGCAAAGTGAGTATATTGCCCTTCGGCGATTGGATAGCCGCCAGCACAGGCCGTTCGGGTTTCGGAGCGCAACAACCATACCAGTACCCGCCCCGTCTTGTCGCCCTCCGCATGTTGCTTAGTGGTGTGATCCACGTAGTCTAACTGACCCAGTCTATCCATTGGGACCCTGTGATGCATGCGGAGACCAGCAAGGTCCTCTCTATGATTGCCCCCTGTCCCTGATCAAGTCTCAACCGTACGGATTGTTGCCTTCAGAGCCGCCAGCTCCCATTGCAACAACAATTTGATACCATAGTCAGTTTTTATACTAAGGCCTCTCATGACCACCTTAAAGGCGTCCCACTCTACCCCCTCAATCATTGCTCTTGTTCAGATCAAAGTATTCTATTACTCCTGCACTGATCATCTCCCAGAACACTGTGTCCTGTAGCGCACGGGCAGGCAACCACCACGTGGGGATAGGAGTCCGACGTCTACTGCAACTCAAGGTGACCAAAAGGGGGCAACGATCCAATAATGTTCGGCCCAAGTATTCCACCGTCCGAATACAGGAAATTACCCAGGATTACCCAGGAGGAAGCCAATTCTCGTGGGGTGCTGATGAATCAACGAGAAATGAGAATATTCGCGCTCAAGGGGGTTAAGGAGAGCCAAATATCCTGTAGGCTACTGTGGGTCAGCCAGTCCGCTAACGAATGGGCATCTCTTTGTGCTTGTGCACCATGTAGTGGAGATGTGGACCGGTCTTGGCAAATGTCATGCGCGCATTTAAAGTCTCGCCCATTTCTTGGGCTCAGAGTCTCCAGGAGGCCAGCACCCCTCATGCGGCCTCTGGTAGCACCGATCAGTCGTGGGCGAATGAGGTAGGGTTGGACCGCTCAACATCGGCCTTCTCGCAGCGCCTGCTCCTCAGACTCAGGGCTTGCAGGGAGCCATCATCTACCTTGTGAACCCCCAGCAGGGGTGATTATCTGTGAGTGAGAGGGCCTGGGTGGGCCTGCGCAGTGATGGCACAGGCCAGCATTGGAAGGCAGGCCCCAACCTCGATTCCCGCGACAGCCGATCTTTTCCCTCTGGCCAATGATGCCCCATGCTTCAGCACTCGAGTGTGAGTGCAGGGGCGGTAGGGCAATATAAGACCCCCGTGAATGGCAGGTCCAGGGAGGGTTCCCGATGTGGCAGGATACTTGTATGCTGGCAAGACATGTGGAGCTCATCTAGCATGCATCTGTCTCGTTGCCATCTTAGCCATGCCCCGACAGCTGTTTCTTTTAGATGAAACTGCTCTAATGTCCAGTATTTGTAAAGCGCAAACAATTACCCGAAGGTGTCAAGGCGCTGGGGGCCCTCGGGAAGATTAAGCGAGCTATTGCCCAGAGTCACATGGTGCTGGGCTAATCTGCTGTCGGCACCGGGGATCGAACCGTGAGCCCCCGGGTTCCGAAGTCAGTCACCCTGGCCGCTGCGCCACACCTCTTCCTCTCACCATGTTGATGGGTAAAGTGCTTTTTGTTTTTCATTGGAAAATATATAAAGCACAAATTTATAGTTTTTGATATTTGTAAAAGTCATAAAAAATTAAAAGAGATATAGAACATAACAGCATCATATTAAACTTCAGTTATCAAGGGACTATAAAAATGAATTATCCATATAGCAAATTCATTACAATTCTTCGAACTATCCAGGAACTAAAATGCATAACCAGTCCATAAGAGGGCCCCATTTCTTCCTTAATTTCTGCCTTCTCTGATCTCTTTGAAGAAAACATTATTCTAAACCACACAGAAATAAAAATTCCCTCCATCAAGCTCTAATAGTGGGTGGCTCAGCTTGTCTCCATGAACGAGTTATCTAGAGTTTAGCAACAGTTATTGCGAAGAAAAACAGGAATTCTTGAGGGATGGCCCAGCAATATCAACTTTGGCTCCCATTTGATATTGGTACCCATCAGGTTATTTAAATCGGGTTCCAGTACTCATTCATATTTGGCTATGATATGAATATGAGTTGTGTCTGCTTCTATGCTAGTTCATTGAAAACACCTTGTTGTCACTCTAAGGCCCCATTTGTGTAATCACTATGAGGTATAGTATAGGTCCTGTAATACCTTACAATGATGGACTCTTAGGTGAAAGATATTCAAAATTGTGTTACCCATTTGATTCCTTAAGAAAATATCATTAACAAAGATATTGTGGCCTGGACTTCATGTCCATCTGCTAGCTAGGCAGTCAACTTTATGGTCCAAACTACCTAAAATGAACTGATATGTTGTTCTTATAAACTGTGAGCTAGGAATATTAATTTAAAGTTCTGTAAATGCATTACTTGTCAAACAGAAATTATTAGTAGATAAGGGAAAGGAAGTAGTTTCTCAGCAGGCGATACAACAAAAATCCCTGTGTAGGAATATTCTGTTTCTTCAGTATTCGTTCAGCTGTTAAAAGGACAGTTCCTCCAATAGCTGCCCTATCATCTTCAATGATGAATTGCATCAACTGCGTTATGTAGGTATGTAGGTCAGGTGAAAAATTCAGTAAGTTAGGGTTGAGCTATAGCATTGTGTGTGTCCATTAACCTGTGGAACGTCAAACCAAGTTTTAATCACCTGACTTGTCAATTTGAAAAATGTATTTGTTGACACCTATAACCATGGATATCCTAGATGTAAAAGAAGTGATAAAATACAACCATAAAGACAGAAGCACCATTCCACGCTTTTTAAGAGTGAGCTAAGGATAACAAATGGGCCGCCAAGATTTTTCATACTGTCAGATTAAGTGTTGCCAGCTAGCGTTAACCCTTTTGAAATATATCTTACGGAGAAAGTGTGGTATAGCCTTAAAAAGATATAGATAACGATAATGTAAACACATTACGTGCCAAAATGAAAACATCAGTATATAGGTAAAAGGAAGTAGTCTTTGAGCAGGTAATACTTAACCAATCCCTGTGTAGGAATAGTCTATTCTTCCTGGTTTTGTTCAGGTTTTTTATACTGTCAGATGAAGTGTTGCCAGCTAGCTTCAACCCTTTTGAAATCTATTTTAGGGAGAAAGAGTGATGTAGTTCTAAAAAGATATAAATAACAAAGAAGGATGATCATTCTCATGAAATTGCATCAGCCAAAATGCCCAGATAAAGTATCTATCTCATTTTTGCATAATCTCAAGGGGCTTCTTAAATAGTATATCATAATTCAAGCCAGTGATCTCCTGCATATAAGTAGAAATTTGCACACCTAAATAAACAGCTGATGACACAATGTGTGTATCTGCCTCATCTGAGCTTATAGTGCTCAGAATTTGAGTTTTGTTTGTATTTAACTCATATCCTGATATCTAGCTGAATTGCATAGCTGCTTTGTACAATAGCTTCTAGATCTTTGATGGGATATGAAGATAAAATGGCTATGCCAGAGGTGTATGCTAGTATTTTAACTACTATTCTGTATATATTTAAAGATGGGATAGTGGATAAAGATTTATAAGCCTGAATATAAGCCTCAAGATACAAAGCAAAAAAGCTGAGGTGATTTGGGACATCCTTGCCTTGTCCCTCGTTTAATAGATAATGTCTCTGATAATCCCCCATGCATGCTACATGGGCCGCCAGATTACAATAAAGAGTTTGAATCTTGGAGAGAAAGGTAGATCCAAAACCAATAGTGGACATAGCTGCCCATAAAACCTGTCAGGAGAGACCCTGTCAAATGCCTTTTCGGCATTCAGCAGGATCCTCTCAGCATGTTGGGCAAGTGTCCATGCAACATCAAAAGCAGATATCAACAGATTAATAAGAGTAGTTATATCCATCTCATGGATAAAAGCAGGTTGCATAGGGTCAATCAGACTGGTAGGAAGATGATTAGATACAAATCTTGTATATATTTTACCGTCGCATTTCATCAACGATTCATGTCAATAGGAACCGCTAATTGCTGGATCCTTATCATTTTGCAAATATTAAAATGTAAGCTTATTTCCATGAGCCTTGTTTCCTAAATCAATAGACTTAAAGGCTTTATGCATAAAGGGCACTAAATTGTCAGAGAAAGTCTTATGTAGCTCTATGGGCAACATATCAGGGCCTGCTGCCTTCCCTGATGAAATTTGGGAAATTGCTATTTCTATCATAAATTGGCTAATAGGAGAGTTGGGATCTATTTTTCTGTTGTGCTGTGAATTTATTCATAGAAACCCTGTTAAGATACTCACAAATTTGATACACAGTATCCTCACAATCATCATTGTATATTGCAGAGTAAAAGGATTGGGAAACCCGCAATATACCTTCTTTACCGACTACTGCCTGACCCTCCTGATTCTTGATAGAGAGAATTACATTTCGAATAGCTTTCTCTCTGGCTTGTTGACCTAATATGTGTCACATATCCTAGCTTTTCTCAAAGCAACTGGTCTGTTTCATGTATGCTCTTTGGCTTGTCTTGTCCCAGATCTTTTTTTAAAGCCAACTGTAAGGAGATGAGTTTCTCAAAAATAAGTCTTTCATTATCACCTGACCAGCTTTCTTTGATTCTGCCTACATGAAGTATTTCCAAATGAAGCAAATATGTGCATAAGTGCTCATCAGCCAACATCTAGACCCTACTATGTTGGATAGTGTAGCTCAGGGTAAACCCACAGATAGCAGCCTTAAAAAGCATCACAAACAATCAGTATTGGCACTGAACCATCAATGTTTTCAATGAATTTTTAAAGATTCTTCCATATATGGATTTAATATTTACAATTGTGCAGTAATTTTGGATAATCGGTCCAGTGGTGTGTGGGTGTACCCATCCTAAGTTAACTTTCCTTAATACAAAGTGAGAGAGCATTATAATCAGATATAATTCTGGGATATCATTTTATGGAAAGATGTGGTATAAAAACATAATCGACAAAAAACATGTCAATTCTAGAACAGTGTGGTTTGGAAAAGACTCAAATGTATACCCAAAATCCTCTGGATGACAAAATTGTCATGCATCTGTCAGGGCCTAAATATTCAAAAGCTTTCTAAGAGCACGTCTAGATTTTTGGATGGGGGAGCTGCATGAGAGCCAATTTAGTCCAGTACAGGTACCAGCAGTATATTAATGTCCCCACACAGCAGATTTGGCTCCTTCCATTTATTAAGTTTCGCCAGGAGCAGATAAAATAGTTCTGGATCATTTGCATTTGAAGCGTAGACTGAGCAGATTATAAAGCTCCTGCTGTCTTTCTCAACCCTGGTGATAAACCATCTCCCTGAGCTGTAAATTTGGTCACTTAAGCAATCCAAACCCAATCACACACTAATATTGCTACACCACTATATGTTACATCAGAACAAGAGGCTACTAGCATCTTAATACCTAGGTTCTTTAGTTTATATTAATTTTAAGGAGGTGTGTCTCTTTAAGACAAATAAATTGGGGCCTTAAGATTTTGTAATTCCTCCCATATATATATAATCTTAGCTGGAGATCTCATGCCGTTTTTATTCCATGAAAGTACATGCATGTCCTAGGTACTAGATTGGTAGTAGTCAAGAATATTTATTAAATACCAATAGTTCTTAGATTATCAATGCTGCTGCAAAATTGAAATACATTTCTCACTTTTTCTTGCTATTCTTTACCACCAAGTGATAGGCCTACATCCCTTGTTCACCACCAGCCCACACCACAGTCTGAAACCTCCTCTACCCACTTCCTTCCCCCAAGCACTCAACATTATCGTGCCCCCTCAACTCTGTCCTATAATCCCTAAAGGAGTGATAGGATTTGAACACCATATCTTTTCCCTGAGTGCTAAGAAGGATAGTCTGACTGCTCCCTTGAACACATCAGAGAGGAAATCTAAAAACCCAAAACAAGTAAGGAGAAAAAAAGGATTTGGGACGAGATAAGAGGTAAACTGCGCCCGAAGCTCATCAGCTCTAAAAGAGAGTTGTATCAGTTAGTCAAGAAAATATTTTATAACAAAGAAAGAAAGACTTCTCCCATCTACTTCTGATCTCTCATATCTTTGTTTTAATTTTTTCAATGTCTGAAGTATTGTTAGCGTTCCATTCCAGTAGTAGCTCTGGCAAATCCATGACAGCAAGATATCTTGCCTTATAATGTATCTTCAGGTTCCCAGTCTCTAGCAGCCTTCTGACTAGATGGAATAAACTGACAAAGTTGCCACCTTCATTCAGTTGTTGCATGGCAGAAATCAGACCTCACAAAAAATTCAACAGCACAGGATTTGATAGGTTTCTCAGGTGTGATGCTTGATATATGAGCTGATGAAATATGCAATTTGCTACATATCTTAATTTTGCCCGTGGGTGTTGCAGCAGCAACTGGTGGTTGGGAGTGTTGGGGCTCCGCCCATATTCTTTGTAGCCCCTCTACTTAAGAGCCTTTTACCATAAATATAAAGTTATGCATTGTAAGTAGAGCTCATGCCTGACTGCCATACTCTGAGACAAATGGTAGACCGTCAGGCACTTTCCGTAGCTGCACTGCATGTCTTGATACGTGTTTGACACTGCGCTGTAGTGTAAATAGGGCTTATGTACACACAGCCCTTGTGTTGCCTCGGATCCCAGGTGACATTGCTTCCCAGTCTCCTCCTCTTTCTGGCAGTGCTATAGAAATTAGCCTAAGACTTTTCACTCTTCAGCTCAGGCTGTAGGAGGCTGAACGTCAATCAAAAAACAATTTCTCCACCTTTTCCTATTTTGTCATAGGGTGGGGTGGAATCAGGAAGCATCAGTAACCACACGCCACCCTGTGATGAAATGGGAAGAGCTAAGAAGAGTGTGAGATACCTTGTACTCCTTGTTCTCTAAAGCCAAGCTGTATTCCTCATTCCTTCTCCCCTCAATTGAGTGGGCATCTTTGCTTGTACTGAGAACTAATATGCTGCTTTATCTTTAATTTAGAATGTGGTGTTCTCACAGTCTCATAGAGCACTATCTCAATGCCAATATTAGCTGTGACAGAGTTATCCCAAAATGAGCTAACCCTCTGCACTAAACAAAAATAGAACACATACAGACACAGACAAAAACACAAACCTGTAAGCAGGCACAAGACAACAGATGCTCACAAATACAGTAGATACATACAAACAGGCAACCAGACACATACACACCTCCCACCCTTATACAGACACTTGGGTACACACAAACAGGAAAAAGACAGAGAACAACTGCATAGGCACAAACATAGGCAGACACTTATAAACCAGAGAAAACAAAATATGCTTTCAAATTGTTTAATTCTCATATTTTAAACAGAGCCTGAAAATAGTATGTATTATGAGTAGAGAGGACTAAACAGCACTCTAAGCTGATCAGGATGTATTGTTGGACATGCACACAAGACGTGTCGGCAATGGTTATTTTCTTTGCTGACTTGCATTGAGTGAAACTGGTTTTCAAGTGGTGTTTGATGAGAAGCAGCTCACTATGATGCAGATCGCCTTATGGAAGATAGCCACATTTGCAAGCAGAATTTCTGATGATTGGACAAGACCTCTTCCCAGGTCTGAGCATTCCTCAAAAGGGTCCTGCTCATTTTGTTAACCAGAAATTCTTTCAAATATTTAATGAAGTTCTTTCAGAAATGTCTATTAAACTTGTGGTCTTTGGTCAATTTCTTAGATAGGGTCGGCAGTAAAGGTCACAATTTTGCCCCATTTCTAATTAGATTTCTTCTTATGTGCTGAAAGAGCCTTTCTCAGATTTGTCTGTAGCTGGAGCCCATGGAGTACCTTCAGGAATGGGCCAAAAGACAGTAGAAAGCGATGCACAATATTAGTGCATTTTCAGGACTTCTATAGTCGTGAAAAAGCCCTAAGAAAAGCTATACAATGTAAAGCTATAAATAAGGAGAATGATTTAATCTTCCAGATATTCTCTGGTACGTCCTTTGAAACCTCTCGACATCAGTGGAAGTTCAGATGATTAATACTTTTAAGGCTTAGGTTGTACAAGCTCAAGCTACCCAACCAGCCAAGCTGAAAGGTTTATGAGCTTGGAAATTACAGATTTTCTCCAAAGTGCAAGAGGCAAGGAAATTCCTTTCTCAGCTGGAAAATGAGTGAGGTCAAGGTTAGCTTGTAGAAGGAGAGTTAGGAAATGTGTCCTTTTTATCTTTTTTCCCCCTTCTTTTGAGAAGGCCCCAGATGCTGAAGCCGCAATGGGTCCAAACAGTGCACCAGCTATATGGAGGGGGAGGGAGAACTTAGATTTTGGGACTGGGTGTTCCGGGGGGTGTCGGGAGGTTTTGGTGGGTTGGAGATGGTATGGTAGGGGTTCGAGGGTGGTTAAGGGGTGGAGAGGTAGGGGAGAAGGGAAGGCCAAGGAAGGAAACTTGGTGGGTTTCACTAAAAGTGATGAGAAATATAACACATAGGTGGCACTAGTGTGGCTAGAGGCAGAGACCCCCATTAGAGACCCCCATCAAAGATGGGGTAAACAGCTGAATTCTGGGGTACATTAGAGGCTCCCTAGAATGGCAGTCTTGACAGTGATCAGCCCTTGACAGTGATCAGCCTCAATGTAAATGGGCTTAAAAACAGAGTGAAGAGAGAAGCTATTTTTGCTTGGTGCATGCAATGTAACCCCAATGTAATCTTATTGCAGGAGACTCACTGGATAAGGGGGAAAGAGACTAACAAGGTACAACCTCTTAGGCACTGGGAATGTTTTTCTCTTCTGCTAATTCCATCCAAAGTGGAGTAGCAATTTTGGTTAAAAAAACCCTCACCATAGATGGTGAGGGGCACTGAGCAATACTCCCCATACAGATTAATAGTCGTAAAGTTAACTTTGACTTTTACTACGGTTCTTTAGCTGATAATCCAAAACATTTATGGAAGCTGGGGGAGAATTGTTATTTGCAGGGCGAGCCTTTAATTTGGAGTGACTTCAATTTTGTACCAGATTTGCAGTTAGACTCCTCCAATCCATTCAGGCTGCAAAGGAATAGACACATGGAAATTATTTTCAAAGATATTTCTCTCCGTTTAGGCGTGGTAGACATGTGGTGGGTAAATAAGGCTGGAGTTAGGTCCTACACTTACTACTCTAAAAGGTTCAATTCAGCTTCTTGGACCAATATTTTTTTAAGGCCCCCTTCTTTTCCTATTGTTGATATTTCACGTTATGCTAGTGGCTGGACGGATCATCGGGCAGTAGTTTTGAACTGTGCTGTCCCTGAGCCAAGCAGCATTAAGAGGTGGGTGATGGATAAGAAAATTATTTTGGAGGAGGATATGATAGATCTGATCACATTAGAGAGCATTAGCTTCTTTACGACCAACGAGGGATCAGCAGATATATGAAGGATTTGGGAGGCTTTTAAATGTACCTTCAGGGGGACCCCTAAATCAATACAAGCATTCAGAGTAAAGAAAAAGAGGGAAGAACTAACCATTGTGCAAGCAGAAGTAGATAGAGCTTATCAGGCTCTAGGGTCACCCACTTCAGTGGATGTGTGGATTATCGCAAAAGAAAAGACAAGGGATTTTTTCTTACAAAAGGCATTGGTCAATAATCAGACCCTTCTACAAACAGTCTACAAGGATGGGTAATTCATAGATCAATTTTTAGCCTGGTGGGCCAAAGAGGGGATTAACTGTAATTTGATAACCAGAATGAGGACCCCTCAGACTGGGTAGTGCACGGAAAAGGCAGAGGAAATGAAACAATTTGTTTTCGAGTACTATGCCAATCTGTACACGGATGATGAGGCTGGAAATACAGGGCACGAACAGCAAATTGATGACTGCCTCAAATGATTAAAATTACCCGCCTTGACGGAAGAGGCAGCTTCAATTTTTATTAAGCCCTATTTCAGAGAGGGAGGTGGAAGAAATCATATGACAGCTTACTAATGGCAAAGCCCCCAGAGTGCATGGATTTGGCTCTGAGAGGCTAAGGATCCAAAATCTTATAGACCTGTAACTCTGTCAAATTCAGATTATAAGGTCTATACCAAAACTTTAGCGAGTCGGATTGACAAGGTAACTCAATTTCCTATAGCACAGGATCAGAATGGTTTTATCAGTGGCCAGGATTTATACTCTAACACTTAATTCATGTGTGAATTTATAGATATGGTGATGACAGATGCCATTCCAGTGGTGATCCTTCTGCTAGATGCGGAGAAGGCTTTCGATCTCGTAAACTGGATGTGTTTATTTCGCATTTTGGAGAAATTTCAATTTCTGTCCCAGTTTATGCTATCCATTCAGGTTTTATATCAAGAGGCAACAGCACAATTCATAATTAATAACGCTCCAGAAGGTCAAATTATTTTGAATCGAGGCACCCATATTATTTGCCCTTTTTATTGAGCCTCCAGCCAAGTTTATCAAGCAGGATATAAATATTGTATCTCGCTTGCCCACGGGCGCTAACATTAAGTTATACACTGACGAACTTGCCCTATTTTTAGTCCTGGCTATTTTTAATATTAATAGGGCCTTGCAGTTGATTAAAACCTTTGCAAATATAGGGGGGTATAAAATTTATGAAACTAAAACCGAATGTTTGATGTTTAATTCGGCCCCGGATGTCCTCCCATTAGTTTTGAAGGAAAACTATAGAGCAGGTCCAAAAAGGTACTTAGGATTTTTTTTACTCAGAGGAGCCAGAGGACATTTTTGCAAACTAATTTAAAACCTTTGCTGTGAAAGGTTTTTCATTTATTGGAAAGATGGAGAAGCCTCCCCATCTCAATTATTGGATGGACCTCCCTTATTAAAATGTCACTTTTAAAGGTGTTCCTCTTTTTATTCTTATCCATTCCTTGCCAGTTAGAGGCTACATTTAAAACAAAATTGGAACAAGACATATCCTGTTTCGTGTGGAACCAGAAACGCCCATGAGTGAAACTAAAAGTGTTACAGCTGACCAAGAGGGACGGAGGCTTAGGACTCCCCTATTTTCAGAAATACTACATGGCATCCTTTATCTTACAACTGTGGCATTTCTCAATGTCCTCCTCAAATTGTAATAACTCCATTCTTCTATTTATGCTGAAGAAGTTGGTTGTGCCTGATCTTAGGTGGTGCATTCTAATCCTTAAATCGCCTAAAAAAGTCAGGTATAAGCTACTAAATTTCATCTAGCTGCTGAAAACAAAGTGCTCAGTAAATACAGAATCATCCATGTTAACGCAGAGATTTAATTGTGCTATTGCAATTCCCTTTCTCCTGCTCTGACTGAAGAAACTGGGAAAATGGGTGGGCCTATCTATTACAAAGGTAGGGATTTATTTGAAGGGGCGAGGCTGAAATCCCTGCAGGCCCTTTTTTGGGAAAGGCATCTCATGTGCATTTTATTTTTTTATGTACACCCAAATAAGGTCTATTTTTAGTAATGTACCAGAGAAGGATGTCGATTTGAAGTAGCAGGTCTAGACAGTTGTTTCGGGAGGATAATGTCAATGTTACTTTGAGCTTTGGAACAAAGAATTGCATCTGGGACCGGATGACATGGCTTTGACGATAAGATAAAAATGGGAAAATCACATGGGGATAAAATTAAAAGAAACACATTGGGAAAGATATTTCGATGTTAGTTATTCCACTCTTAGAGGGGCCAATTTAAAATGAATGGCTTTTTTTCAATGGATGGATGCTGTGTCTTACTCCGTAATTAGTGAATAGGATGTTCCATACGTCATCTAGAAAGTGTCCGAAATGCGATGAGTAGGAGATTGGCTTCATTTCTTCTGGTCCTGCGGTCATTTGGAGATGTTTTGGGGGGGGAGGTGTTTCTGGTAGTAGGCAAGACAATTAAAGGGTCATTCACCCTATCCCGAGAATTGCACTTTTGGGTATCTGGGATGGAGAGATGACAGGGCAAAATGATACGGAGCACTTTATATTCATTGCAGTGTTAATGGCCCTCTCCCTGTTCACCACTTACTGGAAATCCCCCTCCGCTCCTAGGTTTGCAGAATGAGAGGAAAAAGTGTGGAATGTCAGCTAGCGGGAAGCCTGTTACCACGCTAGAGTTAATCGTCCCCTACAATATCAAATGATATGGAGGAAAGTGGCCTGGAAGGGTTAGCGTCTTGGTCTTTAATTCAGTTCTTAGGGATATTTAGAAAGGTCTAGGCACTTTTGAGATGACTGTGCACTGTCACGTTTAGGCACTAACCTTTTTTCAGGTGATATTAGGATTGAGATGGGCTTCCAGCATTGGTACTTTAAGAAAGCACTAACACTTTTAGTTTTTTAGGTATAGCACTTTAGGAGGTAAAAGGATTTTATTATGCGCCCCGTGAGTATGGAAGGATATTTTAGGTTATGTATTCGATCAGCTGTTTGGGGGGAAGAATGCCATTATAAGTCTGGGATGATGTATTTTGTGATTAATTGATTTTTCCTAGAATAATTAGACTTTAAAGGGAGCACAAGCACTTTTTTGCCTAGCACTCAGTACTTTAGGAAGTATAACGGATTGGGATTGAAGTGAAGCACCACCATTGTAAGTGCTGGGAAGAGGTGAGATAGAATTCTAATATTGTTGGATTTGTATTTAAGCATTGGAAGGGACAAATGCTGATGTAATTTGCGATATAGTTATGTGTTTGTCAGGGGTGAAAAAATGTTTTATCACTAGCCCAATGTATGTTCAGATTGGTGTATTGTGTCAGGAATTTTCCTTCCTTAGAATATTAAGACTTATATTGTTTATTTTGGTCTCCTGTTGCGCAACCTGAATTTATGTAGTATGCACAGTCTCTGAGAGGCCCTACATGACAACTATTCAGTGTCCAGGTGTTTTAATATTTTGCGTATTACCACTTGTGTTTTCAGAGGACAGATTTTAAGTCTGGAGCATTGTTTTTGTACTTCACCCAGTAAAGTTGAAGTAAGTTATATATAGAAGAGAGGAAATGTTGTGAGACAGCCCCACTACAGTGCCCCGCTCTGTCGCCTGCAGAGAACTGGTAGTAGAGGATTGGTTTGCATGTGCCTTCTCAGTAACTGTAGATTAGACTGATTGGTGTACGTTCAGTCCCATTGTGATCCAACTGCAAATCATCATCTTTCCACCCTGCATCTCCTTACTCAATTTGATCCTGTCATCAACCTCCTATGTCCTTCTTTTACAGGCAGTAGTCTGTCTCTTTATTGGTGCGGCCTCAGCGGCTAGACAGTCTCTTCTGAGTAAAATTCGGACTCTGATGTAGAAATAGGTCTCCCTGACTGCGACCAGTTGGAGAGAGAAAATAAAAATCTCTTGAGGTTTTTGTGAGTTCTGTATTTCATGGATTTTATAGCCGTTCTCAGTGGGCATGGGAGCAAGATTGATCTGAGATGTGTAGGCTGACTCATGGACCATTTCCAGATAATCCCTCTTCAGGAATTGAAATGAATTGTTAGACAGAGTCTGCATTACTGCCTTGGGCTTTGCCACAGGTGTAGAAGTTGTGGCAGATAGCTAAGCGTGTTGCACCTGAGAGATTTTCAGCCCTTTTGTAGAATCAACATACTATATGTATACCAAATATGAGACTCATGCTGTGTACTGGTATCTACTGCTATTGACCTAGTTGCTTCAGCTGTCAATGTTTGCTCTATCAAATATTTAGTAATCACCACAGGGTGTGCTTTTGTATATTTTGTTGTATATTGTTTATCAGCAAATTCTGTGTGTCCATTAGTTAGAAGTAAAGGTGCCTTCTGCTTTGCTGTTCCTGAAGCTTTAGTTACTGAGGGCTGGATTTGTTTTTAGCCTTAGTGCTTCCTCTGCAGTCTCTGTTTCCAGATCTCTCTCCTTCTGACATGAGAAATCCCACAGATTTCTTACATCAGTCTGTGTATGGAGTGAAAACTTGAGAGCCACTCTTTGTGTAGGCTTGTTATGCCACATAAGCGGACTCCATTGGGAAAGGTTGCTCCTGAGTGCTTATTGACAGAAAATTGGCCATTATCTTCTTTTCTGCAGCAGCCAGGTGGGAAGTAGATTTGAATGCTGAGGGCCTGTAGCAGTTGGATCGGGAAGCACTGAATCTGTTTGCCGGGACGTTATCCAGGCATGGCCCCATGTGCCTGTTGAGTTGTCCACTCCTCAGCATTTTCCCTTGCCATGCCAACGTCTTTCCCTCCTCCCACCATCAGGGAGAGCGGTCGGGTCCAGCAAAGCACTGCACATCCCACCAAATGCTGATCGCCATAGAGTATGACAGGAAATTTGTTTGAGCAAAGGCTCAAACTCCAGAGTTTCTAAAGCAGATAAGTAGGGCAGCATGATTCAGGCACACATTCTCTGGATAAAATTCTCTAGCTCCAAAATATTCACTTCTCTCTCCACCTCATACTGTCACATGGCTGTCAGAGCTTCTCTTGGCGTGTTTGATGGAAGGCAGCCTGATGCCGCCATCTTGCTCCCACCAGTTGGTGCAGTTTTTTGTGGAGAAAAAAAATCAGCTTGAGTGAAATCTTAAAAAATGTGGCTGGTCACAGCCATTTGGTGGCCAACTGCTATATTCTTAATGACTTCCAGAATATAAGTGATCACTCCTAATTCTTTATGGAATTCGTAGAGTGCCACATGTAAGTCTTAGACTAGATAGCAGATAATTATCATAGATGATAGTGATGCAACTTGAAGCAAGTGTATCAGGAACATCCTACCAGTCCATTCCTTTTGTCATACCATTCAGTTTCACGACAGGGAACATATGGCCGGGGACTACTAAACTAGTTTAAAAACTGGTGTAATTCTAATCTCAGTTATGCACCATGGCACTAACAAGTGCCCTTTTTTCAAGAAATTATCACAAGTAAAATTATAGTGAGCTGACATTTATACTGTAGCTCAGGTTTCTGCCATTCTCCTTCCTCCTAAATAAAATATGGGTTAATGCTTTCTTGGATCTGTGTGTCAAGGTCTGCTTTGCTTGTGTTCAATAGGAATAGACGAAGTAGTAGAATTTTCTCATCCTTTGGACTTTTTTTTAAAATGGGATTACACTCCTTGTGGTTTATGGCTCCAGAATTATCATATCATATTTTAAAATGGCCAGATTGCTACGGTTCCAAATGAAGTCATAAGGGCCAAATCAGAATTATTTTAATGAGTTTGGGAAGTAATTGTAATTATGATTGTAAATTGTATTCTTATAGTGTTTATAACCACTGACAAGGCGTACTACAATTTACTTACTCTTACATGCCCTGGAAATTGCTCCCAAAACATCCACTCCCTATTAGTAAAAGGGCAAAGAGAGCACATTATATGTGTACTAAAGAAAAAGGTTCCGCCTGGTAATTCCTGCAGTCCACGGGTCTTCAGGGCAGGCTTCTAGGCACCCGGTCTTGCCACAGCTAGGGCTCCTGCTGGGCCCAGTCATCTATGGTCAGCTGGGCCCTCGTGGATTTAGGATTTCTTCTTCTTTTTTGTGTCCATGGAGTATGCAAACAGGAGGTCAGTCACCTGACCCTTGAAGAGTACTCTGTCTCTATGCCAGCAGACATCAGGAGTTTCGAGTCTTTGTTCCAGCATAACCTTGTTCTTCAGATTTGGGAGCAGATTTATCAACACTATGCACCGATGCAAAGCCACCAAAAGTGAGCAATTCAGCACAAAGTGTTGATTTGTTAATTTACTTTCCAGCGCAAAACATTTTTACACTGGAAAGTTGTCAAACAATAATACAAAGGAGTAAATCGCACTTCTTAGAATTGCGTTGCATAAAGGGTATATCCCATGGGAGATACATGAGATTCCCAAGCTACCACCCATTGTTTTTGATGGAAAGTCCTATCTACTAAAATGTTTAGAATGGTTGTTTACCAAACAATAATGCTCCCTCGAGGCAGGCACTAACTTGGAGAAATGTTTTTATTTCTCAGACTTTTCAAATTTTTCGTGTGATGGACTGTATTGCACACATACATTGTTTCAAAGTTAGAAAATGTCTTAGAATTTTGTACTGGAAGAGTATCCTACCAATACAAACATATACTACACATCATGCACACACATTTGCAGTGTGGCACAAATGTGTGTGTGGCGCTTGGGAGCCTGTTTGAGTGTCAGCACAGGAGATGACAGCTGAATAACAATACCTTTGAAGACATGGCTCTGTGCTGTGTTTTCACCTACGTGCAACACAGCACTACAACTTTAGTTACGTAGAATAACTTTTAAATAAATCTGCCCTGTATTCTTCCCAGGTCCAGGTATGTTCTGAGGAGGTGGTGGTGGTGAGGTGCCAGAATAATTCTGTGCGCTAGCCCGTGAATTGAGAATTTTCTGGCTCAATACACACCTTCTTTTTCAGCTCTTTCCCTTCACTTTATTGCAAACATTTTCAGAAGCCCCAAATCCAGAATGGCTAACTATCAGAAGTTACTATGGGTCAGATATATGAAGCTATTTAGGATTTCTTAATGGGCCGAATCGCTATTTCGGCCCTTTAAGAAATGTTAAATTGCCTTTTGGCATGTACAAAGGGCGTTTGGGAATCACAAAATGCGATTTCTACCAGGTAGAAATCACATAGGGCTACATATAGTACAGAGACTGCGCTTGTCGAAATGTCAGAGGCAATAAGGGAGTGCCTGGATGCAGGTGGCAGAGCGGCCCTGATTTTGTTCGACCTCTCTGCCGCCTTCGATACGGTGCCCCATAGACAATTACTTGCTCGACTTTCGAACATTGGCGTTACAGGTCTTGCTTGGGACTGGCTTAAATCCTTTTTAGATGATCGCACCCAGCAGGTCTGGATGCCACCCTTTTCGTCGGCTCCCAGGAAAATGTCCACAGGAGTACCACAGGGCTCTACTTTGAGCCCTTTACTTTTTAACATCTATATAACACCCCTGATTTATCTTGCGGAGGAGCTGGGAGCCAAGATCATAGCGTATGCTGATGATACCCAGCTCCTCTTTACCTGGAAGGATGATGACCTGTCCTCGGAAGTTGCCCAGAAATGCCTCTCGACTGTCTTCAAATGGCTCGCACGTGCTCAACTGAAGTGCAACGAGGACAAGTCGGAGGTCCTCCTGTATGGATCTTTCCCTCCCTCTTTCAGAGAGACCCTGTGGCCTTCAGACTACCCTCGGCCCAACTCAGTGGGCAATCCAGTGAAGAACTTGGGGGTCTGGTTTGGTGAGGACCTCAGGTTCTCCGCACAAATTAAGAAACTTGCGGGGGTATGTTTTGGTACTCTCAAATCTCTTAGAACGTTTTTTCGCCTGTTACCTAGGTCAGCGAAAGAAATGGTCGCCCGCGCCCTTATTTTGTCTCGCATTGACTATGCCAATGCCCTGTACATTGGCATACCAGGCTACCTGATAAAAAAACTGCAAATAATACAGAATGCAGCCGCCAGACTTCTGTTGAACATCTCAAGAAGGTCTAGCGTTAGACAGCATCTGTGTGATCTGCATTGGCTCCCTGTGATCCATAGAGTGCAATTCAAAGCTCTCACTCTGGCTCACAGAGCCCTGTATGGACTAGGGCCGATGTACCTCAGGAAGCGTTTTGCCTTTTATGCTCCCAGTCGATCTCTGCGCTCAGCCACCCATCGACGGGCGGTGGTCCCCCGCTTTCGCAGGATGCGTCTGGGGGTCACTCCTCTCCGTTAAAGCAGCGTTAGCATGGAACTCCCTTCCTGTGGAATTGCGGAACACTCAGGATCCTAGGCTCTTCAAAAAACAACTAAAAACCCTTCTTTTTAATCTGCCCATTTAAATCCCTGCTTCACACTGCTACGGTCACTTCCCGCGCCGGGACACTCTTGAGTATCTGTGCGCGTTATAAGTGTATTATAACATAACATAACATTTTGCGACACCGCAAATAGGAAATCGCAAATAGGAATTTCCTATTTGCGATTTCCTATGCACATGTACAAAGCATTTCCGAAATGCGAATTGGGCATTTAGGAAATGCTGTTACCATCGAATCAAAGTCGATGGTAACCATATGCAATTTAAAAAAAAGCAAACCAAAATGCTTTTTTTTAAGTGCAATAAAGCACACACATGTCCTAGGGCATTTGTGCGCTTTACATGTGCACCACTTTTTTCAGGGTGCAGCAAGGGGGGCCTTAGGGTGAATGTCACCCTTGCTTTAGCATTTCCTAATTTGCGATTTCCTATTTGGAAATCGCAAATTAGGAAATGCAAAACCATTCGTACCTATGGGCCTTTAGGAACAAACGGATTTGTATTACCTAAATAGCGATTTTCTCATAGAGATTCCTAGACTGCAGGAATTGCTATCAGGCAATCTCTATTTTTGTACCTACCATTTTGCATTTCATGAATAGCGATTTCTAAGGAGTCGCTATTTAAGAAATGCAAAATAAGTATTTCTTACATCTGGCTCTATGACTCTCCCTAAACCACTCCTACCAAGAGATGGAGTCAGAAAGTCTAGGAGAGCCCTTGACATGAATCTGAGCAGATCCTGTGAGCCCCGTTTTGTATCTCAAAGTAGAAGAGATAATGTGACGCCTCTCCTATATTCTGCCAGCCGTTCAAGTACTTCTCCCATGCATAAAGGTGGGAAGAGCCGTGAGAGATACAATACACGTATTTTACATTAATCTTCTCCTGGGCTGGGCTGGGCTGGGCTGGACTGAGTAGGTCTTTATAGAATCTATTCAGGAGCAACAGAGCAGAAGCACAGAGCTTGTGCTGATTATAGCTGCCTTAGCTCAGGCTCTCTACAACTCCTTCTTCCACCCCCGTGTGGAGCGAGAAGCAGGCTTAAAGGCCATACAGTTGCTTTTTCCTGAAAATAAGTGAAATAAGAACACATGACTCGTTTGTCTTATAGAGCGCCAGTGCACCAAAGTGATAGAACCTAAAAATCTATTATTTAGAGTTGGTATTTGACCACCGTGCCAGCTGAATAGGCTCATGGGGGTGTTTGCAGGAGCGGCCCGTGCAGGTAAGAGTGGTGGGGCGGGGTTGGGGGGGGGGGACTCAACAGATGACAAAGAGGGAAAATTAAATTAATAATAGATGTTCCTCGTCATCGTCTGTCGAGTCCCCACCCCCACCCCGCCCCAATGCCCCACCGCTCTTACCTGCACTGGCCACTCCTGGATGTTTGTACAAAAGTGAGACGGAGAAACTCATATACCTATTCATAATTATTGTACGTTTGCAGTTATACTTATTTTCAGTGATAGCTCAGCATTCAGTAATTATAGGTGTTTGTAAAGTTGGACTAATTTACTGGTTTATAAACACAGTAAGTGATTTGATTAAAATGGCTTTTTTTATTTTTACTCGTTTGGTAGTAATTGAGTGCATGGGAGATATTGAATTAGGGTCTCGTTACGACACCTTCATGAACAGTCTATAAATAATGAGTTTATTTGGGGAAACATTTCCATTAGAATGCCCACACTTAGACTTTGTCGTTGACAAGTGTTACACAATTTAATGAATCAGGGTTAACGTACTGCTGTACAGATCATTTTTAATTTTGCATTGCTTGTTTAATAATTGCATTTAACAGCTGGAGAGAATAACAACTCAGAATATTTCCAGTTCTTACAAAGATATTGAACATTCTGCGTCTTCTCCGGAACGTAGAAAGTGAGACACATGTGCTTTTCTAATTCTGGTATCTAACAAACAATCATCAAGGTGTTTGATTTCTGCTTCTAAATGTATTTTTGAATTCCCCTTGTGTGATCTCTATTTAAAAATTAAGAATGAGTTTAACCGATAATATTCATCCTACTTCTACCTCTATACTCTCCATCTACACTTCCTTCTTCCTCATAGAATCCACATTCGCCCTATTGTCTTCAAATCAGTGCTTTGACTTACAATTTATATCAATTCACGCCAGTTCCACAAGCTTCGATTTGCTGCTCTTTGTAGTCGCTCTTTAACTGTATTGGCAGCTACCCTGCATCCTTGTTACTTCGTCCTTATTAGTCATCCACCATAAAAAGGATTTGTTCTAATGTTCTCCAGTAGCTCTCATTTAGAGACCATGTTAAATCAAGGAGTAATATGTACCCTTATGCAGTAATTATGTTACAACAGTCTGGACCAGTCTGAGTGCCACATGAGCGGTATGGTGTATTCATTTAATTTTTTCAGATGTTATCATATCTACGAGTGCCGAGATACCACCAGTTTTTTGCTGGCACTGCTCTCTAATGTATTTTTTTAGGTCAAGCCTGGGCAGCGCATACGCTGCTGCAAGGCATGCAGTAGTGGAGTATGGCTTTGAAGCCCTGCCCACTCTCCGCCCATATTTTTAACTGCCTTGTGTTATTGTGCTTCGTAAACGCTGGCTTCCGAGTCATTATTAGGCTAGTTAGTCCCTCCTTGGTACTGCCTTGTCTGCATTTGTTACCTCCCATAACAACTGGAACTTTTACTGGTCTTGTTACATGGTCTGCTTTATAAGTCGATGAGCACTATTTTCTTTAATTCTCTTCCCCAATTCCACCCGCGACATCGCAGCACCCGCCCACTTTTATTTTAATTAATCAAATTACAGCGCATTCTGCTTTAACTATAGCGGCATCTCTTATTTAATTATTTAATATACGCGTGGTCCGCTTTCACTTTAGCGGCCGCGCTTATTTAAATATTTAATTACCAGCACTGGCCGCTTTCACTTTAGCGGGCGCGCTACAGAAGCTTTTGAAATTAATTATTTTTTAGCACTTTGGGTGAAAGCACCATAAACGCTTTCACTTTACTGTTGGCCGCATCCCTTTGTTTAGACGCTGCTCAGTGTAACCTGAATATGCGAGCAGCGTCTAAAAAAAGGGGCGCGGCCACTATTAAAGTGCTCTCGCATTTGTGAGAGTTTGAGCACTTGACATTAAAAATAACAATGCCTTTTATATATGTGTTGCTTTTAAAAACACATAAATAAAAGGCATTGTCCTTTACAATGCCAATAGCTTAAACGCTCGCAAATGCGAGACCTATTGTATTGAAAATGCTTGTTCTTTTCTGGAATCGGGTATTACTGTGTGTTTTAAGCTGTGTTACCACAATGCTGTGTATCCTCCGTAGTGCTAAAAAGTGTAATCACATACATAGGTACATCAATTTTCAGCACTAACATTGCCCACTAAATGAAGTGGTATATTCACTGTAACTAGTGTCTGCTCATGTTTTTTAAGTACATAAGGAAATGTTTATGGTCTGACAAGGAAGGATGTTGGAAGAAGGAGGCTTTTTAAAATTTCTTGGGTTATGTTCTGAATTTTTGAAGATTGTGTTTAAGGGACTGATTTATATTTCAGCAGACAGGATACTCAGTCACAAACGTAACGGATATCCCGTCTGCCATATTGCAAGAGCCATAGGATATAATGTACTTAATATGGGCGACGGGATATCTTTCAACCTTTTGATGCAGTATCCTGTCCACCGAAATTTCAATCAGGCCCTAAGTCTTATACTGTGACTGTGGTTGTTCACATCAAAAATTCTGGTCTGGATCGACAGTTGCTAGAAAGAGTTGCTCCTCACTCCAGCATACAAAACCATACATCCCACTCCCTCTCCGTACCGCTCCCAGTTGGTCACTACCCACACTCTCTCAGATTTCATTAAATCTGAGAAATTTACAGACACCATGTGCCCCTATCAAAGTTCAGATCATTCAAACTACTTGGTTGTCCTCTTTGCACCACACTCCTTTACCAACTCAAAGCCATTTCCTACAGTCACCAACTTTAAAAGCAGCCTGAGTCCCTACCTACTAAGCCATAAAGACCAGGTCTATGAGTATCTCACCTATTTTTCTCCAGGATCCCAGAAAGTGTAAACATGTATGCATTTATGTTTTCTCTTGCTACGTGCACCTGAATGTATTGTATTGTAAGGTCTGCATCCTTGCCTCATTCTCTAAACACAGGCACATCATATCCTTTATGCCACTTGCTACTCATCTGAAGTTTTTACAGCACTTTTGTTAGAAGAGTTAATTAATTGCTAAATAAATGGAAGAAAATGGAAGAGCCGGGTCAAGAAAGTTAATGTATGTAGACTCAGAGCAGATGTTAGGCCACTGAAATGTTGCAGCCTGGAACTCCATCAGTTAGAAGATCAGAGTTTAAAAAGATAGCAAGTTTCTATATATGAAATTGAACGGTCTACTCATATTCTCCCACCGTTCACCTCCAAATTCTTGACTTACCCCTCAATATTTATCAAACTTCACACTTTTATAAACATTTCATTTCAGAAGCAGCCGCATCATTTGGCTTCTTTCTCAGCCTGTGCAGACAGCTTTGTTACTCATAATTTTAGCACAGAAATGCTGTACTGCTCCAATCCACCATTTGTTGGGTTTCTTCATAACTGGGATCTACTGTATTCCATGAGGAAGAACTGAACCTACACCACTCAATACTGCTTTGTGTCACTGCAACTTTCCTCCACGATTGCTCAGGTCATTAAATAGAAAAACTCCATCCACCATGGTGCAAACTTCACTACATAAATCAAAGCACTGATGGGGAAGGCATGGTCTGACACCTGGAGCAAAATCAGAAGAGACTCCTTTTCGTAAAATAAGTTTTCCTTCACAGAATGCAAATAATGTTTTTACCCATCAAAGGACATCTACTAACATGGTTTCCAAGAAGCAGGCATTAGGTTTCATTTTAAAGCATACCTCTTCCTTGCTAAACTACTAAGACTTCTGAACCTATAGACTTGCACTTTCCAACCAGGTCATTGCCAATTTCTATCTACTTCTTTGTAGCCAGGCACCAATGTTTCCCCTAGCATGGTACCAGTAGAAAGCAGCTACTACAGAGCCAAAGCAATAGTTCCACAGATCTTAGAAAGTGAATGAGTTTAAGAACTTTCTATTAGGTCTACAGTAGAGGATCTTGCAGAGAGAATAATTGCCCATACAGTGAAAACCATCCAAGCTCATTGCACTTGTATGTAGTTTTTAAAGTTAGATTCCTTTCCATAGCAATGCTTGGCAAAGGTTTTACAATAAATGCCTTCCTCCATTTATAGTTCTTAGTGCAACAGCATTCAGGTGTAATAAAGCAAGGTTTTACATGGTTAAGGACACTCCCAAGTAGTTATTGACTGAGGTGGAGTTAGGAGGGCCAAGATGAAGCAGAGGGCACAATTCCACTCCAGTCAGTAACTACATGAGAGTGCACTCCCTTTTAGACAATACTGCTATTGTAAATCAGGCCCTAAAAGTTTGGGGTGAAATTCATAAAATAGTTTGTAAGATGGCGTGTTTTCATGGTACTATTTAGATGGAAGGTAAAAAAGTATATCTGTATTTTTTTTTTTTTTTGATAGGGCTCTACTGTTTGCATTCTATTTTAGTGCATGGTAATGAATGATTGGCTCTGAGGTTCACAAAAAGAATTTAGAAAAGGTAATAAAAGACTTTAGTTACAATATAATCATTTACTGATGGTGCCATACTAATTTTGGGAATTTTGGTGAGTTCTAATGTGATTTCCCCCGTGAAAAATGCTGATTCTCTGCTGGGGTTTGATGAACCCTTTTTGAGAGAAAAGGGTTTCCTTTCGTCATCTTCTAATGGAAATTATATAAGGTGCTCAAGAAGTTAAAATGAGGGCCATTTTCTATAAATTCACAAACATCTTGTTCCCCATATGAGAAAACATTTGGGCATGCTGAATAGAACATGCACTTCCACAGCAGTAGCAGTCATTTGTGTTCTACTGTTGCGTCACCAGAGAGTTCAAATGAACAACTAGTGTGCTAAAATTCCACATTCATAACAAAAGGGAGCCATTCCTGAATTCCATGTTGCTTGAGTGGAAGCTGTTGAATTTAAAGCCTTTCCTATGGAGCAGGCTGAAGTAAACAAACATTGAGCAGTTAGTGTGGATACGAACTCAGCTGTTGCAAAAATGTGTGGTGAAGTTTAGGCATAATACACTTTTAAAGGGTTAAACATAGTTAATTAGAGAAATCCACACTTAGGTCCAGCATCCTCTTTCCACATGTTTCATCAGACCAACCATCTTGTTGCTAAATACATCCTTAATTTTAAAATGGTAACATTTTGGTAAATATAGGAGCTTTTTTTAATTATGTATTTAAATGCATAGGAGTAGATTTTGTGAGGCGGAAGAAGTTATTTGCAGCCATAGCAAATATATCTTTTTGGCAGTAGTTTCATCAACCTGCATGAACGTGCACTGGTTTCAAAGTCATTTTTATTGTTAAATAATTTTAAGGAAATAATAACACATGTTTAAAAATATGCATTATGGGGCGTGGCTTGGCACGTCAAGATGGCGGTCGCACTCTAGGAGTGCTCTGGACCCCTCCGTCATCCGTGCCACGATCCGCCGACATCTGCAGTCTCCTGACCCTCGGATCTGTGGCCACCGTTTCCTAGCATCCTGCCTTACCTGCTTGAGCCGTCATCCGCTGCGTCCAGCCTGCTGTGACATCTCGTCGCCTGCTCTCCCGCCTCGCCTCACCTATAAAGGCGGCGCTCGCTCCCTGTGTCGCTGGGCCTTGAGCGACTGCCCCTCACCAGAACCGACCATCGTGGGTGCAACGGGCGCTGCTGCGTCCCCGGAGAGTCCCCCACCCGCGTGGGGAGGGGACAGAGAGACCTTGTGTTTGCGGCCTGGAGCGGGGCACCGGACGGTGCGGCTCGGCCCGCATCCTCCTTCTGGCGCTGCCCTTTGCCTTCCTGCTGGGGATTTGGCGGCCTGGCGGTGCCAGGTCCGGCCTGAGGCCTGCGCTGCGGGGATCCCTGGGGATCGGCCGTCAGTTCGGACAGCAAGGCGGCTCCTGAGACGTCTGGGGGCCAGGACACGCCCGTGGGCACAGGAGGCCTCCGCTGCCGTGTCCGGCGGCCGTGGACTACACACCAACTTGGCCAGTCCTTGATCTTCGCCCCTCCCGGGGGGCTCTGGTGAGTGAAGCGAGGGGAGACGCTGGGCGAAAGTGTGACATCCTGCCTGAGGGGGGTTTCAGCTGCACTACTGAGCAGCGGGGCTGCGGGGACCTCCCCCCCCATCCAGGTCATTCCATAATCGAGCTGCAGCCGGCAGCGTTGTGCTGGGGATCGGCCGTCGGCTCGTGCGGCAGGGTGGACCTGGGTCATACCCCCCCTCCTCCTGCGCCCCAGTGACGCCTTGGGGCCTGGTCTTCCGCTGCTACCCTTGAGTCCGGCAGCCCACGCATCATCCGGGCTGGGGCCTATCTTCCACCCCCTGGGGGGCTCCGTTGTGTGTGCGGGCAGCCGCGAGTGGGGCAAAGAGTCGTCCTGCACGGTGAGGGGTCTCGGCTGCGCCACTCGGGCAGCGGGGTTGCAAGAGGAGGCCCCTACCACCCGCCCCTCTCCCCTTCCTCTCCGTTCCTCCAGCGCGCCGCCTCGGCTCTTGTGGCCTACACGCTGGATCGGCTCTGCACTTGGGGCACCTGGGCTGTCTGCCTTCGACTCCAGCCCGCAGCCCTACTCCTTCCTGGGCCTCTTTCCGGCCTGCTTCCCGTGGTGGGCTGGCCTCTGTGTCTCTGCCGCCTGCTCCCTCCGCTCTCCACGTCGCTGCCTATAGTGCCTCATAGACCCGGCCTGCCTTTGGCGCTCCAGAAAGTCCGCTCCAGAGTCCGTAACCTCGTCCACCTCATGCCTTCTCTCATCACAGGGCCAATGTTCATGCCACTGACTGTATGGTGAGGCCCTGGGAGGATCCCACTAGCCGGCTGGGCCCTGTCCGGTTCCTGCTGCGCCCACAGAGGTGCCCTATTTAAGGGGCTACACACGGTGATTCGGCTGGGCTGCGGGGAGGCCTGAGATGCTCCAGTGGACTACGAGTGAGGCTCACCCCTGCTGCCCGCGCCACACGGCCCACCGTATGCCATCTCGACTCCAGTGCAGGTCGTGGGGGCTCTGCTTGTGTTACCACCTTGGGAACTGACGCTCCTGCCTGGGGAACTCTGGTGCTTGGCGGCCTATTACTCGCTCCATAATGGGACGCGACCGGGGACCAAAGACTCCAGCGACACAGTCCACTATCGACAAATACACAGTCGCAAACCAGGGGAGTGGGCAGGAAGGTGCAGAGGGCCATCCCCCTGTCCATGGCGACATCAACACCATCCTTCAAGCCATCTCGACCTCCCAGACCTCGGTGGAGAACAAAATCGGGGAAGTCTGAGTAGATATGGCTCTGATCCGGCAGGACCTCCGCAATGCGACGGCCCGGATCTCCGAAGCAGAATCCCGTATATCCTCGGTCGAAGATGACATAGCTAACCTAAAAGAGCAGGTGGTCCACTTGCAGTCCCAGACCAAGGAGCTTCACCGGAGGGCGGAGGATGCCGAGAATCGCTCTAGGCGTAACAACTTGCGATTAGTGGGATTTCCGGAGGGAGTCGAACGCGGCCCGATGGAGTCCTTCGTAGAGGTCTAGATCAATTCCTGGGTACCGCCTGGAACGCTCTCCACCTGGTTCGCCGTGGAACGTGCTCACCGCTCCTTGGTTCCAAGACCCCCTCCGGGCGCGCCGCCCCGACCCATCATCGCACGGATCCTTAACTTCAGGGACCGGGACCTCATCCTGCAACGCGCTCGCTCTCAGGGACCCATCGTCTTCCAAAATCAAAAGATTATGATATTCCCGGACTGTACCAAGGAGGTCCAGTCCTTACGGCGATCCTACACAGACGTGAAACAGAAATTACGCGCCCTCAACCTGCAGTATCGCCTCCTCTTCCCAGCCAGGCTGCGGGTGGTTTTCCAGAACAAGTCACACTTCTTCGACAGTCCTGAGGCGGTCTGGACCTGGTTGACGGAGGAGCGCCCCCTCCGACTCCAAACCACATCGAAGGTGCAGGGTTCCCGGCCCTCTGAAGCTGGCGGCTTGCCCCCGCGGTCCAGTCGCACTCAGTCCCGCAGGGGCAGAAAGGTATGCAGAGCTAGGTCAGATTCTCTGCGACCCGAGTCCTCGAGATCAAGTCGCCAGCCCACCTCGTCGCGGTCTCACCACTCACAAGGGGCTCATACCCCAGCTCCCTCACCTGCTGGACGTGCTTCACCCGGGATCCTGACTGTTAACTCCACGGACTCTGATCTTTCCTGCAGTCCCAATATTCATGTTTGACACCTCACAAGACGGTCATGGCAATGCTGGAGCGGCGGCTACACTTGTTTGACATTCACCTTGATCAGAAACCTCTGCTGATGTCACCTTCGATCCTCTATCCGAGGGGTCCACCACGTCTCACTGACTCTAAACGTTTTAGTTTAAGTGCTTTTCTCGTTAAGGGCGACAGATGCTTCCGTTCCCGAAGTATAGGGTGGGGGGGTTGGAGCGGGGATTTGAGGCCGTTGCCTCACGTTCTTAGTTATTCTGCACTCTCAGGCATGCTCCATCACGCACCTTCACACAGATCGTACAATCTCTTGCTCTGGCACAGTCATGCCCACCCTGCTCGGCGCTTTCTTCTCCGCCTTCGGGGCACACACCCCGTAATAGGCTCTCCCAACGCTACAGGTTTCTCCATATACCCACGACAAAATGACACACCACAATACCTCGTTCCGTTTTCTGTCGTGGAATATTAACAGCAGTCCTGCGATACGCCCAGAGACACAATCCTGACATCCTCTTACTCCAAGAAACTCACCTCCTGGGTGATCTCTGTCCATTCCTTGCTGGATACGGCTTCGACAGGGTCTGGCACTCCGGCTTCATGAGGGGCTCCCGTGGGGTTGCGATCCTACTGAAGCGGAGCTTCCCCTTTGTGCTTTTCCGGGTTCTCAGGGATCCTCTTGGGCATTTTGTCGCCCTCTCCGGATCCCTAGGCGAAGGCACCCTAAACGTCCTCTCCGCTTATATCCCAAATGCTACTCACGCACAGACATTGCAGTGCTTAGGCGCCACCCTTGCCTCGATGCCCCCGGGTCTGACACTCATAGGGGGAGACTTCAATGCTGTAATGCAACCAACTCTTGATGCCACGGGGGCTCCCACCCCCGCTCGCACCTCTCAGGCCAAACGTTTTGCTGACTGGGCCGCAGCCATGGGTCTCTGCGACATCTGGTGGCTCTGGAACCCCGAACGTCCCTTTATACCCACACATCTGCAGCCCACCGCAGTCACTCTCGTATTGATCTTATTCACACCCACCCCAGAGTGCTCACAGGTTAGACTCATAGCCATCCTTCCTCGTGGCATCTCCGATGACTCGCCACTGCTCCTGACCATGGGGGGGTCATCCACCACCCGCCGTCCGATGTGGCGAATGAACGCATGGTTCCTTCAAGACCGCAAATTCAGAGAGGCTCTCCAGGCCGATGTGGAAGGATACTTCCGTGAAAATCAAGGCTCCGTCCCATCTCCAGGTACCTTATGGGAGGCAGGCAGAGCCATAGTCCGTGGGCACGCCAAGAGTCGCCTCAACGCCCAACGGGCGACCAGGGATAGCAGGCTCACGCTCCTGGATGCCCAAGCTGCCCGTCTGGAAGCAGCCACCAGCGGCTCATCCGACGACTCCCACTTGCGCCAATTGGCACTGGTGAGGGACGAGATCAAACATATCTCGCTGGACTCAGCGAAGCTCCTTTGGAGGTCCTCTGTTGCCCGTGTCTATGGATGGGGCGATAAAAATGGGAAGCTGTTACATAGGTTGACGATCTACCCCCTAGCATCTCAGATCATTCCCGAGATCCGTGACTCGACCGGTCATATCCATTGCGCTCCTCGAGCCATAGCCCAAACCTTCGCAGACTACTACTCCTAATTCTACACCTCCCGTAGCCCTGAATCCTCCCTGGCCTCCACCTTCCCGCACTATCAGCAGTCGAGTCCGATGGGCTGGGGGGCCCGATCTCTCATGAAGACATACAGGGAGCCATTTCGCTGGTCGCAACTGGCAAGACTCCAGGCCCGGACGGTTACCCACAGGAATATTATTCCACCTACAGAGACGTTCTCACTCCTCACTTGGCCGCACTCTATGAAGAAGCTATTGAAAAAGGCTCCTTCCCCTCAGAGACGGACACAGCCACCATAGTCCTCATTCCTAAGACGCAACCTCCCTCTCTGCGCTGTGCGGACTATCGCCCCATCTCCCTGATTAACACGGAGGTCAAAATTTTTGCCACAATACTCGCCCAGCACCTCAAACCCTACCTTGAGCGATTGGTCCACCCAGACCAGTGCGGGTTTATGCCAGCGCGAGGCACCCGGCACTGCCTTCGGCGCCTCCACGTGGCTTTGGCTAACCGGCACATCCTCACCCCTTACTTGGCACTTTCTCTTAGTCGACTTCGAGAAAGCCTTTGACTCGGTCGACTGGGGCTACCTTGGGGATGTCCTGAGGGTTCTGGGCCTGGGCCCCAAGTTCTGTCATATGGTACGGGTCCTATACTCCAAACCCGCCGTGCGGGTACAAGTCAATGGGGTCCTCTCCGATACTTTTCCTATAGGCAGAGGGACATGGCAGGGGTGTCCCCTCTCACCCCTTCTTTTTGCCTTGGCCATGGAGCCCCTGACCAACTTGATTGGTGCCGACACTCAGATCCGGGGTTAGCTCTGGGGGGTCTCTCACAAGGACAAGATATCGCTCTACGCGGACGATGTCCTGTTGTTTCTCGCTGACCCAGTCCATTCTGGCCCTCGTTGCCTGCAACTCCTGCGCGCTTTCAAACAAATCTCTGGTCTGCGGCTGAATCCAGCCAAGTCCACACTGGTCCCCCTGCACTTGTCCAGAGACTGTTTTGATTGGCAGTCCACTATTCCTATCCGCTGGCAGACATTCAAATACCTGGGGATATGGGTTGCTCTGCTGCCGGACTAGGCCTGGGCTCTTAACATCCCCCCTTTAGTGACTAAAACCAAGCAGGACCAGTTGAAATGGGGACGCTTACCTCTTAATCCACTGGGGCGAATAGCCCTATTTAAAATGATGATTCTCCCTCGGTTTCTCTACATTCTCCAGAATATTCCGCATCACGTTCCCCGCTCCTGGTTTCGAGGCCTGGATAGTCTTGTCACAAAATTCCTATGGAATGGTCGACGCCCCCGCATGGCCCTCCGCCAGTGTCAAATCCCTCCCTTTGATGGCGGCATGGGACTCACGAATCTCTACCTGTACTATTTGGCGACCCGCGTTCTGGTGGTCCATGATTGGTTCAACTGGGGTTGGTCCAACCCGGCCTATAGACTTGAACTCAACGATCTGGGCCTCTCCCGCGTCCAAGCCATGCTATATGGCTCTCCTATCCCTAGGGATCTCCCTACGGTGACCCATGCTGTTTTCTCGGCCTGGCGCGCTTCCCTGCAACACACTCACTGGCATAATAAGCTATCCCAACAAACGCCGCTTTGGCGTGGTACATGGCTGCGAGAGGTGGGGCGCTTAGCGGGCTTTCGATGCTGGGACCTTATTGGTATCTCACAATTGGGGACATATGGACTGGCGACCATATTCGCTCCTTTTCCGACTTGCAATCCAAGTACGCACTCCATCCCTCTCAATTCTACAGATATTTGCAGGTCCGCCATGCCCTAGACATACACGTCAAGCCTGGCACTTCACTACCAGAACACAGCCTCCTTGAGGCTCAGGTCATGATGGGCAACGTCGGAAAAGGTGGGGTCTCCCGTATTTATCGCTCCCTAAATAATAATGGTCCCGCATCTCTCGGGCACGTGAGGCTCAGGTGGGAGACATGGCTGGGCCCGCTGGAGGACGAGGATTGGAGAGATGCGAAGATGGCACCCTGAACTATCACTGCTTCGGCCAGGCTCCTCTTGGTCCAGCTCTACTACCTGCACACCTCCTACCTCGCCCCCAGTCGCCTCCACAGAGCGGGCCTGATCCCCGCCCCGGCTTGTCCGAGGTGTGGCTCAGATCCCGCGGATTTCTTCTACATGGTTTGGTCATGCTCCCATATTGCCCCCTACTGGACCTCCTTGGAGGCGGAACTTGCGGAAGTATTGGGATGGGAGGTGCCACACAACCCCTTGTACATCCTTCTAGGCGTTACTGACGGGTTGGATGGGTCCAGGGCGGACAAGGCATTCCTGGGTACAGCGCTAGTGGTGGCCAAGCGCGACATAGCAGCTGCGTGGAGGAACCCCGCCCTCTTTGGCTAAATGGCGCCGGGGGTGTGGATTGGTGTGCCACGCAGGTGCACCCATTGTTTGAGGCATGGGGTTGCCCGGCCAAACACCGGAAAATCTGGGGCAAATGGCTGGGCGTGCTGGACTAATGACCAGCTTCGCCTTCGTGGTGTTCCACTGTTCTACCGTAGGGAAAGAGATCACTTCAAACATACTTGTTGTACTTGTACTCTGTGATGGACTTCATTTGTTGCACCAATGCCTGACATGCAGTATTGTTTGCTTGTTTTTTTCTTTACTTCCTTCAAAATCAATAAAATTGGTTATCAAAAAAAAAAAATATGCATTATATGTATTAAAAATGGTCTCTATGCACCTTATAAATGACTACATTCAAAGATACACAATTGAAACATATTTAAAATAAGTAATATTGTGGAGCAGACAGAACAATGAGGCAGCTATTTTAAAACACCGTGAAAACCCTTTTGGACTGCACAGCTTTCATTAGACTAGGCATATTTTAAATATAAAGCACAGATATATGGAAAGAAATGCTTTCAGGACTCATTTATTTTAGGACCCTGGAGTGGCAGAGATGAGAACCATTTTCACATACATTTTCAGCCTTCTTCACAACGAATGACTGATTCCAAAGCCATCTTCTACAGCAGGTGGACACTCCAGTTCGTTATTAGAACGTTGTGCTTCACAGAAAGCCTAGTGATATGTGGGTTGATACTGCAATGAGGTACTAGCTATGAATTGACTGGGCAGATATTAAATGGCTAGGAGTCAATCAAAATGCAGCATTTTGGTAGTGTACAGTGTTCCGATTTATAGTGTGCTGAAATAATGCTGTTGTAGTGACCTAGTTAAATACCACTCATTTCTCAATCTTGGAGAAGTTGAACTTGTAATCTGCATGTTGTACACAGACTGATGCAGCAGCACATAAATTGCAAGAGACAATGTGACAAGGGAATCGGTAACAGACCATTCAATTTCCACCTCCCCAATTACAATAATCACAGTTAACCACCGACTCGGTGATGTGGCTAGCACAAGATAAGAGGTTTTATTTATTTTTGTATTTAATTTTACCTATCCCGTCGTCTGTCGACTTTAGGCCCCACCACCCCCACCGCTCTTTCATGTGCCAGCCGCTCCTGCACACAGTCGTGTAGTATAACACAGAAGTAAAGCCCAATAAAGGAGTGATGAGTAAAAATTCTAAGGCAAATGTGTAATCCAATGTTAAGTCACACATGAATGTATGCGTATTTACAAAATCCTATCCTACCCCTTCACACTCTGGACATGACTAGTGTATTTCTCCTGCCATGAACAGCAGTAATTCCCTGCCCAGGGGGGAAGAAGAATGTACAACCTCCTAAATGCTTTAAGGAAGTGGGGAAATGGTTTCTCCTTGGGAATACAAATTCTCCAAAGCGGAGAAATAAAATGCTGGTGCAGAGGGTGCTAGCATTTCACAATGGATTACACATAGGGAAAATGCCTCCAGCAAGCAGGGGAAAAGAATTCACAAAATGTTTCCAGGGTTATACCTTGAAAGCTGTGACTGCTGTAACCTGGGAAAAGTTTGCGAATACCAGAAAGTTGTAAATCTACATGCATCCTAGGCCATAGCCCTATCAGTGTAATGTAGATTCAAGCCTTTTTGTTGTGAATCGTACCTAAAGAATTTAGACACAACAATAGTGAGTATTTTTTACAATCTAGTTTTGACATCAACAAAATGGGAAGCAAATGAGCCAAAGGAAGGTAGTTCAGTCTCCAAATAGATGAAATTTGGAATCAACCCAAAAAATCTTTAGAATCTTAAAATACCCATGAAATAATAATCTCCCTGCAAAGAACTCCTACTCCTCTGAAAAATGCCAAATATATAACCACTGCTGATCTGATGCCTACAATTTATTGAGCTGACATACATTCTAGCCCTTCCTGGGTCTGCATAATTAACAGGTATCTGACACGCATTTCTGACATAATCCATGCCAGTCTATGTTTTTTAAACTAATCTTTATTGAAAGTTTTTATATGTCAAAAGAACACAAGCTTAGCCACAGCATACAGTAATGCATATTCTTGACAAACATCGCCATGGAAATCAAGGCAGCAAACGGATTAAGGGTAGAAAAATTGTGGATTGTAAGTTTCAAAGTACAAGTTATAGGAGCCACATTAAGACATAGTAGGGGGAGGGGAGACCCTACATTGCGGAGGGGATGGGCTCAGAGCAACGTCAAGGGAGTTATTGTCTATAATGAGGTCTGATGGCTAAAGGTGTTTCTGACTGAGCCCATGGATTCCGGTAGTAAACTTATGTAATGGAGATGTAAGTATAGTTGGCCGAGGAGAGCATAATTTATGATCCTGATCTGTGGTGGTTGTAAGTCCGAGCCTGATTCCAGAGCTAGGAGGATTGTATCCCATTGTGTAATATGTGTGTGCAGCCCTGCTCTATTTGGCCAGTGTCTCATCACGTTGTTCTGCGAATGCACCCACTGATACAGTTTAGTTTTCCAGGTGGGCACAGGCGGAGGGGGAGACAGCCTTCCAATTTATCGTTATCACTCGTTTTGCAAGCGTGAGGGTCAAGTCAATGAATTTACTTCCATCCTTGTGTGTCTTAGGTCAGGGCATCAGGCCCAGCAGGCTTGACTTCAGTGTTGACATGCCACCTACCTGTTACTTGGATATGGAATTCACATATCTCATTCCAGAACGGCTGAATCTCAGTGCATTGACACGTTATATCATAAAAATCTGTTCAGTATTGCAACTGGGGCATTTATGAGAGGCAGTGCCAAATACTTGATGTAGTCTGGCTCGAGTGTGGTAGGTATGATGAACATAATTGAATTGTAGCATCTTCAACCGTGCATTTCTGGAGACCTTGGTAATATAGTCCAACATTGTAGACCAGTCTTTGTCAGAAAGATAAATCTGGAGGTCCTGACTTTAACTTAACGAGTCTTAACGGCAGGCTGTGGCACCCAACTCCCCTCTCAGTGCTTAGTATGTGTTCATTAATCTGTGTTGTTAGGGGCTCCATGTCAACAGTTTGTGTAGCTTGGTGTCCCTGTCAGGTTCAGAATCAGGGTCTCTCCAAATACTGCCTAGTGTCTTGCGGAGTGCTGCATTTGTTAAGAATTATCTTGGCGGTAGCTAGTATGCCTCACAAAGATCCACAAACATAAGGGTAGCCCCTGACTCAGACCACTGACACAAGGTCACAATGGATGCCTGAACCATTGCAGCCTATTTGTTGTTAATCAAACCTTTGCAAAGCCTAGCAAAGACCAAAGCGGAAGGTCTGGTGAATATGCAGTTGTGCAGTGTGTGCGGCGAAGGTGTTGAGACCAGCTGCAGCACGCTCTGTGGATTAGATATGGTGCCCAAGTATTTTAGGGAGTTTCTAATATGACGTCCTGCAGAATAAACAGTCTGGTTACACAACGCCAAAGATACCCCACCTCTAGAGGCACCTCTGGAGCTATCCAGGTCATAGGCCACTGAAAATACGCCTGCCCGTTACCCATATCAATTCAGAGAGGCATCTACTGAGGTCATGGAACACTGGCCAGTGCAATTTCAATAGACTATTGGTGAACAGGTAGAGAAGGTGCAGCAGAGCACCATTTTTGACCGTGTTATGTGTCCCATTGGGGAGAGTGAGAGTCTCTACCAAAATATCGACAAGGACAGGAGGGACACTACTGTTTTACCCAAGGCTTCCCTGGGATACATCATCTCAATGCCTGTGGAAATGGATGCCTCTGTAGGTCAGTTGGGATTGCACAGGAGCTGTTCTCAGTCAGAAAGGTCAAGCACAAATCTGTCAGTGAGAAGATGCAAGAGTTGGTCTTCCATGCCAGTCTAAAGGTTGAAAAGTTGACACTCCACTTCAAAAAGTATTTTGAACCTCATAAATCAAAGCATCTAAAGCCCAATGACATTAATTGTACTCAGAAAGGATTTTTTGATTATTTATTTTATACAATGAAAGCAAGAGGGAGCTGTCAAACTGTCAAGGCCTGATGGCTGACTTGAAGATTCATTATTCAGAAATAGTTAAAGTGCCTAAAGTTTCTCTGTTTTGACTACTCTTAGTTTTTTAACTCATGTAGAAAGCGTCATGATATTTTTCAGGTGCATCATGTTTGTTTGTTTTCTAGTACAACCAATCCTTTGTCATTCACTATGAAATGAATTTTTCTGTCATTATCCATTTGATTTAGGTTCAAAGATATGCAATTTCCACCTCTTTGGTCTCTTCCCAAAAGTTTTTGGTTTTGTTTTGAGTAGGACGACTTCAGATTTTCTTGTATGTGTTAAATGTATTTATATTTGACCATTTCAACTATTGTTCTTGATCTATTTATTCTCGAGTAGTTGTCATGATAGTTTCAAGTGCATCACATATTTCTTAGTTTTCTAGTACAAGCAATCCTTTGTCATTTACTATACAATGAATTGTTCTGTTATTTTCCATTTGCTTTAGTTTGGAAGATAATTAATTACCTCTTACTTGCTCTCCTTCCAAATATCTTTGGTTTTGTTTTAAGTAGGACAATTTCAGATTGTTTTGTATTTATATCATTTATTTCATATTTGGCCATTTCATCTGTTGTTCTCAATGTATTTAGTCCATTCCCTCTTGCAAGTACTTTTTAGCATATCCTGTGGTTCTTTATTAAGAGCTTCAAGTGTTTGCATTTCTTGCTTTTGGATTCTTAACATTTCTTTGATATAGCGACCTCTCATGAAGCATTTGAGACTTCCCAAAATGATATTGTGCTCATGTCCCCATTCTGTTTTCTGTGAGGGAAATCTGCAATATCTTCCTTATGATTTCTTCAGATTGTTTATTTGGTAGGAGTTTTGGTTTCATTCTCCAAATGAAATACCTCTTATGAAAAGGTAATAAAGCAATTGCAACAGCTGGTGGATCATTGTCTCAGATTACTATACTTTTTAATTTTGCGCTGGATATATTTTGTTCACTGTTTGAAAGACCTAAGTCTGTTCTGAAACAGGATTTTTAAACACTTGAGTAGTAGGTGCAATAAATTGCAATTGGATGTATCAAATGACATTAGTCAGCGGTGCCAAATGTTTTTTCAGATGGCAGAAACGTTTCTGTGACCTTCATGGTTTTATCAGAGTGATTTGTACTCCTTTCTCAAACTGAGCCAGTCGTCAAATTAAAATCTCACCAACCAAAAGAGGTTTTCAGTTGATTGCGATAATAGCAGTATCACCCTCTATTCGTTTCGAAGAGAAGATGGATCAGTACATGCAAGGTATGCATTAGCTATGGTTATCATTTCCTCTTGCACTTTTGCTTTGAAAATAATCCGTCATCACTGCAGTCATGATTTATCACTTTCATTTTAATTGTTATGTGGAGAGAATTCTTACGCCACACAGCTTACTTGTAAAATAGTTATGATATTCATGTCTTAACCATTCTCTTTAATGCTTTAGTGGCTTTTGCTCAGTTGGATGTTTTTTCTGCAGTGGTGCAGTGCTATACTAGTATTTAAATGTATCAGCCAGTGCTTAATTTGTAAAAGAATGAGTACTGGTACCCCTAGCTCTGCTCAGCAGCCCACGGCCAGCACTATTAAATGTCCCCACACTGAATACCATAGCTGCAGAGCCTTGAATCGACCTCATACCTTTTTATTCCACTACCAGACACTCCCTGCCCTTTATCTCACTCTTGCAGGTCCCTGCTTTCTCCCTTTGTGGTGGTTTTACCCTCTTTCTCTTCCTCCTTCATTCCCCTTTGTGTGTTTTCCCTCTCTTGCTCTTGGTAAATATCTAATATGGAAAAATAAGTGCTGGTTCCCACAAATGAGGGCCTGTGGACTCCACTACCAACCACCAGCTGAAATTAAGCACTGGTGTCAGCATGTTTAAAGTTATTGTCCATTTTATAAGGTTATCAATCACGTTCTGGTTTTAAAAAGCAATTTAAAAAAAATATATTAATCATTTCTCTCCCTTATTTCCTTCCATTCTTTTTCTGAACGATTCTGAGGCAAGAATGTCTGTTAACCAGGTTAGATGATGATTTGAAGGACTGGCATACTTTTACCCATGATCTATTTCACCCCGGGTGAGCGATCATTTTGAAAAGTGCTCACAGCTTCACTATGTTATATACACATTATGCATGTTTTCGAGCTTTGTGCACATCAGCAGCTTGTTAAAGCTTGTGTCTTCTCATGAACATAAGTTGTAGGCTAATGAAAACCTAGCCCACTTGTTGTTCTTAATGATTGGGTTTCCATGTCAAGAATGTAATGAAATGACAGTAGCTGAAATTGGTTGTGCTTCATACAACTGAAACATTAAGAGAATAATGTACTGTTCAATAAAAAATGTTTAAAAAGTATGGTAGTTAAAAAGGGCACAATAATTAAATCTGGGAGAAACAAGACTAACCAGGTGTACAATATCTGACTGCAAAAATAGCAAATTACAAGATTCAAATAGAGTCCGATCTTTTCAGATCAGTTACATCACTTGCAAGAGAACCTGAAACTAATTGTTTGAACTGCCAAAATGATTAATGCTAATTACATCAAGCCAGATATATACATATAAATGAAGGAAATGTGGTGAACCTTTTGAAAACAACTCAAATAGTCAAAACAAATAGACATATTTGAAATATAGATGTGCTTGCTAAAAGCGAGTGGACAAAGGTAAAAATAAATAAACAAACTGTTGTGTCTTTTATTTCATGTGTTGGGAGACCTTGAAAGAAAATAGGCAGTGGTATATAGCTTAGCTTGTCAGAAGCTGGTTTTAACAATAACATGTGAAATACAGGATGAATTTTCATTGAAAATGCCAATTCCTATTTACATATGACTGGATTCATTTGTTTTAACACTGTTAGTGGACCCACAAAACAAGGATTGAACTTGTAACATTGTTTAAAAGTATTTTTTCAAAACCGTGTCCCCTGATTGATAATTAGGGCCTTCCTATATGGAGTGATCAGCAAAGTGTTTAAAAATTCCTTGTACCTTGCTGATATTTACTTTGTTTTGCTGGGCTAAATTTGACAGTTAATAATCTTTTCAACCACCATGGGTACTGATTGCCAAGGCACCAGAAAAAGTAATGGAAACACCATGGCTAAAAATTAAAAACAGAATTTGCAGAGAATGGAGAGAACTGAGTGAAAGTATGCATCACATTGTTGTACGTAAATTCTGCAAGCCAAAACATATCTAGTCAGGACTAAAGTTGTAAGGTAAAAAACAACTGAGGTATAGTTTTGAACTCACGCTTAACCTTTCTCTTTGTCCATCAGTTTAAGTATGGAAGCTAGTGGACAAAGATGATTTTTTCCCAAATCTAGATGTAAATCGAGCTCTATCTGAAACAACACATCTGGGCCAACTATGCAAGCCTACTACTTAACTTAAAAGTAAATGTATCAGGTTAGTAGTCAAAGGAATTCTTTTGCAGGCTATAAAGTACTCCATTTGAATTACATTAGCTACAGTTACTGTGAAACTTTTATATTATTCTTGAGGTAGTAGATCCATGATTGAATCTACTGAACTGGTATCCCAAGCCTGAGATGGAGTAACCCTTGAGGTAGAGATCAATCTGATTTGGCTCTGCCACATGTATCACATAGCTATGTAAAATGTTGCACATTATTTCTTAGACTGGGCCATCTTGTGTTTTAATTCTACCTGGATTTCCTGACAATGGTTTATCATGGCACCACTCGATTGCTTTATTTCTTATGTTCTTTGTCGGTAAGTACAGATCCTTACTGTGAAATGTAGTCCTTCTTTAATCAGTCTTCCTAGTTCTTTAGCCACCTACTCCATCATTTCCACCAATGATCTAAACTTCATCTAAAAAGTCTTTGGCCCCGATTACAAGTTTATGGTCTTCCTGTAGGACCGCCACCGCGGCAGTCCCAGGAAGACTGCCAAGCCTGTGGTGATCCCGCCTGCCGGAATTTGAGTTGAATCCAGGGATGGCGGTGTGTTGGTGTCTCGGCAGCAGGTATGTTTGGCTCATAGGAGAGCCTAAACAGCATACCGCTGCCGTGACAATGCCTCCAGCACATCTGTGCATGGTGTGGCATGCACCATGTCGTGCATGCCACACAGTGCACACACAACCGTGCACTTTTGGAGGGCACATCATGTGCCACCCGCATGCACCACCATGGGCAGATTTGCGCAGGGGCACTGTTGGAGGCCCCTCTCCATGTATTTCCGGCAAGCATTTCGAAATGCTTGTTGAAAAGGTAGGTCGGAATCTGCTCTGCGGTGCCGGCATCGACACCGCTGTGATTCCCACCTGCTTTCCCCACGAACGCCACTGTGGGATCCTGGCAGTGGCAGTGGTCTTGTGACGGTCCCACCACCACCATCATAATACGCAGTCAGACCGCCGGAGTGGTGGCAGTCAGACTGCCACAGTGAGTACGGCGGGGGTCTGTACTCATAATAAGGCCCTTTGAATTGAACTGGCACCGATCATAGGATCCTTGGGAGTGATAAGTGGTAGATCAGGTCTTCTTTCCTTGTTTTCCCTATCTAAACATTATGATAATAAATCTGCTTTCTGGTTATCACTGCAAGGACATAAGGTCTATAGGAAGTCAGCTTCAGCAAAAGACTAAGTCATCCTCAACTGCTTTAGCTGGTTTCAAGAACTTCAAGTTTTTGTGATATGAATATACTGTCACTGGATTCTTTGCACGAAAAGCCATTGTTTCCATTCCTTAAAAGCAACACACATAGCTAACAGTTCTTTCTTTACTACTGTATAGGTTTGTTCAGCTGGGGATGTGTTTTTAGATAAATATCCCACAGGATGTAATTGACCTGCCCCCAAATGTCATTGTGACAGGTTGGTTTCTAAAGCATCCTCTGACACATCTGCTTCCACAATGAAATGTCTTTCAGTGTCAGGATGCTCCAAAGTAGTTGCAATGGTGAAGGCAACTTTTAGTTTGTTAAAAGCCTTATCCTCTTTGATAGACAATGTTAAGGTTACTCCTTTTGTAAGAGTATGGAAAAGACGAGTTACCATCTCTGAAAAATGATTGAATACCGCAGTAAAAATTAGGGAAATCTAAGGATTTTTGAATGCCTTTCACATTTGTAGGTGTGGACTAATCATTTGCCAGTTGAATCTTTCTTTCTGCTATAATTAATAGTTTTGGAGATTAAAAGCAATCCCCAAAAATCCAGTTTTGTCACATGAAATTCACGTTTGGGTAACTTAAAATACAATCCATGTTGATGAAGAGTCTACAAAATGGTTTCAACCAGTTGAACATATTTGTTTTCTGAACCAGAATAGATCAGAGTATCATCAATGAAGACAAAGGAAAACCAATCTAAATATTCTTGTAGTACATCATTTAAGAAAAATTTAAAACACTACTGGGGCGTTACATAGTCCAAAAGCATTAAACAATATTCATAAAGTCCACATTTAGTCTTAAATGCTGTTTTCCACTCATTTCCAGCTGTGATGCATACTAAAGAGTATGCACCTTGTAAATCCATTTTAGGTTATAAAATAAGTGGAAGGGCATGTTGGTTTTTCATAGTGACATTGTTTAAAGCTTGATAATTAATGCAAGCACAAAGTTCATAATTTGCTTTGGGGATAAACAATAGAGGTGATGCAGCAGGAGAATTAGATAGTCGAATAAACCCATCTTTGAGATTTTTATCTAAATATTCTCACAAATGCACATAGATATTCTCACAAATGCACATTTTTACATTCCATCAAAGCATAAATTATGCGCAGGAGAACTTTGCAATCAGGCCCAATTTATTGCACAATAATAACTCCAATGTGGAGGGAAGGTATCTCCTTTTTCTTCACTAAATACATTCTGAAATTCTTTATATTGTTTTTGCAAAATTGTGTTCTTTTCTGCTACAGTAGCCAGCATACAAGTGATTTGTGGTAAAGATTCTACAGGCCTGATCGGTCCACAGTGTTCTTCACAAACTGGAGTAGTGAATTGAATACGTCACATTGTCTAATCGATATATACATGGGATGTGTAGTGTGTAGCGTTAACCAAGGCATTCCCAGAATCATTGAAAACTGCAGGCATGATTAAATCAAATTGAATCTATTCCTGGTGGTATTTAAGAATATCTTCACAATCAAAAATAGGGCATGTTTATCAGTATGGATCCTAAACTTAACATAGTCCCACCCACTGCTGTAACTACTTCTGGTTTGGATTTATTTATAGTAGGAGGGCCTAATTTAATTAAATAGTTTACATCAATAAAATTGCCTTTTGTCCCTGAGTCTAGCATTGCCACTACCTCACAAAGCATGATTTGGTAACTGAGTCTTGCCAATTAACTTTAATTGAGATATGGCATGGCATTGTGTAAAGTATTAGCACTAATCTTGCCCAGGAGAGGTTTGTGACATGCTCAAAATGTGCTCCTGGTTCTGCGAATTAGTTTCCTGGTGATTGATTTTTGGGGAGTTTTGACTTCGTTGTGCAGTCTTTAATAAAATGATACTTCTTATCACAATACAGATATAACCTGTTTTTCGCCAAGATTCTCTCTCATCTTATGATAATGGTCCTCTAACCCAGTTGATCCATAGGTTCAACCCCTTCTGATACAGATACATTTTACTCTTTTGATTTAAAGAATGTATTATTTGCATATCTTCTTTCTGCAATTCTGTAGTCTAACATTACCATAACATTTAATCTGTTCACACTTTAGGTTAATGTGAAGGTCAATCTGAGGTAAAATATATTATCTTGTCATCTCTAAGCCCTTGCTATTACAATGCATAACACTTTCTTTTCAGACCATCTGATTTCAAACAATTAGTTTTCAGCTACTTGTTGCCCTCTTATAATAATAACAACCCTCTGTCTGCAAGCAAATTGTGTCCTAAATTGTGCCTAATTCTAAAGTGAGGGGCCAACATTGTTTACTAATGCGACTGCCCAGAAAACAGCATCTCCTCCCAGATTAGATAATAAAAATACCACCATAGATAGAGTATTGGGAAGTGCTGCTAGTTTGACCATGAAATGTAATTGCATATGGGTGAGAAATGTTTGTACTTTTGTTGGATCTCCAGTAAAATGTTAAAAGTTGGGCCAATGGATCTGCTGTATGTATGGTAACTAAAACTGTAGTAGATCCAGCTGTAGTTGAAACATTTACACCCCATGGACTTAACACTGCTGAGTCAAGAAACTACGTGGTGCTAAGGCCGAGTTCTTTCAGTTTGTAATTGTGCTGCCTTTGTGGGTAAGACTGATCTAGAGCAGGTGATGCAAGAGTTGATTTGAAACTGAAAAAAACAAACCCTGTTCTACTTAATACATTCAATCAATCATATGTAATTTACCTATAAAATGCTCCATATGTGCTCTTATGCTTTCTAAAGAGAACGTAATATTGTTCTTTTCCCTGATTGCGTATTCTTATTCTGACTTTCTATTTTATATTTGAATTTCTCCTTACCAGAAAGCACTTGCCACAGATATCCAATGTGATTATCGTTACTTTCTTCACAGTCCTTTATCAAATTCTTACCTCGTGTTATAATGCTCAATACTACAGAATGTCTTAATTTTCTCAAACACCTTTCTTCTTCTTACTGGAGGGCCAACCGGAGCCCGTCTCCCTCCCACCCCACTCAAGAAGGCCATCCTCTCCATAATACACCCTCACCTGCTATCTGGGCTGGCACTTCAGGACAATACTAATGTGGTGCCAGGTAAGATCATAACCCCACCAATTGTCTCTGTCTCTCTAAAACCAAACCTACAAGCACTCATCCATATCTGACCTTCACTCATACCTGTATTGTTATACACCTATCACATATATACCCTTCATAAACATCCTGTAAAATAAGCCCTAAAAAGCATACATGTGTAAATGGTAATTTTACTACTCTTTCATACAGCTGATCATTTGAGTCGACTGCTTGCTTCAGCTGGGGCAGAAGTCATTACAACTGCAGCAAGGTAGCACACAGGGCAGGTCCTGCAACGCAAATCACCTACACAGAGAGGTATGTCCTTATGCTAACAAGCTCACTAACACACTGTAGATGATTATTCTCATTTCTTTTTTTAAATTCTAAACATAAATGTAAATATTCTGTTTTGCCATGCATTTTAATTGTATAAATCTAACTGTCAGGCAAACTGTTACTCTATTATGTAATACCACTTTTATTTGTACATTTAAAGGCCCTGTGTTGTTGTTCCATCCACCATCTCCCACAAGATCTATTTCTGCTCCTAGCAGTGCAACAACACCTGGACTAGCAGCACACAGCAGACGGATGGTAAGTTTAACCTCTGCTCTTTTGCCTAAGGATCTAACCTCTTTATTTATTACTGACAGGGTAGCTGCATGACTTCTGTCACACATCTCTGTTGGCACTGTTATCAATATGCCATCCTATTCTTTCAGATATTATTATTGTCATAATAAATGGGCCCAGAATTTGGCAATGTAAGGGTGGGTTTATAAAACATGCTAGGCCTTGTTTTAACTTGCAGAATAACAATCTTTCTGCCTCTCAAAATGAGTGGTCAAACCATGTACCTGGCATCTTTCTGTTTGATTTACAATTACCTACTCCCCTATGTATGTCTCTCTCCCCTGTCAGCTTTTTTAATACAACTGTGCCTGGTGTCCACTAAGACATCAGGGGACATCCTGGCAGCATCCATCCATCCGTCAATGTAAGTCTATGATCTTAACTTCTACATCTCACCATTAATCCTTTCTCTAACTCTAGTTTTGTGTTTTTCTAAGTATATCAAATGTTAAACAGTTTATTTCATGGTAGTGTATAATCTCATGTATGTCTCTCTAATGTATTTGCATTTGAGATCATGATGACTAATAAAGATTGACAATATCAAGTCAAACTATATCTTAGCTCTATAGCTGATAGATCTGACATACTTTGGAAGCACCAACTACAGGGCCCCAGGTTCAGCAGCTTACCTCACAGGGGAATCTCCAAAACAAATCTCTGTGGATGGAGTTAGTGAGTTCACATCGTTGAGTTATCATAATTTCATCCATTGAGCAACCCTTAATAACATATGTTGAATTAGGCGCACATGGTCCTAACTTTATTTTTTATTTTGAGGACAGTGTTTCTGTGTACTGTGTTGACAATTTGACACAAAACTGGATTTGATGCACTTCATTTGTTGAAATCTTCTTCCAGGTACTGGGGACATTGAGCTGGACGAGAAAACTGAACTATCTACAAGCAGAGGATGGCAGGCAATCCGAGGAGAGAATCTGATCCTCCTCTAAGCTACAATATCTGTGGCCATCACTGCTCACCAAGAAGAGGAGGAGAAAGAGGAGCAGGAGCTGGTCGATGAGGAGGAGGAGCTGGAGAGAGAAGAGTGCATTGTTTTCCCCACATAGAACATCTTCAAGAAGGCCACTTCACACCCAAGCAGCAATGTTCCTACTAAATCCTTTCTGAGGGCTGGCAGTCCACAGCGATAAGTTAAGCAGCCACGAGTGCTACATCAACCTACACAACAGTCACCTCCACATAGCAGTATCTGTACAATCTATCACATACTCATCCAATGAAGGTGCATTCTAAGCTTCTTTCAATTCTATGGCAAGGCGCGGAGGCCAATATTATGCATGTTTCTTTAATTGCAACTCACATCAGCAACTACAAAACAATTAAAAGAACTTAGAATCAGAATCCATTAACACTCTAATCTCTATATATTTCCCTGCCTAGCAGCCATCTTCCTTCTTTGTTGCTGCTCACAGCTAAGATAGGTACATCAATTCAGATGTCTTCATTTAGGGACCATTTGGGAGCAGTTTGGTGTGAGCTTTCGGTATGGGTTTGATACAAACATTGAGTGCCTGTGTTTAATATTAAAGTAGACAATAGGAGAATGTTTTAGACTTGCCGAACGTATTTTAGTTGATGTTCACGGTCAAATTTAATTTTCGCTTGTAATTTGGAGGTGTGAGATTGTGAGGACTTTAGAGCGGGCGCCGTGTACAGACGCGGACCACTTCCTTGTTAGAGACCATCGAGGAGAAGGCAATTATTGTATCAAAATTAACTCAAAGCCAGCGTGGAGCTCAAGTTGTTTGAACTTGGCCTGTTCGCATAATGCGGGCGCGTCAGCCGGCTTACCCGATTGCCCGCCCTCGAACTAATGCAGCTTGCAGACACGGCAGGCATCCAATGGAATTCCAGTCCTGTTCACGAGCGAGTACATGGCGTGAGAGGCGTCACACGGCTATTATGTTTTAGGCAGTTAGTTTTGTTTGAGGTTTTGCTCTTGTGCTCAAGTCTGCAGGGTCGGTCAGAGGGTATTCCAGAATTAAGCTTCTGAGCCGCCGTAGAAACCTCGGGTGATGTGGCGGCCATTTTGGTTTGGTTTAGTTGTAGGAAACTAAATCAATTTTTGAACGGCCATTTTTTGAGAAGGAATAGAGGCGGTGTGATCATTTTTTCTGTCAGTTCGACGAAGGGGAGAGAAGAATACTGGTATTTGTGGTTCAGTACAGTTTGGATTGGGATAATTGTTTGTGGAAAACAGTGATTGTTTGGTGATAATAGGAGTTTTAGTTTAGACCTTTTTTTGCAGTTTTATTTGACAATATGAAGGAAAATAGAACAGAGCAGAATGTGGAAGAATAAGTTCAGTATTGTGTAAAGAAGGCGGTTTCTGTTTTGGCTACATGGCTGGGAAAAAAGATTGACGATTGTATGGATAAATTGGAAGGGAAATTTGGCAAAAGATTGGAGGATGAACAATTTTAGTCAGTAGAGGAGGTCATAGGTGAAAGTGCAGCTGGTACAAGTGGATGGAAGGCTAATCAAAAAAGAAAACATGTTTGTGGAGAGAAGGTCATTAAAGGAAAAGGTGATCACAGAGCTATTGTCTGTGATGAGTCCTCAAGCAGTGAGGATATCGTGATTTCACGCTCATCCGATTTTGATGCCTCTGATGAGGAAGACATGGAAAAGAAAAGATTTAAAAAGGAGAAAACGGGAAAGGTGATTTAGATCAAGTTAAAGACCCCTAGGGCATTTTATGTTTGACCCACATACAATCCAACACCCTCTGCCTCCTCAATGGGTCCTAGCTAAACATGTAGCTGAATATGTGGAATTTTGGATTAGGTGAGAGATGCCTAAAGAGGTTAGAACAAGACTCCGTTCGGAGTGCCCTAGACCTTCTCTGGCCAACAAGGTGGCATACTCGCCTGAATTAGATGCTAAAATGCTTACTTTTCTTAACAAGTTTGGTAGGATCCAAGACGTGGTCTTGACAAAGGGCTGAAGGGGTGACAGGACCGCCTTCTAGATGTATTTAGACCCTTAACAAAATAATGTTGATTTATGCGAGGAAGCTTATCTGCAAGTGTCGGCAGTAAATGTGTTGGAACTGCGGCAATGGGTTCAACAGGCGGTTTGCCCGTTAGGTAACACTAATGCAGCGCTGTGTTCAGAGCACAGGAAGAGTCTTTTAATGAAAATAGACCCGAAGTTAGCAGAGTTGGCTGGGACAGAATCCGGTCAGGATGCTAATGGTCTCCTTTTTGAGGAGGATTTTGTTAGAGAAATGGCTCGCTATGCTGAAGCGTTTAACTCCTTTCAGAAAGTCCAAAAAGACATTAGGAAGGTTTTTGGAACAGCTGGGAGAATGCGGGGTCGATTCCCCGGCCGGGGATTTTGGCTCACACAAAGTTCTTTTTCGCATGGAAATAGACACAGTGAATTTCAATTGTCTGGATCATATACATCCAGTTTCTATCCCCAAAGGCAAAGGGGAAGAGGAAGATATAGAGAGAAAGAAGGACAAGACAACAAGTTATGTTTGGGAAACAACCCTTTGTGTATTCTGGAAAAATTGGGTGGCAGGCTCGCCCATTTTTAGGCAGATGGAAAGAGATAACATCAGACCCTTGGGTATTGCAAACGGTAACTGGTTATTGAATAGACTTTGTTGAAAGTCCGGTCCAGGTAAGTCAACCGTGACCTTTGAAGTTTTCAAAAGAAGGGGAGAGACTGGTAGATCAGGAGGTACAGGAGTTAGCAAGGAAAGGTGCCATAGAAAAAGCAGACAATGTTTCTGCAGGGTTTGTAAGCAACTTTTTTCTTGTAGAGAAGAAGGACAAGGGCATGAGGCCGGTGATAAATTTGAAAGAATTAAACGACTGGGTGGAATACAATCACTTCAAAATGGAAAGGATTTATATGTTGAGGGATCTCTTGTGGAAAGGAGATTGGTTGACCCGATTCGATCTAAAAGATGCGTATCTGGCAGTCCCAGTATGTCAGGATCAGAGGAATTATTTGAAGTTTCAATGGCAGGGAACTATATGGAGATTCAAAAGCCTACCTTTCAGTTTGACATCGGCCCCTTGGTGTTTTACAAAGGTGATGAGACCGATAGTAGCATGGTTGCGCACCAGAGGGGTGTGATTAATTATATATCTAGGCGATATCCTGATTATGTCACAGAGCAGGGAGTTGGCTCAGGAACATACGATGCTTACGGTTCGAGTAATAGAGGATCTAGGTTTTGTAATAAACAGGAAAAACTCTTGTTTGCAACCGACACAGGAGACTGTGTCTTGGGTTTTCAGATCTGGACATTGGATTGTTTATTGAGGTTGCCGATAGAGAAGGTAAAGAAGATTCGCAAGGAGGTTCGGAGAATGTTAGTGGGCGAATGGATAGCCTTGAGGCAAATAGCGAAGATTTTAGGTCTTCTTTCGGCCTCCATCCAGGCAGTCTTCACAGCTCCTTTGTATTATCGAGCTCTTCAGAGGTTGAAGACAAGGTTTTTATGCAGAGGAGTGAAATATTCTCAAAGAGTGCAAATAGATGTAGAAGCGAGGGAAGAGTTACTGTGGTGGCTGGAAAATTTGGAGACATGGAATGGAAGGGCCATTTTCGGACCCACCCCAGATATAGTAATAGAACCGGATGCTAGTCTTCAGGGCTGGGGAGCAAGATGTGGAACTTTGACAACAGGGGGGAAATGGACAGGTCAGGAAAAGGAGATGCACATCAACTATCTTGAATTGTTGGCAGGTTGTTTTGGAGTAAAAGGTTTTGTCAGGGATCGTTTGAGGTGTTGTGGACTTCCGAAGATGGACAACATCGCTGCAGTGCGATATGTAAACAAATTGGGGGGACCTCGGTCAAAAGCATTAGCAGAATTGGCAAGAGAGTTTTGGCACTTTTGCCTGAGCAGAAATATTATGATTCAGGCACAGTACTTACCAGGAAAGAACGGTACAATAGCAGACTGGAATTCAAGACAATTTAAGGATTTCAGCGATTGGAGATTAGACAGGGAGGTGTTCAGGTTGATCAACGAGAAATGGGGTCCTTTAAAGATAGATCAGTTTGCGAGCAGGGTGAATGCTCAGATTTGCAGATTTTATAGTTGGAGACCAGATCTAGAGGCGGAAGCTGTGGATGCATTTTTACAGGATTGGAGGAGAATTCGGGGATATGCATTCCCACCATTTGCTTTGATTCAAAGATTATTGTTGAAGGTCATAAGAGAGGAGACAGAAGTAGTGTTGATAATACCTTTTTGGCCATCCCAGGTATGGTACCCAGATGTTATGGAAATGTTGGTAGCCGACCCAGTACTTCTGCCGGATGATCCGGATTTGTTAGTATATGCAGCAGGGGACAGACACGAATTGGTTCTGCAGGGGCAATTGAGGTTGATGGCTTGGTTGATTTTGGGAGTGCCTGGCAGGTGTCAGGGTTATCGTTGGAAGCTTCAAAGCTCATTAAGGAGTTATGGGCTCCAAGGACTTCAAAGGCGTACAGATTGGCCTGGAGGAGATGGTTTTGTTGGTAAGTTTCGAGGGGTTTGGATCCCATATCAGCACCTATGGTAGAGGTGGTAAATTATTTGAAAGAAGTTTTGTTAGAGAGAAAATTGTATAGTTCTGTGAACGTTAGTAGGTTGGCAATCTCTGCAGGTCATGAATTAATAGATAGTTTACCGTGAGGCAACATGAAGTGGTTAAAAGGTTGCTAAGGAGTGTACTTTTTAGGGCCCAGCCAAGACCGAAGTATTTGTCTTTGTGGGATGTGGACCTCATATTGCAGGAATTAGCAACTTGGTCGGAAAATGAATTTTTGGATTAAAAGAAGCTTTCTTTAAAACTGGTTATGTTACTTTGTCTAATTTCATTTAGGAGGGTGTCGGATGTTAAGGCGTTAGAAATTTCAGGTTGAAGGTATATGCCAGAAGAGGTTTGATTTTACATCAGTAAAAGAATGAAAACTATGTCTCGAACTATTTTTTACCCAAATTTGAATGAATGTAGGAAGTTGTGTGTAGTGAGATGTTTGCATGAATATGAAAGAAGAACGGAGAGTTTGAGATGTAATATTCGCAACTGATAGTTTCTTTCAGAATCCCCCCATAAAGCAGTATTCACAACTAACTTGGCTTGTTGGCTGAGAGAGGTAATGAGGGGAGCAGGAATAGACCTTGCTAAGTTTGGAGCATATTCTGCTAAGGGGGGCTGTGGCATCTAAAGCATTTTTGTTAGGAGGAGGATTAACAGGGATTTTAGCTGCAGCAGATTGGTCTTCAGATTGTGCAGTGAAGAATATTATGGCAAGGCTTTAAAATGCATAATATTGGCCTCCGTGCCTTGCCATAAAATTCAGATTTTCCACATCAAGGGTGGGTAGAAAATCATGATTTTATTAAAGACACGGAGACTGATATTATCCCACCCTGAAAATTCCCTCCCTATAATGTGTTTTTGGTTTGTTTCAGGAGGAGGAGAATACAGGAAGTGAATACCAAGTAATGGAGAAGAACAGACGTTGTTCCAGTTGATCCTTTGGTTTTCGCATATTTTAAGAATATTCAAAGAAGTTTGGACTATTGAATTTGTTCGCAGCAAAAGAAGGAAGATGGCTGCTAGGCAGGGAAATAAATAGAGATTAGAGTGTTAATGGATTCTGATTCTAAGTTCTTTTCACTGTTTTGTAGTTGCTGCTGTGACTTGCAATTAAAGAAACATGCATAATATCAGCCTCTGTGTCTTTAATAAAATCATGATTTTCTACCCACCCCTGATGTGGAAAATCTGAATTACCTGAGGCAGAGCACACATCCTGGTGAGGAGCAGCTGTCACCTATTCATGACCCCCCCCTCCCCCACAACCTCCAAGGCACCACCCCTCTCCATACTGGTCAATCTTCTGGTCATGCCTGTAGTGGGGGTGGGGGGGCGATTAGCATGGGCTAATGTCCTTCACTGAGAGGATCAGTTTTACCAACAGACTAATATATGGCAAGATATCCCAAAAGATCACTCCCTGAACCTCTTCAACTGGCCTCAGGGCTTCCTTGAGGACAGCCAAGGACATATAATTGGGCAAACAGAGTGGGTTGTACAAGAGGGTTGTGGGGTGCCAGCAGCAGAAGTGTCCCTTGACTATAGTTGTTTGGGGTGGCACTGGGAGAAAGAGATAATTCTCTTCACCATCATGAAGGAGTTCTCCAACCCCACAGCTGCAGAGAATGACATCACCCCTCCCAAGAACTATGTGACCCTAACAGACTTCTTCCACGACAAGATCTCAATCATATACGAAAACTTCAAATCCCAACCCCCCTCCGACGCCAGCATTATCCTGCTCACACCCATGAACACAAACCCTGAACACCAGCTCACCTGTTGTGACCCTCTTACAACTCAAACCACAATCTCTATCATGAACTCTGTGCACTCGGGAGCAACCCCTGTCCCCACCACATCTTTAACCTCAGGAGCAAGACAATTGGCGATGAGCTCAAGAAAGTCCTGAACACATCCATCACCTCAGCTTCTGTACCTGAGGGCTGAAAAAACGCTGAAGTGAGACCCCTCCTAAAGAAACCATCTGCCGACCCAGAAGAACCAAAGAACTACCGGCCCATCGCCCTCCTCCCTTTTCCTGTGAAGGGTCTCTAAAATGTAATCAACCAGCAACTCATTGAATACCTGGAACACAACAGCCTCCTGGACCCCTCTCAATCCAGATTCCAAGCCAAACCGCAGCACCGAGACAGCCCTGATCGCAGCCACCAACTATATGAGGGCCCTCCTGGACCGCGGTGAAACAGTAGCCCTAATCCTCCTGGACCAGTCAGCAACCCTTCAACACAGTCTCCCATCACATCTTGATCAACAGACTCCACCACATCGGAATCCAAGAAGCCACTCTCAAATGGATCGCCTCATGCCTCACCGGAAGAACCCAAACAATCCGTCTCCCAGTGTTCACCTCAGAACTCAAGAAGTTCATCTGCTGCATTCCCCAAGGTTCGTCCCTCAGCCCCACCCTCTTCAGCATATACATGACCTCCTGGCCAACACGTCAGATCGCATGGACTCAACATCATCTACTATGCTGAAGACACCCAGCTCATCCTCTCACTGTCCGAAGACCCCTCTACCACCATAGCCAACTTCCACAGATGTATGATGAACATCGCAGACTGGATGAAGGACAACTGTCTCAAGCTCGAACACGGACAAGATGGAAGTCCTCATCGCTGGGAAACACACCTCGCCTTGGAACAACGCATGGTGGCCTGCTGAACTCTGCCCATCCCCCGCCCGGACAGATCACGCCGCCAACCTTGACATCATCTTGGACAGCAAGCTATCTATGAAAAACAGGTAAACGGAGTCTCATCCGCCTGCTTCCACTCCCTACACATGCTCTGCAAGATCTTCAGTTGGCTCCAAGTCAACACCAGAAGGACCACCACGCAGGCCCTCATTACCAGCAGGTTGGACGACAGGAACACATGCAACGTAGATGTGAGACCTGGCATCCTTTGGTGTGATTTCCCTTGTCTTTTTGCTTCTGACCTCCTGTTTTTTTACTGTGTGCTGCATTTCGTTTTTGATAGTGTTAGGACTCTGGACACTTTACCACTGCTGACCACTGCTAAAGTGCAAGTGCTCCCTGTGTAAATTGTATTGATGATTGGTTTATTCATGACTGGCATATTTGATTTACTAGTAAGTCCCTAGTAAAGTGCACCAAGTGTGCCCAGGGCCTGTAAATCAAATGCTACTAGTTTGTCTGCAGCACTGATTGTGCAACCCACAAGTAGCCCTGCAAACATGTCTCAGGCCTGCCACTGTAGTATCCGTGAGTGCAGTTTTCAACTACAGTTTCTAACAGTGAAATACTTCTAATTTCGTTTTTCACTATTGAAAGGACTATCTCTCCCATAGGGTAACATGGGGATTGCCTTGAAATGTCTTTTAGGTGTGATTTCCCATTGGGAGAAGATAGAGATTTGGAGTTTGTGGTCTCTGAATTCACAATTTAAAAACACATCTTTTGGTGAAGTTGTTGGTGAAAGTGGGCATTTTCTTGCTTACCCATTCTGTGCCTCTGCCTGTCTGTAGAATACACGTCTGTAGAATAAACATCTGTGTTGGCTGACAGCTGTGCATTCACTCTACAGTTACACAAAGGAAGCTGCGGTGTGCCTTGCATATCCCGATGGGCCTTTCTGAGCTAGAGTGGTGGGAGGAGTTGTCACTGACACATGAAAACGGCTGTGCCTGTACCTCACACAAAGCTGTCTCCACCCCCCTGTAATGTGTCTGGAGCCAGTTCAGGGAAAGGCAGGGTCTTGTTCTCTACAAAGACTTTCCTTTGAAGTGTGCCTACTTCAAAGCCAGATATGGGTATAAGTATTGGACCTCTGACACCCCAAAATCAGAACACTTCTGGACTGAGGACTTCTGCCAGGGAGAAGAGCTGGATGCTGTAGGAGGGACTGCCACTCTGCCTTTTGCTGTGTTGGGCTTGGCGGCTGCTTGCTGCTTCTGTCCTGGGAGTAAGAGTGCTGGACTTAGCTTTCTACATCCTGCTTGCTAGGTTCTCCAAGGGCTTGCCTCCTGTTAAAAAGGCTCAGGGCCATCAAAGACTTCACCTACCTATGCCTGGGCTCTTCTGCTGACAGCCCTGACTTGCCAAGTGGTGCCAAATCCAGTTCCTTGGCCCTTGGAAGTGTAACCTGGTGAGAAAATCCATGCATCAACTCTCAGTGCCTGTTTTCTCAACACAGCACCTGCTTTGCAACTGAAAAATCCCCACAGGGTAAGTCTGAGCACTGTGTCACTGACGTCAGTGGCACCCGTTCCGACTCCGATGCAACCTCTGCTTCGCTGCCAAAGTATCAACGCAGCGCCTGCTTCGTGGCTGTAAATCGATGCATGCAGCACCTGCATCGCCACATCAACGCAGCTTGTCTGGATTTTTTCATTGACATGGCACCACAGTAAGGAATTGAGGCTGCTTATCTAGAGACCGATGCATCACCTACCCTTCCAGTAAGGAACCGACGCATCACCTCCCCTGACAGTAAGGAACTGACGCATCAACTGCCCTGCCTAGCAGTTAGAACCAAAGCATCACCTCCCCTGGAAGTAAGGAATGAATGCACCACCTCCCCTGTGGAGTAAGGAAACAACACATCACTTTGCTTTTCCGGTGCCTCACCTCCCCTGCGCCTGCTTCATCTTTGATTTTTTTACGCACCCAAGGTACTTTGTGCTAAAAGAAATGCATCTATAGATTTCTATGGACTTAACTTGCTTAATCTTTTAAAAAGTGATATTTTGACTTGTGTATGTTGGATTTTTGTTGTTTTGGTCTTGTTTTTTTCAGCTAAATATTGGCTGTTTTTCTAAACTGGTGTGGACTCCTTTTGTAGTGTTTTCACTGTATTACTGTGTGTGTGTGTTTACAAATACTTTACACATTGCCTCTGAGATAAGCCTGACTGCTCATGCCAAGCTGCCAAATGGGTGAGCAGGGGTTATCTTAGCTGTGTGACTCCCCTACCCTGACTAGAGTGAGGGTCCCTACCTGGACAGGGTGCAAACGACTGCCAGCTAGAGACCCCATTCCTAACTGTAGGAATCACCGCACTTCTCCTGAAGAGACTACAGACAATAGAAATCTCAGCGGCAAGACTTATCCTTGAACTCCCCAGACGGACCCGCACCTCAAGACACTACACTTGCTCCCGATCCAGAAGAGATGCCAGTTTAAGATGTTGACCCACGCATATAAAACCTTACACAACAAAGTAACAGCGTACATCAACAAACGAATGACCTTCCACCAACCAACCAGACACCTATGAACTCCTGAGGCAACAGCAGAGGACTCTCCTTCTCACACCTGGCAGCCAAAACTTGGAACAACCTTGCCCTACACCTCAGGACCGCCTCATTGCTCTAGGAATTCAGGAAAGGACTCAAGGCCTGGCTGTTCAAATGTATAGATCCCCACGAAGCAGTTAGTAACTCCAGCGCCTTGAGACCCTCACAGGTGATTTGCTGCACTATATAAATACTTGATTGATTGATTGGACAGGAAGTGCAGTTGGAGGCCTGATGGAATGGGGACCTCATAAGTTACCAATGGGCTGGGTGCAGGCCCAGATAGTGTGTGGAACTTCTCTTGGGACACCACAGGTTGGCCTTGTTCAGGGCCAGGAGGAGACACAAAAACATCCTCCTACTGGCTAGGGGTGTCCACATCCCCCAACGCCCCTAGTTGGCACCTAAGCCTCCATCCGGAGTCTTTTGGTGAAAGATCTAGTTACTCTTTGAGCAGGCACACTACCCCTGCTAGTTGTTGCTTACTCCTCCTCACTGGAGGTAGAACGTCTTTGTGCCCGCCTCCCAGTCGAGGCACTTGTTTCCTGCCCAGTTCCTGCTGAGAGGTTTTTTGGCCATCCCGGTCTGCTGAAAGGTAATGTGAAAAAGGAAGACCATTTTGAATTTATAGGGTCTATAATATATATCTACAAAACTTTTGATAAAGGGGATTTATTTTACCATAATACAAGTGCTGACATAGTGGAGTCTTTAACAAACGACTCACTATTCTCTGCTTTCATAAGTTAAATAAGAATAATGCATAATATCTGTGGAATCAGCCATTTAAAGTAAGAGAAAGGGTTGTATTAAGAGCTGATTTCTGTGAATAATTAACTTTATAATGTTGAAAATGTTGCTTTACAACATTGTTCCACACATTGCTTAACAGAAAGGAGAGAGTTTTAAAACCTGCCAACAAACACTGAAAAGGATGTTGAACAGGTCCATATATTATAAAAAAAATCAAACATTAATAATTGTGCGAAATCAGAAGGACAAAAGCGAAAAGAATGTGCTGGTTAGGAAGTAAAGTAAATGTACACAATGTCAGCATCACATAAATAAAATTTAGAAAAATGGAAATGGAACTGAACTGAAAAATCAGAGTTTTTAAAATGTATTTCCATTATGCCAAGATCAGATGATTAGTCAAGCCAAACTTAACCAAAACAATGCATGTTAGCAAAGGTTAACTTTCAAACCTTTCATACCACTATAAGATCTTGTTAAATATAACATGGAAGGTTATACCAAAGCTGGCAGTGTCCTTCCAGATTTGGGCCCACACTGCATTACTCAGCTTTGTCTCATGACTTCCATAAAGCTGAGAGTACTTGTCAACCACTCCCTGGCTGATGATCTCTAATTAAGACTCAGAGAAGAGGGAGGTGCTTTCTATCAAGTCCCTCAGCCATGGTGGAGGCAAGCATAATGCGGGGAGCAGCAAGGTGGACTATTGTGCTGTTGTGGCAAAGAAAGGATGTCTCCAAATGATAATTTAAAAAGGCGGACTTCCTCTTACTGCATGTCATTCCCTGTCTGCTGCGGTAGGCAGAGGTATCTGCCCCGAGTGCAGAGTCTCTGTCCCACATACAGGGCATAGAAGAGCACTGCATGCAGTAGGAGACCCTCTGCACTCGAAACGGAGACTCCGAAGGGTCAGAGGGAACACACTGTATTGGGAAGAAATACCGCCACATGCAGGAAGGAGAGCCCTGCATGGAGCAAAGTGGTTAATAAAAAAAATGTGGGTACCTAATGTTTGTATGACACTTCAAGTGAGATGCGATATCTGGTAATGACCGCTTCCATGGTCATGCCAAAAGATGTTGATCCTTTACCTGCACATCCTTTCTCAGTGGCGTAACAAAACGTGAGATGGCCCCCCTGCAAGATGTGCTGAAGGGGCCCCTCACACTCACATCAGTAGGGGCTGAGGGGGCCTCCCTCCAGTATGGGTAAGCCTGGGGGCTGCGGAGGCCTTTGTTACGCCCCTGTCCTTTCTCTCCTCCACCTCTTCCTCATCCACCAGGGTGAAGATCTCCGTATGGTGAAGTATGAGAAAGAGTTCCCTATACTTTGCCAAAGGTAGATTTTTAGCCCGACTGTGGGGTCTCCCTATGATAAAGTATAGAGAAAAGTACATTTTGTGTTAAATATTAATTTATATTAATTGTATATCTTTATTTTAACTCTAGAACAAAATAATTGTTACAGCACTATTAACTTTGAATTAAATCTTTAATTAATTTTAGTAAATTAAATTATATTAAATTATTTTCTGAAGTTTAAATTAAAAAATAAATTCCCACCTAAAGTACCAAAAAATGAACTATGCAATAATCATGGTTCAAAAGGATGTAAAGAATTCATTAAAAGTGATTTAATTATATTTTAATAAAAGTTAATGTTACAGTAGTTTATAAATTCAAAAAATATTTTATAATTTAAATGATAAATATGTGTTCTTTTCAGATTTTATGAACATTAAATTATATTTATTTTATAGTTTTTAACTATTATAATTAATTTAATTTAATTTAATTTAACATTATTTTCTGTGGGGATTTAAGCCCCTAATGTGATTATTTTCTTTGGTATGGTGTTGCAGTACTTGTGGTTGGCCATATGTTGTACTTGACTTACTCCAGCTCTGAGGTGAAGTAATTCACTACTATTTTGGGTCCCTTTTTGCCTGTAGTAACTTTAGAAGTGCAGTTTGTGAATAGCATTGTGCTTACTCTTTTGTGTGTGGATGCATGTCCCTCCCTAAACCCCTATCTAACCCTCCCTAAGTCCATCCTTACTCCTACCTAAACCCCTCCCATTTAATAGTAAATATGCCCCTTATTTATTTCCAGATTTCCTTCCACATTTACTAAAAAGTAGTAAACTGACATGTGTGAGGATCTCCCTATAGAAAACATAGGAGAGGTGGAGATTAACACTTGTAGGTTAGGAATAGGATTTTGTAGTACTTTAGTGGTACTATTTTAGCACTATTAAAGTCCTTCAAAATTCAGTTTGTTAGTAGGCCCCATATAGTTTTTGATCATTCAGATCTAGATGACTTTTTTGGAGAAGTGAGACTGTCACTCTTTTACAGACCTAATGTAAAATGGCATGCACATTATCCAAACCTGTATGCCCAGTACCTACCTGAAGCTCAACCCAACCAAGACACAATTTCTAATATTTGCTAGCAACAACAAACAAGAAACAATTCAAATCTGGCTCAATTACATGAACCTTGACATCTTTGAACACCAACTTTCACTGAATGTCAGGTCACTTGGATTCACCCTGGACAACAACCTTTCCTTTAAGGACATTTTGCCAAAAAACAAAATTACCAGGCACCAGCTCTCTCTTTTAAAGAACATGAAATCATTTCTTCTAGAGAGTGACTTCAGAATTGATTTTCTAGCCATCGTACTCATGTATCTGAATGTTGATAACACCCTACTCCATAGTGCCCCAGACTCCACATTGGCACCCCCTAAAGCCATCCTACATGCTGCAGCATGTGTCATTCAGGGCCTGAAGAAATATGATCATGCATCTCCCCCCCCCCCCCCATCCAGATAGAACTTGATTGGCTCCTCTTGCTGGCCAGTACCATCTTCAAAACCAGCTCATGATTTACAAAGGCCATCACAAACAGAGGTGGTGAGCTTGTCTTGAAGACAGGCTCACCATTGCTGGTGATTCTAGGCACACCTACAGACAGAACACTATCAGACTGCAGACTAAAAAACGTTAAAAAAACCAACTAAGGCAGCAGGCCTTTTCCATCTATGCACCAACGATCAGGAACAATGTCCTGTACCCATCAAGACTGCCCTAATGCTTCTCCAATTAAGGAATGAGTTTGCTGCACCTCTTTTAATGAACACTGTATCACTATGCAGTAACCATCATCATGGCATCTTCCTCTCCTATCACTTATCGACTTTATGCCTGTTGTTGATCCTGTAAAGTACTCCACTGTCTTTTGGCTAGGTTCATGCTATAGAAATATCACATGCATCCATACATCGGTTTGTGGCAACCTCTATGAAATAGAGTGCAGTGTCTACAGCACATAAACATATATACCCCACTGATTAGTGTAATTCGAACCCCCAAATATTATAATGATTTATTGTATGTTACACACAAACATCACATCTGAGTGTGTTTATATTCAGGGCTTGGACTATGCAACAAAAAAAGTGTATACACTTATAAAATGTAATTGTCAAACAGAACATCAACATAGAATAATTCCATTGATGAGGTATAGTCTAGAATGTGTGTAGACCGAGGGATAATTGTGGTCCATAGGAGGTGTGATTAGTGTGTGCAACTTAGTCTGGTAAGGGCATGGGAGAGGGGGGGGGGTGCGTTCGGAAGAAATTGGTACCCCCCCTCCCCCTTGACTTCTCACAACCCGGAAGAAAAAGCTAGTGGCAAGAGAACCTTTTATTCTGCATGTGATATGCTACACTTCATCCTTGCAGTGGTTTATTAAGGGTATTTAAGAGCCCTGGACTGTGAATATTCTCAGAAAGACTGAAATATTCAATTCACTGTAAACAAACATAAATGGTCTAAAAACAATATTGCTTGTTAATTGGTACATTGAAGTAAATCTTTTAAAACTAGTGTTCTTTTTTACCTGTCTTTTAACAAAAAATATGTTTCCCACCTTTTTTTTCCAAAGAGTGCTGATTAACATGAATACGTCTGAATGTGTGAGCTTTATTTATCGCGGTCTTAATTATTTCAGTGTTCTTTTTTTGCTAAAGGCGAGAAACGTGTTTTTTCTGAAGAAGACTGTTATATAATCACGAAGAGCATTGTGAGCTATGAACACAGTTGTTTCCAATAACAACACAGGCCATACACCCTGTGAGGGACATGACAGGTAAAATGCACAACATAGGTTTGAGATGAGCCGGTCACTCTTTTCGGAGTGTTTGTGTTTACGCAAAGGGACCTCTTCCTGCACATTTAATCTACCGTGAGGCAGTGGCTTTTGTTTTGTTTAGACAGCATACCTCCAGTCCCTTTTTTACGCTGGATATGCTCTGCAGGCTGGGATAGTAAAACAAAGTGCTTCACTGTTTTCAAACTCTCGTCAGTCTTTTCTTCTCGAGGAAAAATACAACTGTACGGTTCCATCACTCTGCAGCTCCCGCGCTTTGCATTCACAGGTACGTTGACAGTAATTTAACATTTTCACTTTTTGGCTTGGTCTTTTTATAAATTCGACGAGTGCTGATAAATGCTTTGGAACATCTGTGTATACAATCACATGTCGTTGTAGGTTTATTGAAATGGAGCGTGCACGCATGGTCGGGTATCCTTTCACCCTGACTAGAAACAGCGAAAAAGTTAGGTTGCACTTGCAAAACAGGCGTTGCTTTGAAAATTAATTGTATAGCCAGCGTTGTGATTGTTTGTTGAAACGAATCCTGTTTTACGAGTGTCATGTTATAATAATGCACTCATTGTTTCATAAAAGTCTCAAAATAGTGTACAACACAGTCGAATATAACATTATCGCAGAAATAGAGGTCTTCGTTGTCTTCCGAGAAAGGGTCGCCCTCTTGGAATGTGTGCTTAATAGGAAGGCTTTTTCCTCTACTGGGAGACCGAAATCGTCTCTTCATTGATATTAACAGCACACTAGAGATGTTCGCCACGGTGCAGAGAGCAGCATGGCCGCTGAGTGGGAAACCTGATCCAGGAGGGGGGCGAGGACAGCCTCGTGTGAGTGGGAGACCCTTGGGGAGCCTGCATACCGGTCTTTGTCACTCCCTGGCCGCAGCGGTAGCTTTAATCTGTGGGTACCTATTGACGCAGATGCTGAATATTAATTACGCTTCAAGCGGAAGTGAGCAAATGATTTAAAAATTAATGGATGAACATTCTCTGTGTTCACATGTCCCTATTAGACTGAGAAAACGTAGCAAGTAAATATAAAATAATAGTGCCACAGTACAGTAGTGTGTTCACAGTTGTTCACAGTGTGAGCTACCTATGCCACTCACTTGACCTTTCTTGCCTTGTCTGTGTGAGAGTGTAGGGTATCAGAGCTTGCTGAACTTCTGCAACCTTAGTAGCATATGCCATCTCATTGGTCTGCTGGAGAGGAAATTAGTGTACAGGACTGGTGGAACTTGTCAACAACGAGGACACGTTCCTATTCTGCAATAACACATTTACAAATACCTCGTCTAATTACTAACAAGTTATGATTCCATGTGTGTGTTTTTACCATAGAAAAGAACACTCTTTATACCAGAGATAGCTCGGTCAAAGTGCCTTGTGTGACGGGGTCTTTTGTGTTTTTAATTTTTGATTGATGTGGATGGCAGTTTTCACTTAAAAACACAGACTGGTGCTTTAACTTTACATAACAATAGCTATTTGCATTTCCTTTATCATTTGTGGGGACTGAGGTGGATTTGATTATAAAAACATATTCCTCATCCAGAGTGTTAACATTTGAAGCAGTTTAATATTCATGAATAAACCAAATGTATATAGAGTAGGCCAGGCACCCTGTGAGTGCAAGGAATGCGCAAAATCGTTTGAAAATAGTGATAATCCCAGCCCCCTGATATATCTTTGTAAAACAACTGTTGTCCTGGGATTTTCATTTTTGATTTGTGTTTTTTGGATCATTAGAGAAGTTATTTAGCTTGGATAGACATTGCTGATCCAGACTGAATTTTTCTTGACAACATTTTTAAAAATGGTGGATGTGTTGCAGTGATGATGTAATATTTCAAGAACCATGAGACCTATAGACTTCATTTTGATGTGAAATCATAGGTTTTGGGGGTCAAGTAGACTTATAGAGGCAGAAAATAACTTCTCAGAGCAATCCTTCATCCATTTTCCAAAATAGTGGCTATAATAGAGGAAGAAGAGACATATATAGAAATGAAACAAATAATAATGGTTTTTAATCCTTTTATGTATACACCAAACAATTTTTATGATCTGCATATGAAAACACAATATTGTTTATAACTCCTGGTTTAGACACATTTTTGCAGAATGTTGAACATTTGAGAAGAGCATATCCACAGGGACATCTTTTTGTAGCACAGATTTTGCAAATACATGTACTTGTAAGTTCTGTGGGTAGAGAGGCTTTAGACATTTCATAGGTTTTAGCACCCCAGCAATATCTTCCCAACCAAATTCACATGGATCTTTCGCTACATATGCATGATCCAAAACATTTACCCTTCTTCTGATCAAGTAGAACACTCTTTTAATTTGCCCACGCACAGAATATGATGTTGGTGAAAGGTCACTTAGCGGGACTGATCTCTTGAACTCACTGTACTGAAGATTGTCAAATGTGTGACAGTCAGAACTCGTTTTCCACACATGCACAAGGTATTTTTGTAGGTCTTAAAAGTCACATTCTTCTTCTGTCTCAGCAAATCCTTTTAGAAACTTCACGGGTTCAGCAGTTAAAGTTCCAAGCTTTGTTCCAATTTTGCACATAGTGTCATCACCAGTAAGAATATGTGCCTTGATAAGAACACTGCGATACAAAAGGGGATGATGGACGGAACGCTTGAGCCAATCAAACACTCACCCCCAGTCAACTGATCTGGGTTTAATCCATCATCATTCTTTAGCTCACTCCACCACCCCATAAGAACACTGGGCATCTCTGGGTTAAGTTTCTTGTACAGAATATGAAGCAGGATTAAGTGTCTTTTCTTGCTTGTTCCCTAACGTATCCATAACTCTGTCAATTCTTGACTTATGAACATTGCAACAAATCTAAATGGCGCAATAATGACATCTGTGTCATTTGACAGTACAATGACTTGATTGGAACCATTTCGAACAGCCCACTCAACATGTGGCACAACACAAAGGTCAGCTTCCTCCAATTTGCTGCTAAGTTCTTGAACAATATGGCCCATACCTTTTGAATATATCTCTGCAGGCTTCAACTTCTCATTGACAATCATTCCACTTGTAATAATTGGAAATTCAGTGAACATCAGCAATGTTTCAGCAAGTTAACATCTCCAAGGTCATCTTGTTCGATGTTGATGACCAGAATGTATCAATTCAATTTCAATTCAATAAACTTTATTTCGGTCAGTATGACCTTAAAAGTACAGACACAGTACATACAAATACATTTAAAACTACAAAGAAAATCAATTGCATGTAGTGAAAAACAAATAATAAAAACAGTAATGAACATTGCTGGCACACATATGAAGTATCAAGTTGCACAGGTATAGGTGTTGAATTTTTGATGCAAGCAAGATCAATTGGTCCACTTGTAAACATTCGTCTGATTCTCTCACATTCTTTGACAGATAGTTCAAGATAACTGTCAAAGAAAATGTGCAGTTCTTGCAAGGTGCACACTGACTTTGATATCTGTAGAACCGTCTGAACGACCTCTCCAAAGTTTTGCATGGATGAAATCTTGACCATTCGCAATTGTGACATATAGTCCACAACAACAGCAGTTTTCAATGAGGACACCTTTTCGAACTGAAATTCTTCAGGTGAAATGGTTTTTTCAAGCTTTTGTACGACTTTGTGCTTCGCTGGTTTGGTTGCACCATCTCCATCAAATAATGCGTTTGTTGGAAGAAGGTCATGCAACAGAATGTTTTTGATAAATTCCCCCCTTTCGTTTGCTACATCCATCTCTCTATGTGCTTGCGAAAGTTGTTTTTTTGTAACCTGTTTTTTAGTGGCTGGTTGGACAAATCTCTTACTATGGCAATTAAAGCGTGAAAGTTTAGCTTTAGTGATTATGTCAACCAGCTTTTTCTCTTTCAATACAATTCTCTCCTGCTTCAGTTCTGCATATAGTTTCGATCTATGTTCCAGGACATCTAGTAGACATGTCTTTATATCATTATCCACATATTGTTTGGTCACGAAGTTGTGTGGTCACACACGCTTTGTTGTTTCAAAGGGGTTTCCTTGATGTTGCATGAAAAGAAGAAAGCTGTCAAACATGTTTATTAAAACATTCCCCTCTCTTTCCCACAAGTTCGTGGTAAGGAACAGTTTCACAATGGTCCATTAATTTTTAATTTGTCGTCTCTCTGAAAACATTGCAAATACAAGGGACTTTGGGCCATATGTAGGTAATTTTTATTTACCGATTCTTAAATACCGAATTTTACCGATTCGGTATTTAAGAAATCGGTAAATAGAATGTAGGTAAAAATTCGGTAAATGTTACCGATTCGGTAATATTCGGTATTACCGATTCGGTATTTACCGAATCGGTAATAAGGAATACCTTCCCATTCATTCCTATGGGCCTGGAGGCCCATAGGAATGAATGGGAAGCCATTCACTATTACCGATTCGGTAAATACCGAATCGGTAATAGAGGAGCATATTCAAGGGTGGCAGGGTGTCAAATTGACACCCTGTTGCACCCCTGAATCGTGCATGTGTGCACATGTGGCGCACATACATGCCCTAAGGGCATGTATGTCTGCCACATGGCACTTTTAAAAAAGCACTAAATTGCTTTTTAAAAGGTATTCAGTATTTACCACCAACTTGTAGTTGGTGGTAAATAACGAATCCTGTAACCAAAAATGCACTCACTTGAGTGCTCCCTACATAGGATTTAAGGAATCAGTAATTTACCGATTCCTTAAAATAACGAATCAGTAAATTACCGATTCCTTAAATCCGGCCTCCTACATCTCGATTGCTTAAATACCGGTCGGTAACGGGAGATTTACCGAATTTCGGCCGTTACCGACCGGTATTTAGCTACCTACATATGGCCCCTTATGCTAAACTAGCTGCCATTGAGCAACATATTCACTTTGACGTGTCTGACCAACAATTCCCTTGGAGCTTTTCTGTGATCTCTGGATCGTCTGTTCCAGTTTCATATCTGGAGCCACAGCATTGAACCTTCCCTCTCTGTCTTTCACCACGAAATGTCTTTGGATGAATTTTCTGTAGAGGTATGGTTTTTCTACATCTATCAATCAATCAATCAATCACGGCATTTATAGAGCGCGCTACTCACCCGGGAGGGTCTCAAGGCGCTGGGGGAGGGGGTAAGTTACTGCTCGAACAGCCAGGTCTTGAGCTGCTTCCTGAAGGAGAGATGGTCCTGGGTTCGCCGAAGGTGAGTTGGGAGGGAGTTCCAGGTCTTGGCTGCCAGGTAGGAGAAGGATCTTCCTCCGGCGGTGGTTCTGCGGATGCGTGGTACGGTGGCGAGGGCGTGGCTGGTTGATCGTAGCTGGCGGGTGGGCGTGTAGAAGGTCATGCGGTTGTTGAGGTACTTTGGGCCCAGGTCGTGGAGGGCCTTGTGTGCGTGGGTGAGGAGTCTGAACGTGATTCTCTTGCTGACGGGGAGCCAGTGCAGGTCTTTCAGGTGTCCGGTGATGTGGCTGTGTCGGGGGATGTCCAGGATGAGTCGTGCGGAGGCGTTCTGGATGCGCTGGAGTCTTTTTGAAGTTTGGCTGTGGTTCCGGCGTAGAGGGTGTTCCCATAGTCCAGTCGGCTGGTGACGAGTGCCTGGGTGACGGTCTTCCTGGTTCCAGTGGGGATCCATTTGAAGATCTTGCGGAGCATGCGCAGGAGTGTTGAAGCACGAGGATGAGACGGCGTTGACTTGTCTGGTCATCGACAGGGAGGAGTCCAGGATGAAGCCCAGGTTGCGTGCGTGGTCCGTTGGCTTGGGCGCGGTGCCCAGGGCCGGGGGCCACCAGGAGTCGTCCCAGGCGGAGGGTGATGAGCCCAGGATGAGGACTTCCGTCTTGTCTGAGTTTAGTTTAAGGCGGCTGTTCCTCATCCAGTCGGCGACGTCTCTCATCCCGTCGTGTAGGTTTGCTCTGGCGGTGGTGGGGTCGTTGGTGAGGGAGAGGATCAGCTGGGTGTCGTCGGCGTAGGAGATGATGTTGAGGTTGTGTTGGCGTGCGATGGCTGCGAGGGGCTCATGTAGACGTTGAAGAGCGTTGGACTGAGTGAAGATCCTTGTGGAACGCCGCAGATGACTTCAGTGGCCTCGGATCTGAACGGGGGAGGCGGACTCTCTGGGTTCTTCCGGCGAGGAACGAGATGATCCATTCCAGTGCTTTCTCTCGGATTCCGATGTTGCTGAGGCGCTTCACTAGGGTGCGGTGGCAGACGGTGTCGAACGCCGCGGAGAGGTCCAAGAGGATGAGGGCTGCTGTTTCCCGTTGTCGGTTAGGGTTCTGATGTCGTCGGTGGCTGCGATGAGGGCGGTCTCGGTGCTGTGGTTGGCCCGAAACCCGGACTGCGAGGGGTCGAGGGATCCATTCGTCTCGAGGAAGGCGGCAAGCTGTCCGTTGACGGTCTTCTCGATGACTTTGGCCGGAAACGGAAGGAGCGAGATGGGACGGTAGTTCTTGAGGTCGGTGGGGTCCGCCGTTGGTTTCTTCAGGAGGGCGGTAAGCTCGGCGTGCTTCCAGCTCTCCGGGAAGGTGGCAGTGTGGAAGGAGGAGTTGATGATGTCCCGGAGATGGGGTGCGATGGTGGCGTCGGCTTTGTTGAAGACGTGGTGTGGGCAGGGGTCGGTTGGTGATCCGGAGTGGATGGAGTTCATCGTGCGGGTGGTGTCTTCGGTGCTGATCGGGGTCCAGTTGCAGAGGGTGGTGGTGGCGGGCGTTGGTTCGGCGGTAGGGTGCGTGGTTTGTGCGTCGAAGCTGTTATGTATGTCGGTGATCTTGCGGTGGAAGAACGTGGCGAGTGAGTTGCAGAGGTCTTGCGAGGGGTGATGTCGTTGTTTCCGGCGCTGGGGTTGGAGAACTCTTTGACGATGCTGAAAAGTTCCTTGCTGTCGTGGGCGTTGTTGTCCAGTCGTTCTTTGAGTGCCGACTTCTTGGTGGCACGGATCAGCTGGTGGTGTTTGCGGGTGGCGTGCTTGAGGGCGGTCCTGTTGTCTGTGGTCTGGTCGAGTCGCCAGGTTCTCTCGAGAGTGCGGCAGTTCTTCTTGGATTCCTTGAGTTCGTTGGTGAACCAAGGGGTTTTCTTGCTTCCGGGTCTGCTGGGAGGGTTTTTAGTGGTGCGAGGTCGTCGGCGCAGGCGGTCAGCCACTTGGCGAGGTTGCTGGCTGCTTCGTTTGGGTCCGTTGTGTTGGTGGGTGTGTTCTGGCTGAGGGAGGCGGTGAGCTGCTCGGTGGTGATCTTGCTCCAGCTCCGGCGGGAGCCTGTTGCGGGTGGTGGTGGGTCGCAGTCTTTCTGAAGCTGAAGTGGACGCAGCTGTGGTCGGTCCAGTGTAGTCCGGTGGCGTGGCTGAAGGAGATGTGCTTGCTGGAAGAGAAGACGGGGTCAAGCGTGTGGCCGGCGTAGTGGGTGGGCGTGTTCACCAGTTGCTTGAGTCCGAGGTTGGCGAGGTTGTCCAGCAGGGCGGTGGTGTTTCTGTCGTTGTTGTTCTCCAGGTGGAAGTTGAGGTCCCCTAGGAGGATGTAGTCGGCTGAGGGCATGGCGTGCGGGCTGATGAAGTCTGCGATGTCTTCGCTGAATAGTGTGCGTGGTCCCGGGGTCTGTAGATGAGGGTGCCTCGGAGGGTGGTCTTGGGGTCAGTGTGTATCTGGAAGTGTAGGTGTTCGGCGGCGGTGAAGGTCTCGTCGGAGTTAGTCGAGATGCGGATGGTGTTCTTGTGTACGATGGCGATGCCTCCTCCCGTCTGGTTGACGCGGTCCCTCCGGGTGATCTTGTATCCGTCCGGGATGGCTATGGCGATGTCGGGCGCTGAGGAGGCGTTCATCCAGGTTTCGGTGAGGAAGACGATGTCCGGTGCTGTTGCGTCGAGCAGGTCCCAGAGTTCCACGGCGTGCCTGTGGACGGAGCGGGTGTTCAACAGGATGCATTTCAGGTTGTTGCTGCTGGTGCTCGACTTGGCGGAGGTGGTGCACGTCCGGGGGCAGGTGAATCGGCAGGTTTGGCAGGTGAAGGGTCCGTGGCTGCGTCTCGGTGAGGCTCGGTAGCAGGCAGGGTTCCGGCCGGCATTGAGTGCGGTGAGTGTGGCGGCGTCGTAGGTCCGTCGAGTAGTGTTGCATCGGTGGGATCCAGGGGTTCTGGTGCTGGGCGCGGTCCAGTCGCGGACGGGCGCAGACGGGCTTGCCTTAGGCGCGCCTTCGGCGCGCCAGCGGCCGCCATTTATGGGTAGGTGGGAGGGAGGAGCAGCTGGGCGGCGGGAGGCAGGGGCAGCGAATGGGCAGTCAGGGGGGCGGGGCCGCAGGGGACGCAGCGGCGGGAATGGCGAGAGGCAGCGGGGGCACAGAAAGGAAATGGGGGAAAGCAGACAAAATCACGGGCACAACGTAAATGGGGCAGCGAGGGCACAGAAGGAAAAAGGGAGAAAAACAGACAAAATCACGGGCACAACGTAAATGGGGCAGCGAGGGCACAGAAGGAAAAAGGGGATAAAAACAGACAAAATCACGGGTACAACGTAAATGGGGCAGCGAGGGGCACAGAAGGAAAAAGGGGATAAAAACAGACAAAATCACGGGCACAACGTAAATGGGGCAGCGAGGGGCACAGAAGGAAAAAGGGGATAAAAACAGACAAAATCACGGGTACAACGTAAATGGGGCAGCGAGGGGCACAGAAGGAAAAAGGGGATAAAAACAGACAAAATCACGGGCACAACGTAAATGGGGCAGCGAGGGGCACAGAAGGAAAAAGGGGATAAAAACAGACAAAATCACGGGCACAACGTAAATGGGGCAGCGAGGGGCACAGAAGGAAAAAGGGGATAAAAACAGACAAAATCACGGGCACAACGTAAATGGGGCAGCGAGGGGCACAGAAGGAAAAAGGGGATAAAAACAGACAAAATCACGGGTACAACGTAAATGGGGCAGCGAGGGGCACAGAAGGAAAAAGGGGATAAAAACAGACAAAATCACGGGCACAACGTAAATGGGGCAGCGAGGGGCACAGAAGGAAAAAGGGGATAAAAACAGACAAAATCACGGGTACAACGTAAATGGGGCAGCGAGGGGCACAGAAGGAAAAAGGGGATAAAAACAGACAAAATCACGGGCACAACGTAAATGGGGCAGCGAGGGGCACAGAAGGAAAAAGGGGATAAAAACAGACAAAATCACGGGCACAACGTAAATGGGGCAGCGAGGGCACAGAAGGAAAAAGGGAGAAAAACAGACAAAATCACGGGCACAACGTAAATGGGGCAGCGAGGGGCACAGAAGGAAAAAGGGGATAAAAACAGACAAAATCACGGGTACAACGTAAATGGGGCAGCGAGGGCACAGAAGGAAAAAGGGGATAAAAACAGACAAAATCACGGGCACAACGTAAATGGGGCAGCGAGGGCACAGAAGGAAAAAGGGGATAAAAACAGACAAAATCACGGGTACAACGTAAATGGGGCAGCGAGGGGCACAGAAGGAAAAGGGGATAAAAACAGACAAAATCACGGGCACAACGTAAATGGGGCAGCGAGGGGCACAGAAGGAAAAAGGGGATAAAAACAGACAAAATCACGGGCACAACGTAAATGGGGCAGCGAGGGGCACAGAAGGAAAAAGGGGATAAAAACAGACAAAATCACGGGCACAACGTAAATGGGGCAGCGAGGGGCACAGAAGGAAAAAGGGGATAAAAACAGACAAAATCACGGGCACAACGTAAATGGGGCAGCGAGGGGCACAGAAGGAAAAAGGGGATAAAAACAGACAAAATCACGGGCACAACGTAAATGGGGCAGCGAGGGGCACAGAAGGAAAAAGGGGATAAAAACAGACAAAATCACGGGTACAACGTAAATGGGGCAGCGAGGGCACAGAAGGAAAAAGGGGAGAAAAACAGACAAAATCACGGGCACAACGTAAATGGGGCAGCGAGGGCACAGAAGGAAAAAGGGGAAAAACAGACAAAATCACGGGCACAACGTAAATGGGGCAGCGAGGGGCACAGAAGGAAAAAGGGGATAAAAACAGACAAAATCACGGGTACAACGTAAATGGGGCAGCGAGGGGCACAGAAGGAAAAAGGGGATAAAAACAGACAAAATCACGGGCACAACGTAAATGGGGCAGCGAGGGGCACAGAAGGAAAAAGGGGATAAAACAGACAAAATCACGGGTACAACGTAAATGGGGCAGCGAGGGCACAGAAGGAAAAAGGGGATAAAAACAGACAAAATCACGGGTACAACGTAAATGGGGCAGCGAGGGGCACAGAAGGAAAAAGGGGATAAAAACAGACAAAATCACGGGCACAACGTAAATGGGGCAGCGAGGGGCACAGAAGGAAAAAGGGGATAAAAACAGACAAAATCACGGGCACAACGTAAATGGGGCAGCGAGGGGCACAGAAGGAAAAAGGGGAGAAAACAGACAAAATCACGGGCACAACGTAAATGGGGCAGCGAGGGCACAGAAGGAAAAAGGGGATAAAAACAGACAAAATCACGGGCACAACGTAAATGGGGCAGCGAGGGGCACAGAAGGAAAAAGGGGATAAAAACAGACAAAATCACGGGTACAACGTAAATGGGGCAGCGAGGGGCACAGAAGGAAAAAGGGGATAAAAACAGACAAAATCACGGGCACAACGTAAATGGGGTAGCGAGGGGCACAGAAGGAAAAAGGGGATAAAAACAGACAAAATCACGGGCACAACGTAAATGGGGCAGCGAGGGGCACAGAAGGAAAAAGGGGATAAAAACAGACAAAATCACGGGTACAACGTAAATGGGGCAGCGAGGGGCACAGAAGGAAAAAGGGGATAAAAACAGACAAAATCACGGGCACAACGTAAATGGGGCAGCGAGGGGCACAGAAGGAAAAAGGGGATAAAAATAGACAAAATCACGGGTACAACGTAAATGGGGCAGCGAGGGGCACAGAAGGAAAAAGGGGATAAAAACAGACAAAATCACGGGCACAACGTAAATGGGGCAGCGAGGGGCACAGAAGGAAAAAGGGGATAAAAACAGACAAAATCACGGGCACAACGTAAATGGGGCAGCGAGGGGCACAGAAGGAAAAAGGGGAGAAAAACAGACAAAATCACGGGCACAACGTAAATGGGGCAGCGAGGGGCACAGAAGGAAAAAGGGGATAAAAACAGACAAAATCACGGGTACAACGTAAATGGGGCAGCGAGGGGCACAGAAGGAAAAAAGGGATAAAAACAGACAAAATCACGGGCACAACGTAAATGGGGCAGCAAGGGGCACAGAAGGAAAAAGGGGAGAAAAACAGACAAAATCACGGGCACAACGTAAATGGGGCAGCGAGGGGCACAGAAGGAAAAAGGGGATAAAAACAGACAAAATCACGGGCACAACGTAAATGGGGCAGCGAGGGGCACAGAAGGAAAAAGGGGATAAAAACAGACAAAATCACGGGTACAACGTAAATGGGGCAGCGAGGGCACAGAAGGAAAAAGGGGATAAAAACAGACAAAATCACGGGCACAACGTAAATGGGGTAGCGAGGGGCACAGAAGGAAAAAGGGGATAAAAACAGACAAAATCACGGGCACAACGTAAATGGGGCAGCGAGGGCACAGAAGGAAAAAGGGGATAAAAACAGACAAAATCACGGGTACAACGTAAATGGGGCAGCGAGGGGCACAGAAGGAAAAAGGGGATAAAAACAGACAAAATCACGGGCACAACGTAAATGGGGCAGCGAGGGGCACAGAAGGAAAAAGGGGAGAAAAACAGACAAAATCACGGGCACAACGTAAATGGGGCAGCGAGGGGCACAGAAGGAAAAAGGGGATAAAAACAGACAAAATCACGGGTACAACGTAAATGGGGCAGCGAGGGGCACAGAAGGAAAAAGGGATAAAAACAGACAAAATCATGGGCACAACGTAAATGGGGCAGCGAGGGGCACAGAAGGAAAAAGGGGATAAAATCAGACAAAATCACGGGCACAACGTAAATGGGGCAGCGAGGGGCACAGAAGGAAAAAGGGGATAAAAACAGACAAAATCACGGGCACAACGTAAATGGGGCAGCGAGGGGCACAGAAGGAAAAAGGGGATAAAAACAGACAAAATCACGGGCACAACGTAAATGGGGCAGCGAGGGCACAGAAGGAAAAAGGGGATAAAAACAGACAAAATCACGGGCACAACGTAAATGGGGCAGCGAGGGGCACAGAAGGAAAAAGGGGATAAAAACAGACAAAATCACGGGCACAACGTAAATGGGGCAGCGAGGGGCACAGAAGGAAAAAGGGGATAAAAACAGACAAAATCACGGGCACAACGTAAATGGGGCAGCGAGGGGCACAGAAGGAAAAAGGGGATAAAAACAGACAAAATCACGGGCACAACGTAAATGGGGCAGCGAGGGGCACAGAAGGAAAAAGGGGATAAAAACAGACAAAATCACGGGCACAACGTAAATGGGGCAGCGAGGGGCACAGAAGGAAAAAGGGGAGAAAAACAGACAAAATCACGGGCACAACGTAAATGGGGCAGCGAGGGGCACAGAAGGAAAAAGGGGATAAAAACAGACAAAATCACGGGTACAACGTAAATGGGGCAGCGAGGGGCACAGAAGGAAAAAGGGGATAAAAACAGACAAAATCACGGGCACAACGTAAATGGGGCAGCGAGGGGCACAGAAGGAAAAAGGGGATAAAAACAGACAAAATCACGGGTACAACGTAAATGGGGCAGCGAGGGGCACAGAAGGAAAAAGGGGATAAAAACAGACAAAATCACGGGCACAACGTAAATGGGGCAGCGAGGGGCACAGAAGGAAAAAGGGGATAAAAACAGACAAAATCACGGGCACAACGTAAATGGGGCAGCGAGGGCACAGAAGGAAAAAGGGGATAAAAACAGACAAAATCACGGGTACAACGTAAATGGGGCAGCGAGGGCACAGAAGGAAAAAGTGGATAAAAACAGACAAAATCACGGGCACAACGTAAATGGGGCAGCGAGGGGCACAGAAGGAAAAAGGGGATAAAAACAGACAAAATCACGGGTACAACGTAAATGGGGCAGCGAGGGCACAGAAGGAAAAAGGGGATAAAAACAGACAAAATCACGGGCACAACGTAAATGGGGCAGCGAGGGCACAGAAGGAAAAAGGGGATAAAAACAGACAAAATCACGGGCACAACGTAAATGGGGCAGCGAGGGGCACAGAAGGAAAAAGGGATAAAAACAGACAAAATCACGGGTACAACGTAAATGGGGCAGCGAGAGGCACAGAAGGAAAAAGGGGATAAAAACAGACAAAATCACGGGCACAACGTAAATGGGGCAGCGAGGGCACAGAAGGAAAAAGGGGAGAAAAACAGACAAAATCACGGGCACAACGTAAATGGGGCAGCGAGGGGCACAGAAGGAAAAAGGGGGAAGCAAGAAGTGCGGGCACCGCGGGCCGCAGCTGAGGGGCGATCTTACCTGCAGAAGCAGCGGGCAGACAACACAGGCGGAGCTGTGTGGTGGGGGAGCGACCTACCTGGCAAGGTCAAGGGTCGCTCCCCCACAGAGTCTAGCTTCTTCACTCTTTCCAAATACCAGGACCCATATCTCAGGTAGCTTATGCAGTTGAATTCGCGAAACACAGTAATAAGTGACTCTGCAGTTAGGGCGGTGGTCACCTGAGCAAATTTTGAGATTATATAGCTCCATGTGTTGTGCCAAGGTTATGTATGGAAGTGAGGTATGGGGATTTATCAATGTAAAGTACATACAAGTTGAGGAAAATAAGTACTTTCGGCGTTTGCTTAAAGTGCCCCAGAGCACATCACCCCACATTGTCCATGAGGAACTTGGTGTCGGCTATATTACGGACAGGCTGGGAGTTAGACCTCTAGTCTGTTGGGTCAAAATTTGGGCAAGCGAGGAGGCGACTTTCTGCAGGCAGATTATAGCAGACTGCCTCGCTCGTGATCGGGGGCTTAAAATCCCATGGTTAAAATATGTGAAGGAGACCTTGGAGGGAATAGGATGTGCAGATCTTTTTATCAACCCTTCCAAAATATCCATGAAGGACAAGGCTATGGTTAAGGATCGGTTTTTTAAGCATTCCACAACACTCAGGGACGACAGGGAGCTGATTAAGCAGTCTGTAAGAGAATATCTTTTAACTAAAACAGCCATGGGCATTGAACCTTATTTGTCCTATTTTTATAATGCCCATGATAGATTCTTAATGACACGATTTAGGCTGAATCTCCTGCATCATGTATTAGCTGACCCGGCGGGATATACACCGTCTATAGAGATGAAGGGACCATGTGGCTGCGACCTACGGTCTCCTCAGGATACCCTTCATCTTGTTTTACTATGTCCCTTTTATTCACAACCTAGGATCCTATTTTTAAAGAGAATTTTAAAGAAAGCCAGATTTAAACAGGCAAGGGTAGCTTTATTATTTTTAAAGTTGTCCCCAGATGCTATGACTCTTTTTTGTACTGTACATTTTTTAAGGGTAGCATTCAGGCTAAGGGCAACTAGGGGCTTTGGGGGAGAATACACCCGCCAGTGATGTAATTCACTTTCAAGGTATTACGAGGGAATTGTGCAAGGGGACGCGTATCCTAATCATTGATGTATTGATTATGTTTTATGGAAACTTTTAGATTGCTGAACTAGTTTTTAACCTTGATGTATTTTATTGTACTTTTATGGTATTCTTTTATGCCGAATAAAGTCATGTGATTGATTGATTGATTGACTCTGCAGTCTTCACGTTTAGCTCCCAATCACCTTCCCGATCAGCATGTACCAAGTTTTTCACTAGAGCTATTATGTGTAAAACATTTCCCCAGTACTTGCAAAGTTCAGATTTTTCTTGACATTTTTTGACAAACTCTACGAACTTGGTCTTCAGGTTTTCTGATTTTGAACTGAGTGTATTGAACATTAGTTGGCTTTGCATTATGTCTTTTGAATGAAGTGCACCCTTTGCCTTGTTCACTTCTGAGATAAACTATGCACAACCTAATTTGTCATTCTTGTTTCAGAAAGCATTCCAACGCAATGTTTCTATAGCCTCAGATATGATGAGCATACCTTGTAACAAACAAATATAATGAGTTTCGCTCAATACTGAGTGGACAGTTTTGCTTCCAAAGATTTCAGCCTCAATAAGTGCATCGTCTATGCCACATCCACTGAGATAACTTCTTGCACACCGCAACGCAACTTTTGTCATGTGGAAAATGCCGATCATTGGATAAAGATCATCAAATTCTTCTGGATTGCTCATAAAGATGTCAGCTACAATACGGAAAACACCTTAATCGCAGAAAAATTGCAGGATAGACTGGTCTTCAAGCTGATCACGCACATTTTAGAAATTGTTTGGAGCTGTGTATACTGTGGCGTAGTTTGTGACTGGAGATGGTATTACTGGTAAAAACCCAACCTTCTTTAGTGGGAAGGTATTCTGGGTGATCAGAGCATGAATTCCAGCCCACGGAGGAACTGGCTTTACTTCATCCTTCTGTCCACACCTAATAAGCGATATGATAAATTCAGTTAAATCAGCTTTGCGGACTGCAGCATCAGGTAAAAGAAGATCCATGTCCTCAGCCACTTTGAAACTTTCTGGTAGACTGTGATGTATTGATGGCTTGTAGTGATTTTGAACACTTTGGTAAGGCAGTTGGACTATAAGTTTGCAGCTTTGTTTGTTTATGCCTACAGCTGGCCCAGCTTGTTTTCCAGCAGCTACTTCACTGGTAGAGTCTTGAAAAAGCATCAAGGCAGTATCATGTGTGCTGGATGTTCCAGACAAAGAAGAGCTGTCTTCAAAATCAAAATTATCAAGAGCAGCAATTGTAAATCCTTTCCTGGTAAAGTTACTTGGAAGTGGTGTGCTGTAGGATTCACAAGATTTTACAGCATGAACTGCTAACAAGTTCCTGCTCCGTACTATGTCATTATAACTTGTTGATACACCAGTCCTGTTCAATGAAGTGATTAGCTCTCTACTTTTGTACTTGTCATAGATTGCGTGGGCAGTCATCATGTGTAGCGGAGTTTTCTTTTTGCCGTGATGTAATTAATAAAATATGATCTGGAAAAGACAGTTCATTTTCACAGCATAAGCCTGTTGGTTGATGGGATTGTCATCCACCTCTTCTCTTATATCTTCAAAGCCATCATCGATGTTGTCAGCTTCTGTTCTGAACTCAAGAACTTTGGTTTGTAACAGTTTTGCTTTGCTGATATTAAACAATGATGTAAAAAATGTTAAGACAACATCAGGCATTCTCGTTGACTCCCATGATTTGCGGAGCTCTGGGGCATCATAAAATTTGTCGTTAAGACCAAAACCGAAATCTTTTAGGACATTTCTTAAAATGGTTCCTGCTGATTTTGCTGCATCTTGTGATCTATTTTTGGCAGCAAGAACTTCAGAATTCAGATCAGCTGAGAACACCAGCTAGACTGACAAAAACGAATTCTGTCATTGTACATTCGCACAAGAAAAAACTTAATTTCATTATTATGGATCAATACAGTTTCATCAATGTTGACCATTATTTCTCTGATCTCACTGAGTGTGAACCTGTAGCCAGCATTCAAGAGTGGATTTGTTTTTGATAACCAATTTTTATTGATTTCCAAGAAGAGAAGAAGAAATTAAAAAAAAAAAAAAAAACAATACAGCATGTCAGGCAGCATTGTAACATGTGGATTTCGGCATATAGTACAGGCACAATAAGTACAGTGTAGTTGCTCTCCCTCCCTAGGGCATCACAATTTAGCCCCACAGATCTGAAGTTGACGTTCAGTCCAGCATACCTAGCCATTTGCCCCAGACTTTACGGTGGTTGGCAGGGCAGCCCCTGGCCTCGAACAATAAGAGCTCCTGCGCGGCACACCAGTCCACTCCCCGGCGCCATTTAGCCAGAGTGGGCGGGGTAGGGTTCTTCCATGCTGCTGCTATGTCAAACTTGGCCACCACTAACGCAGTACCCAGGAATGACTTGTCCGCCCTGGACCCATCCAACCCGTCAGTGATGCCCAGTAAGATGTTTAGGGGGTTGTGTGGGACCTCCCATCCCAATACCTCCGTAAGTTCCACCTCCAAGGTGTTCCAGTAGGGGGCAATATGTGGGCATGACCACACTATATGAAAGAAATCTGCAGGATCCAAGCCGCACCTCGGACAAGCCGGGGTGGGGATCAGACCTGCTTTGTGGAGGCGACTGGGGGCGAGGTAGGAGGCGTGCAGGTAGTAGAGCTAAACCAGGCGAAGCCTGGCCAAAGCCGTAATAACACGAGGCGCCATCATTGCATCTCTCCAATCCTCGTCCTCAAGTGGACCCAGCCATGTCTCCCATCTGAGTCGCAAATGGTCGAGAGATACGGGACCATTATTAGTTAGAGAGCGGTAGATACGGGAGACCCCACCTCTCCCGAATTTGCCCATCATAACCTGGGCCTCAATGGGGCTGTGTTCTGGTAGTGAGGTGCCAGACCGGATATGTGCGCCTAAGGCGTGACGGACTTGCAAATATCTGTAGAACTGAGAAGGATGAAGTGTGTACCTGGATTGCAAGTCTGCAAAGTAGCGAATGTGGTCACCAGTCCATAGGTCCCCAAGCTGTGAAATACCGATGAGGTCCCAACTCCTGAAGCCCGGTAAGTGTACCACCTCTCGCAGCCATGTACCCTGCCAAAGCGGCGTTTGCTGGAATAATTTATTCTGCCAGTGAGTGTGTTGCAAGGAAGCGCGCCAGGCCAAGAATACAGCACGGGTCACCATGGGGAGGTCCCTGGGGATAGGGGATCCGTATAGCATGGCCTGGATGCGGGAGAGGCCCAGGTCGTTGAGTTCAATTCTATAGGCCGGGTCAGACCAACCCCCATTGAACCAATCGTGGACCACCAGGAGACGGGTCGCCAGGTAATACAGGTAGAGGTTTGTGAGTCCCATACCTCCATCGAAGGGAGGAATCTGGCATTGGCGGAGGGCCATACGGGGACGTCGACCACTCCATAGGAATTTTATGATGAGACTATCTATGCCTCGAAACCAAGTGCGGGGGATGTGATGCAGTATGTTCTGGAGAATGTAGATAAACCGGGGGAGAATCATCATTTTAAATAGGGCTATGCGGCCCAGTGGGTTGAGAGGTAGTTTTCTCCATTTCAGCAGGTCCTGCTTGGTTTTGGAGATGAGAGGTGTTACGTTGAGTGCCCAGGCCAGGTCTGGCAGCAGGGCGACCCATATTCCTAGGTATTTGAAGGATTGCCGCCGGATAGGAATGGTGGATTGCCAATCAAAGCAGTCTCTGGATACATATGTGTAGGGGGACCAATGTTGATTTGGTTGAATTCAGCCGCAGACCAGAGATCCGGTCAAAGGCATGCAAGATTTGCAGGCAGCGAGGGCCAGATTGGACTGGGTCAGCAAGAAACAACAGGACGTCGTCCGCCTAAAGCGAGATTTTGTCCTCATGAGAACCCCCCCACCGCCAGCCCCGGATCTGAGTGTCAGAGCGAACCAAGTGGGCCAGGGGCTCCATGGCCAGAGCGAAGAGGAGGGGTGAGAGGGGACACCCCTGCCGTGTCCCTCTACCTATTGAAAAAATATCAGAGAGTACCCCATTGACTTGTACTCGCGCGGTTGGCTTAGAGTATAGGACCTGTACCATATGACGAAACCTGGGGCCCAGAACCCTCAGGACATCCCCAAGATAGCCCCAGTCAACCGAATCAAAGGCTTTCTCGAAGTCGACTAGGAGAAGGGCCAGGTAGGGGGTGAGTACGTGCCGGTTGGCCAAAGCCACATGGAGACGCCGAAGGCAGTGCCGGGTGCCGCGCGCCGGCATGAACCCGCACTGGTCTGGGTGAACCAGTCTGTCGAGGTAGGGTTTGAGGCGTTGAGCAAGAACCGTAGCAAAAACTTTAACCTCCGTGTTGATCAAGGAGATGGGATGGTAGTCCGCACATATTAGGGAGGGAGGTTGTGTTTTGGGAATGAGAACTATGGTGGCTGTGTCCGTCTCCGGAGGGTAGGAGCCTTTTTCGATATCCTCCTCATACAGTGCAGCTAAGTGAGGAGTGAGAATATCTCTGTAGGGGGAATAGTATTCCTGCGGGTAGACGTCTGGGCCCGGGGTCTTGCCAGCCGCGACCAGTGAAATGGCTCCCTGTATGTCCTCGTAGGAGATCGGACTCTCCAGGCCATCGGACTCGCTGGTTGATAGTGCAGGAAGGCGGAGGTCCTCACAGTCGATCAATTCCACCAGTGAGGAGTCAGGGTTTCGGGCGGAGTAAAGTTCAGAATAGTAGTCCGCGAAGGTTTGAGCTATGGCCCGGGGAGAGCAGTGAGTATGTCCCGTTGAATCATGGATCTCCGGGATTATCCGGGTTGCTAGGGGGTATGTTAACCTGTGCAGTAGCTTTCCGTTCTTATCGCCCCACCCGTAGATACAAGCTACAGAGGACCTCCAAAGGAGCTTCGCCGAATCTAGCGAGATCTGCTTGATCTCATCTCTCGCCAGCGCCAGTTGGCGCTGGTGGGAGCCATCAGACGAACCACTGGCGGTTCTCTCCAGACAGGCTGCTTGGGTTTCCAGGAGCATGGATCTACTGTCCCTGGCCTTCCGTTGGGCCTTGAGGTGACTCTTGGCGTGTCCACAGACCGTGGCTTTGCCCGCTTCCCATAAGGTACCCGGAGAGGGGACCGAGTCCCGGTTTGTAAGAAAGTACCCTTCAATATCGGCTTTGAGAGCCTCCTTGAATTCGTGGTCATGGAGGAACCATGCGTTCATTCGCCACATCGGACGAAAAGCTGTGGATAGGCCCCCCATGGTCAGAAGCAACGGTGAATGATCAGAGATGCCCCGAGGGAGGATGTCTATGTCTCTGACATTTTTACACTCGGGGGCAGGTGTGAACAACAGGTCAATGCGAGAGTGACTGTAGTGAGCTGCTGATGTGTGAGTGTAGAGGGACGCTCGTGTGTTCCAAATCCACCATATGTCGCAGAGCCCCACAGCTGCGGCCCAATCAGTGAGCAGTTTGGCTTGAGAGGTGCGAGTGGGAGAGGGAGTCCCCATGGCGTCGAGAGTGGGCTGCATGACAGTGTTGAAATCCCCTCCTATAAGTGTCGTTCCTGGAGGCATAGAGGCAAGTGTGTCACATAAGCAGTGTAGGGTCTGTGCGTGGGTAGCGTTTGGAACGTAAGCAGAGAGCACATTGAGGGTGCCTTCGCCTAGGGATCCGGAGAGGGCGACAAAGCGCCCCAGCGGGTCTCTGATGACCTGAGAGGGCACAAATGGAAAATTGCGCTTTAGTAGGATCGCATCCCCATGGGAGCCCCTTGAGAAGCCGGAGTGCCAGACTCAGTCGAAGCCGTATCTGGCAAGGAAGGGGCAGAGATTGCCCAAGAGGTGGGTTTCTTGGAGTAGGAGAATGTCGGGACTATGTCTCTGGGCGTAGCGCAGGACTGCTGTGCGTTTGATTCTATCTAATAGGCCATTAACGTTCCATGACAGGACTTTGGTGAGTCACTGTGTCGTGGGTGTGAAGGAGAACCTGTAACGCTGGGGGAGCTTACTGTGCGGTGAGCGCCCTGAAGGCGGAGAAGGAAACGCCGTGTGGGGTGGCCGCAGTCGCGCCATAGCAAGGTATCGTCATGCCTGTATGAAGGTGTGTGCTGTTGTATACCTGGAGATGCTGAATAACTAAGAACACGGGGCAACGGCCCCAACCTCCCCTCCCATCCTCCTCCCTCCCTATACTTCAGGAACAGAAGCATCTGTCGCCCTTTCACAGTAGAAGGAACTAAACTAGAACGCTTAGAGTCAGTGAGACGTGGTGGACCCCTCACGATGAAGGATCAAAGGTGACATCAGCAGAGACATCTGATCAGGGTAGGCTTCAGCCATGTGCGTTCGTCGTCCTGGCAAGGCAAAGAGCATCCCGTGGAGCGTCAGGCAGGAATATTCGGGCTGCGGGAGAGATCAGAGTCTGCGGAATTGACAGTCAGGATCCCGGGTGAAGAGCGTCCCGTAGGTGAGGGAGCTGGAGTGCGAGTTTCCTGAGAGTGGTGGGACCTCGGTGGGGTGTTTTGGCAGTTAGATCTTGAAGACCCGGGCCCTGGGGAGTCTGACTTGGCTCTTCTCGCTTTCTCGCCTCTACGGGACTGAGTACGCCTGGATCGTGGGGCCAGGCCGCTAGCGCGGAGGCTTGGGGTCCCAGCGCCATTGACTTGGTTTTGAGCCTAAGGGGGTGTTCTTCTGTCAGCCAGGTCCAAGCCGCTTCAGGGCTGTCGAAGAAATACGACTTGTCCTGAAAAACCACGTGCAGCCTGGCTGGGAAGAGGAGTCTGTATTGCAGGTTGAGGGAGCGTAGTTTCTGTTTTACGTCCGTGTAGGAGCGCCTTAGGGACTTGACCTCCTTGGTATAGTCCGGGAATATCATAATCATATAGTTCTGGAAGGTTACGGGTCCCTGAGAGCGGGCGTGGGGCAGGATGAGATCTCTGTCTCTGAAGTTAAGGATCCGTGCGATGATGGGCCGGTGGGGTGCGCCCGGGGGGGCTTCGGAGCCAGGGAGCGGTGCGCACGCTCCATGGCGAACCAGGTGGAGAGCGTGCCACTTGGTAACCAGGAGTTGATCCAGTCTTCAATGAAGGACTCCATCGGGCCGCGCTCAACTCCCGCTGGAAATCCCACCAGGCGCAGATTATTGCGCCTGGAGCGGTTTTCGGCATCTTCAGCCCTTTTGTGAAGTTCTTTGGTCTGGGATTGCAGGCGAACTACTTGCTCTTTGAGGCTGGTTACGTCGTCCTCGACCGAGGAAATACGGGATTCCGCCTCAGTAATCCAGGCTGTCGCATTGTGGAGATCTTGCCGGATCAGGGCCATATCCACTCAGACCTCCCCGATCTTGTTTTCCACTGAGGTTTGGGAGGCCGAGATGGCTTGAAGGATTGTGCCGAGGTCTCCATGGGTGGGGGGGTGGTGGCCTTCTGCACCTTCAGGCCGGTTCCCCTGGTCGGTGACTGTGTATTTGTCCATAGTGGTCTGGGTTGCTGGCGTCTTCGGTCCCCGGTCGCGCCCCATCATGGAACGGGTGTTGGTCCACAGAAAACCAGCGTCTCCGTGCACACGAGTGGTAGTCCACAACAGCTGATTGCACGAACAGCGACACTGGGACTTGCGCTGGAATCGTAAGTATGGGCGGCGGGTGTGTAGGTCGTAGGCGGCAGGGTTGGGCCCCACTCGCAGTCCACCGGAACAGCCTCAGCCACTCCACGACCCAGCCAACCCCCGTGCACAAACCCTCGGGTAAGGCACCGCCGGGATGGAACAGGGCCTGGCCGACGTGTAGGACCCCTGCAGGACTGCACCACCCGGTCGTTGGTAGGGACACAGGGCCCACTCCTGGAGAAGGCGTGAGGTTGACGTGTAGGCAGAATCTGAAGTGGGCTCTGCAGGAGGTCAGGAGCAGGCCGGGGCCGTGGAGGGCCTCAGATAGCGGCGGAGTGAGCGGAGGGATCAGGCTGTCAAGCCACAACAGCCAATCTGGTGCAGGGCTGTGCCGCGGGATCGGGCCCGGCCAGCCAGCAGAGCAGGCCCAAGAAGGAACAGGGATGTGGTCTTGGGCTCCAGATATCCGTCTTCTCGACTTGAGCCCGGCCAGTCAGCAGAGCAGGCCCAAGAAGGAACAGGGGTGTGGGCTTGGGCCTGCTCTCACTAGGAATAGATAACACAGAAGTGGAAATGTGCTAGCTTATTCGTTATTTTTGCCCTGTCTGTTACATCATTCCTCTACTTCTGATGAAAAATGTCTCCCAACGTGTTGTCCCTATGCTCTTTTCACTAGTGTGCTCACCTGCTTGCCTCATTTGTCCGGTCTCTGGCATGGGAAGTAGTTTATCATGCCTCAGCTGTAGTCCATGGAGGATTCTATATTACATAGTGAAAACAGCTAACTATTCTAGGGCTTAAATGTCATGGATGTACATAGAGTAGGGACAGAAGTACTGATCAGGAGAAAAGGAGCCCATGGGAAAGTTAGACGGTTGCTTCTCCTGAACCTTGGGTGTTGATGTGCCAAGATATTTGCAAATTTGCCAAAATAACAAATGTTAAGGAATCTCACACCCATTCCCTTTCTGACCTGAATACATAGACATAAGTCCCACATTAGTAAATTGCTAAAATTCACAAATGCGCTTAGCAAATCACTTTTTAGCGATTTGCAAAAATTTGTTAAGATTGCAGTTTCTCAAACATTTTGCATGTATTTGGCTAGTCTGTGCTGTAGGATGACTCCTGAGGTAGTTGGAGACACTCAGATGCCCTTTATGCCTTAAATGAAGGGGGGAACATGTTGTCCCCCAGCACCTCACATCAGCTCTAAACTCTAGGACATGCCATTTCAAATACATTGTAGAGATCATCTGAGATGATATGTAGATATTGGAATATGATAGCAAGGTCATTAAAGGCAATATTACTACATAAATAAAACTATAACTACTCTACTTCCACTGACTACCATGTAATAACAGTTTTCATCAGTCGGTGTACCTTCTATACACACCTAAGTGACACATACTGAACTTGATATGATTTTCCATATACATATTGTACTTATTTTCAGCCATGTTGCTTGTGTTCTTGTGAAGGACACATTTGCTGCCTATTTTAAATAGTTTGAATGGTTATTTTACAGAAGGAAGTGTGATTTTATATTGTTTTATAAAGATTAAATGGATTTTGTATTTAAAGGTCTGGACTGCTCATGTAATCTTTTTTCAACTTTTTCTTGAAGTTTTGATCTTGTCCATTGACTATTTTTTTGTAATTTTAAAAGAATATCTTTTTTTCCACTTAGGACAATCTGAATTAATAGAAGGACTATATTGTTTAAAGATCAATATTTTTAAAAACAACCTAGTTGAGAGTTTTGTGATAAAAGAAGAAAGAAATAAGTATGAAAAACAACCAGAAATCTATCTGAGCGGTGATAGGGTAAATCACTAAATGCAGTTATGGGCAGTGTCTCCTGTGTTTGAACAGGAAATGAATTGCATGTTTTCAATTTGAGAAGTTACAATGACCAGAATAAAGGTAGAAAAGTAAGTCTAAATGTTTTATGTATTAAGTTGAATAAATGATCAGGAAGTAAGCAAAACATTAAATATTGTTGTCTGTTCCCCTATTGATAATTTCTTTGATGTAACTTATGGACTTTGTTATAATGGATATTAATACATTTATTATGTATTTACTATATGTCGGATGTTCATTGGTGTAATAGATTGTCCCATGTGAATGGATCACTACATTTAAAGTACAAGTTTAAAGTAAAAGGTTTCCTATCGATATATAATTTAGTTCACAGCAGGTTTAAAATACTCTACAGAGGGCCATATCATTTGATGGAAAACAATTTGAGCAGAGGGAACTCTTAGCAAAATGTGTCCCAGTGTGATGTTGAAAAATGAAGGGAAATAATGTTATAGTAGCTAATTGTTGCCAGGTTCCAGGGACATAATATATTTGCTTCTGAACTATATATATGAAAATGTACACTCTGTATAGAGCAGCTGTGAAAATAATTGTTGTTTGATGCTGATGGGATTGTCTCCTTGCATCTATGTACCTCTAATATCATTTAGAATCTCATAGTAGCCCCTTACCTAGAATTGAATGTTAGGCAGGAGTACAGCAAGAGGTGTAAATTGACATGTGGGGATATTCTAAGAGGCCACAAATCAAATACAATTTCACGGTGATGCAGAAACCACACAAGCCATATATGTCGAGAAATGCTGCAGTGCTAATTTCAAGATGCTTGTAACGTCTTGATGCATGAACATTTGTATGATAATCCACGTTGTTGCAGAAGATATGAGGTAACTATATGATCCCTCAGCTGCCACAAAGAGGGATGGGCCCACAGACGACCAAGGGAACCTTTGTATAAACAAGGGTCACTTACTGTAAAATGGCCCTTCAATCTTTGACAAGTCTGGAAGAAACCCGAGAAACCATTCTGAAATTCATGGTGTTTAAGAAACTTTTCTACATGAAAGGGGCATATATGTATCCTTTGACTATCAACAGTAGGAAATAATCAGCTATGCATACCAGAACATCTTTTGTCCTGTCTGTATTAAGACTATCATCATTGAGACCTGTCAATTTAATACAGCATGAAAACTCAGGGCCCTATTTGCGAGAAACTAACGCAGCGCGGTGCCGTAAGTCATTCTGCTGCGCTGCGTTAGTTTCGAAGAACAAGGATGCAACATATTTACAATAATATGTCGCATCTCTGTGCTCTTCCTTGCGCTGGCGCACAAACCGCTGCCATGCGCTGGCGCAGGCACCCTTGCACCATGGTGCAAGGATGCCTGCGTGTGGGGAGATTGTTTTTGTGCAGGAAGGGGCACCTTATTTTGTATAATTTCTAGCTAATATTTATTGATAATATTTAAACATTAAACACTAAAAAAGGAATGAAACTGGCGTTGTACTGTGCACTGTCTATATATTTGGTATAAGCTCTTGTTAGTCGTCGCGGTATCCAGCTGTCTTGAATATGTATGGCTTTTGGTGCCCTATATTGTCACAGGTAGCTCCGTATTTAGTAGCTTTCTCAGTCATCTCTTAATTTTCATCAGGATTTGTAACTTTTGTTCATCACTTAGGGTCTAATTACGAGTTTGGCGGGCCATAGGACTGCCAAACTCGCGGTGTAGGTGCGGCGGCGGTCGGGGACTGCCGCACCTGTGGTCCAACCACCGTATTAGGAATATGGTGGTCGGGCCTCCATCGGACTGCTGCAACCACGAGGGATCTGCGATTCCTGGTGTTGGTGCGGCGGTCTGGAGAGGCAATATGCTTGGCAGTGCCGCAGCGGCACCGCCAAGCATATTACGAGTTTACCCACAGCTAACCTTTTCAAGGTGGTGAGCCCACCATGAAAATACTGGCGGTTGGGAAGCCCTGTTGCCCCAGTGCATGGGGGTACATGCAGGGGGGCACATGTTGTGCCCCCAGTGTGCATGCACCCCTGTTCTTGCACATTATGGACTACTCACTCCATGCCGTGCAGGAACGTGCATTGGCGGTCATGCTGTGGTGCAGTTCTTAGGCTCACATAGGAGCCTTTAAACTGTATCTCCGTGGGACAACCACGCCTTCCACCTGCCAGACCACAAGATAATTGCAATCTGGTCAGCGGGCGGCAGTGAGCTTTGGCAGTGTGGGACCGGGGCGGTGGCGTGGCGGCCCTCTCCCACAGCACCAAAGTCATAATCAGGCCCTTAGTTTTTAAAAGTCTGTTATTTTCTGTGCAAAACCTCTGATTGAGTGTGTACTCGTTGTTATATTTTAGCACACTAGAAAAGAAAAGGTGTTTCTTCTTCTATAGAACGATTTTGTATTACTTACAGTCCTGACTGCTGAGCTGTACAGGTCTGCCCCTATCAACAGCCTCAGACTAGCTATTTTATGTTTGCGCAGTGTTTGTCTACATATGGTGTTTTTTTTTGTTGTTCTTATTAAGTGCCTGCAAGGTTGCTGTGCAGTCACGCATCATTGCTGCCTTACAAGATGCAGCACCCGCACATTAATCTTGCATGAAATCACTCTCTCAATCATTCATCCATTCATCCACTCCCCCAATCACCCTATCGCGGAACCACACACAAACTATCAATGAAGAAACACCTTCACTTAGAAAATAGCTTAACCTAATGGCTTTACCAGTGTATGTTTAACATGGTGTTAGGAGGTTTATGGTTTTTGATACGTGCATTGCTTTTCCTGTGTTTTTCTACACGTTGTGATTTTGTAGATTAGAGGCTAGATGGAGAAAGTCAGGTTGGAGTCATGATTATAACCTGAACATTTTAGATGTGCAGGTTTTGAAAAGAGTATATAGTGAGGACATAACCGTAGTTAAATCATTCCATTTCAGTCGTTTTTGTCTTTAAAGCTAATCATTGGTGCTAGAAATAAGGGTGGGGGGAGGGGCTGCTGCTTACCCTAAAAAAAACCATGATGGTCTTCAGAAGGTGAATGATAAAGATGTCTTTAAAAGTTTTGTTTTTAATTTGTCACATTTGCTGTGCGTTCAAAGACAGCGGTCAAATGTGAGGCTATGCCTTCTGCCAAATAGCTACTTATTCTTTTAACACTGAGATTGGTGTTTACTTTTCTGTCTATGACTGCAAAGATAGAGGATTTTGTGAAGTAAACTATGAACAATCTTGCTGGGTTACAGGCTGCGTGAAAGGAAAGGGTGTAGGATGTCATTTATTTATAATACACAGTAAAATGTACATACCTGCAAATAAACAGCATACATTTTTCAAAATATATCAGCAGCTAGTAAAGCACAAATGAAGAAAATGTTATGTAGTTCTGAAGTAGGACGGAAATTGAGGAACTTTACTTGATGATATACATGCAAATGAAAAATATTTGTGAAACCTGATTTCCACACATTATTATTTATGTGCTGTATAGTTTAATCAATAAAACGCGTCTGTGCAAATTTAGCAGCCGTTTCAATGGAAAACGTGCTGTCTGTAAATTACAGTGTGCTACCACTCCATGATTTCGTAATATATGTGTGAAAGGGTGCTCCAAAATGCATCACCAGCTATATACCACAACCTTGCCACTCCTGAAGAGTGTGCATGACTCATTTGCCACACTTGTTCTTAGTTTGACACTTGGATTTTTCACTATCCCTATGACTTCAGTGATGTTACATTGACTGCAACGCACCCACTCTGAAAATTGTTGCAAGACCACTGGATCTAATCTAAACATTGTCTATTTGTAAACTGCATTTATGTGAAATCGGATAGGGTCTGCATTGCAGAGTTGGGCATCTCATGTCTGACCGCCAAGCACACTGAAGATGAAGACACGCAATAGAAAACCATTTGATCAAATGAAACAATCAGCACATTGTGTGTATTAAAAAACCTAATAGTACTACCCTATTACACAAAGTATTTTAAAGTGACTTTTTCTGTAAAGATTACTTTTCATACATAGCTTTCTAATTATTTTTCTTTGTTTCAAGTATATAATACAAGCATTTTGCGGCATTTACCATAAAGTTATCTTTTTCCGCATTTGATTTGATTTTTCTGCTGTTCAGAATTGTTTGGAACTTTACTATTCTATATGTTCTCCTATCAAATTGAATTACAAATTGAATCTACCCATATTTGATAAATTGCATTGCAATTTGCGAATGGACGTCAAGTCAACAAATTGTGTGCGGTAGTGGAAATGAAATCTCTTGTAGTTTGGCCATGTGATGACATTACAGAAAGTGACAAATCCAAACCTCTTGGTTGGATTTACAGGAACTGAAGTCAATGGATCATTGTGCCCGATCAGGCAACTGTATTAGAAAAATAACATGCCCTGAGGAAATGCTGGGACCGAGAGCCTAATTTAGAGTTTGGCGGACTCTCGTTTTGAGTATTACGAGTGCTATAGGATATAGTGGACTCGTAATGCGGCGGATGGGATATCCGTCATGTTTGTGACGGAGTAACCCAGTCCACCAAACTCTATGGGCCTTATTATGAGTACGGTTGTCCACAGGACAGCCGTACTCGTGTTGACGGTCCCACCGATGCCACACTGGCAGTCCGCCTGCCGTATTATGAGTGTGGCAGTCAGACTGCCACAAGCCCGCCCGCTATAACCCACTTCTCTGTGACTTACAGCATGTCAGATGCCACCCTACCTTGCAAACAGGGAACAGGAGTAGGTGGCAGACAACGACTTCTCTGTGGTGTGCTGCACAGTTTGGGCCTTGGAAGAGGGAGCAAGTAGCTACTCACACACATACAGCACTCAGACACCCACTCCCACTCTGATACAGTCACACACCCACTCAGATGACATATGTTAGAAACAGTATCACTCATTATTAGTTTAGAAAGAATATTAATTTAACTTATGCACTAGCTTACTATATATCTTTAAGTCTCAGAAACATTTACGAAACACATTCACTCACTGAATGATGTAATCAGTGATGTCATTTGAGACGTCATCAGTGATGTCATCAGTGATGTCACTGACCATGTCATGAGTGATGTAATATGTGAGGTCATAAGCAGTGCATTGTGGGGGATAAGTTATAGTTAGCTCAGGTAACTATAACTGCTGAATTTCAGTGGTTTTGTACAAGTGTAACCTCAGTCTAACTATGACATCTCTGTAACCTTTGTTTTTTTCAGTGAATTTTTAGGGTTTTTATAAATTCTATTTCCTAACTATAACTTCCCTGTAACCTTTGTTTTTTCAGTGAACTTCTTCGGTTTTTTAACTTTTTAATCCTAATTGTAACCTGTCACCTTTGAGAGTCGGTGTGTGAGTGCCTTTGTGGGTCTGTGAGTAAGTCTGTGAGGGTCTGTGAGTGGGTGTGAGAGTGCCTGTGTATGTCTGTGAGTAGGTGTGTGAGTGGTGCTATGGATTTTGAGCATTTGCATTCTTAGGGTAAGGGAGAACCACGGACTCTGCTATGACCAGGAGATGACAAGAAAGAAACCACTCATCACAGTCACTACACATCAGATTTGCTCCAATGGATTAATGATGAATTCACCTCCATAAAGGATTTCGTATAATTTTTCAATGTGGAATACGAGAGGAAACATACTTGCTTTGCCTTCGTCAAGCCCAAGAAGTTAGGATTGTTTGTTCTTTACTGAAGTGGAGCTTCAACTGGGGCACCTGTCATGTTTATATTTGTAAGTACTTCCTGTTGAGGTTTAATTTCTGTGAAATCAGCACCAGGGTCAGAATCAAACCTCATTTTTTCCAAGAAGAGTCCCCAATTTTGATGAAAATTTCTTCCCAAATGGAGTACTTTCATTTGGTTAATTAGTAAGTACTACCTCATTGGGTAAATGTCTCATGCATATTCTACACTACAGCTGTGTAACCACAGTGTAATGTTTCCAGTGACCTTGTGTGCATGTAATTTGGGCAACATGATTGTTCCTTGAGCGTCTTCATCCACAAATCTGTGATAACATCAATCCTTGTCAAGAGAAGATGACGAGACTACAAAGAGGTGAATCTCCACCAAACAGGGATACTTTCCCTTAACTAAGTGAAGTAAGTGCTTCTTGTTTGGTGGAGATGTCCTCGTATTCCTCTGCATCAATAACACATCACCAAAATTGGCGGGAAACGCGCTTGATGGCCTTTTGTTAAGCTGTCCATCAACACAGGAAAAGGCGGGAAGACCTTTACATACTACTAAGGAAAATGGGGCGTGGCCAAATGGGCGGAGCTTGCAGATGATTTTGTGCATTTGCATACTCAGGGTAATTAAAAGTGAGACGCATGGTCTCTGGCTTTATTTTTTTCCAAGGGGGGCCACACGACCGCCCTACCCGGGCCGATTTTAGATCCAGGGACCCTATCCCCTGTGGCCCGGCCAAAAATCAATGGGGAGAGGGGGGCCATGCACAGAGTGTGTATCATTGGGAACCGTCAGGGGAGCCTCAAGGCCCCTGCAGTCCCTGCTGGCTCCCTGCCTCCTGCAGGAGCCGGCATTGCTCCCGCATGCAGGAAGCTGCTAGAAATGCAGCTCCCTCTGTGCGGGAGCAATTGTTTCATCTGTTTTCCTTCCCGCATGACAGCAGGCAGGGAAACAGATGAAAACTCCACTCCGAGCAATCTGTAGCAGTTTGACAGCTCCCACTTGCTGGGAACCGAGTTAGTGTTTGCTCTCACTTGGGGGAGCTGTCGCAGCTCCTGCAAAGCAAAAGCAAACATCTATCTCCCAAGGGTGGGCACCTCGGGACCTCGGGAGATAGCAGGAGCTGGCCCTGGGAAATGGTGGTCCCCAGGGCCATTAATGGCTGCCAACACTTCCTGGTTGAAGTGTTGGCAGCGAATCAGTTCTCTGCACGAGATCGGAAGGGTTCAATATACAAATTTAGATTTCCTTTAACTAACTTAAAACTACTGAACAGATTTACACCAAATAACAAAAGGCCGCTTTCTGAAGCAAGAGCTACCTTTCTGACAGATTTGGTATAATTCCGTCCAGCGGTTCGGGATGCAGTCATGTCAAAATACCTATGGGAATTAACATGGGTAACACACTTTTTTTAACCCCCCTTTTTCTCGGCCCCCACTTGACCCATCACCCCAAAACGTATCATGCACAACTAGATGGAATAAGGCATTTTCTTTAGAAAATTTCATGAAGATTCGTCAAACGGCGCCAAAGATATAGGCCAGTCAATAAAATGATTTTCCTATGGAAACTAGGTCCTAACTATAACTGCATACTGGCGATCTCCAGTAGGTATAAATGCATATATATATATATATATCTCAAAGAAGGTTGTGTCACGTCCTTTCTGGCAACAACAAATTGCTCACACTCCGGGATGCACTTCAAACAAATCTTTATTTGGCGCTGTGTTTCGTCCTCACGAACTTTGTCACGACCAAGAAACCTCCCTGTGCACCATCACCTTTAAACAATTTTGTAAACCATAGACATAGTAAATGTCCTTCTGCAGTCTGTTGTGGCTTTCTGTGACTGAAGTTAGAGGATTTTCAGCTTGCCAGAAAGGGTGAGTAAGCCCTAAAAATAGCTCATCCTGATTAAATCTGGCTCACCATAGTGAGTGGGCGAGTGGATTTTTTAAGCCCTGGGGTGAGTGAGTGGGTGTCTGAATGGCTGTATGAGTGAGTGTCTTGGTGTGTAAGTGGCTGTGTGGGTGAGTGAGGTGCTGTCAAAGTGGGTGTTTGGTTAAGTAAGTTGCTACGTGAGTGGCTATATTGGAGAGTGTGTGTGAATGGCTGTATGGGTGAGTGCTTGTATGGATGTGTGAATGGGTATGTAAGTGGTTGGTTGGGTGTGCGAGTGTTTGTATGGGTGAGTGAGTGGCTGTGTTGAGAGGCTGCATGGGTGAGTGAGTGACTGGGTGTGTGAGTAACTGTATAGGTAAATAAGTGGGTGTGCCAGTAGCTGTATGGGTGAGTGTGTGGCTATGTGAGTGGCTGTATGGGTGAGTGACTGGTTGCATGAGTGGCTGTAAGAGTGAGTGAATGGTTGTGTGAGTGGCTGTATGAGTGAGTGAGTGGGTGTGTGACTGCCTCTATGGAGGAGTGAGTGGGTATATGAGTACTGGTATGGGCCTGAGAATGGGTATTTGAGTGGTTGTGTGTTTGTGTCAGTGGGCATATGAGAGGTTCTATGAGGATGTGAGTAGGTGTGTGAGTGGTTCTGTGGATGATGTCATCAGTGATGTCATTTTAGATATCATCAGTGATGTCATCAGTGATATCACTGACCATGTCATGGGTGATGTAATATGTGAGGTCATAAGCAGTGCATTGCGGGGGCGCGAGTTATAGTAAGCTCAGCTAACTATACCTACTAAATTTCACTGGTTTTGCATGAGTGAAACCTGAGCCTAAGTTTAACGTCCCCAAAACCATTGGTTTTTTAAGTGAATTTCGAAGTTTTTTTTATTCCATTTCCTAACTATAACGTTCATGTAACCTTTGTTTTTTTCAGTGAATTTCTAAGGCTTTTTTAAATGCTAATTCCTAACTATAATGTCCATGTAACCTTTGTTTTTTTCAGTGAATTTCTATGGTTTTTAGGTCGAGCCTAGAGTAGCGCGCAAGCGCTGCTTCTGGCGAAGACTTTATGTAGTGGGCATTTGAAAGCTGACCACACGCTCGTGCACAATGGCCTTTTCCGTGCGGTTACCCGCACGTTTCAGTCACGATGCACGAGGTGTGGTCAGCTCAGCAGGCTGCCGCGCTCGCCCCCGCTTCTCTTTTCTTACTGCAGGCAGGACGACGTGCGCAGCCGAGACAAAGGCGGGCGCTTGTTTATTTCGTCAGCGTAGTCAGACACTTTCGCCTTTGTGTAGAAAGCAAAGTCGCCCGACTTCGCCTGAGGCAAAGTTTTGTGTCACTTGTGTATTTGCAAAACACACAAGATGATGGATGGAATGCTGCACATTGGCAAACATTCACCCCCAGTCACAGATCTGGGTTTAATCCATCGTTATTTTGCTTCACCACGCCACCCCAGTTCAGACATAGCCATATGCAAATCAGTCTTGACCCTGTGCCTCATGGGAACAGTCCAGACCGAACTGCCAAGCCATGTCTTCCCTGGACCGGAATCAAGCATCCTAGGACTAGTTTCAGGCTATCAGCCTTCATCAGCCAGGATAGCTTGACTCCAGTGGCGTAGTGAGCACGGGACCCACGTCTGGGCATACCCTTCCCACTTAGGGGCGAAATGAAAAACACACAAGATGATGGACGGATTGCTGCACATTGGCAAACATTCACCCCCAGTCACAGATCTGGGTTTAATCCATCGTTATTTTGCTTCACTACGCCACCCCAGTTCAGACATAGCCATATGCAAATCAGTCTTGACCCTGTGCCTCATGGGAACAGTCCAGACCGAACTGCCAAGCCATGTCTTCCCTGGACCGGAATCAAGCATCCTAGGACCGGTTTCAGGCTATCAGCCTTCATCAGCCAGGATAGCTTGACTCCAGTGGCGTAGTGAGCACGGGACCCACGTCTGGGCATACCCTTCCCACTTAGGGCTAAATGCAAAACACACAAGATGATGGATGGAATGCTGCACATTGGCAAACATTCACTCCCAGTCACAGATCTGGGTTTAATCCATCGTTATTTTGCTTCACCACACCATCCCAGTTCAGACATAGCCATATGCAAATCAGTCTTGACTCCTGTGCCTCATGGGAACAGTCCAGACCGAACTGCCAAGCCATGTCTTCCCTGGACCGGAATCAGAGCATCCTAGGACAGGTTTCAGTCCATCAGCCTTCATCAGCCAGGATAGCTTGACTCCAGTGGCGTAGTGAGCACGGGACCCACGTCTGGGCATACCCTTCCCACTTAGGGCTGAAATGCAAAACACACAAGATGTTGGATCGGAATGCTGCACATTGGCAAACATTCACTCCCAGTCACAGATCTGGGTTTAATCCATCGTTATTTTGCTTCACCACGCCACCCCAGTTCAGACATAGCCATGTAAATCAGTCTTGACTCTGTGCCTCATGGGAACAGTCCAGACCGAACTGCCAAGCCATGTCTTCCCTGGACCGGAATCAAGCATCCTAGGACCGGTTTCAGGCTATCAGCCTTCATCAGCCAGGATAGCTTGACTCCAGTGGCGTAGTGAGCACGGGAACCCAGATCTGTGACTGGGGGTGAATGTTTGCCAATGTGCAACATTCCGTCCATCATCTTGTGTGTTTTGCATTTCGCCCTAAGTGGGAAGGGTATGCCCAGACGTGGGTCCCGTGCTCACTACGCCACTGGAGTCAAGCTATCCTGGCTGATGAGGGCTGAAAGCCCGAAACCAGTCCTAGGATGCTTGATTCCGGTCCAGGGAAGACATGGCTTGGCAGTTCGGTCTGGACTGTTCCCATGAGGCACAGGGTCAAGACTGATTTGCATATGGCTATGTCTGAACTGGGGTGGCGTGGTGAAGCAAAATAACGATGGATTAAACCCAGATCTGTGACTGGGGGTGAATGTTTGCCAATGTGCAATATTCCGTCCATCATCTTGTGTGTTTTGCATTTCGCCCTAAGTGGGAAGGGTATGCCCAAACGTGGGTCCCGTGCTCACTACGCCACTGGAGTCAAGCTATCCTGGCTGATGAGGGCTGAAAGCCCGAAACCGGTCCTAGGATGCTGGATTCCGGTCCAGGGAAGACATGGCTTGGCAGTTCGGTCTGGACTGTTCCCATGAGGCACAGGGTCAAGACTGATTTGCATATGGCTATGTCTGAACTGGGTGGCGTGGTGAAGCAAAATAACGATGGATTAAACCCAGATCTGTGACTGGGGGTGAATGTTTGCCAATGTGCAACATTCCGTCCATCATCTTGTGTGTTTTGCATTTCACCCTAAGTGGGAAGGGTATGCCCAGACGTGGGTCCCGTGCTCACTACGCCACTGGAGTCAAGCTATCCTGGCTGATGAGGGCTGAAAGCCCGAAACCGGTCCTAGGATGCTTGATTCCAGTCCAGGAAGACATGGCTTGGCAGTTCGGTCTGGACTGTTCCCATGAGGCACAGGGTCAAGACTGATTTGCATATGGCTATGTCTTAACTGGGGTGGCGTGGTGAAGCAAAATAACGATGGATTAAACCCAGATCTGTGACTGGGGGTGAATGTTTGCCAATGTGCAACATTCCGTCCATCATCTTGTGTGTTTTGTCACTTGTGTATTTCCCTGATATCTGGCTGCAGGGAATCCCTTTTCACTGCTGTTACTCGGGGTTACAAGACCTGAGTGATATGAGGGGAACTGAAGTGGGGACGACCAGGAGAGTCACGGCTTTCCTCCTCCCTGTTACCGAAAGTCCCGCTCTGGGAACTCTAGTGTTAGAGAAGGGGAAAGAAGACATGACTCATCGAGACATGGTTCGAACCTTGGCGATAGCACCACCTGACCGCGGATACGCGCGGCAAAAGAAGCATTTCCGCTACACCGCAGGCACCCTTCTGATATATAGCGACCAGATTGTAAACACGGAGCTTTAGTAAGTCATGGGTACTCCCTGGAACCAGCCCCGTGACTGGGTTATCCCGGATATTTGTCTGGGCCGAGAAGAAGAGAATGGGCATGTTGTGTGTGCTTACCTGGTTATGCCTGACTAGAAGAGTGAAGGGTGATGCATGTGCTTGAACATTTTACCAACAAAAGCTAAGACCGGCTCGAGTGGAACACGCCATGTGCAAAGAGGTGGATCATACGTTATGTGTATCCGAGCTCCAAACATACTTGCATATCGGTGATTAAATAGGGTGCTGTAGGCAGCCTCTGCAAAGCAGATGAATGCATGATGTGTTGTGAGACATTTTTAAAGGCATGATGGCGCAAGTCCTGAAAACAAATAAGGGATCAACTAATTCACAGATACAATCCAGGATGAAGGCACATAAACTGACTTTGACAACTATAGCACCATCGCCCGACTTTAACAGGAGTGGCTTTGCTCACCAGTCTATGCAACCTAATAGTCTATGTATTTAATTACGGAGCGCTCTGCATAGACACCTATACAGCAGTATGTTTACGCATCCCTTGTAAACTTTTTCTTATACCTCTTAATTTTTAGAACTTGGACTGCAACCTGCACAAAGATCTGTGATTTAAGCAGTCACTGCTGCTCACAGCTTCATTTCTTAACATGGGTAACTCCACTTTTAACATTTCAAAATGTTTATGTTGCACCGTAACATTTTAGCTTATAGGCTCTGGTTTTCTGAGTGTTATCTCCACAACTAGATTATCTACAGATTTAAACTAACTCGCACGTTGTGAAATTTGTATCCGAAAAAAAATACAGTGTGTAGATGAGTTTAAAATTTATAAATATTGTGTAGCTCTCCACTCACTCTGATGGTTTCCTGTGATTGCATGTCTAGATATTGACTAGAAAGAAAACAAACCACCTCTGGGCATACTTCCGGGTGCTGTGACTGAGAACACCCTGCTGGTTGCAATTTCAGTGGTATGTTGGAGCGTGGAATGTTGCTTTGAACAATTTTGCCTACCCAGGATAGTATGCTGCATAGCTACACACTTATAAGGTCCAAAAGGCGAGACCTATTGGCTATGCCAATGCTTGTTTAAGTAGTAGTCACATTTGCAGAGTGGTGGAGAAGAGGAGCGGGGCCTACGACCCGCTCTCAGGAATCCCACTGTGTAGGACTTACTGGAGGTACCAAGAGGGCATCCAAGAGAACTTCATCCCCAAACCAGTTGTGCACCAGGAGGCATGTTTGGAGAGTGGTGGAGAAATGGGGTGTGGCCTCCGAAGACCTCTTAGCAATCCTGCTGTTTGGGATTTACTGGAGGTAACAGGAGGGGGTGTTCGCCCCCCAGGACCCTCAGCAGCGAAGGGGACTTCATCCCCCAACTAGTAGTGCACCAGGAGGTGCATTTGCAGAGTGGTGGTGAAACGGGGCATGGCCACCGACAACCTCTCATTAATCCCGCTATGTGGGGCTTATTGGAGGTAACATGAGGGGTAGTTGGCCCCCTAGGACCTTCAGAAGTAAAGTTAACTTTATTCCCCAACCAATAGTGTGCCAGGAGGTGCGTTTGCAGAATGGTGCAGAAAGGGGGCTGGTCCTCCTGCGACTTGCCAGTCGCGTTTATTTTGTTAGAGAAGTGGTGCTGCGCGGCTCCTCTTCCCTGGGCCTAGAGGCTCTCCCTGCGGTCCTCAATGGAGAGGCCAGGCCCTGAGGGATGGGGTCCCTGGGGACTGGCCTTTACTTATATATGTTAAAAAAAGGGAAGGGGGCTGTGCGGCCCCCCTCCCCAGGCCGATTTCGGCCCTATAGACCCTATACCCCAAGGCCTGGCCTCTCCGTTGGGGACCAAGGGGAGAGCCTCTAGGCCCCCATGGTCCCTGCTGGCTCCTAGCCTCCTGCGGGAGCTGGCATTGCTTTGAGACCCAGGGAGCTGCTAAACATGCAGCTTCCTGGATCTCAAAGCAATCCGTTTGTTTCCATGCTCGCTTGACAACGGGCAGAGAAACAGAAATATGCTCCGTTCTCAGCTAGCAAGAGCATTTGTAAGCTCCTGATTGCTGAGAGCGGAGTGTTTGCTGTGGCCTGGTGGGTAGCTCCCGCCAAGCCACAGCCTACGGCAATGTCCAGGGGGTGGGCTGAACGGATTTACACCAAATCACAAAAAGCATGCTTTCTGGACCAACATCTAGCTTTCTGCCAAATTTGGTGTAATTCTGTTCAGCGGTTCGGGCTGTAGTCGTGTTCAAAAGTGAAAAATTCCCATAGACATAACATGGGGAAAATGTTTTGGGGCCCCCTTTTTTCTCGGACCCCGCTTGATGAATCACCCTGAAACTTTCAACACAGCAGCTGAACCAAAAAAGGGAAGTTTTGCGAAATTTTTGTGAAGATTCATTTAGCGGCTCCAAAGTTATTGGAAAAATAAAAAACGCTTTTCTTATGGAAACTTTGGTCCTAACTAAAATATTGCCAGTTTGTAATATATATATATATATATTCACTGAATAAACCACAGGTTTCAGGGACGTTATAGTTAGTCTGATATTTCACTCATACAAAACCAGAGAAATTCAGCCGTTATAGTTAGCTGAGCGAACTATAACTCACGCCCCCGCAATGCACTGCTGATGACGTCACATATTACCTCACTCATGACATGGTCAGTGACATCACTGATGACATCTCAAATGACATCACTGATGACATCATCCACTTAATCTCTGATGCACCTACTCACACCCTAATATAACCTTTCATACACCCACTCTAAAATACAGACTACCAGTCTCGAAACCATAGACACACCAATACCAGTTAGTACATACCCACTCACTGGTTCCTAGGTCTACACACACATCCACTCACTCATCCATACAGTCACTCATACATGCAGTCACTCATCAATACAGCCACTATTATATGCACTGATACACCCATATAGACACTCACACACCGCCACTCACCCATAGTTACTCACACACCTAGTCAGTCACCCAAAGAGTCAATCACAATGCCATTTACTCACCTATACAGTTATACACACACCACCTCACTTATTCATGCAGATACTAACACATACTTACTCTCTTATACAATCACTGACACAAGCACACACTCATCCATACATTCACAATCACTCACTCTCACATACAGTCACTTATATACTCCAACACTCACATATACTGACATTCACATATGCAGTTACTCACACATAGACCACTGAGACATCCATTCACTCACCAACACAGCCATATGCACCCTCACTCCCCAATACAGCCCCTCGCAAATGCACTCATGAACCCATACACCCAGTGAATCACCCACTCACACATCCATGCAGGTAGTCACACAACACACAGACACTCAGGCACCCATACAGGTACTCAGACAACCAATCAATAACCCATATAGACACTCATGTACCTATTCACCAACCCACACAGCCAGTCACACACCAACTGACAGACTGATACAGACATTCACACAGATTAGTTACTCACCCATACACACACCCAGACACGTATAATCTCTCACTTATACAGTCAGTCACACACTGACTGATTCATCATATATATATCACATTCTTAAACTTTTTAGAAACACTCACAGTCACTGGATTATGTCATCAGTGATGTCATCAGTGATGTCATTTGAGATGTCATCAGTGATGTCACTGACCATGTCATGAGTGATGTAATATGTGACGTCATCAGCAGTGCATTGCGGGGGCTTGAGTTATAGTTAGCTCAGCTAATTATAACGGCTGAATTTCTCTGGTTTTGTACGAGTGAAATGTCAGACTAACTATAACGTCCCTGAAACCTGTGTTTTTTTCAGTGAAGATCTAAGGTTTTTTAAATGCTAATTTCTAACTATAACATCCCTGAAACCTGTGGTTTTTTCCAGTGAATTTTATATATATGTATTCAATTTCCTCTCACTCTTACAAGGAAGGAATCAGCACTCAGGTTGTAGTTTGGAAGTATTTAATCTGCAAAGGACGCGGTCCACGCATTTCGGCTCGTCCGAACCTTGATAACGATACAAGACGTCATTGTAGCTTCCTTATTTAAATGTACAAATGCCTCTAGTTTCCAACATTAACAAAGGACTACATATTACATTAATCCAAAAAGCTGGCGGCCATATTGGCCTGGTCACGATGCAAAAACTCAGGAACTCATACAATAAAGAAAAGAAAACAAGTGTTGCTATGCACACAATGTCATTTCAGCATATCTTGCCCTGTGACTGCCGTACCTGTATGTTCGTCAACGTGACTTGTTCATAATAAACATACTTACGATTGCAAACATCAACATAAACAATGGACTACACATTACTTTAAAGTGAAAGGCTATTGGCCATATTGATCTGGGCACTTTGCGTATTATAATGTTTCTTACACGAAAGAAAAGAAAAAAAGGGTTGCTAAGATACACACTCTATCCCTAAATAAAGTTCTAGCGAGTATAGTTCCATTCCATTCACAGCTCATTTGAGAAGTCACGAGTGATGTCATGAGTGATGTCACTGACCATGACATGAATGATGGAATGTCTGAGGTCATAAGTAGTGCATTGAGGGGCGTAAGTTATAGTTAGCTCAGGTAACTATAACTGCTGAATTTCACAGGTTTTGTACGAGTGAAATCTGAGTCTAACTATAACATCCCTGGAATCTTTGTTTTTTTCAGCAAATTTCTAGGTTTTTTTAAACGTTAAGTAAGATGCCTATCACAATGGATGGTGGGGGGTTGGAAGCAGGGCCTGGCCTGGCATTGTGCTTCCCCCACCTAAGCTTGCTGCTCCTGCCTCCCCTCCTCCTCTTTGCTATTGATCCAGTGCAACCCCTAAATTCATGAGCCAGGGACCAAAGGAAATCTCATCACACATAAACTGCATTATCAAACAACGGGGCCCATCACATATTACCCATAAATGATCCCTGAGGACAAGCGCTGGATTTGGGGGGTTTATTTTGTCAGTTTTATTAAGTACAATACTACACTTCACATTAATAACATTTGTATATAATTCTAACTATTCGTAGTCTCAACTATCTTCTTCCTTTGGTCGATGGACCATTAGTTGAAGAGTTGATGGTGACTATGATTAACTAAACAGTTTAACATTTAACTAAATAACCACAGAGTCATTTATTCGGTTAATAATTTTATCTTATTATATGCTCAAAGTTTAGATTGTCAGTGCAAACACAAGATTACATATAAGAGAACAAATTATCAAGCAATGTAATCAAAATGAATCATTTGCATTGATATCAAAGCATGCATAGGAATGGGGAAGAGAAGGTACAGCATAAATACTTGCAGAAATATACTTGCAGAATTAAGCAATCAAGGAGGGTGATACCCACCAAAGAATCAGGAAAACCACTTCCTTGGCCGAGGTTGTGGCAAGAGGTCCCCAGAGATAGGCTCAGAGGACAAAGTTAACAGGACAGATGCAGCTAAGCTTGCCATAAACTAACTATTAAATTAATCTCCCAATTAATCTACCTTGATCTAGTTCTCCTCGGACGCAATCTCCTCCCAAGCACTCCCGCAACGTTCTCATACCTAAAGTGTTCTCTGGCTTTGTGCTGGTCTGCTCTCTCTGTCTTGAATCTGCCACTCCGGCCTGCACTGCTATACCAGACCGCACAGTCTCAGGTTCGACTGATCTCTCTCTGACCCTTCTCTCTCCGTCTCATCTGTTCTCTCATCTCGTCTGTTCTGATCTGTTCTCGTCTGATCTCTCATCTGCGTCTGACACACCCCTAATTGGGATATCAATTATACTCTTCTGTCTAGCTTACTATCTTACAATGTTGCAGTATCGGTAGAAACTCGGTCTGTGATTGGTTGTCATAAATCATACTAGGGTCGCCTCATCCAGTTCTCCTCACAAATCCATCTTATACCGGTTCTAACAAAGGAAGAATTTAAGACCAATACATTCGTATACCACTGACATTCATAATTATACATTTTGTCACATTGTACATTATGATATTCGTTTCACATTCGAATTGCAGGTAGTGATGGCTGTTCCCACAGTCGCTGTCGCATCTTGGCACACAAACAATAGGACACAGGTCAACATGGCCTTCACACGAGTTACATCAGATGGTACACTCTGTAGTCTGCAAGCAGGCAACCCATCCTGGCGCATGCGCGCTTCATACCGACCAAGCCAACCGCATGCTGGTTTAGACAAGAGGCCATTTTCATGCAGGCCCAATCTCGTACTAAAGTAAATAAACACAAAAGAATATTAATTCATGAAATAAAACCCATTATGGTTACCTCCCACCATACTAATACCCTGTATTAATTAAATCCTAGCGAAAGCTATGAATTTAAAGCAATCTTTTCGTTATTTGTGCACAACATGCAAAATGTGCAATGTACAACACAGCATAAACATGCAAACAGTTAATACGTACTCATGCCAACATGGTTTAGTATATTATGTAAAATGCGTTTGCCCCTTGTATAAATGTGAGGATTCAGAGTTGATTAGTTCATGCAGTCAATACATTATTATGGGGTTACTTATTTTCATGAGGATGTATTTTACAAACCTCACTCCATCACTATCCATTGTCCAAGTCCATGCCCCTGCTCCCTCATTACAGCCCTGTGTGGCCGTTGTTCTGCCACTGGCCTTCCCGCCTTCTCTGAACAGTTAGCTTGCTGCCCCATCCACTTCCTCCCTATCCTCTGTTGTCTGAATCCATGCACTAGCCTCCTCCCTCCTGCCATGCATGGTCTGATGTGCTGCCACTGATCTCCATTTACAATGATGCCCCAGTCCACTCCTCCTGCCCTTCATTGCCCAGTTCTATGCCCCATCATTGACCTCCTGCTTAGCCTCTGTGCTTAGCTTGCTGCCCCTACTCTCCTTCCCCCTGCCCTCCAATGTCTGTGTGCATGCCCCTGCTCCATCCTTTTTGCCCACCATGTTCCATGGACCTGCCCCTCCTATCTACTCTGAGTGTTCTGTTGAGCTGCCACTCCCCTCCCACCTGCCTAGCATTGTCAGATGACTGTAACCTGTCCCTGCCACCTCCACCCTGCCTGTCCACGTTCCATGCCCCTATCCCCTTCCTCCTGTCCTCCATGGTCCATTTTACTGCCACACCCTTCTACCCTCCCTGGTCTGTTGTGCTGCAACTGCTCCTCCTGCCTGCCCCGCGTGGTCTGTTGTGAGGCCCCTTCCCCTGAACTCTCTTGTCTGTGCCCAGCACCTACCCCTCCCTTCTATCCTCCATGGTCCTTTGTGCATGCCCCTGCCCCCTCCTTCTTGCCCACCATGGCCATTGTGCTGCCACTAACCCTCCCGCTTGCCATGCATGGTCTTCTGTGCTGCCACGGCCCCTCCCACCTTCCCTGTGTGGTCAGCTAGCTGCCCCTGACCCCTCCCACCTTCCCTCCATGGTCTGTGTGCATGCCTTTATAGTCTCACTGTTGCCCTCCATGATGTGTTGTGCTTCTAGTGCCCATCCTGCCTGACCTCCATGGTCAGCTTGCTGCTCCTGCCCCCTTGCCCCCTGCCCTCTATTTTCCATGTGCAGACCCCTATTCCCTCCCTTCTGGCTTGTCTGTTCCATTGTAATGCCCCTGATCCCTCCCTCCTGCCCTTTATGGTCCGTTATGCTGCCGCTTTCTCTCCTGTCTGTCCATTATGGTCAGCTTGCTGCCATTGCCTCATTCCCCTCTGTTCTCTGTTGTCCATGTGCATGGTCCTGTCCCCTCCCTATTGCTTTCCATGGATTGTTGTGCTGCACTGCCGTCCTGCATGCCCTGTGTGGTGTATTGTGCTGCTGCAAACCCTGATGCCTGCCCTGTAAGGTCAGTTTGGTGCACCTGTCCATGTCCCTCCTGTCCTCTGTTATCCGAGTCCATGTCCCTACCCCAATTCCTCCTGCCTTCCATGATCCAATGTACCATACTTGCTAACATTTTGAACTTGGTAAGAGGGAGATTTTGAAAAAAAACTGGGGAATTGATTTTCCCCATTGACTTACATTGAAAAAGAGGAGATTGTAGACAGGAGACAGATAAAATAAAGCCCATTTGGGCTTAAAAACATTGGGCGTTTCCTGGCTGAATCGGGTCTGTTGGCATGTATGGTTGTACTACCACTGCCTCTTCCTTCTGCCCACAATGGTCTATTATATTGCCACAGCCTCTCTTGCCTGTCCTGCATTGTTGGTTTGTTGCCCCTGCCCCCCTTTCCACTGCCCTCCATAGTCTGTTGTGCTGCCACTGCCCTTCCTGCCTGCCCAGTGTGGTCAAATTGTTGCCTCTGCACCCTCCTACCTGCCTTCAATTTTCCGAGTCCGTGCCCCTGACCTCTGCCTCTCAACAGTATCCTAATGAACAACTAGATTGCTAACATTCTATATTTATTACAAAAGTGTGGCACGCCTGACGTCATCTTGATGTAATCAAAACTGTAATACCTAAAGCATTTCCTTTAGAAATTATAGAAATGAGAGGGTCTTATTTGCATCGAAATTATGGTTAGTGCTCTAAAAAACTAAAATGAGGACATATTTTCTGAGTTCTCAAATAGCGACAAAGCACTTTTAAATTATTTGTTATCTTTATGTTTTTTTATCCAGTTGACCACTTGATTAAATGTTGCACCTAGGGGAGAGGATGTGGTGTTACTTCCAGAGCTGCAGACTTTGCAACTGGGGAACCAGGTTGGAGTTTCTGCTTCAGCTCGACATTCTGTGATTCTGGTCAAATCACTTAATCTCCCCATGCCTACAACCAAACTGAATTTGTCCTTGTGTGATGTAACCAATGCTCATGTAAAGCACTCCAATACCTGACCAGTCTGCACTATATAAAACTGCAAAAAAACAAAAAATAAAAAGTGTTTTCCAGACTTCTGTCATTGGGCTATACGTGGGCTACATCTGGGTGATTTTTGTGCTGCATTTGGGCTCCTTTTTCTCTGGTGGCCATCTTGGGAGACTTCAGTTCAATTCAATAAACTTTATTCGATCTGATTTAGAAACATAGATCATAAAAGTGTACATAAAAACAGTAAATCCTTTTTCTTAATACAATACAATGAGAATTAATTAAAACCAGTAGGTAAAAACGGGTGTTACAAAGCCCGGCTCAGAGCAACTTCCATTTAACAGAATAGTAAAGTTCAATGTTTCGCAAGATCAATCTCAAGTACTTCGTGCAAAATACGCAATAAGGGGTCCAAGTAAGATGCAAAAGCTCCAATACCTGACCAGTCTGCACTATAAAAAACTGCAAAAAAACAAAAAATAAAGTGTTTTGCACACTTCTGTCAGTGGGCTATACGTGGGCTAAATCTGGGTGATATTTGTGCAACATTTGGGCTCTATTTTCTCTGGTGGCCATCTTGGGAGACTTATTTGTTATGAAGTTTCCTAATTTCCTCATTTACTGCAGTCTCCTCAGTAGGAAATGCTTTCAGTTTTTTACTTTGATTCCATCAAGAAGGCATTCAGTTGTGTCACGCATTTGCCATAAATTCAGAATGTTAGCACTCTAGTTGCTCATTAGATCACTGTAGTAAAGCTACTGCTCACCAGGGAGTTAACTGGAAGTCTGCTGCTGGTATTGAAAGTGCATGTTTCAGTCTGCATGTCAGAATTTTTTAATGAAATAGAAGAGGATTTGAGAAGTCACTCAAACTGTGCCCTAATTTTTCTTTCTGCAGCACTAATCATAATTTCTGTGGCACAATGAACCCCCCTCATTTTGTTCCTTATTAAAGTAAATGTTTTAAGTGTTACCAGTTTATTCCAATCAAGATGGCTTCAGGTGTGCCATACTTTTGTCATAAGTAAGACTGTTAGCGGTCTAGTTGTTCTTTAGAAAACTCTGGGAAGCTGCAGTAGAACACAAAGGAATCAACTGACAGTCTCTGCCGTTGTTGGATGTACATGTTTTACTGAGAATGTCTGACTTCATTCTCACATGACTGAGAAAGATAATGTGAATTTACAGAAAATATGCTCTCATTTCAGCTTCTGGAGCACCTTCCAAACCTCTATGGGAAAAGCATGAGAAAATAGTTTTCTCTCAAACATGATTCATGATATCCCAGTAGAAGGCTTTTTCACAGGGTAAAATCACCTTATAACACACCACAATTCCTAAAATTAGTATGGTACCATCAACAAATGATTTATAATGTAACTAAAGTCTGTTATCACCCTTTATACGTTCTCCTTTTGGTGACCCTCAAAACCTTCCATTCACTACAATGCATTTTAATGGGGTGCTATCTTGTATATTGGTCCCAAAATGGCTGCCAACAGAAGGTATACTGGAGTCAGGTATCCCACTATCTCTCAATCGCATGAAACAGCAGCCCCTAGGTTTAACCTCATCCAAGAATCAAATGCCCAGCTGGAATATTGCAGGTCTGAGTACCAAGATGGGCTCCCCCGAGTGGCATGCATTTATAGAGGTATACGATATTTGCCTCTTTCAAGAAACCTGGGCAGAGACAGCCCTCTTTTGTGCTGGATATCTAAATTATTTTATTCCGGCAAATAAGGGAGCAAAAGGGAGGCCTTCGGGAGGGCTGACCATCTGGGTACGACAAGACCTAGAGGTTAACATTCAGGTTCTTTCAACCCAGAGCCAGGACATTCCAGGGTATCAGACTGACCACGCGTGACCATCAGAAAATAGACATATATAACGTCTATGTTAGAGGAACAAGAGGGAAAAGGTCGGGAGTTTTAACGGCTCTGAAGATCTTCTTGACTCACACCAGGACGTTCTGAATACTATAATAGCGGGGACTTTAACACAACGTTTGAACCCCTTACCACTGAAGGTGGTTATTTAACAGAAGAAGAAGACAACAAATGGGGTATTCCAATATTAGAGTTAAACCCTATAAGTAAGTGGTCTGATGTGGTCATTCAAATAAACAATATTTGCATGGAAAAGGGCTTGCGGGCTTTAAATGGGCTTACACAATCTGATAGACAAGGGGCTAATACTTTTAATACTGGCCATAGTGCTAGTAGAATTGATTATGTTTTGGTGAGCTTGGAGCTATGGCATACCATGGTGGACATGGCGGTCATAGACAGGCTAGAAAGTGATCATAATCCCTTGTGTGGGACCATGGATCTGAGCTGTCAAAAGACCTGCACACAAGCTAGGAACAGATATTCCACAGGCGACGTTGTACCATCTAACGATTTAAGACGGCTTAAGTGGGTAAGAATAACAGAAATGCCAGATCTGCTAGACAATATTCTCAAGAGCATGGATTATGCCATTAATGAACTAGAGGCCAATGTAGCTAAAAATAGGGATCTAGCCAATTCAATATGTATACACAACACATTTTTTAGCCACTTGCGTACCTATTTTTTTAAGCAGGGAAGGAACTCTAAGGCACCTAATCCGAAAGTGGGGCAATGGTATAATAAAGAATGCCGAGAGGCACGCCAAGCCTTAGGGGCAACCATAAAAGGTGGCGACCCCAAAAAAGTCCGAGCGGCAAGGTCCCTCTACAGGGGCACCCAGGCTAAAGCTAAGAGTTTATGGGACGACAAAAGGTGGCAGGAACTTAGGGAGGCCTGCGCCACGAAAAACATCAAACTATTTTGGAACGTTTATAAATGGGACAATGGGGGACAGGCTGCGCGACCTCAAAACCATGTATCGCAGTCGGATTGGGTGAACCATTTTAAACCCCAATATGCCTCAAACCTATCTGGAGGGAGGGTGAAATTATAAGAACATTATATCTGGATGACACCTTCAGTAGGGTTGAGGTAGAGACAGCACTCAAATCAGTACTGGCTGGAAAGGCACCAGGGCCAGACGGCATACCAGGGGATATCTTTTTACACGACAAGGATAGATGGTGCCGCTATATTTCCTTGTTGACAAATGCCATCGCCCAAGGAGCCCCCATACCCGACTCCTGGAAAGGAGCGGAAATTATTCCTGTTTATAAGAAAGGGGACAAATCATGCCCTGGGAATTATAGGCCAATCAGCCTAATTGATTGTCTGCAGAAAATAACTGGGAGGCTGGTGCTCAATAGAGTACAAGAATGGATTGAGGAGTTTAGGGTTTTGTCCCCATTGCAAGCTGGATTTCGAGCTTTCACCAGCACAATCGATCAGGTGTTTCGGTTTGTTCTGATATATTGGAAGATAGTGACCATTGGTAAGGGAAGCCTTTATGCCGCATTTGTAGATCTTAAGTCGGCATTCGAGCCTCGTCCCCGCACTAAATTATGGTTAACCTTACAAGAATTAGGGATGCCATCAGAACTCCTGTCCTTGATTATTAGACTGCATGAAGATAACAGTGCAAAAATTAGATGGGGTGGACAGGGGAAGTTACCGAATCATCCCCTGTAGAGAGAGGCGTGCGCCAAGGCTGCGTGATGGCCCCAACGCTATTTTCATTATATATTAACGGGATAGTGGACTACATGAGTTCCACCCCTTCGGATGCCCCGGCATTGGCAGGCGATAAAGTGCCAATATTAATGTTTGCTGACGACACATTGATTCTATCCAAGAACCCGAGCGGTCTCCAGAAAGCCCTAAAAACATTATAGGGATTCTGTTCACGGCGGGGCTTGGAGGTCAATGTGTCAAAGACAAAACTGATGTCATTTAATCCACATAGGGCCTTCAAGGGGGGCATCCGAATGAACGATAGGACGTTAGAACTGGTCAAGGAGTTCACCTATCTAGGGTTAACTTTCAAGACAATATGAAGTGGGATCATCAGATAGATCTAGCATCCCTTAAACAAAGGCAATTGTCAGGGATTTTACACCTGGAACATAACTCTTCACATACTAAGCCCATTAGCCCAGTTTTAGAAATCTACAGCATGAAAGTCATTAGCTCAGCCCTCTATGGCTCTGAACTCTGGGGGTGCGAGAATCTATTAACTCTTACGTCTTCTGAAAATAGGTTCTTGAGGAAAATTACTAGACTTCCACAAAGTACCCCAATGTGCCCATTATTATTTGATCTGGGAGAAAACCGATTGCAGCCATAGCTAAACTTCGACCCCTCCTCTATTGGCGGAGGCTCTGGACTACGCCGGAGCTCGCAGAGCTATGCGATAGGCTTCTCAGAAATAATAAGGGCTGATGCTTTACATCGTATTAAATGGCTATGGGCGGTCAGAGACCTCTTGTCTAACATAGGTATGTCCTCCCTATGGTCCGATCCTGAAAATTCAAATTTTCCCACAAAGGAGGTTCTGAAGGCTAAATATTGGGAATGGTTTCAGTATAACATCAATAGACTTAGTGAGCCATCCTCTCTAACTGGCCTTTTTTTGGAACATAAAGTTATCCCCGAAGTTGGAGATATACTGGGTTCTAATCACGAAACCGCTAGACCGTAAACTGTATTTTCAGTTTAGGGTAGGCACATTGCCAGTGAGAGCATTCACTGCTAGATGGAATAAACCAACTGTAGATACATGCCCGGTGTGTAAGTCTAGCAATGAACCTTTGGCTCATCTTCTTTTTGTTTGTGCTGGGTATGTTGCTCCGTGTCGCGTTTGGTTGTTCCCAATTTGTAAGCTCCTGGGCACCAGACGGGCTAGTGAAGCCGAAAGAATCTTGCGGACCGATACCTCAGCAACAATTGCTATAGCCATGGCAACATTTTTAGGGTGGTCATGGGTATTAAGGGCCCACTCTATACGTCTATGTGAGGATAAATAATGATGTGACCTAATACAGCCATTTTCCATTAAGTAGCCCAGGACACAATAGTGAGAATTATCTATTTAGATTCAAATGAGTGTTTAACTTATCTAAAATTGTGATGTGTATTGTACATATTTTAAATGCTTTTATTATATTTTTTGTATGTGTTTTTATCAAGTTTTATGATAAGTTTATTCCCCTAAATTTTTAAAGGCTTGGATTGCATGCCTTATCATTTAGTTATATGATTTTGAGACTTTAAAGATGACCATAATAAGTGCGTGCATTTTATTTAAAAATATATCCAATTATCAAATTTACATGTTTTTCCTTTGACAGCTGTTCTATCTAATCAATTCTAGCTGTATTTTTGTAAATGCTTTTATGACTTAAAACCTGTCGAATAAAGCTGTTGAAATGGAAATGGCTGCCAACATTTCTTGGATGAAGTGCTGACAGCCAATCAGATCTCACGATGAGATGTGTGGTTAGGCTCGCCCGAGATATCAATATTTCTTTTCCTTTAATATTTCAAAACTACTGAACGGATTTACACCATTTAAAGCAAAGAGTGCACTCTGGACCAAGAGCTACCTGTCTGCCAAATTTGGTGTAATTCCGTTCAGCAGTTCAGGCTGTAGCCGCAACAAAGGTTTCCTATGGAAATTAACATAGAGAAAACACGTTTTGGGACCCCCCTTTTTTCTCGGCCCCCGCTTGATGAATCACCCCCAAACTTTCAAGACAGGAGCTGACTGGAGCGCCCCATTAGTTTTGAGAATTTCGCGAAGATTCGTCAAACGGCGCCAAAGATATTGGCAAAAGAAAAAACGCTTTTCCTATGGAAACAAGGCCCTAACTATAACTAACTTATGGCGACTGCGATCTGCTGGGAGCAGTAATAAAATAGCAAAGGAACGAATTTCTGTGGTCCGTGCTCTTTCTTTCGCGTGGAGGAGAAAGCAAAACGAGAAGGAGTGTACCTGGATATATATATATATATATATATCTAAAGCACAGTATTCCACCTGGGGCCAGCCGAACTCGTGGCGGGTGCAACCGGAAAGCGGTGGTGGAAACCGCTTATAAAACGTCAAAAACAAGGAGTTCATGGTACTCACAGGGTCCGGTGCACTCAAGGGGTGTGTGTCGGCTATAAAACATCTGCAGACACGTTTCTGGCTATTGCCGTCATCAGTGCGGAAAAGCAGTCAATAAAACAACACAGTCATTTAAACGGTCCTGCCATATGGTAGGTGGATCCTTGGCCAATGAAGGGCCGGCAATGGGGCGTCGCCGTCTTATTTATTGCCTAATGCAATATCTATGGCGCTCCCATCGCTGAAATATCAATTGGCAGCCGTAATAACTGTGCCTGTACATCCCCTCGCCTGCCACTGGATTAAAAACGAAAACACTGTGAGTGTCCCACATATGGAGAAACACTCTAGCTTTGTATAAGCCACAACCTAAATAGGTCAACAGAGTCCGTAAGCGGCGGTTCAGGCAGCCCAAATTGAATCCAAAGCACAGTATTCCACCTGGGGCCAGCCGAACTCGTGGCGGATGCAACCGGAAAGCGGTGGTGGAAACCGCTTATAAAACGACAAAAACAAGGAGTTCATGGTACTCACACGGTCCGGTGCACTCACGGGGTGTGTGTCGGCTATAAAACATCCGCAGACGCGTTTCTGGCTATTGCCGTCATCAGTGCGGAAAAGCCGTCAATAAAACAACACAGTCATTTAAACGGTCCTGCCATATGGTAGGTGGATCCTTGGCAATGAAGGGCCGGCAATGGGGCATCGCCGTCTTAATTATTTATTGCCTAATGCAATATCTATGGCGCTCCCATCGCTGAAAAAATCAATTGGCAGCCGTAATAACTGTGCCTGTACATCCCTCGCCTGCCGCTGGATTAAAAACGAAAACACTGTGAGTGTCCCACATATGGAGAAACACTCTAGCTTTGTATAAGCCACAACCTAAATAGGTCAACAGAGTCCGTAAGCGGCGGTTCAGGCATCCCAAATTGAATCCAAAGCACAGTATTCCACCTGGGGCAAGCCGAACTCGTGGCGGGTGCAACCGGAAAGCGGTGGTGGAAACCGCTTATAAAACGACAAAAACAAGGAGTTCATGGTACTCACAGGGTCCGGTGCACTCACGGGGTGTGTGTCGGCTATAAAACATCCGCAGACGCGTTTCTGGCTATTGCCGTCATCAGTGCGGAAAAGCCGTCAATAAAACAACACAGTCATTTAAACGGTCCTGCCATATGGTCGGTGGATCCTTGGCCAATGAAGGGCCCGCAATGGGGCATCGCCGTCTTAATTATTTATTGCCTAATGCAATATCTATGGCGCTCCCATCGCTGAAAAAATCAATTGGCAGCCGTAATAACTGTGCCTGTACATCCCCTCGCCTGCCGCTGGATTAAAAACGAAAACACTGTGAGTGTCCCACATATGGAGAAACACTCTAGCTTTGTATAAGCCACAACCTAAATAGGTCAACAGAGTCCGTAAGCGGCGGTTCAGGCATCCCAAATTGAATCCAAAGCACAGTATTCCACCTGGGGCCAGCCGAACTCGTGGCGGGTGCAACCGAAAGCGGTGGTGGAAACCGCTTATAAAACGACAAAAACAAGGAGTTCATGGTACTCACAGGGTCCGGTGCACTCACGGGGTGTGTGTCGGCTATAAAACATCCGCAGACGCGTTTCTGGCTATTGCCGTCATCAGTGCGGAAAAGCCGTCAATAAAACAACACAGTAATTTAAACGGTCCTGCCAAATGGTAGGTGGATCCTTGGCCAATGAAGGGCCGGCAATGGGGTGTCGCTGTCTTAATTATTTATTGCCTAATGCAATATCTATGGCGCTCCCATCACTGAAAAATCAATTGGCAGCCGTAATAACTGTGCCTGTACATCCCCTCGCCTGCCGCTGGATTAAAACGAAACACTGTGAGTGTCCCACATATGGAGAAACACTCCTAGCTTTGTATAAGCCACAACCTAAATAGGTCAACAGAGTCCGTAAGCGGCGGTTCAGGCAGCCCAAATTGAATCCAAAGCACAGTATTCCACCTGGGGCCAGCTGAACTTGTGGCGGGTGCAACCGGAAAGTGGTGGTGGAAACCGCTAATATATATATATATATTCACAAAAAACACAAAGATTGAAGATATGTTATGTTTAGGAAAACTTTATTTATGTTTGGTCTACAAGCACAACTTAAACTACACAAACATTAGACATTCTAAAATTATAGTTGTATTTTTAATTTATCATTTATGCACCACTTTCAAGTTAATGTCATACTTATAACTGACATTTATACTTATGCACCACCTTAAAATTCATATAACTTGTGCACCTCCATACACACTCTTCTCACCTCACTCATCACAGTACATTAACTATAATTCACCCCTACTCCATGCACTACCTATACGCTTGCACATTACAGAAGTGAGAGCATGTGAAATGACTGCATTAATACCGACACTTATGACTTCTGAAATTATATCATGTGGCTGAACATAGTGCATGGTACAGTGGCGAGATATAGTTAATGTGTAGATATTATTGACCTATTGATTTTTAAATATTTTCTCCCTTAGTAATTTGAAACCTGTTTGCCGAATGCCTGCGAAATTTAGCACAATTGTTCCACCTGTTTCAATGTGGAAAGAGTAAAAGTTTTACGGTGTTTAGTCAAGGGGGTCCAAAGTAAATAGGGGGGTCCCAAAACATGCTTAATTGGAATGTATTTCACATACACTTTTATATTTTCCATTCCACAAAAACCGCCAGTCGCATTTTGTTACAATGTGGCAGGGGTATATATTATAATGCCCACATGATTATTTTGTGTAGTTTAGGTAAGTAGTGTAACTAATTTATACGTTTTAAGGTAGTTAAATTTAGTGAAATCTGTTGTGTTATTTTAGCAAAATATGGGGGTATTTCGCGATAGTACCGCAGTACACAGTGATTACAAGTCATTAGCGGATTGTCTAATCATTGGCTTTAGAAAAGTTAAACACAGCTATGTTGTTTATAGGTACACTTTGCCCGTGTCCTGCTTTTACGCCTTCCGATGTAGGTAAGTATTAGGTGTGGTATTTTTGGCCTAACTATTACCACTTTAGCGAAGTGGTAATAGGTAGATCAAAATATTTATGTTTCTGTATTTTACGGAGAACGTTGTAGTACTGCAGTATCCCAAAATCATTTTGTAAGGCTGACATTTTTCTTTTTTAATTCCTATATATTTTTATTGCAGTGTACTCTGAACTACGTTTTTTTGTAAAGTAGCATAGTAATTTGTAGTAATTAGCGTGCACTTTTTTGTACATATCTAAATGTGTAAAAAAATTAAAATACACTTTAGCATACTAAATTTATAAAATGTAAGTCCAGATGTACGACTATTTCTTTTTGCGAGTCTCTAATTGCAATTAGAGACTTGCTAAATAAAATTTACTAATGTGTCTCGGACACATTAGTGATTACCAATGGGGTCGCAATTGACCTACCTCATCAATATTCATGAGACAGGTCGCAATTTGTGACCCATTGAGAATGGGCAATAACTCCGGGATTGTGGCCTGCTGGGGACAGCAGACCACCATGTCTGTGTTTGCTTTTAAGTAAAGCAACTTTTTTTTCTTAAAATGCAGTACGTTTTCCCTAAAGGAAAACGGGATGTGTTTCATAAAGAAAAATGAAATGTTACTGTTTCATTTTTTAAGGGTAGGCAGTGTGGTCCATGGGACCACTGCCTGCTCTTAAAAAAAGTTTTCGCTTCCATTCCCATTTGGGACTGGCTTGCCACCTACTTTAAGTAGGTGGTAAGCTGTGATGGTTTTGTGACTGCATTCTGGTCGCAAAACAATCGTCATAGGTCACCAACTCGCAAAATAGGGTTTGTACATAGAAAATGCTGGTAAAATGCGTTGTACATTTTGCCCATAGTGTCTTATAGTGTATTTGCCTTTTTTTTTTTTAAAGTTTCGGTACCTCCGTAGTCCCACGGTACTTCCAACTTAAAAAATATATATATATAAGCTTTTATATATATATATATATATATATATATGTATATGTGTATATATATATATATATATGCAAGAACTTCGCCACCGCAATCCTGCAGTTCACCAACAGACGAAAACAGACCCAGTTGTAAGTACAACAGATTTTATTTTCAGACGCCCATAGAGTCCGCCATGACGCGTTTCGGCCTTCAGAAGGCCTTGATCACATGACGCTAGGAGAGGAGTGTGGGATATTTAAAGTGACACATGCAGAAAAAACACCAATAGGCAACAAGCACCTAACAATAGACATAGAGGAAACATGTGCAAAGTTAAAAAAGCAAGTGCCTTTTTCAACATTTGACAATTAATACCATAATTGCAAAGGAGCGTTTAAAAACACCAAACTTAATTATAAAGAACAGTGTTTTAAAATACATAATGATATCAACAGTATTGTTCTTAATACCAAAGATTCTAAACATGATTCCCTCAGATGTCAATCTTTGGAAGAATATCAAGACCCCAGTGGGTAGCGACTCCTTGTAAAACATACATAAAATAAGACGGCAGAACACTAAGTCCTATCATGCTCCATTTCATGAATATTCAAAATTATCACAATTACCTGACAGCTCAATACATGTCAAAAGCAATAAAAATATATATTAATGGTAGTTTTGTAAAAACATAAATTAAGTCCCTCATTGATAAAAATTGCTGACACAGACAGATAATCAGGCTTAAATGCAAAAAAAAATCATGGTATAAAAAGAATTAATGCAAGACAATTCCGCCCAAGTGGGCCACCATTCAAACCTCTATGTAAATATGTTAAAGTGCAAAAATGCTAAAAAGTGCAATACAATGTGCCTGTGCAAAATAGCAAGCTAAAAAAGTAGAAAAAATTAATAATATATAAAAGTTAAAAACTTAGTCAGAAGGGCTGCAAATGTGCAAAATAGTCTAATACAGTACTGGAATGCCATAAAATGGCTGACTTACAGGCATGTATAAAAGTCTTCACTGGCGTTCAGCCCATTGGGCATCTTTGTATCGAGCTCCAAGATGTATTTGGTTTCTAATGCTCGAAGAAAAGCTTCACGATTACCTCCTCTTCTGAGGGGCAATATTGAGTCAATCACAAAAAATTTCATTAGCTCTGGGTCATTACTGTGAGACTCTTTGAAATGGCGTGCCACTGGGTAGGTAGCATCGCTAATGCGAAAATATATATATATATATATATCTTTCTTGGCATTTTAGGCATTCACAGGTCCACTTAATGATCAACAACTACGCACAGCATAGTATAATCCAGTATCTTTAACAAAGGATGGGCGATCAGCGTATACAATATCTTGTCCTCTTATATCACATGCCTTTGAATCTATTGATACAAAAGGGGATGATGGACGGAACGTTTGAGCCAATCAAACACTCACCCCCAGTCAACTGATCTGGGTTTAATCCATCATCATTCTTTAGCTCACTCCACCACCCCAGTTCAGACATGGCCATATGCAAATCAGTCTGACCCTGTGCCTCATGGGAACAGTCCAGCCCGAACTGCCAAGCCATGTCTTCCCTGGACCGGAATCAAACATCCTAGGACCAGTTTCAGGCTATCAGCCTTCATCAGCCAGGATAGCTTGACTGACACTTCCCGCACCCCCCTGTGTATCCAAGTCCACTCCTCAGCTGTGATGGGGAATTCATTTATGTATTGCCAAGTCTCCTTGGTCTTGAGGTTAAGTCCTATCCTGTCTGATCGGAGGGTGCGTTAAATGTGTGTGATGGCTCATCAGCCCATGCCAATATCAGCAGTGCAACAGGTGTCTAAGTGGACGCAGGGGCTTCAGGGAAATCCGGCCATATGTCCCGAGCTGTGGCCGCTATCTTGGCATACTGCAGGAATTGCCCTCTCCCCAAGTTGAACATTTTCACTGCGTCCTGCAAGGTAATAAAGCATCCCGCTGGATACAGGGCATCTGAAGTGATACAACCCCCATCTCGCCAGTGATCTATGTCCATCATCTGTGCTATCTGCGCAAAAGTCCGGATCTTCCATATCTCCAGCTCTGGCGCTGAAAGAGCTCTATGTAGTACCCCCGTACCATGCGTTCCCAGAGTCTGCACACCAGTCTAATCACATGTAGCGAGTTCCCAGGCGTTCTGTTACCACATAACAGTAATGATTCCCAAGTCAGCATCTCCATATGTACCTGTCAATAGAGATGTTTCCCAGTTTGGCTCATCATCAAACCAGTGGGCAGTGTGTTGCAGGTGCGACGCTAGATAGTACATTTCGAGGTCAGGTACCTCCAGGCCACCCTTATGCCATTCCAATTTTGGCGTAGCCAGTCTGACCCTGCGTATCTTCCCAACCCACAGCAGTTCCAGTAGGAGCTGGTCTAGCTCCCAAAAGGCACTCCTGGGAATCTCATACAAGGTGCCTTGCAAGATGTAAAGACACAGAGGAAGTACCAACTTTTTAATTAAGGGTATTTTCCCCATCAGGGAGAGTTTCAGAGAGTTCCAAAAAGTGATGGATGGGTGTAGATTTGTGATCACATGTCAAATTAAGGGTATGATATTGCTGTACCTCATGAGCTATGTACATACCTAGATAACGAATGTTGTCCATCTTCCAGGGTAAACCAGCAATGGGGGCCATGCAATCTCCTCTCCCTTCAGCTGCCCCACAAAAACAAGGGAGAATTCAGGTGGTTTAGGTACAGTCCCGAGAGCTCGCCGAATTTCCTCATCATGTTCAAAAGGATTGGGGCTGACACATCTGCTTGATGCAGATAAACCATAGCATTGTCTGTGTATAATGACACTACATGGGTCATCAGTCCCACCTGTTTACTCCAACCCTGCAACAACTGTCACCGTCTGCATGCCACCCGCTCCATTTCCATGGTAAATAGTAAGGGGGATAGAGGGTATCCCTGCCAGGTGCCCCGCTGTAGCCGAATCACCTCCGATACCAGGTGTATTGTGCCCAACCGCGCCAGTGGTTCTGTGTATAGCAACTTTATCCAGGCAAGAGATCTGGGCCCCAACCAAGCCCTGCCCAACACATGCCAAATATAGTCCCAGCTGACAGAATCAAATACCTTCTCTATGTCTAAAAAGGTGAGAGCATATTGGTCTTCATTCAGACAGGGTGCATGGAGCACATGTGACAGCCGTCACAAATTGCAAATGGTGTTTCTGAGAGGGATGAATCCCGACTGGTCAGGATGGACCAGTTTTGGGAGATAGCGGTTCTGACATTTCACTAGAATATGGCCAAGGATTTTTTGGTCTATATGCAACAGTAACAGGTGGCGGTAGGCATCCACAGCTAGCAGATCCTTCCCCGTTTAGGTATCAGCACATACAGAGCCTCCCTCATAGGAGCCAGGAATATATCCCGTAATAAGGCTTCCTGATATACCAATAACAATTTATCAGCCATGGTTTCGGGGCATGCCCTATAGACCTCTGAGGCAGTCCTTCACCCACCTGGGGCTTTTGCCGTCTTGAGAAAGTCTATGGCCTGCAGTATTTCCTGTCTGGTCACGTGACCCTCCAGTTCCTCCCGTTCAGTATCATCCAGTCATGTCATTGGCAACGAGTCCAGGTAGGGTACCACAAGGTGTTCCGGGGCCTCCCAGGGAGATGTATATACCACTTGCAAGTGAGCAGTAAACATCTCATTGATGGCCTGCTGTGCGTTCACCTCCCTTCCTGTGCAATCCCTGATCATTAAAAGCAGATCAGTATAATGTTCTTGTTTTATCAGTCTGGGAAAAAGAATACCTGCTGTGTCCCCTTCCACATGCAGTCAGCGTCTATAAGAGTGGCGCACATTTATCCAGTCGCTCCCACGATGAATAGAGCTGTTTTTTTACGTCACCCAGTCTGCTCGCACCACCGGATTATGTGGCAGCGCTCTTTCCATGTTCCCTAGCGTGTCCTCCTGAATTGTTAGGTCACATTCTAACATTTGTCAGATGCAAGTAGTGGTTGCCATCCCCACTGCTCTAAGCACTACCTTCATCGCGTCCCATTCCGTTGCTCTATGTTGGGTGCTCTCCCAGTTATGAGCGAAATAATCTGTCATTGTTTCTGCAATCATCCCCCTATAAATTGGGTTCGGTAAGTGCCTCTGCCCTCATTCGCGACAATGGGACTCAGGGTACCTATCTGACTAAAGAGTTTGTCAGAAGTAAAAGTGAGTGATCAGAAATGTACCAGCTAAGTAAGTCATGTCCATTACCCTTTGTGTCGCATCCATCTGCATGAGGAAGTAGTCCAACCTGCTGTGCGTGTCCGCAGCTGGAGTGTAACAAGAGTATGTTTGTAGATGTTGGGCCCTTCAGATGTCTATTAACCCCACCCCCTGTATCCTCTGCTTCAGTGTGTCTGACATTTTGGGTTTAGTACCCAACTGCAGTGGGAACCTGTCCATCTCACCATCCAGCACGCAGGTACAGTCCTCAGCCATAACCATTTCAGCAGGAAAAAATCTCTGTGCCATCATCACCACTTCTGCAAAAAACGTCCCAGCATCTATATTGGGAGCTTAGACATTCACCAATCAGAACTCATGTGCGTCTAGGGTCCCATACAGAATAACATATCGACCTTCTGGGTCCACACAGACCTGTAAATTCTAGAAGGGGACTCCTGGAGCCACCTAGATAAGAGTCCCTCAAGATAAAGCAGAGTAAGAGTTGGCATAAATATGCCCCCTCCATTTCCGTTGCAGCATTGAAAAACAGCCACCCTACAAATGAGTTTCCTGCAGAAATGCAATCGATACTTGGTATCGTTTGAGGTAAGTGTATATTCTATGGCATTTCTCAGGTCTGTTCAGACCTCGAACATTCCATGGAAGGAACTTGTAGTCACTACCCTGGCCTGGCATACCCCCGTGAATTCGATTTCAAGGCCCTCCCACTGGACCATGGCATCACTAACAGTGTGGTACAAGAAATACGAGCAGCAAGAGCACTTCCCTGTAAACTAACAACAGCAACCATCAACAACAGAGTTATTTCAACCCCCAACCCACCTCCCTCAGGCAGAATATGCAGAACTCCTTCCAGCACAACCATCGGCCACAAGGGTACAGGTCACCACCCCAGATCCCACCCTCCTTTTCCCCCACCAGTAGAACAAGCACTAGGTGTAATACAAGCCACTCACTCAGCAGACCGTGAGCAGACTGGCCCTCTGCCAACTCCTGACGTAAAGCAGAATAGAAATCTATCCATCACATAATTGCTAACATCAGATGACAAGGCAAGCCCCTTAAATGTCACAGTGCAACAGCAGTATACCACAATCATACACCCAGTGGTTTAGTGTTACAGTTATCCTACATGAGTCGGCCATCATTCGCCTTCAAGCCTCCTCTGCACCTTGAACGCAGCATGTGCTGTCATCACAGTGCTGGCTCACTGGGGTAGAATACAGTGTTTCTTTGGCATCAGTAGTCCAAGGGCAAATAAACGTGTCCATGCCCTGGAGCACCATGTCTGGGATCTCCCAGACCCCAACAGCGACTACTCAGCATCTATACTGTCACTCAAGGTGTCCAGCACCAGTCAAATATATGAGAAGGCTTCACCCTCCATCGACCCAGGCACCTCTGACCTCAGGGTTCCTTCTGGACAAACGAGAAGGCAATCTCTAGCGGAAGACCCAGTCTCTCCGAGCCCTCCCTAGGTGTCTTTGTATTTCAGCCAGAGCATCACACAGGGCCCACGTGGGATCCCCGCCACCTGAAGCATCAGCAGGATTCTCTCGCCACAGGGTGCCCAGCCAGTCCAGGACCTCTTGCGGGGACTCATAAAAATGAATCCAGCCATTATATTGTATGCGCAGTTTGGCAGGAAACAGCAGGTTGTATTTAATGTTGTGTTCTCTTAGTTTCCCTTTCACCAACAGGAAGTTGTTGAACAGGATCTGGACCCTTTGAGTGCAGTCAGAATAAATGAATATTTGTTTGTCTTTATACCTGGGGGGGCTACGTGCGCACAAGCAGAAGGATGGCATTGTGGTAGTTGAACAGGCGAGCTATTAGGGCCCGAGAGGGTGCCCCCAGGGCGCGGGTCAGCCAACAGTGCCCTTTGTGCTCTCTCCACTGTGAAGAAGTGGGACAGGCATGGGGGCTTGAGGGTTTTCGTGATCCAGTTCTATACAAAGACCTCTGCTGAGGAACCCTCTGCTCGTTCCAGAAAGCCCACCAGGCTTATGTTATTGCGCCACGATCATGCTCCAGGCGTTCCTCTGCATGGGTGGTGCTACATTTGAGTCCCTCCCCTGTGGCTCTCAGGAATTTAACCTCTCATTTCAGAGCACCCACCTCCTCTTCAACAGCTGTGGTGAGATCCTCAATCTTCCGTAGGTCCAAGCGCAGATGGTTGATCTTGATAGCCATTGAGCCCATCTTCCCTTCCAATGTGATCTGGGATCTTTTGATCGCCAGCAGGCTGCTCATGGTCGTGGTCCGATTGGAGTGCCTCTGGCCTTGACACAATATATTGATCAATTTTGTTGGCCTGATGTTTAGCTCTTTTGTCTTTTCACCATTATTAATGTCAGTCAGCAATGTCCCACTCCATCACTGTGTTTCAACTCACCACGATCAGGCAGGGTTAGTCCCATGCACAGTGGCGGCTCCAGGCCCACAAGTCCCAGGATGACCGACCTCAGCAAGTCAAGCCCAACAGACCGTGTCAGCGGGATCTATTGCATTACATCCAGTTTCTGTGTACTCTCCAGACACCAGTTATGTGTGCAGGTCTCCCCTCAGGGTACAGTCAAGTCAGGGGCTGGGCTGTTCCCCCCTGTGCTCAGTTTCACAGGATCTTTACCCACCTCCACAATGGTCCTCCACAGGGAATTACAATGCCCTAAGGCAGTAAACTGACTCTCCACCTTCCTTTTTGATGAGCCGGGCAGAATTCCCTGCTCAGAAGGTGACAGGGAGCTGCCCCTTAAGCAAGTCACAGTTGTCTTGTACAGGGACCGGTGCCTGGTCACAACTTGTGGTTACCATATCTCCCAATACGCATTCTATGTTCATATTAAAGGCTTTCTGCCCCTTTCAGTCTGTGATCATGTGTACCAGGGCCCCGGTGCAACAATTTCTCCAGGTACCACTACCCTGTCCACCAGGGCACAGGGTCTCCAGCACAGAAGGAAGGCACCTTTCGCCTCAATGCAGCTCTTAAGCGCAAGGGTGTTCCTCTCCAAGATCGTCTGACTTCAGGGACCAGTCACCTCCCATCTGCCGCCTGGCATGAGCCAGCCAGTTTGCCTCCCTATCTAATAAGTCGCTCGAGCCTGTCAACCGCAGCCTTGCAGGATCCGCTAGAACTCTTGGCCAGGGGACGAGAGCACTACTACAACCGGCCTCAAATGCGTGGGCACCGACCACAGTCCCTTGTGGCCCACGCTCCGTCTCTCCCCGCTGAGGGGTTCAGCAGTCACTCACTGCCCAGTCACAGGCTGGGGTCTTCCCTCTGGCCCATCTGCTGTGTCCAGCAAGCTCCAAGAGCCCCCCCACAACAAAGCTGGTCAGCAGAACCCCAATCCAGGGGCGCTACTTCCACCAGTCTCCAGCCACAAACAGGAATCTTCCAGTGGGCAAGCCCGCTCCACCAGCACAGCCTCCCAGCTCAGCTCACAGGGGCCCATCCACACAGCCCGGCTCTTGTCTCAACGGGGTTTCCCCGCATTTGCACAGCTGGGTCCCTGCGGTCGCCCACCCGACACCCAGGGCACAGGGCTTCACCACAGGTGTCTCAAGTTGGCGGATTTGACAGGATTATGAAGGATTTACACCCTTGCGGCAGTAGCTAACAGGAGTTACATCTAAGCAGCCGTCTTGCTAGGCCACACTGCAGATGGTTGATCTTGATAGCCATTGAGCCCATCTTCCCTTCCAATGTGATCTGGGATCTTTTGATCGCCAGCAGGCTGCTCATGGTCGTGGTCCGATTGGAGTGCCTCTGGCCTTGACACAATATATTGATCAATTTTGTTGGCCTGATGTTTAGCTCTTTTGTCTTTTCACCATTATTAATGTCGGTCAGCAATGTCCCACCCCATCACTGTGTTTCAACTCACCACGATCAGGCAGGGTTAGTCCCATGCACAGTGGCGGCTCCAGGCCCACAAGTCCCAGGATGACCGACCTCCGGGGCGTGCGCAGCAAGTCAAGCCCAACAGACCGTGTCAGCGGGATCTATTGCATTACATCCAGTTTCTGTGTACTCTCCAGACACCAGTTATGTGTGTAGGTCTCCCCTCAGGGTACAGTCAAGCCAGGGGCTGGGCTGTTCCCCCCTGTGCTCAGTTTCACAGGATTTTTACCCACCTCCACAATGGTCCTCCACAGGGAATTACAATGCCCTAAGGCAGTAAACTGACTCTCCACCTTCTTTTTTGATGAGCCGGGCAGAATTCCCTGCTCAGAAGGTGACAGGGAGCTGCCCCTTAAGCAAGTCACAGTTGTCTTGTACAGGGACCGGGGCCCGGTCACAACTTGTGGTTACCATATCTCCCAATACGCATTCTATGTTCATATTAAAGGCTTTCTGCCCCTTTCAGTCTGTGATCATGTGTACCAGGGCCCCGGTGCAACAATTTCTCCAGGTACCACTACCCTGTCCACCAGGGCACAGGGTCTCCAGCACAGAAGGAAGGCACCTTTCGCCTCAATGCAGCTCTTAAGCGCAAGGGTGTTCCTCTCCAAGATCGTCTGACTTCAGGGACCAGTCACCTCCCATCTGCCGCCTGGCATGAGCCAGCCAGTTTGCCTCCCTATCTAATAAGTCGCCGAGCCTGTCAACCGCAGCCTTGCAGGATCCGCTAGAACTCTTGGCCAGGGGACGAGAGCACTACTACAACCGGCCTCAAATGCGTGGGCACCGACCACAGTCCCTTGTGGCCCACGCTCCGTCTCTCCCCGCTGAGGGGATCAGCAGTCACTCACTGCCCAGTCACAGGCTGGGGTCTTCCCTCTGGCCCATCTGCTGTGTCCAGAAAGCTCCAAGAGCCCCCCCACAACAAAGCTGGTCAGCAGAACCCCAATCCAGGGGCGCTACTTCCACCAGTCTCCAGCCACAAACAGGAATCTTCCAGTGGGCAAGCCCGCTCCACCAGCACAGCCTCCCAGCTCAGCTCACAGGGGCCCATCCACACAGCCCGGCTCTTGTCTCAATGGGGTTTCCACGCATTTGCACAGCTGGGTCCCTGCGGTCGCCCACCCGACACCCAGGGCACAGGGCTTCACCACAGGTGTCTCAAGTTGGCGGATTTGACAGGATTATGAAGGATTTACACCCCCGCGGCAGTAGCTAACAGGAGTTACATCTAAGCAGCCGTCTTGCTAGGCCACACTGCAGATGGTTGATCTTGATAGCCATTGAGCCCATCTTCCCTTCCAATGTGATCTGGGATCTTTTGATCGCCAGCAGGCTGCTCATGGTCATGGTCCGATTGGAGTGCCTCTGGCCTTGACACAATATATTGATCAATTTTGTTGGCCTGATGTTTAGCTCTTTTGTCTTTTCACCATTATTAATGTCGGTCAGCAATGTCCCACCCCATCACTGTGTTTCAACTCACCACGATCAGGCAGGGTTAGTCCCATGCACAGTGGCGGCTCCAGGCCCACAAGTCCCAGGATGACCGACCTCCAGGGCGTGCGCAGCAAGTCAAGCCCAACAGACCGTGTCAACGGGATCTATTGCATTACATCCAGTTTCTGTGTACTCTCCAGACACCAGTTATGTGTGCAGGTCTCCCCTCAGGGTACAGTCAAGTCAGGGGCTGGGCTGTTCCCCCCTGTGCTCAGTTTCACAGGATCTTTACCCACCTCCACAATGGTCCTCCACAGGGAATTACAATGCCCTAAGGCAGTAAACTGACTCTCCACCTTCCTTTTTGATGAGCCGGGCAGAATTCCCTGCTCAGAAGGTGACAGGGAGCTGCCCCTTAAGCAAGTCACAGTTGTCTTGTACAGGGACCGGGGCCCGGTCACAACTTGTGGTTACCATATCTCCCAATACGCATTCTATGTTCATATTAAAGGCTTCCTGCCCCTTTCAGTCTGTGATCATGTGTACCAGGGCCCCGGTGCAACAATTTCTCCAGGTACCACTACCCTGTCCACCAGGGCACAGGGTCTCCAGCACAGAAGGAAGGCACCTTTCACCTCAATGCAGCTCTTAAGCGCAAGGGTGTTCCTCTCCAAGATCGTCTGACTTCAGGGACCAGTCACCTCCCATCTGCCGCCTGGCATGAGCCAGCCAGTTTGCCTACCTATCTAATAAGTCGCTCAAGCCTGTCAACCGCAACCTTGCAGGATCTGCTAGAACTCTTGGCCAGGGGACGAGAGCACTACTACAACCGGCCTCAAATGCGTGGGCACTGACCACAGTCCCTTGTGGCCCACGCTCCGTCTCTCCCCGCTGAGGGGATCAGCAGTCACTCACTGCCCAGTCACAGGCTGGGGTCTTCCCTCTGGCCCATCTGCTGTGTCCAGCAAGCTCCAAGAGCCCCCCCACAACAAAGCTGGTCAGCAGAACCCCAATCCAGGGGCGCTACTTCCACCGGTCTCCAGCCACAAACAGGAATCTTCCAGTGGGCAAGCCTGCTCCACCAGCACAGCCTCCCAGCTCAGCTCACAGGGGCCCATCCACACAGCCCGGCTCTTGTCTCAACGGGGTTTCCCCGCATTTGCACAGCTGGGTCCCTGCGGTCGCCCACCCGACACACAGGGCTTCACCACAGGTGTCTCAAGTTGGCGGATTTGACAGGATTATGAAGGATTTACACCCCCGCGGCAGAAGCTAACAGGAGTTACATCTAAGCAGCCGTCTTGCTAGGCCACACCCCTAATTTTTTTTTATAAACTTATAAATATTCTTCCCCACCTAATTCCACTTTACTAAAGTGGTAATAGGCACGGAGGAAATACCCAACCTAATACTTAGCTACATTGAATGGCGTAACGCAGAACACAGGGAAATTCTAATTAAAAACAGCATGGCCCCCTTTAACTTTTGTAAAGGCAGTCATTAGCCAATCAGCTAATGACTTGTCATCATTATGTACCTCGGGAGTACCACGGTACTACAGCGGCCATAGAAATAGCTACATTAAAAACACTTAAAATTTATAAAATACTTACTCTACTTTTCTGCAGTGCCCCAAAGAATCGTCTGCGCACCATAAAATATAATCCTTCCTAATTTTGCAAAAATTCGACTGACGATTGTCACGATACACAAAATAAATTGCATTGGATTTTTCACCCATTTTGGGACCCCCGTTTATTCTTTGCACCCCCTTGATGAAATTCCGCAAAACTTTCAGGACTCCAAGAATGAAGTGAGGGGAGTAGGTCTGCAAAGGTTCGTTGACATTCGTCAAACGGGTAGAAAGTTTTTAATGGACAAAAATTAAAAAAATCCCTATCTCCGGTCACCCTTACTTTAACTACAGAGTGGCTACTGCTAACTATAACATACGCCCCGTGGTGCACTGCTTACGACCTCACATATTACATCACTCTTGACATGGTCAGTGACATCACTGATGACATCTCAAATGACATCACTTGATAGCATCATCCATGACATCATCCACAAAACCACTCACACACCCACAAAAAAACAAGAAAAAAAATAAAAAACTGTTAAAAATACCTTTAAAAAATGGTTCTTTTTAGAACCATAACTACTAGATAAGAAAGGGGTCCTAGGGAATATTTAAAGACCTGCGCGGATAAATCCCCAAACCAGATACATAAACAACACAAAATCCGCGGGTCTAAAGTGTATATAATTAAAGAGTTTTTGACCAGTCAAAACTACATAAAATAATAACTAATAGGGGAAACTCATTAAAGAGGACGGATTCCCATCACCCACCGAAGTGGCATGCTTCATCAATTGGGATCTCCTCTCGGCTGCAAGCTACTGCAACCAAGGAGCTACAACTCCTTTCTAAATGTAAAGGAGGAGCTCGCGGATGTTTTTAATCAGTGGTTTAGAGACACAATCGCTAAAGATTGATGGAGCATGAACAGTGTGGAGAAGAAATTGTGCAGTGTACAAAATAGTATAAAATTGACTAACATGAGAAAAATAAATTTATAAGGTATCTCGTGTTTGTCAAGGGTTAAAAAGCAGTAAACGCGCGATCTGAATGAATGTGCGAACGCGTTAGAGGTACGGTCTACATGTTTCAGCCAAAAAAGGCTTTCTTCAGGACCAAGATATGACTACTGCACTGTAGAAAAAGTGAAAAAGAACGATACAACCATATACCTGTGAATAACACTGTATGATCACAGGTCTTGTTCTCCTATAAGAAAGGAAACAGAAAATAGAATATGTATGTGGTGGCTGGAAAGAAAAACTCTTCCTTAATATACTTAAATCACATGAAGTTACAATGTGAAACTGTCATTACCCTAAAAATAGGTGAATGAAAAGACATCTTACCCGTATCAAATCAGGAGGGTACCTTCCGCTCCTGGCAACAGCTCAGGGCGTGAGGCAACGCTCTGTAAATGAAAAGAACGAACACAACTCAAACTCATAAAAGAATAAAAACATGGTCGGGTAGTGTTACCTAACCATGATGAGTATGTTTCCAAAATGTCAGTATCGTATGAATAAACTACCGCCTCTTAGAATGTTGCAAGAACAAATGAGCCGGCCGCTGAGAATAGCATTATAGTTATGAGGTAGAGCGTAATGATTGCAAACACAGCATACTGGGTAGCATCGAATAGCAAGACTAGCACAGTATCCTTGTCAAAAAATACAAGTAATAAGACAACGGAGCACTGTAACTAAAAAGTTAAGCATAGTGAATACATAAACTGCACACTGGATAACCTAGAAGGGCTACTTTACTAGGATCTTCCGTGGTCACAAATTGCAAGACAGCGCTCAGACCGATCAAGCCTCGTGATAAAGAGTGTGGGGGAAAGCTGCTTGCTACCACTAACAGCGTGCTGCTAAGAAAACCGCTAAAAAAGCAGTCACATTCAGGCTTACCTACTCCGTCGTTACCCCGGGCCGGATCCTGAGAGTCACTCACGGTGACTGCCGGCCGGGGATGGAGGTTTAAATAGCAGTCAGTAGTTAATTGAAACAGACTACAGCTGCGTGAAATATGACGCGTGTTGATGACACGCGACGCTCGACGTATTGAAACTACCCAGAGCTGGGGAATATAGTTTATTTGCAGCTACGGCTGAGTGAAGTATGGCGCGTGTAAATGGCACATAACGCAAAACGTGTTAAAACTACAAGGAGCTGGGAAGTGTAGTTTATACCAACTAAATGCCGAGTCAAGCGACTGCCTCATTATTACTTTGTCACGAGTGACTCGTAAAAGTGCAGTAGCTGTGAACGCCAAGAACTATAAAAAGGGCGTATAAATCAACATGACGTGGCATATGTTAAAACTAAGCAAGGAACTGAAAATGTGGTCTATCTCAACCAAATCTCGTGTATAGAAAAGAAGGCAAATAACTAAATGCTCATGTCAGTTCGAAAAATAGGACATGGACACACATATATGAAATACGTAAGTGCCCACAAGGCCATTGTATCACTGCCAGACCCTCAGTAAAGTATACCAACTGTACAGACAGCTACAGGCAATCATAACCGAACAAGGAAGGGTGGCATTAAATCAGAGTCCAAGGAATATCATCGTTGAGCCCATCTACATGGCTACGTAGCTTAAACACCCACTGTTGTTCTTTCTTAAACAAGAATGTAGTAATATCAGTAACTTGTTTAGGTAGGTGCGGTTGTTCAAGTATGGTCCATGTTATATCTTCCGGTCTGTGATTGTTTTCCAAAAAATGACTGGTCAGTCGTGTTGCTTGTTTTTTGCACCTAATGGTGCTCTTGTGTTCCATAATTCTCTGTTTGATTTTTCGTGTTGTCATGCCAACATATTGTTTTGAGCAAGGGCATGTGATTAAATAGATTACCCGCTCACTATTACAATTAGTGTGTCTAGTCTGCCTCCAAGGTCTTAAGGTCCCGATGTCTACCTCAGTGGTGTGTCTAGTCTGGGGACAAACAGAGCAATTGCCGCACGGGTAATGTCCCTGCACGGGTGGTAAGTTCCAAAGTGTATTGCTCACTGGTGCCGAGACATCTCTAGGTCGTGTGTGAACAAGACAATCACGTACATTTTTACTGCGTTTGAAGGAAAAAAGAGGGAGAGGTATCTTAACTTGCCCCACATTTAGGATGCGCCAGTGTCTTCGTACAATCTTTTGAATCTGATTAGATTGCGTACTAAATGTGTTGACGCACGTGAGCCTGGTGAGCGGAGGCTTCTGCACCGTAGGCTCTATAAGTGCATCACGATTGTTGTTAGCAGCTCTTTTGTATGACTGGCGTATTAACCTCTTGGGATATTTCCTTGCTTTAAGGTTTTGAGAGAGCACTGAAGCATGCTTTTTAAAATCTTCAGTAGAGGAACAGTTTCTACGCAACCGCAGAAATTGGCCAAATGGTAACCCCTCCCGTAGAGATTTAGGATGGAAGCTATCAAAGGTCAATAGCGAATTTCTGGCCATGGGCTTGGTATACAATTCACTTTCAAGACCCGAAGATGATGAATAGATGCGTAGATCTAAAAATGGCAAACTTGTCTTGCTCGCATCCATTGTAAAATTCAGATAGTTATTTTGGGCATTAAGCCAACCATGGAAAGTGTTAAGTGTGGTGAAATCGCCTCTCCAAATGACAAAAATATCGTCTATATAGCGTTTCCACTCAATAATGTGGATACGGAAAGGATTGGCGTCCACCAAAACACAATGCTGTTCAAAAAGATGGACATAGAGGTTAGCCAAACTAGGGGCAAAAACACTGCCCATCGAAGTACCCGATGTTTGTAGGTAAATTTGGTCTTCAAATCTGAAGAAATTTTCAGTCATAGCCAGCCTGGCACATTCCATGATGAATGGAACCGGAGTACTCGTAGCCTCATGTCTATGGTCAAGGAGTGCCCTAACCGCATCCAGTGTTTCTAACTGGGGAATACAGGTGTAGAGGGATTCCACATCAAAACTGACAAGGAAATCCGTCTCTATGTCAAAATCAATCCCTGGTAATAATTGTAGAACATCCTTCGTATCTTGGAGGTAGGTGGGCATTGTTTTAACTAAAGGTCTTAAAAAATTATCTACAAAAGTAGAGAGAGGTTCCAACAATGAACCAATCCCCGAGATGATAGGTCTCCCGGGAGGGGGACGCTGAGGCTTGTGCACCTTCGGAAGCACATAAAAGTAAGGCATAACAGGGTGAGAGGTTGTTAAAAAGTTGGCTTCATGAGGCGACACCCATCCTTCGATTTTGGCTTCCTCAACTAACTCACAGATTTCTTTCGTGAGTCTATCGGTTGGGTCTGTAGGCAATAAGCAATATGACCTAGCATCCTTAAGTTGCCGAAGACATTCTTCTCGATAGTCAGAGGTATTTAGTATAACAATGGCCCCTCCCTTATCGGCGGGCTTGATGGTAATAGAAGAATTTCTCGAAAGGGAGTCAAGAGCTTGCTTTTCAAGCAGAGGGAGATTATGATACTGCTTCTTAGAGTTTAAGCTCAAATTTGTAACTTCAGTGATGACAGCTTTCTCAAAAGTTCGAACCTGATCAGGTATAGAGTGAGTGGGAGGACAAAAAGTCGATTTTGGTCTAAGTCCACTGTCAGTGCCTTCATCAGGGAGATCATTTTTGTCAGATGTTTGATCTTTAAAAAAGAAATGAAGTCTTATTTTGCGAAAAAAGCGTGCTAGTTCGCATTGAATAAGAAAAGGATCGCCGGTGTTAGTGGGGACGAATCCTAGACCTCTGTTGAGGACAGTTTCCTCCATATCTGTCAAAATATGAGTGCTCAAATTGACCACTAGTCGCTGCTCGACCCTGCTACTGGTTGCCCTTTCTTCATGCTGCGTAGGCTGCGGGGGGAGGTTGGGGGGCTCCAGTGCACCTGAGTTTGTTGACCCTGTCTCTTCCCTCGGGAACGTCCCCGGCCCTGCTCTAAAAAAGACTGGTTCTGAAAATACTGAGGGGGTGGGTTAAAGGGCATCATTTGTGGATGGAAAGGTACATTGGGATAATGCCAAGGTGCCGGCGGCCACCATGGTGTCTGCTGTTGCCCTCTCCACTGTCTCCTATTATTGCCACCCCTGCCTCTAGGTCGCGATGTAGCCTGTTCAGAAGAATCTGAGTCACTAGACCAACGTTCTGATTCTGAGGATGAATAGTTGGAACCATATCTCTTGCCTCTCCTATTGAACTCAGGTGGTACATAGTTCTCGTGAGTATATGGGTATACCTTTTCAAACGAAAATTGAGCAAGATCCTTTCTAAACTTCTCGATTTTTGTGAGAAGAATGTTGTCTTTAAAATCCTTATTGGATTTGTTGATTTCCTCAAGATTTTTTTTAAAAGCTACACTAGTGAGTGTCGTTTTGATCTGGCCCTCAAGAACCTGTATTTCAATCAATATAGCATCAGCGATGCGTTTCGCAGTACTGATGATCAAGATCAACCAGTCTCGAGTACAGCGCCATGCTATCAAGGACCAGTCCTTAAGAAACTGTTTATCTTGCAGAAACAGTCTAGGAGTGTTGGTTACTATGAGGCCCGTAGGGGCACAGTTACCACGAAGATACTCTGTCATAATAGCACCGTGGATGCTAGTCCGAGTGTGTGATTTTTTAAGAATTAATAATTTGCTCCAATCATCCCCTGTATTGACCCCTGTAATAACAGTCAGGTCAATAATACTGGGGGTAGAAGACACAATTGCTCTCGCCATGTCGTCATTATACGCCAAACCTACAAACTCAGCCATAGTATATATATTAGAAAAAGACAAAATAGGAAACAACTCAGAAAAAATTTCTTTAAAAACGTAGATACAACTAGAGCGTTTAGTGGCCTCACAGTCGTACTGTGTGCCGTGTACGTGGACCCGCAGCCAAAGCTGCACAAGAACAATAACTACTAGATAAGAAAGGGGTTCTAGGGAATATTTAAAGACCTGCGCGGATAAATCCCCAAACCAGATACATAAACAACACAAAATCCGCGGATCTAAAGTGTATATAATTAAAGAGTTTTTGACCAGCCAAAACTACATAAAATAATAACTAATAGGGGAAACTCATTAAAGAGGACGGATTCACATCACCCACCGAAGTGGCATGCTTCATCATTTGGGATCTCCTCTCGGCTGCAAGCTACTGCAACCAAGGAGCTACAACTCCTTTCTAAATGTAAAGGAGGAGCTCATGGATGTTTTTAATCAGTGGTTTAGAGACACAATCGCTAAAGATTGATGGAGCATGAACAGTGTGGAGAAGAAATTGTGCAGTGTACAAAATAGTATAAAATTGACTAACATGAGAAAAATAAATTTATAAGGTATCTCGTGTTTGTCAAGGGTTAAAAAGCAGTAAACGCGCGATCTGAATGAATGTGCGAACGCGCTAGAGGTACGGTCTACATGTTTCAGCCAAAAAAGGCTTTCTTCAGGACCAAGATATGACTACTGCACTGTAGAAAAAGTGAAAAAGAACGATACAACCATATACCTGTGAATAACACTGTATGATCACAGGTCTTGTTCTCCTATAAGAAAGGAAACAGAAAATAGAATATGTATGTGGTGGCTAGAAAGAAAAACTCTTCCTTAATATACTTAAATCACATGAAGTTACAATGTGAAACTGTCATTACCCTAAAAATAGGTGAATGAAAAGACATCTTACCCGTATCAAATCAGGAGGGTTGAGATAGACCACATTTTCAGTTCCTTGCTTAGTTTTAACATATGCCACGTCATGTTGATTTATACGCCCTTTTTTATAGTTCTTGGCGTTCACAGCTACTGCACTTTTTACGAGTCACTCGTGACAAAGTAATAATGAGGCAGTCGCTTGACTCGGCATTTAGTTAGTATAAACTACACTTCCCAGCTCCTTGTAGTTTTAACACGTTTTGCGTTATGTGCCATTTACACGCGCCATACTTCACTCAGCCGTAGCTGCAAATAAACTACATTCCCCAGCTCTGGGTAGTTTCAATACGTCGAGCGTCGCGTGTCATCAACACGCGTCATATTTCACGCAGCTGTAGTCTGTTTCAATTAACTACTGACTGCTATTTAAACCTCCATCCCCGGCCGGCAGTCACCGTGAGTGACTCTCAGGATCCGGCCCGAGGTAACGACGGAGTAGGTAAGCCTGAATGTGACTGCTTTTTTAGCGGTTTTCTTAGCAGCACGCTGTTAGTGGTAGCAAGCAGCTTTCCCCCACACTCTTTATCACGAGGCTTGATCGGTCTGAGCGCTGTCTTGCAATTTGTGACCACGCAAGATCCTAGTAAAGTAGCCCTTCTAGGTTATCCAGTGTGCAGTTTATGTATTCACTATGCTTAACTTTTTAGTTACAGTGCTCCGTTGTCTTATTACTTGTGTTTTTTGACAAGGAGACTGTGCTAGTCTTGCTAGTCGATGCTACCCAGTATGCTGTGTTTGCAATCATTACGCTCTACCTCATAACTATAATGCTATTCTCAGAGGCCGGCTCATTTGTTCTTGCAACATTCTAAGAGGCGGTAGTTTATTCATACGATACTGACATTTTGGAAACATACTCATCATGGTTAGGTAACACTACCCGACCATGTTTTTATTCTTTTATGAGTTTGAGTTGTGTTCGTTCTTTTCATTTACAGAGCGTTGCCTCACGCCCTGAGCTGATGCCAGGAGCGGAAGGTACCCTCCTGATTTGATACGGGTAAGATGTCTTTTCATTCACCTATTTTTAGGGTAATGACAGTTTCACATTGTAACTTCATGTGATTTAAGTATATTAAGGAAGAGTTTTTCTTTCCAGCCACCACATACATATTCTATTTTCTGTTTCCTTTCTTATAGGAGAACAAGACCTGTGATCATACAGTGTTATTCACAGGTATATGGTTGTATCGTTCTTTTTCACTTTTTCTACAGTGCAGTAGTCATATCTTGGTCCTGAAGAAAGCCTTTTTTGGCTGAAACATGTAGACCGTACCTCTAACGCGTTCGCACATTCATTCAGATCGCGCGTTTACTGCTTTTTAACCCTTGACAAACACGAGATACCTTATAAATTTATTTTTCTCATGTTAGTCAATTTTATACTATTTTGTACACTGCACAATTTCTTCTCCACACTGTTCATGCTCCATCAATCGTTAGCGATTGTGTCTCTAAACCACTGATTAAAAACATGCGCGAGCTCCTCCTTTACATTTAGAAAGGAGTTGTAGCTCCTTGGTTGCAGTAGCTTGCAGCCGAGAGGAGATCCCAAATGATGAAGCATGCCACTTCGGTGGGTGATGGGAATCCGTCCTCTTTAATGACTTTCCCCTATTAGTTATTATTTTATGTAGTTTTGGCTGGTCAAAAACTCTTTTTAGAACCACCATCTGGTCAAACAAAGATCTAACTGTGTTTTTAATGTGTCAGTGACTGTAACAGTGTGAAACTGGGTGCATCAGTGGCAGTATTGGTGTGTGCCTGGGTGTGTCAGTGGTTGTATTGGTGTGGGCATGAATGTATCAGTCTGTGTATCGGAGTGGGGCTGGGTGTGTCAGTAGCTGATTCAGTGCGTGCCTGGGTGTGTAGGTGGCTCTATCGATGTGTGAGTGGATGTGTTATTAGTAGCCCCGGGCGGAGACCTCCGCTCCGCCTGCGGAGTGTGCGGAGATTTGCCTTCTCCGCATTCCGCAGAGAATGCGGAGAAGGCAAATCTTCGCACACTCTGCAGCGTAGCGGAGTTGGCCAGCCCCCGCCTCCACCCCCCTATATTAACAATGAATTCTAGTACTTAAAAGTAAATTAAAACCCATTTACCTGTACTGCGGCGTCCCCGGGCTGCCCTCCTCCTCTTCGTTGCCGTTTTTGCTAATCCTTGCGAAAACTGCGCATGCACACGCGTCCGAGCATGCACATTTCTTGTGAGAAATGCGCATGCGCGGGCGCGGGCGCATGCGCAGTTTTTGCTTGGATTAGAAGAAATGGCGACGAAGAGGAGGAGGGCAGCCCGGGGACGCCGCAGTACAGGTAAGTGGGTTTTAATTGACTTTTAAGTACTAAAATTCATTGTTAATATAGGGGGGGTGGAGGCGGGTGGCGTAGTGGGGCTACGCGAAGGGCCCGTGGAGGGCCACGGCGTTTGTTTGTACCTCCGTGGCCCTCCGCATAGCCCCCCTACGCCCACTACACCCAGGGTTAGTTATTGGGTATATGAGTGTGTGTCTGGGTGTCTCAGTGACTGTATCAGTGTGGCCTGGGCCTGTCATTAGGTATATCAGTGTATGCCTGGGTGTGTATTGTCTGAAACAATGTGTGTCTGGTGTGTGTTAGTGTCTGTATTAGTGTGTGTCTGGGTACGTCAGTGGCTGTACCTGTGTGTGTTCGGTGTTTGGGAGGCTGTATCAGTGTTTGGCTGGGTGTGTAAGTGAGTGTAGAAGTGTTTGGGTGGGTGTGTCAGTAGCTGTATTAGTGGGTAGTCTGGTGTGTCAGTGTCTGTATCGGTGTTTGCTTGGGTGTGTAATTGGCTATGTGTAAGTGGCTATATTGGTGTTTGCCTGGGTGTGTCAGTGTCTGTAACAATGTGTGCCTGGGTATATTAGTGTCTGTATGAGTGTGTGGCTGGGTGTGTCAGTGGCTGTATCAGTATGTGTATGGGTGTTTGAAAGGCTGAATGAGTGTTTGACTGAATGCCTAAGTGGCTGTATTGATATGTGAGAGTGTGTGTTATTGGATGTGTGATTATGTGCCTGGGTGTGTCAGCCTCTGTATTGGAGTGTGGCTGGGTGTGTCAGTAGTTGTATCAGTGTGTGCCTGTGTGTGTCAGTGCCTAACAGTGCATATCTAGGTGTGTCAGGCACAGTAAAAGTGTGTGCCTAGGTGTGTCAGTGGCTACATCAGTGTCTGCCTGCATGGGTCTGGGTGTGTGAGTGCCTACATAGGTCTGTGAGTGGGTGTGTGAGTGCCTGTGTGGGTATGCGGGTGGGTCTGTGAGTGCCTGCATTGGTCTGTTATTGGGTGTGTCAATGCCGACATATATCTGTGAGTGGATGTGTGAGTGCCTACATAGGTCTGTGAGTCACTCTGAGAGTGCCTGGATGGCTCTGTGAGTGGGTGTGTGAATGCCTGCACAGGTCTGTGAGTGGGTGTGTGACCGCCCGGGCGGGTCTGTAAATGAGTGTGAGAGTACCTGTGTGGGTGTCTGCATGGGTATGAAAGTGTTTTTTTTCCAAAGTGCATCAAGATTTGCGGATCTGTTGTGAATTTACACATGGGGCTGCGCTGAGCCTCGCTGGGATCCATGGATTCCTGAAGTTGGTAAAAAACGATAGAACTCAATTTTGCACCCAACATAGGCTCCTCTAACACACCCATGGGGTCAGGGTACCTCTACCCTGACCCCTTTAATCATTTTGCAGATACATTTTAAGACCCTGGGACTGTTCCCTGATACTTAAATTGTCAGCCACAACCTCCCGGTCTGGTTGTGGTCAGCCAATGACGGCGTTGCTGGTGGCGCATGAATTTGTGGATCTACCGCAAGGGATCCACGGAGAGTCCGTGTTTTTGAATAACTCTGCAACTACTGAATGAATTTACATCAAATCACAAAAAGGGCTCTTTCTGGACCGACAGCTACCTTGCTGCTAAATATGGTGTAATTCTGCCCAGTAGTTCAGGCTGTAGTTGTATTCAAAATCCTTATGGGAAATTGCATGGGAAACTCTTCTTTTTTGAACCCCTCTTTTTTTCAGACCCCGCTTGACAGATCACTCCAAAACTTTCCATGCAGAACTAGACAAAGTGGGCCACTGTTTTGGAAAATTTTGTGAAGCTTCGTCAAACGGCGTCAAAGTTATATGCAAGTCAAAAAAGTATTTTCCCAAGGAAGCTAGGTCCTAACTATAACTACCTGGCTGTCGCCAGTAGGTATTTATAGTTAGGACAATGTTTCCATATGAAAATCATTTTTTTGACTTGCCTATATCTTTGGTGCCGTTTGGCGAATGTTCACGAAAGTTCTCAAAAAAGTGCTCCGTTGTATCTTGTTCTGCGTGGTAAGTTTCGGGGAGATCTGTCAAGTGGGGGCTGAGAAAAAGGGTGGGTCAAAAAAATGTGTTTCCCATGTTAATTCCCATAGGCCCTTTGGTCAAAGCTGCAGCCCGAACCGCTGGAAGGAAGTGCACCAAATTTGGCAGAAAGATAGATTTGGTTACACAGATCAGGCTTTCAGTTATTTGGTGTAAATCTGTTAAGTAGTTGTTGAGAAATTTAAGAGAAAAAAGTTAGTGGTATCTGTCGCTGTGAGGACTCCCTGAATAATAACAAGCTTGTGCTGGGAAATGCAGAGCTGTGATTGGCTGCCAGCACTTCAACCAGGAAGTGTTGGCATCCATCTTGGTACTCACTTCAGCCAAGTCCCACAAAAAAAAAGTTAAAAGAAAAGGCGGCAGGGTAGGAATACACTGACACCCTAAAGTTGGTCCTGGGGTCCTAGAGGGACTCCGCATTGTGAAAAAAGCATTTTCTTTCAACAGAATTTGCCACAAATTCACAATATTCTTGAATTGGCTGGAAAATAAAAAAAACAAGCGCGGGCTTCTGCACTTGTTTTTATTTAATCCCCTGGGTGGGCCAGGTCCTGGCGGCACAGCTTAAAAATAGAAGGGGCATGGGGCACCCCTCCTAGGGCTTATCAAAGCCCTAGGGACTTCCACCTCCCCATGTCACTGATTATAATGTATGCAGGCAGGCCCACTCGGCCCGCCTGCACCCTGGGGACCGCCACCTCCCCAGGCAAGAGTAATTAAATGAATGCGTGGCATCTGCGCCCCACCCCCTGCAGCCCTGGGGACAGCCACCTCCCTGGGGTACCGCTCATAATGTATGTGGGCCCGCCCATGCCCCGGCGACCACCACCTCCCCAGGGCAATAGTAATTAAATGAATGCAGGGGCCTGTGTGGCCCCCGCAGCCCCAGGGACCACTTCCTCCTTGGGGCACTGCTTATAATGTATGCAGAAGGGCCCTCTGGGCCCGCCCATGCCCTGGAGACCGCCACCTACCCGGAGCTAAACATGAAATTAATGCGGGGTGCCCTTGGGTGCACCCCTGAAGCCCTGGGGACTGCCAACTCCCAAAGCAATTCTTTCAAATTAAGGGGGGCTGCACGGCTCCCACTGCAGTCCGGGGGGCCCCACCACCTCCCCAGGGCTGTGTACTGCAATGGAGGGAGGCTGCACGGCCCCCGTCCTGGAGCCATAGTTGGCCCTGGGGACCACCACCCCCCAGAGTCAGCTCCTGCTATGTCCTGAGGTGCCCACTCCTGGGACATAGCTGTTTGCTGTGGCTATAACCACTCCTGCCAAGCCACAGCAACACTCTGCTTCCAGGAAGAAAGAGCAGTGAAAATGCTCTCACTTGTTGGAAGCAGAGCATTTGTCTGTTTTCCTGCCCGCTGTCAAGCGAACAGGGAAACAGACAAATTGCTTACAGACACAGGAAGCTGCATGATTAGCAGCTCCCTCTGTGTGAAAGCAAAGCCAGCTCCCACAGGAGTCGGGTAACTGGCAGGTAGCTCAGGGGCCTTCAGGCTCCACCTGTGGTCCCTGTGCAGATTGGGTGCCCAGGAAACCATGGCCAGGCCCCAGGGGATGGAGTCCCCTAGGCCAAAATTGGCTGGGGAAGGGGAGCCACACAGCCCCCTTCCTCTATTATAAATACAATTTAAAAAAAGAAACATTCGGGCCCCGGGGAATGGAGGCCCCAGCGCTGAAATCGGCCCAGGGAGGGGTAATTGAAAAGAAAAAGCCAAGTCCTGGGGAAGTCATTGGATGCCCCTCCCCCTTTCTCAACGACTCTGGAAAGGGGCCTCCTGGTGCACAACTGGTTGGGAAATGGAGTCCCCTTGGCTGCTGAGGGCCCTTCGGTGCCAACAACCCCTCCTGTTACCTCCAGTAAGTCCCAAACAGCGCAATTTCTGAGAGGTCATCTGAGGCCCTGCCCCCTTTCTCCACCACTCTGGAAAACACACCTCCTGGTGGGATAAAGTCCCCTTAGATGCTGAGGGTCCTTGGGGGCCAAGAACCCCTTGTGTTATTTCCAGTAGGTCTCACACAATGGGATTGCTGAGAGCTGCAAACGTGCCTCCTGGTGCACTACTGGTTGGGGGATGAAGTCCCTTTGATGCTCAGGGTCCTTGGGGACCAAGAACACCTATTACCTTCAGTAAGTCCCACACAGTAAGATTGCTGAGAGATCGTTGGAGGCCCCACCCCCTTTCTTCACCACTCTGCAAACGCACCTCCTGGCACACTACTTGTTGGGGGGTAAAGTCCCCTTGAATACTGAGGGTCTTTTGGGGCCAAGAATCCCTCCTGCTACCTTCAGTAAATCTCACACAGCAGGATTGCTGAGAGCTCGTGGGAGGACCAGGCCCCTTTCTCCACTAGTTAGGAAATAGAAGTAAAAAAAACCTTAGAAATTCACTGTAAAAAACAAAAGTTACAAGGACGTTAGAGTTAGGTATTAACATTAAAAAACCTTAGAAATTTACTGAAAAAACAAAGGTTAAAGGGACGTTATAGTTAGGAAATAGAATTTTTTTAAAACCTTTGTTTTTTTCAGTGAAAAAAAAAAAATATATATATATATCTAATGTTTTTTTTACAATAGACGTTGTCACCCTCCGTGACTCACAATACAGCGGAACCTGAACACCACAGACACCAGTCTTCGTAGGTTTAATATTCACCTTTATTTAGTTTTTCTTCATTTTGCATTCCATTTCTCATAATTAATTCAGCCTTCATTGACTGTTCGCAAGATTCTGCATAACAATACTTCCTTCCCAGTCTGACGCATTTCGGCTCCCGCCTTCTACTGGGCCTTCATTTTTATATACATTTTAAGATAAATAGGAGTAGCAAGTTTTATTTTTAGAGTTCAGGGGTGGGTAGTGTTTAGGGGTGGTAAGGTGTTTTAAGGGTTAAAGGATGGGTTGGGAATAGGGGTAGTAAGGGTTTTTTAAGGTTCATGAATGGGTTGAGTGAAGGAGTAGCAGGGTTTTTTTAGGGTTGAGAGATGGGTAGTGTATACGAATATTTAGGAGATTCAGGGATTGAGATGGCCATTAACCCTAGTATGTCTTAAAAATAACTAAAAAAGGTAGTATGTGGGTATTATTCCCCCTTAAACACAGAAAAGTTTATATCTAATGAGCCATAATTTAGAAAGATACATTACAACTGAAATGATAGTAGGTTATAATAATAGCTTATATTGAAAATAAGTAAACATTAAGCTTAAAAAATAATTCAATATTATTTAATTTTTTTTGTAATTTAATAAACATATAAATTAAAAAAGGGTAAAGGGTTTTACACTCCTGTTGCAATACAGAAGCATAGATAGATAGATAGATAGATAGAGAGATCTATATATATATGTTTTATTAGGTTTTGTGAGTTAAATTAAATTGTATTGAGTTAATAAATAATTTATATTAAAGACACTTAAGATTATATATAATTTAAAATGTAATGTTTTATTTAAAGTCAATTTAATATCAAATTATAATACAAAATCCCCCCCAAAAAAACCACCCATCGAAATGTGGAAAAACCCCCACTAGCCACGCTAGCCACATTTCGCCCCACCCATCTAACCTCCTGGTTGTCATGTACCTACAGCCTGGGTGACTCCACTGACCCCACTGTCCCCAGCAAAGAGAAAAAAAAATAGAGAAAAAAAAGAAAAAATAGAAGAAAGAAAGAGAAAGCAATAATCTTAATTAACGAATTCCCCTAGCGCCAGGGGTGGGGGGAGCCCCTTTTTCAAGAATGGCGGAATCAAGATTTCTTAACTAATGAATACACCTAGTACTAAGGGTGGGCGGAACCCCTTTTTTTTGAGTATGACAGATTAGAGTATTCTAAACTAATTCCTTAAGCTCAGGATCCACGCGAGATCTCTTTTAATAATGCCTGGGCTTCATCCAAATCAGAGAACATGAAAAACTTCCCCTTAACTAAAACCCGCAGTTTCGATTGTTGGGCAATTGATGCTTGGGCACCCTGGGCTTTGAACAAGTGGAGAATCCTGACAAATTATTTTCTTCTACGCGCAGCAGCTGCAGTCATATCAGAGAATATGCGACACTTGGTGGTTTCATTTACTACAAACTGCTTCTGCTGAATCGCCTTTGTTAGGATTCTCTCTTTTATTCGAAAGTCTGCAAAGTTCAACAAAATTGTGCGTGGCATCGTAGAATTGGGGAAGGGATGGGCTGGAACTCGATGTGCCCTAGTAATAGTAAGATCTCCTTCGAATTCCGGAAGAACTTTCTGCTTAATGAAGGAGTCGGCCCATTGCAAAGTTTGAAAACACTCGATACCTTCTGGGACCCCAACTATTCGGAGGTTTGACCTCCGAGAGTGGTTCTCAAGATCCTCCAATTTGTTCTCTAGATAGCTTTTATTTTTTGCAGCCTCTTTCGCTTCCCCAATAACCGTGTTCATTTGATCTTCTAATGTTGAAATCCTGGCTTCTGCTTCTTGGAGTTTAATAGGGAAGCATGTCATTGCTTCTTCGATCTTCCCTAGTCGTAGGTGCAGAGAAGCAATTTCCAATTTTTGAGTTTCTTTCATTTCTCGAACCTCATCCAATATTAGATTAAGCATGTCTCTAATGTCAAGTTGATAAGTTTCTGATGTCTCCATACTTTGGCTGAGATTACTTTGCAGTTCCGTAATGCCAGGATTCAAATTCCCAACCATAGTGTCTTCCTGGGCCAACAAGCCCTCTGATTGAGACAGCGATTGAAATTGAGGCTGAGATTTAGATTGGGATAGCATCGGATTCAAGGAGACATTTATTGGTATCTTATTGCCTTCATCTGAAGTTCCAAGTGGCTTAGATAGGATTGGACTAGAGACAGTCATTTCTACTAGGCTTGATGATATTGACGAGGCCTCCTGGTCTTGGCCTTGACCTTGATCTGACTCCAGAACTGCCAAATGATCAGATTCCGGGTGGCATTGTGGTCTCTCCTGATCTTTTGAAGCATGATCTTCTAATAATGCCGGTAGCACTGGTATAGCTGATAGGCCTTTTGATATTTTTGTGGTTGGGCTTAAAGAGGGGGGCTGTAGAGTTGCTTTCTTAAAAAACAAGGGAAATTCCTTTGCCCCTTTTAACCCTTTTTTAAGGCCATCAAGTACAGAATTGTCCTGGTCTAATTTAGACGACAAAGCTACAGCTTCTATCGGGTTTAATGTGGCGTTTGTCTGGTCTGTCACCGGTACCTCACGTTCCGGAGAGGGGGTGGGGGACACCTCCTCCTCCGAGCTCTCAGGGGTGCTATTGAGGCCATAGGAGTTGGTGGTGTTCTCCTTATTGGTCAGTCGTGCGGCTTCTTTTGCCTGAGCTAGGCGTGTTTTGGCCTTGAGGCGGGCCGCAAAGTCGACTTTGGCAACTGCGTTGGTTTGCTTCAAAGGTTTGCCCATTTTTTTTTTAACCTTTTTGTTTCTAATATCCCCCTTCTCCTTCTGGTATCCCTCTTATCTCTCAATACCGCCCTTTAATTCGCAGTACCTTAAATTGTACAGTCTCTTTACAGTCCTTCAGCAAGCTTTTCACAATGCTCCAAGTCTCCGTCCTTCTGCTACCCCCCTATGGCTCCGTATGACACCAGCACTCAGCTCCACTGCCGGTATCCAATAACCTCAGCTCGTTCCAATACAGGCGCCGCAGGCAGTTCACAGCAAAAAGCCGCGGGAGAGCAGCGCAATAGCCGCTCGAGAGATCCCACCGCGGATCCGAAGCTGCCGCCCGCCTCTACTTAACCGTGTCCGACGTCTGCATCTATCTTCCAAGGCCGCCTCGCATCCTCGGTGCAGACCGAAAGGAAATCCACATCTGAGCCCAGCAAGCGCTTCCAGTCTGCGGCCTTTCTCGGCGTCCTCTCAAAGCCCGCGAAAAACTCGTAGAGCAGTGAGTTTCCCCCGGCAGAATCGTCAAGACGCCAGCCAGGTACGATTCTCCATTGCTGGGGGTGGAGCAGCGGCGTCCCCTGTGGCTACTCGGAGGCGTGGTTCTCCATAGCCATTTTTGGGGTGGGAAGTGGGGGGGGGGGGTGGGGAGGGGTTCGTAGCAGGAAAAAGAGCAGGAGCAGAAGGAACAGATGGCAAGAAATTTAGAAATTCGTTACTGAGTAAACCAGGAGTTTACTCTAACTTTAACAATAGAAACACAAATAGAAATCAGCAAATGTAAGATCCTATCAGTCAACGCTAATGGAATTTTAAATAAACGAAAATATGGCGCTCTTATTAGATGGTTGATATCATTTAACCCCCAAGTTTTGTTTTTTCAGGAGACACATCTAAAATCTAATTCCCCTAAATTATTTCTACCCAGGGTTTTTTCTAATGCCTTTTTTGCATCCGCAGGCCTTGCGATGAGAGGGGTTGCCATCTATTTCTCTAAAAAACTACCCTGGGAATTCATACAAGTTCACAGGGATCCACAGGGGAGGTGGATATGGGTGGTAACAAGGCTCCAGGGGAAGACCTTGAATTTCATAAATTATTATGGCCCTATTTCGGATAACATCTCAGGGCTGGTTAAAATTAATGAGCTTCTGAGGGGAGCCCCTGGACAGATTATTGTAGGAGGTGATTTTAACTTTATACAGGATTTAAGAAAGGACACTTCAAATAAAAATAAAAAACAACTTAAACCCAATACTAAAAAAATGGTGGAGGCCATTAAACAAGAATATCAATTAATAGATCCCTGGCGAAATATAAATCCCGATAAAAATTCTTTTACTTGCTACTCGCACAGTTTTCAAACTGCGTCCCGAATTGATTTTTTCTTACATCCAGATCTCTTCAGGTCTTAAAGACAGATATCGGGGTAATCCTTTTCGGATCACGCATATATTGGGCTCGAACTTGTACTTGGGCGGGGGAGCAGAGAGCGGCCCAGGTGGCAGCTGGACCGCCTCCTCCTCCAAGACCAGGATTGGGTTAAAAGCTTCAGAGAATGGATTTCCGAATACTTCAAGATCAATGACAACACCGCGGAACCTTTCTCTGTGTGGGGCGGGTTCAAGGCGGCAGCTCGTGGACAAATAATTGCCCATTCGGCTGCCCAGTCGAATGCTCGGAAGCTTAAAATAGCTGAATTGCAAACAGCGGTCGAAAAGGAGTATGCCCTTCAGATTCAGCTGCACCCTAACCAACTTGAGCAGGCAAGAACAGCTCTGAGGGACTTTTTTGTTTTAGAAGAGATCTGTAGCTCTCAACTATATCAACAAAGGGTCTACGAAGATAGCCAGCTAGTTGGTAAACTCTTGGCTAATTCGACAAGAAAAAAACAGGAAGCAGCTATAATATCAAAATTGCTTGACCCTAGGACTGGTCAAGAAGTTGTCAATGGTGACGAGATTCCACAGATCTTTTTAAAACATTTCCAGCAACTTTACTCTACAGAATATTCGGTGGGGGAGGAGTCAATCCAGGATTATTTCACGAATGTGAATATTCCTAGACTCTCAGATAGCCGGATTAATCAATTAGGATCTGATGTGGAATCCGCCGAGATTTTGGCATCCATTAAAGCCACAGCGTGTGGTCAGGATGGCTTCCCCATCGAATTTTATAAAACTTTTTCAAAAGAATTAACTGTACCTTTGAAAAAATTATTTAACTATATTAAAAAGGGTGGTCTGGTACCTGAATCTTTTAAAGAGGCGATAATTGTGTCCTTTTTAAAAAAAGATAAAAATCCTACGGATGTTAATTCCTACAGGCCTATTAGTCTCTTGAATTCGGATTACAAGATTTTAATGAAAGTTTGGGCTGAGCGTTTTTCATTCGCCGCCCAAGAGATAATTCATAGAGACCAGACTGGTTTTATAGCAGGCAGATCTATGGCGGCCAATACTGAGTTTTTAAAACAGGCCTTGGACTATTTTAATACCAATTTTATTCCGGCATGTATTATGATGGTTGATGCTGAGAAAGCATTTGACTTGGTTAACTGGAGAACTCTGTTTTTTGCCCTCGGTCAATTTGGCTTTCCTTTCCAGGTCATTTCCATGCTACGTAACATCTATCAGGGGCTTCGGCCGGTAGTAATAAATTTGAAACGTGCAGGTACCATAAAAATAAACCGGGGGACAAGACAAGGCTGTCCGCTTTCGCCATTGCTTTTTGCTTTTTTATAGAGCCTTTGGTAATTAAAATGCGAAATAATGCTGCTATTCAACCTCCAATCTCTGGCATGGCAAAGTTGAAACTTTTTGCGGACGATATCATTTTATACTTGATGCCCAATAAAGATAATCTAGAAATGGTATTAAGGAATTTAGGAATTTTGAGTTAATTGGCGGCTACAAAATAAATTCTAACAAAACCGAAGTTCTCGCCCTCAATACAGACTTAAGTTTTTCTCCTTCCTGTTTGAGGGCACAAGCCGCAAAGTCAGATCCAATTAGATATCTGGGGATATTCGTGTCCAATCAATACCAATAGTTATATAAATTGAATTATCTGAGGACGAAAGAAAAATCAAGAGACTTTTTGAACAGTGGCTTTTACTCCCTTTATCGGTGGTGGGAAGAGTTTCATTAATTAAAATGTCTATACTTCCGCTTACTTATATTTCTTTTTATTAATGTCCCAATAAAAATAAATGTGTCCTTTTTAAAGAAATAGAAACTCTGTTTAGAGAATTCGTCTGGGGGAAGAAAGTGTCAAGGGTTAAACTGACTGTGGTACAATTACCGATCGCACAGGGGGTTTGGCTTTGCCACATTTAAGAACCTACTACGAGGCCGCATTTCTAAATTTAGTAGCGGGCTTGATGGGATCTAAGGGCATTAGAGATAGCTTCTTTATTGACAAAATGGCACAAGAAATAGGATCTCAAACTCAAGTTTTCTAAAAGCCTCCAAACTTCCAAAAAAAACTAGATATAAGACCTTAAAGGATTATTCTTTTAGACTTCAGTCCTTTTTTAAAAAAACGGGCTCTTCGGGTCTGCAGTGCTTGTGATTGGGAGAATGTACTAGTCTCGGCCTCCAGATTCGAGTAAGCCATATGAATATCTGGGAAGGCTGCGGGCTATGGTAGTTACGACATTTTGTTATTCGAGATAGGGTGATTTCTTGGCAAGAGGTAACGGCAAGGGCTGAGAGTATGAGGAGACCTGCCTTTTTTGAATATTTACAAGTTGTCCATTTTAAAAAAAATATTAATGGCATTTTTGAGGCTCCTAATAAGTTTGTGGTAGCTCTCCATGGGGCTAAAGTCAATGGTGTAGGGAATTGGTAACGGTTGCTACATTATCAGGGTCAAGTACCCTTGATAGAGAGTCATCTGGCAAGAATAGGCCGTGAGACACAATATATTTTTCCCTTAAGGAATGGGAAGCCTTATGCCATCTAGGAAGTAAATCCCTGCGCGCAGCTAATTTCAAAAGGATGGCCTTCCTATCACGATGGCTCGCTTACTTAACCCCGGAAGCACTCGAAAGAGATATTCGGATGCTGAAAATAAATGCTTCCGTTGCCAGGCTGATGGAGAAGGGGCTGGCACCATATTTTTTTTGCATGTCCACGGCTGAGACCCTTTTGGGAGGCAATTTTTTCAGATTTAGAGCAGGTAATCGGGAAGAGAGTTGCGTTTGAGGCTCAGGCCGTTTTGTTTGGATTATGCAGTGATAGAATGATGTTAACAGAGGCCGAAAAAGTTTTCCTATTTATTTCTTGTACTGTAGCCCGCTCTTTAAATCTTCAGAATTGGAAATCTAGGGCTATTCCCTCTTATCTGAAGTGGTTTAATAAAATGAAAAGGACACGAAATTTTGAAGAAGCCTATGCGAGACGGGTGGGAGCCATTAGAAAATTTGAAAAAAATTGGAAGTTTTTTAGCAATTTAGAGAAGTTGAAGGAGGGATATTAATACTTGTTACTGATGTAGAAGTAGTAGCAGTCTTTGTGATAGAAAGCACTAGCACTTTTTTGCCATTGCACTGCCACTTTCCTTGCCATTGTATTTTATTACATGTTTTGCACATTGCTATTTTACAATTATTGTTGTATTAACTGCTACAGCCATATTCTTTTAAAATTTTGTCATGGAAAGAAGAAGCGATTGTATTTGTGTATTAAAAAAAAAAATGGTTTTTTATGACTGTTTAAATTATAATATGTATATCATGTTCTTATAGCTCTGCTCAATAAAAAAATTAAAAAAAGTTAAAAAAAAATTATAATACAAAATGTTAAACCCAGCTTAAAAATAGAATAATTATGTATATTTTGTAATATGTATATTTTCTTAATATATAATATATAACTACATATCTAGAATACCTGCCAACTGCCAACTTACCTGCATGGTAAAGTACTCCTGATGTAACATCCAGTAATACGGCACTCTCGATGTAAGGACCGCGATGTAACAACTAACAACGTAATCATCCATGAAGTCAAAATGGTCATTTCAATAATGATTATAAAGTAACTATGCAATGTAGCAACTTTATAACTTCTACTTCTTTGCCCTTTTTTAAATCTCTAATGGATAGATCAGCAGGGTAGATGAGTTAGATAACCTGCTCATGCTGATATTTCACAGCTGAATGGACCTTATAAGCATATTATGTTAAACTATATTGAAACTGGATTATCAGATCCTGAAAGCATTCTTAACATTCCCCATTTCTCACTTCCAAGTCTATTATGCAAATGAGCTAAGAATTGCTATAGGCCTTCCATGACAGTATTGGTATATCTCTGTGTGCCATATAAATTACAGATTGAAAGGGGCGAGCTTTCGACTAAGTGACATTACAGCTGAATTTCAGAGCATGATTAATTCTCTACTGTCCTTGTACATCACTCCTTACTCACCACTGCACCCAACCACATCCCACTACACCATCTAAAACCATTTCACACACACCACACTATCAAAACACCTCTCTGAACCTCCCTGCAATATACAAAATCACTGTATCTCACACCAAGCTAAGCTATACCAAATTACCCCAATTGACTTCACACCTAAACCAGCCACTGCACAACCTGTTTTAGCATGTCAGATAACACCACCCACTCCTAACACAATTTCCAGATCCTACACCTAACCACGGTTCTTGCCAGAAAACACTAACTATGTTGTCCGAATCTAACAGGAGAGATGTTTGCTTCCTCATTTCACCATATCCACCAACAAGCCAATACAATTGCAAAATGCTAGTTGGTATTAGGCAAGGGGAAAGAGAAATGGAATAAGAGAGAAAATAGACACACTGAAGAACGCCACTCTGACTCATCAGTTCAGACGGGCATGGATTTCAACTACTGTTCATAGCAGTTATCTTTAATATGTAAGACTATTCATGTCCATGAATTTTACTGCATCTAATTCTATATATACTGCAACAAATTATATATACATGCACACACACATACATATCAGCATATATTCTAACTTAGTTCACACACTGGAGTTGATCCTATATGAAACCAAGTTTATATGCCACCACCAGATCTCATCAAGAAATAGAGACCTTCACTCTATCACACCATCTATTTTAATATATCCAGTCATTCTATGCACCAGAACGCTAGTCAACAGCGAATAGGACACATTACAACCCAAACATTTACAACGCATGCCTTTACAACGCGGTTTTTACATCGCAACATCCATTACAACGCATGATTTTACAATGCATGCCATCACAACGCATTTTTAGAAACTACATTTACAACGCATTCCATTACAACGCATATCACTACAACGCATACCATTACAACGCATAATACTTTTAGGGCAACAGTAGGGTAAGTGTTGGATAGTGTAGGGGTAAAAATTACTATTCCCACTCCAGTGAGTGCAACAGTAGGGTAAGTGTTGGATAGTGTAGGGGTAAAAATTACTATTCCCACTCCAGTGAGTGCAACAGTAGGGTAAGTGTTGTATAGTGTAGAGGTAAAAATTACTATTCCCACTCCAGTAAGTGCAACAGTAGGGTAAGTGTTGGATAGTGTAGGGGTAATGCGTTGTAATGGCATGCGTTGTAGTGACATGCATTTTAATGGCATGCGTTGTAGTGACATGCGTTGTAATGGCTGCGTTGTAATGGCATGCGATGTAAAGGCAGTTGCGTTGGAATGACTGCGTTGTAAATGTAGTGCATTGTAATGACTGCGTTGTAATGGTTGTTTCCCGTCAACAGCATACATCTTTCTTTAAGCAAGGTCTTTCTGACAGTTTCTTTGACAAGGCTGCAGGTCACACCAGTGGAGCACATCAGCCAATGCCTTGAACCACAATACACAGAAAGAATTGCTCACACACCCTATCCCCATACTCCTCAAACATCAAGATGACACATAGAAGCCAGCTTAGGTTCAGGGGAAGGTCACAAGGTCCATCCACCCCATTCAGAGCTCCTTTGAGGGGCACGATGCGATTATTCTAGCACACACTGTAAAACAGCACCCACAGTGGCGATGGCCAACAGTACACTATCTGTTCAACAACAGTTGCCAATATTGCACATGCTCAGGACACAGCTCAAGACCCCCCTAACTCATTCAAAGGCCTTGTTTGTGTTGTATCTTTGCAAGTCTTTCGCATTTCCACCCGGCAAATAATGTGCTCCTAGTAACACTCTATCATAAATGTTGTGCTCAGAGGATCTTTCTAACAAGAGGAACGATGCTCAAATATTTTTGGGGTTGAAGATTGATGGCTAATTGGGCCACTCCATGAATGACTACTTTAATTGGTATCAGTGAGGGTCAGCGGTGTTAAATACTTCAAAGTAGAGCATTACCTATGTCTATCCCAGACAAAACGACACCTTCCCATCAGGAGCTCATAGCTGAGAAGAAGGGCTTCATTTTCCTCAGCAACATAGGCTGGACCCAATCTGTGTATTTTTCCTTGATACGTGTCCATAAAGGATAGTGGGGAGTCCGTGAAAAAGCACACCAGGAACTGGATCTATGATTAAAGGCAGGGTAGAAAGCATATTAAGCCATATTAATTGCCTTTCCTGGGTTTGCTGATACATCCGCTTATGAGGAAAAACTCATTGTTAAGATATACTGAATGCATCCAGGTTTGAATGAGGTCCCAGCAGGTTCAGAGTTTGAGGATGCCTTTAACTGACAACACTTTAAGGTATAGGTGGATGTCATAAATAATAATATACCTAATAAAGCTAACAATAAGTTATGAGGCAACCTTTAAGCTCAAATTTTAATTGCAGAGGACAGCTTCTGCACCCCTTTCTTCAGACACTCACAACAAAGTACTCTGACCCTATAAATAAAACTGCTCACAAATTAAATAACTAAATACACCTTGTGGGATCTAGTTTTACATAGTCTTGTCACATATATTTCATTTCACTGATTTCACTATTACTCATAAGCCTCTGGCTGTCCACCTATGAGCATTAAAAAAGGGGTGTTATTTCACAGTCTACAAGGGTCAGTATTCTACATAGGTTATTAGTGTTGAAAAAAAGATTAGCTGAAGACAGTTGGTTGAATGTGACCTTTGCCCCTGCTAGCGAGTCCGGAGTGGATGGAGCTGGATATTAATAAACAAGTGGTTCACCTTTTCATGCGTTGATCCCAATTATGTGAACAGAAAGTGGCAGGCTGTCATGTTCCTGTACAGGTCCCACGTTGCTTTGCATCAGAGAGTACATAAAGTACATTTGGTGTATGTTAAAAGCCCACCACCTCTGGGGTTATTCTTTCCTGTGTTTTAAAGACATTTTTCGGTTATTTGTTTGTGCATCAAGCTACTCACAAGTCTTATGAAATTTTGTTTCGCTTTGGTCACCGCAGTACCAGATATTTGCGGGAACCTCGAATACTCATTTCCTGACCGCAGTATGAAACGTGTGGTTGTGATAGGATTGAACTAATTAATTGAAATGCGCAAACTGTGAAGTTAGTAAAACATTATTTCTGATAGAATAGAGAGTAACCAATGTGCGCAGTTAGTTCAGTGTACGCTTATTGAGACTCCATTTTAGTGGCAGGCTGCATTCTGAGGCTGTGACTCACGCAGTTATTTAAACTGAAAATAAACTGATAGTTGTCGAGATAAAACACACAGGCTTTTTTTCGGCGGAGAACAAAGCCGCCTCCCCTCCTTCCAGAGGCCGCCATGCTCTTCTGGGGCCTCGCGCTGACTGGCACGGATAAGCAGGAGTCCTGTGACCTGACTGTTTTTATTAACTGTCTGAAAGTCATTCACCATTAAACACAATTGGATTCATTTGTTTTTCTTCATTTATGTTCGCACCTTGCCAAAGGGGTGCCTATGGAAACGCCTCAGACGTGCTTGTTATCACTGCTCAGCCAATCACCGCTCGCTATTTCTTTTTTTTCTGCAGGGTAAGAAGATTGACCCTTTTTTGGGTGACTGTAACTGAAGATTGCTTTGCAGAAGTCACTACTAAAGCAAGGTAAATGCAAAAAAGTGTACATTTCCCTTGACAAAATCTAATGTCCTGGGAATTGCATTTTGGCTACTACTCACGCACCATCATGTAATAATTACCAACATCATTGCCATTTAATATTTTAATAATTTATTGAGACATGCTAATGTTGACATGTTTTTACTCATCGCGTTCAATGGAAGGCAGTCGTTCAAAGCGATCTGCACGTCCTCCATCCAGTGTTATTAGGGCTTTAAGTGGGATGAAAAACTGGGGGATCTCTCTAGGGAGGTGGTCGATGTAATTAAGGACGTGGCTCAAAAACACGAAAGCTTAAAAAAATCTGTGTTTAGCATAGTGTGCCACCCGAGTGGTGTGTTTGCTGCTTCTGTCATTGCACCCGGATAAATAATACAAGTAACATTCCACCTAGAACAAGCCAGGACTATTGGCTTTGTCAAAGGTTGTTAGTTGCAAATGCTAAAAAAGCGACAACTTTGGCTTCGTTGTATATAACATTGAAAATGTTTCAGTTCTGAAATTATGAGACAGTGAAAGAACTGTAACAAGTCTCTTTGACGTTACATCAATGGCATTGAAGAGTGGTACTGCTGCCAAGTTAAGATTTTTATTTCATCTTGGGGATGCAGGCAAAAATGGAGGGACCCGTCTCAGCACCTGCATTTTGAACTGGCGGTGCTGAGCACTGGCAGGACCCGGCCCACTTAATGCTCTGTTTAAAGACAGTACTAAAATGTGTGCCATTTCTGTTGTGTGTTTTCGTAAGTTACAACCTAGCACCTTAAAGCTAACATCACAAAAGTGTTGAGTATAAAAAAACTTTTGAAAACAGGAGTAACATTGCATGGTCACTTAATGGCATTTTTCTGTATGAATGTTGATCCTTTGGCTGGTTTCTAATCGCTTTTATGGTAAATGACTAGCCATCTAAGCCCATATGAACCTCACCAGCACGCATCCAGTGCCGAAGTCTGCTCTGCTGACACACTCTCTTCTTGTCCTTGAAGAATGCTGAACCTGTTCGATTACACATCTTATATTTACATGTACATATTCTGCCTTTCAAACAGTGATCTTGATAGAGTGACTTTTTCATTATGTTTACAAAGGGCAGGGACGTCGATAAACCTGTTATATATTCGTCAGGTACCAAAGGAAAACATACGGTAATGTTCATTAGACTCTGTCATACACTGACTTCCTTGTTACCGTTCTTTAACCCCTTCGCTGCTAGGCCTTTTCCCCCCCCTGTGCTAAGCCTTTTTTTGGCTATTTGGGGTAGTTCGCGCTTAAGCCCCTGTAACTTTTACACCACATAGGGTATCCATGCCAAATTTGCGTCCTTTTCTTCCAACATCATGGGGATTCTAAAGGTACCCAGGGTTTGTGGATTCCCCTGGAGGGGACCCAGAAATTAGCCAAAATACAGCTAACTTTTGTTTTTTGGGGGAAAAATGGGAAAAAAGTGCTGCAAATGAAAGCGTCTGGGGTTTTCCCTGCAAATGGTATCAAAAAAGGGTTTGTGGGGTGAAATCACCATTTCCCCAGCTTTTAGGGAATGACAAACTCTTGTCAGAAAACCAAATTTTTTACACAGTTTTGGCATTTTTCTGGGACATAGCCTATTTTTGCAATTTTTTATGCTTTCAACCTCCTTCCAGTTAATGGTAGAAATGGGTATGAAAGCAATAATGGATCCTGGAAAGCTATACATTTCAGTAAAGTAGACAAAATTCTGAATTCAGCAAGGGGTCATTTGTGTAGATCCTTCAAGGTTTCTTTATAGAAACTAACAGTTAAATATAGGAAAAATTGAAAATTAGTTGAAAAAAACAGCCTTTTGTGTTAACGTTTTCACCTGTAACTTCTTCTAATTATGACAGCTCTTTGAAAGCAATATACCGTTACATCCGCGGGACCTTACTGGTTGTGGGGATATATAGGACTTGTAGGTTCACCAAGAACCCGACGAACCCAGAGCCAAAAACTGAGCAGCGACTTGCAATGGTTTTTTATTATGTACCGGGTATATAGCAATTATTCTGGGAAAATGTATACATGGAAAAATCGGTATGAAAGACACCTATGTATTTCTGAAATGGGAACAAAATATAGAGTTTAGAAACAGTAGATATTTGCACATTTCCGAAATTGGGAATACTCATACTAGCATGAGAATTATCGGTCATTTTTCAAAATGACTTCTTTTTACATATTGTCTTTCATTTGGAAGGCAGAAATGCATTGAAAGTCAATAGGTAATAACAGTTGCTTTACAAATCTGAATTACCCTAAGTCTCCCGATAAAAATGGTACCTCACTTGTGTGGGTAGGCATACTGCCCACGACACGAAACGGCTCAAAACGCAACGTGAACACACCACATTTTCACAATGAAAAATTACCCTTTTTTTGCAAAGTGCCTAGCTGTAGTTTTTGTACCCTAGCTCTGTCAGCACCTAGGGAAACCTAGCAAACCTATACATTTTTGAAAACTAGACACCCAGGGGAATCCATGATGGGGTGACTTGACTGGCTCTCACCAGGTTCTGTTACCGAGAATCCCTTGCAAACCTAAAAAAATGTCAAAAAATACACATTTTCCTCACATTTCTGAGGTGGAAAGTTCTGGAATCTGCGTGGATCCACAAATTTCCACCCACCCCGCGTTCCCCAAAGTCTTCCGAGAAAAATGGTACCTCACTTGTGTGGGTAGGCCTAGTGGCCGCGACAGGAAACGGCACAAAATGCAACGTGGACACACCACAATTTCACAGTGAAAAATGACCCTTTTTTGGCAAAGTACCTAGCTGTAGTTTTTGAACCCTAGCTCTGCCGGCACCTAGGGAAACTTAGCAAACCTATACATTTTTGAAAACTAGACACCCAGGGGAATCCAGGATGGGGTGACTTGACTGGCTCTCACCACGTTCTGTTACCCAGAATCCCTTGCAAACCTAAAAAATTGTCCAAAAAAACACATTTTCCTCACATTTCTGAGGTGAAAAGTTCTAGAATCTGCTTGGATCCACAAATTTCCACCCACCCCGCGTTCCCCAAAGTCTCCCGAGAAAAATGGTGCCTCACTTGCATAGGTAGGCCTAGTGCCCGCGACTGGAAACGGCGCAAAACGCAACATGGACACACCACAATTTCACAGTGAAAAATGACCCTTTTTGGCAAAGTGCCTAGCTGTAGTTTTTGAACCCTAGCTCTGCTGGCACCTAGGGAAACCTAGCAAACCTAAACATTTTAGAAAACTAGACACCCAGGGGAATCCAGGATGGGGTGACTAGACTGGCTCCCACCAGGTTCTGTTACCCAGAATCCCTTGCAAACCTAAAAAACTGTCAAAAAACCCACATTTCCCTCAAATTTCTGTGGTGGAAAGTTCTGGAATCTGCGTGGATCCACAAATTTCCACCCACCCAGCATCACCCAAAGTCTTCCGAGAAAAATGGTACCTCACTTGTATGGGTAGGCCTAGTGCCCGCGACAGGAAACGGCACAAAACACAACGTGGACACACCACAATTTCACAGCGAAAAATGACCCTTTTTTGGCAAAGTACCTAGCTGTAGTTTTTGAACCCTAGCTCTGCCGGCACTTAGGGAAACCTAGCAAACCTATACATTTTTGAAAAGTAGACACCCAGGGGAATCCAGGATGGGGTGACTTGACTGGCTCTCACTAGGTTCTGTTACCCAGAATCCCTTGCAAACCTAAAAAAATGTCAAAAAATACACATTTTCCTCACATTTCTGAGGTGGAAAGTTCTGGAATCTGCGTGGATCCACAAATTTCCACCCACCCCGCGTTCCCCAAAGTCTTCCGAGAAAAATGGTACCTCACTTGTGTGGGTAGGCCTAGTGGCCGCGACAGGAAACGGCACAAAATGCAACGTGGACACACCACAATTTCACAGTGAAAAATGACCCTTTTTTGGCAAAGTACCTAGCTGTAGTTTTTGAACCCTAGCTCTGCCGGCACCTAGGGAAACTTAGCAAACCTATACATTTTTGAAAACTAGACAGCCAGGGGAATCCAGGATGGGGTGACTTGACTGGCTCTCACCACGTTCTGTTACCCAGAATCCCTTGCAAACCTAAACAATTGTCCAAAAAAACACATTTTCCTCACATTTCTGAGGTGAAAAGTTCTAGAATCTGCTTGGATCCACAAATTTCCACCCACCCCGCGTTCCCCAAAGTCTCCCGAGAAAAATGGTGCCTCACTTGCATAGGTAGGCCTAGTGCCCGCGACTGGAAACGGCGCAAAACGCAACGTGGACACACCACAATTTCACAGTGAAAAATGACCCTTTTTGGCAAAGTGCCTAGCTGTAGTTTTTGAACCCTAGCTCTGCTGGCACCTAGGGAAACCTAGCAAACCTAAACATTTTAGAAAACTAGACACCCAGGGGAATCCAGGATGGGGTGACTAGACTGGCTCCCACCAGGTTCTGTTACCCAGAATCCCTTGCAAACCTAAAAAACTGTCAAAAAACCCACATTTCCCTCAAATTTCTGTGGTGGAAAGTTCTGGAATCTGCGTGGATCCACAAATTTCCACCCACCCAGCATCACCCAAAGTCTTCCGAGAAAATGGTACCTCACTTGTATGGGTAGGCCTAGTGCCCGCGACAGGAAACGGCACAAAACACAACGTGGACACACCACAATTTCACAGCGAAAAATGACCCTTTTTTGGCAAAGTACCTAGCTGTAGTTTTTGAACCCTAGCTCTGCCGGCACCAAGGGAAACCTAGCAAACCTATACATTTTTTAAAACTAGACACCCAGGGGAATCCAGGATGGGGTGACTTGACTGGCTCTCACCAGGTTCTGTTACCCAGAATCCCTTGCAAACCTTAAAAATTGTCCAAAAAACACATTTCCTCACATTTCTGAGGTGGAAAGTTCTGGAATCTGCGTGGATCCACAAATTTCCACCCACCCCGCGTTCGCCAAAGTCTTCCGAGAAAAATGGTACCTCACTTGCTTAGGTAGGCCTAGTGCCCGTGGCTGGAAACGGCGCAAAACACAACATGGACACACCACAATTTCACAGTGAAAAATGACCCTTTTTTGGCAAAGTGCCTAGCTGTAGTTTTTTAAGTCTAGCTCTGCCGGCACCTAGGGAAACCTAGCAAACCTATATATTTTTGAAAACTAGACTCCCAGTGGAATCAAGGATAGGGGGTGACTTGACTGCCTCTCACCAGGTTCTGTTACCCAGAATCCCTTGCAAACCTAAAAATTGTAAAAAAAAACACATTTTCCTCACATTTCTGTGGTGAAAAGTTCTGGAATCTGCGTGGATTCACAAATTTCCACACACCCCGCGTTCCCCAAAGTCTTCAGAGAAAAATGGTACCTCACTTGCGTGGGTGGGTCTAGGACCAGTGACAGGCAAGGGCCCAAAACCTATTGAGGCGACATCAAAATTACCTATCACAAACCAACCTGGTTTTGCAAGGGGGGTCCCATGAGTTTTTGGCCCTGGGCTCGGCGACCATCTAGGGAAACCTACCAAACCAACATATTTCTGGAAACTAGACACCTGGGGGAGTCCAGCGAGGTATGGCTTGCGTGGGTCCCCTAAAGTTTTCCTACCCACAATACCCTGCAAACCTCAAATTTAGCTGAAAAAATCACTTTTTTCTGAAATTTCTGTGTGGGAAAGTTCTGGAATCTGCGTGGATCCACAAATTTCCACTCACCACGCGTTCCCCAAAGTCTTCCGAGAAAAATGGTACCTCACTTGCGTGGGTGGGTCAAGGACCAGTGACAGGCAAGGGACCAAAACCTATTGAGGCGACATCAAAATTACCTATCATAAATCAACCTGGTTTTGCAAGGGGGGGTCCCATGAGTTTTTGGCCCTGGGCTCGGCGACCATCTAGGGAAACCTACCAAACCCACACATTTCTGGAAACTAGACACCCGGGGGAGTCCAGCGATGTATGGCTTGCGTGGGTCCCCAAACGTTTTCCTACCCAGAATCCCCTGCAAACCTCAAATTTAGCTGAAAAAATCACTTTTTCTCAAATTTCTGTGTGGGAAAGTTCTGGAATCTACGTGGATCCACAAATTTCCTCCCACCCAGCGTTCCCCAGGTCTCCCGATAAAAATGATACCTCACTCGCGTGGGTGGGTCAAGTATCCGCGACAGGCAAGGGCCCAAAACCTATTGAGGCGACATCAAAATTACCTATCACAAAACAACATCGTTTTGCAAGGGGGGTCACCTGGGTTTTTGTCCCCGGGCTCGGCGGCCATCTTGGGAAACTACCAAACCCAAACATTTCTAAAAACTAGACACCCGGGGGAGTCCAGCGATGTATGGCTTGCATGGGTCCCCCAACGTTTTCCTACCCAGAATACCCTGCAAACCTCAAATTTAGCTGGAAAAAATAACTTTTTCCATACATTTTTGCATGGGATCACCGTGCCGGCACAAATGTCCTACCACCCAGCGTTCCCCTTGTTCTCCCAAGTAAAATGATACCTCACTTGTGTGGGTGGGCCAAAGGCCTGTGACTAGGAAGAGCCCAAAACATAGGGATTTAGAGTATAGCACCGAGAATTCTAAGCGCTACATTTCTTTAAAAATACGTTTTTAGCCAGTTCTGCTTTGGACACCCACACAAGTGAGGTATCATTTTACTCGGGAGAACAAGGGGAACGTTGGGTGGTAGGACATTTGTGGCAGCACGGTGATTCCACGCAAAAATATGTGGAAAATATGTTTTTTTCAGCAAAATTTGAGGTATGCAGGGGATTCTGGGTAGGGAAACGTTGGGGGATCCACGCAAGCCATACCTCATTGGACTCCCCAGGGTGTCTAGTTTTCAGAAACATGTGGGTTTGGTAGGTTTCCCTAGATGGCGGCAAGCCCGGGGCCAAAAAACCAGGTGCCCCCCCCCCCAAAACCAGGTAGTTTTGTTATAGGTAATTTTGAAGTCTCCACAATACGATTTGGGCCATTTCCTGTTTCAGCCACTTTGCCTACCCACACAAGTGAGGTACCATTTTTATCGGGAGACCTGGGGGAATGCTGGGTGGGAGGAAATTTGTGGATCCACGTAGAGTCCAGAACTTTCCCACACAGAAATTTGAGAAAAAAGTGAATTTTTCAGCTAAATTTGAGGTTGGCAGGGGATTCTGGGTAGGAAAACGTTGGGGGACCCATTCAAGCCATACCTCGCTGGACTCCCCCGGGTGTCTAGTTTTCAGAAATGTGTGGGTTTGGTAGGTTTCTCTAGATGGCCGCCGAGCCCAGGGCCAAAAACTCATGGGACCCCCCTTGCAAAACCAGGTTGTTTTGTGATAGGTAATTTTGATGTCGCCTCAATAGGTTTTGGGCCCTTGCCTGTGGCGGGTACTTGACCCACCCACGCGGGTGAGGTATCATTTTTATCGGGAGACCTGGGGGAACGCTGGGTGGGAGGAAATTTGTGGATCCACGTAGATTCCAGAACTTTCCCACACAGAAATTTGAGAAAAAAGTGATTTTTTTCAGCTAAATTTGAGGTTTGCAGGGGATTGTGGGTAGGAAAACGTTAGGGGACCCACGCAAGCCATACCTTACTGGACTCCGCCGGGTGTCTAGTTTTCAGAAATGTGTGGGTTTGGTAGGTTTCCCTAGATGGCCGCCGAGCCCGGGGCCAAAAACTCGTGGGACCCCCCTTGCAAAACCAGGTTGTTTTGTGATAGGTAATTTTGATGTCGCCTCAATAGGTTTTGGGCCCTTGACTGTCGAGGGTACTTGACCCACCCACGTGAGTGAGGTATCATTTTTATCGGGAGACCTGGGGGAACGCTGGGTGGGAGGGAATTTGTGGATCCACGTAGATTCCAGAACTTTCCCACACAGAAATTTGAGAAGAAAGTGATTTTTTCAGCTAAATTTGAGGTTTGCAGGGGATTGCGAGTAGGAAAACGTTGGGGGACCCATGCAAGCCATACCTCGCTGGACTCCCCCGGGTGTCTAGTTTTCAGAAATGTGTGGGTTTGGTAGGTTTCCCTAGATGGCTGCCGAGCCCGGGGCCAAAAACTCATGGGACCCCCCTTGCAAAACCAGGTTGTTTTGTGATAGGTAATTTTGATGTCGCCTCAATAGGTTTTGGGCTCTTGCCTGTCGCGGGCACTAGGCCTACCCACGCAAGTGAGGTACCATTTTTCTCGGAAGACTTTGGGGAACGCGGGGTGGGTGGAATTTTGTGGACCCACGCAGATTCCAGAACTTTCCACCACAGAAATGTGAGGAAAATGTGTTTTTTTGGACAAATTTGTAGATTTGCATGGGATTCTGGGTAACAGAACCTGGTGAGAGCCAGTCAAGTCACTCCATCCTGGATTCCCCTGGGTGTCTAGTATTCAAAAATGTATAGGTTTGCTAGGTTTCCCTAGGTGCCGGCAGAGCTAGGGTTCAAAATCTACAGCTAGGCACTTTGCAAAAAAAGGATCAGTTTTCACTGTGAAAATGTGGTGTGTCTACGTTGCGTTTTGGGCCGTTTCCTGTCGCGGGCACTAGGCCTACCCACGCAAGTGAGGTACCATTTTTCTCAGAAGACTTTGGAGAATGCGGGGTGGGTGGAATTTTGTGGATCCACGCAGATTCCAGAACTTTCCACCACAGATATGTGAGGAAAATGTGTTTTTTTTTACAAATTGTAGGTTTGCAAGGGATTCTGGGTAACAGAACCTGGTGAGAGCCAGTCAAGTCACCCCATCCTGGATTCCCCTGGGTGTGTAGTTTTCAAAACTGTACAGGTTTTCTAGGTTTCCCTATGTGCCGGCTGCGCTAGGGCCCAAAATCCACAGGTAGGCATATTGCTAAAAACAAATCCGTGCCTAGTTGGCTTTCTGCCGCCCTGGGGGGGGATATTGGGGGTTGGGGTTGCCCCGATATGCCCCCAAGAGGGGCAGAAACACTGTGGCTATTTTTTGGGGGGGTGGGGGCATTGTTATGCCCATTCTGGGCAGCCCCCACGCATAAAAATGCCAGCGTAATCGTTGGCATCTAGTGGGCTTTTTGCCCCCCTGGGGGGGCAGATTGGGGGCTACTGCCCCATCTTCCCCCCAGGGGGGGCAGAAAGGCTGTAAATTTTGCGGGTGGGGGTGGGGGCATTGGCATGCCCGTTTTGGGCAGCCCCCACCCTAATAAAATTTGCCCAAAAAATCCCTGGCGTCTAGTGGGCTTTTTGCCCCCGGGGGGCAGATTGGGGGCTTCTGCCCCATCTGCCCCCCAGGGGGAGCAGGACGACTGTGATTTTTGTGGGGGAGGGGGTGGGGGCATGGGCATGCCCGTTTTGGGCAGCCCCCACCCTAATTCAAATTTGCTCAAAAAAAATCCCTGGCAACTAGTGGGATTTTTGCCCCCCCTGGGGGTGCAGATTGGGGGCTAATGCCCCCATAGAAAGTCCACTAGACGCCAGGGATTTTTTCAGGCAAATTTTAATTAGGGTGGGGGCTGCCCAAAACGGGCATGCCAATGACCCCACCCTAATTAAAATTTGCCCAAAAAAATCCCTGGTGTCTAGTGGGCTTTTTGCCCTCCGGGGGGGGGGGCAGATTGGGGGCTTCTGCCCCATCTGCCCCCTAAGGGGGGCAGGAAGGCTGTAATTTTTGCAGGGGAGGGGGTGGGGGCATGGGCATGCCCGTTTTGGACAGCCCCACCCTAATTCAAATTTGCCCAAAAAAAATCCCTGGCGTCTAGTGGGCTTTTTGCCCCCCCGGCAGGGCAGATTGGGGGCTAATGCCCCCATCTGCCCCCCAGGGGGGGCAGAAAGTCCACTAGACGCCAGGGATTTCTTGGGGCAAATTTTAATTAGGGTGGGGGCTGCCCAAAACGGGCATGCCAATGCCCCCACCCTAATTAAAATTTGCCCAAAAAAATCCCTGGCGTCTACTGGGCTTTTTGCCCCCCCGGGGGGCAGATTGGGGGCTAATGCCCCCATATGCCCCCCAGGGGGGGCAGAAAGGCTGTAATTTTTGTGGGAGAGGGGTGGGGGCATTGACATGCCCATTCTGGGCAGCCCCCACTCTAATTAAGATTTTCCCCAAACAATCCCTGTCTTCTGGTGGGCTTTTTGCCCCCCGGGGGGTAGATTTGGGGCTACTTCCCCCATCTGCCGCTGTCATTTTTGCGGGGGTGGGGGCATGGGCATGCCCATATTGGGCAGCCCCCACCACTAATTATAATTTTATTTGAAATCCCTGGCGTCTAGTGGGCTTTTTGCCCCCCCGGGGGGCAAAAAGACTAAATTATGCCAAATATATTTGGGGGGAGCAAAGGCCCTTGCCCAAGGGGCCGCTCCCCCTCCCTGGTGTCTAGTGGGTGGATCCCTGCTTGGGGATCGCCCTCCTGGGGCGATCCACAAGCAGGGATCCACTGGGGATGGGTACCATTGGAAATGGGAGATTCTCCCCTTTCCAATGATACCTCTCCCGTCTTTCTACGTGCTCAGGGGGCTGAGATAGCCCCCTGAGCACGTAGAAAGTGAAACTGAAATGAGCCTAAAGGCTCATTTTAGTTTCGGTTTCAGTGAAATGAAGTCAGCGCGACGTGCGCGCTGATCTTCATTTCACTGAAACAGGGGGGGGCCTCGGGAGCTGGGGAAGCTCTTCCCCAGCTCCCGAGGCTTTGGGGGAGATAAAGAAATCCCTCTGCTGTCTGCAGCAGAGGGATTTCGTGCCCCTGTCCTCATGACGGAATGGTTCCGTCATGAGCACAGGAGCACCGATGCTCATGACGGAACCATTCCGTCATGAGCATCGAAGGGGTTAAAGGACAGTGACTGCAGTTGCTGCTTTTAAGTATCGAATTCTATGCAGTCACAAGATCCACACAGCCAAAGCACCTATCAATTCACATGTATTCAGCAAAATGGACTACTGCGTCTGTTTACTACTGGGCTCCCAAATCACTCTTTAGCACCAATGAAATTAATCTTAAACGTTCTCACCAGAACCATTTTCAATGTCCCAATGCAAACACCTTCTTCTCACTAATGTCACATGACGGACCCCTTTTCAAGCCAGAATAGTTCCCTATTAATGTCATAAATTAATATTGTAGAAAGTTCTTGACATTGGTCAACAAAGCTATTAATGGTATGCCCTCTGCAACCTCTCAGATACCTTAATGCATTATTCCCCACTCGCAACTTAAATGCTTCTAAGCACCTCCTAACACTGTCTAAATACCTCTGAGCAATATCCCGAAACTTATCCTTCGACCTGTTAGTACCACATCATAGGAACTCTCTTCCTACTGCCAACAGGGCTATCCCTTCGTGCAAGAGCTCACAAACCTCAGAAAAAACATCTTTGGTCACTGGATTCCAATAATGGTTAGCATGCTCTATCAGGCTTCAATTGTGAAACAAATATGCAGTTATGTCCACTTGTATATAATTTCTTAAAACAATGTTTTTTGCTGCATCAAAATAAAGAATGACACGGAATCCATGGGAGGAAGAAGCATGTCATTGTATTCTACCTCTTCTTTTCTAGTCTTTAGACTTCCTAGACTTCTCGTCCAAGATCTCCCGTGTCAAGCATAAATGCATAATGCAAGGTCTGCCCAGAAGAAGAACAGTGAAAGAGGGAATGAGGACTATGATAAGGAAGAGTAGGACCAATGTAATTTATGATTACTGGATGTCATCCAGACATTGCTACTTCATACCTTGTCACAGTTGTATGAACGATGAGAGTACTTCAGAAGTATTGTTGATCAACCTAAGTACTGTAAAACAGAGATATTTATTTAAAGTAATACAAATGCAAATATACAATTGCCAATGCATTAGAATACAATACACAAATAATACATTAACACTGTTACCACAGAAGGAACATTACTGCAGAAACCATTAGCAACACCTACCCTCCATTCTGAAGCTTATTATGAGACACAAAAGTAGAAAGGGAAGCTACACACCTCAGCCTTATCATTCTCTACCTAGGAAGCAACCATCCTGAGCGAAAATACAGAACCCTCTGTGATACAGGAAATGTAGGATCTTATAGGTCAAAGTAATAATTTGTTGCAGTCATCAGCTAAATGTGTTTGTGAATGGATTCTTCCTCTTATGCCCTGGAACAAAGGCAACAAAAATATTTCACAACATCTGAAAACACCATCCAGGACAAATAGGCACAAATTCCCTCACCAACTCCAGAAGGAGAAGAACCCAATCCTCAAAAGAGAAAGAGTTCGGATGAATACCTGTAACACATTCTCCTGCTGAAGATGAAAGTTAGAAATCAGCTTTAGGAAAAAGGAGGGAGAAGGATGTAGACCTTCTCATGAGTAGGAAAGGGTTAAAAAAGAGAGAACAAGAGTAGTAGATGACAATGTTTGATTCTCCCTGATGCATTTGGAATAAATCCATGCCCACTCCATTCCATAATTTTATAGCTAATAGGTGCCATTAAAGAGAGGGATCAACCATATGCAAATAGGTCTTAGCCTTGCAAAAAAAGGGGAATTAAACTCCTTCTTGAGCTGTGCTCTACTGAAATAGTGTAAAACCCTCTTACTCCAGATCTTGCAGAGGGCTTAGATGAGCAATGGGATGTGGATAAAGTTAAAGAAAGGTCAATTACTATCCATGTGAGGGGACCCCTAATCCTAAAATAGTAGGTTAGAAGGAGAGCATTGCCATGAAAGTCAAATATTTCCAGCAACAGAACTCAAGAGCAAAAGCAGATGTAATTGACTACTTCCCTCCTCAACAAGAATGTCTGAGAGGATGGAAAAATTCAGCTAATGGAATCTGCCCATACATTCTCCAAGGCAGGGAGAAAGTTCTCAGAGAAACGTTGTGACCTCTACCCAAAGTCCCAAATTGTATGCCAAAACTCTACCAGGTGCCTACTTAGGGTCCAGGGTCCTTCTTCAATCAAAATAACAGTTTTTCACTAGATTGTCTTTCTGGATGTCTTTTGGATGAAGACTACCATGTCATCCAACCGGAAAGCGAGACGGATCCTTGACCGACTCTCCTGTTACCACAGGACTTCGTGTAAGACGGACGTACCCGCCCGCTTACTGCCATTGGATCCTGAACATACGGGGGTAGTGACTCACCCGTCCTCCCCATCTAATCACCCTGGCGCTCTTTTCTACCATATCTTCCACAAGAAACCCGTGTTAAGACTGGGTTGGAATTATCACCGGTCCAGCGATATCGCACGTTACCATTCCTCACCATTCAGCCCTGAAGAGTCACGGGTTAAATTCCAGGTGACGAAACACGTGTCGGCTGGTTTTCTTACTTTACCTATTTCAAGAACTATATAAACAAATTCAACATAAAGAACCTACTGGTGTCGACCGCCACAATTGTTTCACAGGAAGTACCATAACTGTGTATTGTCACTCTGAACGCATTACTCTGAACATTACTTTGAACGTGTGCCCGGTACTTGGTTTCAAATTTCAGTGTGGGTCCACACCCACACATTTCCAGGGGTTTGTTTGGTTTTTATTCCCTTGACCTGGCAGCACCGTAACTATTCTCTTGTATCCCATACTCTACCGCGAATCAGCTTGAGCGCCATTCTTCCTGCCTTATTCAAAACCCTACGCAGAACCAGTACACCATGTCATCCATGTTTTGTAATGTTTGGAGAAGTTGCCTTAAAGGCATGTGAGGTGACAGACAGTTTCCTTTAGATGGAGAAACTCCTAAAATATCACATTTGTCATCATCCTGAGCTGGTTTTGACCTGACACACAATCCCTTCTTGCTCACATCTTTGGTGGCTGTCAAATGCTCTGGGGGACTGAGGTCCCAACCTCTGCTCAGATTCGACAGATCCAACTACAAACACAGAAATTATCTGAAGTCCAGAGAGCATGGCACAGTGGCTGATTAATTGGCTTGACAGTGGATTGAGAGTGATCTTGGTGCAAGGCTCTGTGAACGCACAGGATTCTGTCTTCTCCGGTATGTAAAGCCACTGGTGAACTAAGGATGCCTTTCTACCACCTTTGTAGCTTAGTAAAGGGGAAAACAGGTCAGGTAGTTCAGACAATCGAGGGTACAAATGTGGTACTAGTTGATGTTGAGGTAAACCTTTGCTGCATTCAGTTGTACACTTTACAGCATCTCCCTCACACCCACTGTCTTGGTGGCTTAGTAAGAGGGAGCAACACGTCAGTTAGTTCTGACAGCACAGTGTGCAAATGTAGCACTGGTTGATGTTAAGGTAAATATTTGCAACAGTAAACTTTGCACATTTGGAGCATCTCATTCAGACATGCCTAACAAAGAGGAGATATAAGAGGCATGGATCCATCATAACACTGCTCCAGGACCAGCAACCATCTAGGTGAGCTGTATTTTTGAGGAAACAACCATTGATGGAAGGACAGATTTACAAAGGAAAATTTCCTATGGATAGGGGAGATTATGCCAGAGGTTAATATTGTAAAAGCCTTCAACCATTGGGACCTGATGGACATTTTCACGTTTGACAAGGACTGCTGAAGTCCTTTGAAGCCATACAAAGAAAATATAATTTATACTGCCATTTATTTTATATAGACACACAATTATGTCATGCATTAGGGCTACACTTATGAAAAAATATGGACCTACAAAAATATAACCAACCTAGGACACTGCTCCTACAAAAACAAAGCGTGCATTTAAACAGGTATCCCACATTTACAAAACATTAGTGTTGCATATTCCAAATACGCTACACAATGTTGGAAAAAGAAAGTAGGTGGACTAGAGGAGGGTCAAGAAAGAGTGGAGGAAGGCACTCTTCAGTACAGAGCAAGTGGCCACTATCATGAGTCTCTGATTAATTTAATTTAATTACCTCCATAGACTTTTTAAGACTACTGAAAAATTATAAAAAATTGAATGGTATGAATTGCCTGAAATGTGAGGTAGAAAATAGAGACCATCTCCATAAAGTCTTAAGCTGTATTCACCCATAGCGCTGAGGCCATATTGTGGAACCAGGTGATAGGCCACAGCCAGGCATTTCTGTGGCAGCTCACTGAGCCCGAAAAGTGAACGCATCATCTATGTGCAACACAGGGGCAGATCCTCCACAATAGCGGAGGATCGTTGCCCCACTTGCTCAGAACCAGCAGGTGAAAAACAAAACGCTATTTTACTATCGTTTTATTTTTCATTTGACGGCTCTGAGCCTGTGTGTGCAGGGATGTGCGGGGCCGGGGCATGGGAGGGGGGAGTAGGAGTGCTATGTTCACTTATCAGTGTGCATGTGTGTTTGGCCAGCCGTCTCAGGCCAGCCAAACAGACATGCGCACTTAGGTTTCTCCAACCCGGCTGTATTGAACAGCCAGGCTGGAGAAACAGCACAGACTCCCTGTCCGTTGCAAAATGTCTTTTCAGCCCACTCAGGCTAATCCCTGCGCTGCCCTCATAGCATGAGAGCAGCACAGGGATTGCATAGGCAGTCTGATGCTGCCCTAGTGCTGGCTGGGACAAGGTAGACTGAAGGCGGCCGGCAGCTCCAAGTGAGTGGATTTAAAAAAAATTATTAACCCCCCGCTCCCCCTCCCGCGCTCCCTCTCATGCCCACCATCTCTTCATTGTGTCGGCCGCCACCGGTGCAACATGACTCTTTCTTGGAGTGACACAACAATAATAATTTATAATACGTACTGTTTCAGGATGGCTACCCAGCTCTGTTGTCTTTTGCCTCTGCTTTCACAGCAAATGAGCATTCACAAAGCCAATACTGGCTAGCGGGTTGTGCCAGCAGAACTGTTTATGATGTGCATAGTATTCTTTTTCTTTGAAACTATTCCTAAAGGTCCTTAATTATTAGCTGCCAATTCCCACATTATTTATGTTTCACAGCTAAAGCATCCATTTGGGTTATATTGTGCCCAGGGAGTAGGAAACACATATTTTGAGAAAAATGACTGGACCTAATGCAGATTAAAGCATTCCAACTTACACAAATTTGATAATTTGATCTTGGAAATTGATAGTCTCTTAGGATCTTTCTTACTTTCTTATGAATCTAATTTCAAATCATTTTTATTCAGCATGGTTGGCAAGAATGCATCACAATTTGTTATGTCTTCTTTGTGGATTGACAAAAATCCATCTACATATCTCAAGCAAATTCTGGCATAGTATGTGTATACACCCTCTGATATAGCTGGTCTCCCACCTATCTATAAATTTACTGTAGGTGGTGAAGCAGAGGGATCCTTGCTATAATTTGAGGAGCTGAGGGGCTCATTACGATGCTGGATGGAAGCCCATCCGTGCTGGTGGCGGAGGCGGAAAACATACATTTTCCCGCCCCAGGTGCGGTCATTGTGACCACCAAATTACAATGGTCCTACAGAGGCCATTTACCGTCCGCAGCGGTCTGTCAGGCTCCGCACGTTTTCTGTGTACGCAAGGGTGGCGGAAGGAGTCAATAGAGCAGGACCGGCGTGCGGAAACACGTTCCGTCCGCCAAACAGATTACGATGTGGCAAACAGCCCTTCCCACAGCCGCGTAAAAACAACCACGTTGCGGATGGCGGAAACACAACAACGGAGAGGAAGAGCCGATACAGCACCCATCTAAACCACCAGAGCTGCCATGGATCCAACGCTACAGGCCTTCCCTCTGCACTACCTGCTGCACCTCACACAGACAAGATGCCGCCGCGCCCAACAGCAGAGGTATGTACCAAACATCTCCACGCATGCAACCCCTGAACAACTACAACTTCCAGCAAGCGTGGCGGCACCACGATGAATGTGGCAACCTGCCAAATGCAAAGTGCGAGGCCCACCCCATCCCCATGAGTGACCCTTGGTGCCCCTGAAGGCAATTGGGGCCAATGATGAGCCCCGCAGTAGCAGAGCGCGCACACTGCAACATCAAAATATGTACGCCGAAGGGCCCCATTGGCCGATGGCTCATTCGCATAGTGGTTGACACACCGTGGCGGCCAGGAAGCTGCGACCGCAACCCTGCATCATCCAATTGGGGCCAATGCGTGTCATCGCCACAGATGCCAGCTACCGCGCATGCGAACACATACTGCATTTGCATTGGCGCCATGCGAATTACATCACCCATCACAACTCATTTGCCTAAAGTGATTGGTGCACCCCATGTGTAATGTTGTGGGGCACGAGGCACCCATGCATATAAAGTAACCACACAGACACCATACATGTATAGGAGAACTGGCCCAGGGCATGTGCGTCCGGCCCCATTCGTTGGCAGGGTCACATGTCCAGTGACGCCTGTGCTGGGTGGCTGTGGGGTGGGGTGGGGGTAAGCCAGCCCTCTGAGAGTGGCTGGTACATCAGAACAACTAGAACAGTGACCAGCTGGTCACTACACTGTGAAGGTATGAGAGAGTGTGACCCTTGATTCAAGTCTACACACACACATGGCATGTCCAAGAAAAGGAGAGTGAAAGTACATACATAGTCATGCCCCGTGGCCAGCATGGACCAAAATGAGGGAAGGAGTCTAAAAGGACAAAGGTCTCTCGCACTGTACCAATGTTGTGTAATGAAACATCCAACCTGTGAACATCGCTTGTACATCCCTTGACAACTGACTGGCGTCCCTTGGCCAGGGGTCGACTTGTGAAGGGCCAGTGACGTAGGCACACAATCAGAGGTGTCCACTGTCTGAAGATCAGACATACTTGTAACCCCTAGCACTCCCAACACACGTACTGGTGTGGCGTGCAGTGTGTACAGCTGCCATTGCCTGTTAATGTTCACACACACGTCATAGGAGTGCACATGTGGAACAAACAAACATAGCTCTGACCGACATCATCGCTCATTGGCAGCCATGTGGGCATGTATACACAATGCATGTGCATTTGTGCCTCATTCAGGTGAACATTGCAATGTCTGTTACGCAAATTCCACACACACTCACGCAGGACTGACCCCATAATGTCCACATGTGTCTGTCCACCGTGCTGAACAACCATGTAGCGTTGTCCAGATGACACTCACTGCCCTCATACCGTAATGGTGTTGCGTATTGTGGGACTGACGCTTGCGCTCGTGCAGTGACAGCAGCAACATGCAACTCACCGCTGATGCTGGGAAACACTAGTGCCGTGCCATCTGACCACAGGGCAGCTCATCCTTGATGTAGCAGTATACTACATGCTATACACATCGACCTCTTTGGATGTCGTAGTGTCAGTATGTCGAGTGAGTGAAGAAAAACAACGTCTGAATGCAGGTCACTTGTGCATTTCACGTGACCACGAGGCCTGTCAATGTTGTGGTTGTGCGAGTCTCTGGGTAAGCACCACATTTCATCTAGAACTCAGCCCATGCCTGTGTACCCTAACATATGTAGGAGGAGACCACCCATCTTTCACCCTGTCCCTGACCTGACGATGATGGAGGACATCGAAATCATCCGGGGATTCCGTTTGGATCGCCGCACACTACGAAACCCATGTGCCCAGTTGGAGCCCCATTTGAAGCCCAAAAGGAAATATCCGGCTGCATTGTCTGCTACAGTGAAGGGTATGGCTGCACTGCATTTCTCCAGTACTGGGTCTTTCCAGTACACTGTGGCCAGCACCGAGGGGAAGTCACAGCCCATGTTCAGCATGGTGTTGCGTGACGTCCTGTCAGCATTGATGCCTTACAAGGACAGACCTGTCCACTTCCCGAGGAGGGATGAATTGGCAGCTGTGAAGGGGGAGTTCTATGACCTGGGAGGCATTCCAAATATTGTCGGAGCCATTGATGGTACCCACATTGCCCTCGTTCCACCACAGACAAGTGAACACATCTATAGGAACCGCAAACACTACCACTCCATCAACATACAAGTGGTATGCCAGGCGGATCAGATCATCTCACACATGTGTGCAAGGAATCCTGGGTCGGCAAATGACTCCTACATCTTGTGGAACAGCACCATACACCAATTGATGGCCAATCTGCCCCCCGACCGGGCCTGGCTTGTTGGTGAGTGGGCTGTGTCAATGACTGTGATGTATGTGTGACATGCTGCTCTCCCCACACATTCAGATCACACTGTTTGCCTGTCTGTCTCAAAACTAGGTGACTCTGGGCATCGCAATCGTCTGTGGTTGCTGTCCCCACTGCGGAATCAAACAACGCCGGGGGAAGTCCAATACAATGATGCACATGGGAGGACACATCGTGTGTTGGTGCGCACTTTTGGACTGATGAAGTCAAGATTTAGGTGCCTGGACCAGACTGGTGGTGCACCTAAGTACTCACCACAGAAAGTATGCCTGATGTTAGTTGCCTGCTGCATGCTACACAACCTGGCCATACGCAGAAGGATCCCCCTGATTCTGGACGATGATGAACAGCAACAGCCCCCCACACCCAACCCACACATGCCCAGTGACGATGACAGTGGTGAGGAAGAAGGCTTTGACCAGCGACAACAGCTCATCGTCAACTACTTCAGTTGAGTGTAAGTGAATAATGAGCGACTATGACTGTGTCTGCGTGCCTTGCTGTTGTCTAACAAACTTTGAGATCTGTTACTGGCATTTTGTACACATACAGAACTATGCGCGGGTTTGGAGAACTTGGGCAGGCAGGGACTGAGCACCCAGAAACACCCATTAGCACAGGACCCAATTGCTATAGTGCCTCACTAGCTCTCCCACTCACTCAGAGGTTTGCAAGCGCGTGTACACAAGTCGATAAGTTGCAGACAAGACACGCTTTGAAATGTGATTTTTTTACTACAGTTGCAATACAGGCAACATACGTGCCACAAGAAGTTGAGAATGCATGAGTACATATACAGTTTCCATAGTGACACATCCATAACACATGAAGCAAGATGTCATATCAATAATCCCTCTGGACGAAGACCCACAAGCATATCCCCCACCCCTTGCTGGGAGGAGTTGAATGAGATGTCCCAGGTCCATGGGCTTTGCCAGCAGACCCAATGCTCAGCCAGTACATGGTGAAATGTACATCCCATGTGCTGTGTCACTCACATCACTGGATGGATCACTCTCAAAGTGTGGGGCAACTAGCCCGCCTCCCCATGACATCTAAAAGGCACCTGTGTCCTCTAGCAGCAGTGACACCTTGTTGAGTGGGGGTGCTAGGGCCTGACTAGAACAGAATGACAACGGACAATCCCCTCCGACCACGGACAGAATGTACAGGCAGTGCTCCTGGACCGCGCAGAGAACAAGCTCTGCAGACACTTCTCATGTGACAGACAAATACTAATGTACTTGCAAAACGACTATGCCATGTGAATTTCGTGCGTTACAGCTGCATGATGGTAGCCGGGCTCATGCCAGTCGACAATGTCCATGACGGTCAGATGACAACCTCCCTGTTGCTCAGATCTGTGGTACCAAGCAAAACAGACCGCAGAGGTCAGCAGAGTCAAAGCAAATGCAGATAAGGCAAAAGTCAGAGAGCTGAATGACAATTCCTGTTAGTAGGCGTGAAAAAGTTAAAAGGACATTGAATTAGTCACCAATAGTTCCTGTTGCTGTTAAGTAGTTACGAATCCAAGAAGGCACAGGTAGCCTCGAAGGCAATCAGTTCCAAAAGACGATCCAAATCATCTCCAGCAAAAAGGACCGCCATCCAATTCAGCAGTATGAAGGAACAGATGTGCTCGTCGCACCATGAGGATGAAAGGAGCAACCCATGGCACCCGGGGAGAGATTCAATGTAGGCATGGCACAGGAGCCTTTGCGCAAACGCACAGGCGCAGCTATCAGCCTGTCTGACACATTGGAAGGCATCCCACAAACGTGTATCACCGGAGCAGTAATGATCATGGACCAACAAAGGACTCACCCACAGCTCATGATCCAGGGCAGCAAGGGATGTGTTGGAAAGGCAGACATCCAGGGACCACTGAAAGGGGCATCTTCGGCAGTAGAACACAGGCTGCACGCAGGTGAAATAGGCATAGCGGAAGGTTAGCCTATAACTGATACGTAGCACAGCTAATGGGACACATCCAAAGAGGAGCTGCATGCGGTCACGGTACAGTTGCAACTGACCGGGGTTTGACTGGACCACAGGACGGGCAGACATGGCGTGAAGGCACTCTTAGAACCAGCGCTCAGCTGTACAGCCACGAGTAGTGATATCAAACCGCTAAATACAGTCAGGAAATTGGAGGAATGACACCCGGTAGAACTCCAGAAATCGCATGAAATGAAGGGACAAGGCCAGAGCCCACATGTTTTAAAAAAGTGTTCAACGGCCTTCAGTATCAGAGGCTTTCGATGATTCTTGTGTCAGTCCCCCGGTAAAAAGTGGGAGTGCCGTGTTCAGCAGTGACTGAATTGCGTGGGACGGTCAAGACACCTGGAATTCGAAGGTCTCAGGGCTGATGTGGGAGCGACTACTTGTTGAAACAGAAGCCCATTGTGCCTGCACACTTATTGAAGTCCGCTTTCGCTGTGGGAATGTGAAGCCACAAATGGATATCCACAATCACATATGGGGGAGTGAGGAGGACATTGCTACAGCAAGGAACACGGCGTGCAACAGTTCCTATATACGCGATGCCTGCCCTGTGACCGCAGTACTTGTGCCCATTCAGGAGAAGATAACTTTGTTTGTAAAACAGATTTAGCATGGGTATGTTGTCAGGGACTGGTGTACATGTGGGTAAACATGCATAGACCGTACATGTCACTTGAAAATCCCTGTGCAACAGTACTTGAGTGTGTGAATGCGACAATGTCACCATCGTCCACATGACAGGATGTTTTGTGATGCTGGCTCTTGTGGGCACACTGCTAAGGATTTCATTGTTCTGCGCTGTGTGATCTGTGACAACTTCCGTCATGTCCATGTTGATGTTATTAGGGGGATGGGAGCACACTGCTTCACCTCCCAGCACAGTTCACCCCTTGGCATTCTGGTAAATGCAGTTCAGTCATGATGCTTACTTGTCATGTGACTGAGGTGTTTCACCTGAGTTGGGCAGGGAGAGGTACAGAGACCCGAGTAGAATCTGGCAGCTTCCTCAGCAGACACCGATCACAAAGTATCTTACCCCTACTGATGTGGGAGGATAACGCGATACACATGTGTCTAGAGATTCACAGCACTGACCTGCACCAACCTAGGTGACACACGACAACGGTAACAGAAGTAAGCTTTTCAACTGGACTGCATTCACCAGGATGCTAAGGGCGAAACTGTGTTGGGAGGTGCAGTCGGGTGCTCCAGTCCCCCTGCTGTCCATGTTGATGGTGTTTGCCGGTGTTGTCTGTAATGCATATTGTAGTGTTGCCTCGTGGTGTGCTTTTGCGGTTATTGCATAATATGGCAACACACTGTTGTTTCCTTGTGTCTTTCCAGGTACCTCCACTCTCTCAATGGATTTTCGCTTTTACATATTCGGATACATTGCAATGTGAGTCAACGTGCCACTTACTGTGATGAGAATGCTCTTGACACGAAGGCATACTGTTGTGAGTTGTGTTTATTTTGCGATGTGTGACAGGTGAGGGGTGAAGTAGGAGGTGATGGTACACTGATAGTTAGGGTAGGACACACAATGGTAGAGTTCCAAAGTCCAAGCGAACACTCCCATCCTTGTGGCAATGTGGTTTGGTATTTACAACGACAGTCAATGCTCAGTGTTACAGTGATGACATCAGCGGTTGCTCCGAGAACTGGTACGGCACGGTGCTGTGCCACGTGATCCTGACGGGGTCTTTTTCGGATGCCCCCTCTGCCGTTTGGCCGGGGGGAACCTGCTGCATGCTCAGAGGTGTCTGAAGATTCGCCGTGGTGTGACTCACCCCTCCCTGTAGCCGCTGCTTGACCCGGCCCTTGAGTTCGCCCCACCGCTTCCTGATGTCACGCACAGTGCATAGGGTGGTCCCTGCGGCATGGACTTTGCTGTGGATGCTTGCACACATCTGAGTCTTGCGCGCAAGTAGGGTGTGTTGGACCAGGTGCCCAGACAAATATGGTTCTACCCTGACTGTCTCGTCTACCGTCACTCTCAACTCTGAGTCGGTGGATTTGGGCATTGTCTTGGGGGGCATGGTGCAATTGAATGAGGGGTGCAGGGTGCAAGGTAGTGGTGGAGATATGTGAAGTGTGTGAGGTGTGTCCTGTCTCTCTGTCTCGGCTTGTGGTGTGCAAAGGATGCTGGTCCAGGAAGGGGTTGGTTTCATACTGTGGTATGTGGGTGTGTCAACATGAGTGATGACCTCCAGATGTCTCTTCCATGCTGCGCATGGCTTTCCTTACGAGGAGCAAGTTGGGGTGTATCATTGTGGCGTGTGTGTTGTGATTGAGGGCGGCAGGGAGTACAGGCACACTTTGGGCATTGTTGTGAAGTTGGTTCCGTCCGCCATTCATTTGGCCTATGTACGTGCGCGGCGGTCGGACGCAGTGCTCGGTCCGCCAGCTCCTCATTCTCATCGTAATTAGCCGTGCGGTCATGCTGCGGCAGGAGCGGCCTTTTCAAGTGGTTGACCAGCTTTCCCCGTCCGCCGCGGTCGGATTTGCAGCTCTTCCGACCGTGGTGGACGGTCTTTTGTGACATCCGTCCGCAGCGGTGTGATTTTGCGTACATTGCATCGTAATTTGGCCGACGGAAATGCCGCAGGTCATGCGGGAGGTATTTTTACGACACCATGGAGGACGGAAGGCTTTTCCGTCTGGCATCGTAATGAGCCCCTAAGTTACTACAGAATGGTTTGCTTTTACACAGTCTGTACCTCCATTAGTGGATGGAAGATATGGTTATGGCAATTTAACATCATACAACTTAATAACAATGCTCCATTATGGCGTTCAGCTTTCCTTCCCAGTACTTTTCATGATCAACTCAGTGGTATGCAGACAGAATATCGAGTTGGAAATGTTGACTTACACAAATATCGAGTTGGAAATATCGTGACACAGAAATATTGACAGCAAGAATATCGTGGTCAAGAATATCGACTTTAAGGTAAGAAATATCGTTTTTAAAAATATCGAAGTCATTAATATCGTTTGCAAAAATATAGTTGTTTAAAGTATCGATTTTTTAATTAGTGTTATGTGATTTAGTATGTATTTTAAATGTATGTGATTTATGTTTTTGTATAAGTATTGTTTTTGTTTTTTAATATGTGTTAAATTTGTAGTAGTTATCAATTTTATTTTAATTACATTTTGCGTTTTTTAGTTCCGTAGCGGGTTGTGGGTTTATAGGGGAATAGGGTGGGAAGTAATTTAATTATAATAAATTAATGATTATTTTTTATTTATTAATATTTATTTAATTTAGATTTTATAGTGTTAATTGTGGGAAGTAATTTATTATTAATTAATTATTAATTGGTGGTTGTTATTAATATTAATTAATAAATTGGTAATTAATTATGGTAATTGTGTTATTTTTTTAGGAGCGGGTTGTGGGGTTTATAGGGGTAAAGGGTGGGAAGTAATTTAATTGTCATAAATTAATGTTTTTTTTAATTTATTAATATTTATTTAATTTAGATTTTATAGTGCTAATTGTAGGAAGTAATTTATTTTTAATTAATTATTAATTGGTTGTTATTAATATTAATTAATTCATTGGTAATTAATTATGTTAATTGTGTCATTTTTTAGGATCGGGTTAGGGGGTTTATAGGGGTAAAGGGTGGGAAGTAATTTATTTTTAATTAATTAATAATTATTTGTTAAATAATGCTAATCAATTAATTAAAAATTAAATATGGCAATTGTGTAATGATTTTTAGGTGTGGGTTGTGGGGTTTATAGGGGTAGAGGGTGGAAAGTAATTTATGTTTCATTAATTAATAATTAGTTGATCATTAATATTAATTAATCAATTGATAATTAATTAGGGTAATTGTTTATTTTTGTGTGTGTGTGTTTTGGTATTATAGGGGTAACGTTTGGGGAGTAAATTAATTTTGATCTGTTTTGATTTGTTTTTTTAATAATAATATTTCTTTAATTGATAGTTAATTATGTTAATTAGGGAGGTGCATTTTTTTAAATGTAGATGTGTGTTGTGAATTGTGCGGTGTTGTAGGGTAGGAAATAAAAAAGATTACATTTATGTAATAATTAATGTTTTTGTTTATAAATAATTTCAAATTAAAAATAGTTATTTGTAAAGTATTTTTAAATTTATTCAATATAATATTTCTAGGTATTTGTCATATTCATTTAACATTATAATATGTTTCTATTTTTTGATTTTTTAAATATTTTTATATATTTTTCATTTTTTTTTAAATTTAATAATTTGTGTTGGTGATATTTTGTTTGTTTATAATTTTGAACTGACTGGAGTGGGAATATTCATTTTTACCCCTCCGCTACCCAACACTTTTCCTATTGTTGCACTAACTGGAGTGGGAATAGTATTTTTTACCCCTCCGCTATCCAACACTTTCCCTAGTGTTGCACTAACTGGAGTGGGAATCGTATTTTCTACCCCTCTGCTATCCAACTCTTTCCCTACTGTTGCACTAACTGGAGTGGGAATAGTAATTTTTACCCCTCCGCTATCCAACACTTTCCCTACTGTTGCACTCACTGGAGTGGGAATATTCATTTTTATTCCTCTGCTATCCAACACTTTCCCTACTGTTGCACTCACTAGAGTGGGAATAGTATTTTTTACCCCTCCGCTATCCAACACTTTCCCTACTGTTGCACTCACTGGAGTTGGAATAGTAATTTTTACCCCTCCGCTATCCAACACTTTCCCTACTGTTGCAGTCACTGGAGTGGGAATAGTATTTTTACCCCTCCGCTATCCAACACTTTACCTACTGTTGCACTCACTGAAGGGGAAAATTTAAGTTTAAAGACTTTTAAATAGTTTAATGTTTTAATTTATAATATAATGTTTTATTTAATTAGATTTTATGTTATTGGTGTATGTATGTATATATATATATATATATTTATTTGTAAATTTTCATTTATACAATTATAAAATACATTAAAATTAATAGTTTATTAATTGTTTTAAAGTATATATATATATATATATATAAAATTACATTTGATATACGTATGTTTAAATGTTTTAAATTACATTTATTTGTTATATTTGTTAAAATGTATATTAAATCTAATTTATATTTTTTAAGTTAATTTTATTATTTAATATATATTATTTTTATACATATATTAAAATCGATATTTTGTACAACTATATTTTTTACATCGATATTTTTTCTCGATATTTTTGTACTTACCATTATAAATATGGGATGTCGATATTTTTGACATCGATATTTATAACTCGATATTTGTGTATGGGGATATTTTGGGGGTTGATATTCTATCAGTGAACCCAACACAGTAGCATCCGGGTAAGAGATGGTATTAGGCAACAAGGTAAAGGTTTTGGTGATGGCTATATTATTTTGTTTGCTGTATGAGATCTTCTTCTCAAATATCCCCAGATTAGAGACTTTTTTCAAAAGGTGGACAAAGTCAAAATGACGTTTACTCAAAATCCACTCCTGGATCTAGTTTTTAAGAATGGAAACCAAAAACTTAGTGGCTCATTACGATGGCGGGCCGAAGAGCATTCCGACCGCCGTGCTAGTGGGAAAGTTCCGCCCGCAGGTACCGCGGCAAAACCGCCGGCCAGATTAGGATGCACCGCCAGAAACACCCTACCGCGGCGGTCGGATTCCAGGATTCAGCGGCGGAAAAGCTGAAAATCCGTCCGCGGCGGTTGGATTTGCTGCGGAAAGGCCAAAGACCGCCGTTTCCCCAGCGGACAGGAACACATGGAGCTATCCGCAGTATTGCCACCGCCATCCTCGATTGGCCGGATTCTCCGCAGCGGTGTGGTGGGCTGTTTGTGGCACCGTAATACAACCAGCGGTTGTAACCGCATTCCGCACAGCGGTACCTCCCTTTTGGCTCCGTCCACCACTGCTGCGGAAGGGGATTCCTGGCAGTTCCCGAAACACCGCAGCGGACGGGAAATGGGCTATCTTTGCTCATCGTAATACGGCGGACGCAAGGACCACCGATGGAGTGCGGAAAAGGGCATTTTCTGCCACCGCCTGCACTCCGGATGTGCTACCGCCCGCCATCGTAATCAGCCCCTTAGTGAGTAGTACCTAATTTGTTCTGAGGGCCAGGCTCACTTCTTAGGGTTACAAATCTATTGGTAGGGCAAGCTATATTGTGATGTAAATATCTCCTCCTTTAAGCAGTTGATTAGTTATGGACATAAACTATTACTGAGAGCAAGCCTTAAGATTCAGTACCATAAAACCATATTTATAAATTAAATAAAAGGTTTGTACGAATGAGGTTGGCATTCCAGCTCAGCTTTTCCTCGTCAGCGGGAAGGTACAGCTCTTGTACACGTTTGCACAGTGTCCTTATTTCAAAAATTCAGAGTCCAATTTTTCATATGTTATCCAAGAATCTCAAAATAATAATCCAGTTCTCCTGTCAGGTTGCTGTGCTAGGTAATGATCATAATTAGAACGAACTGAAATACAACCATAAGTCAACTTTTGTTTCCATAGTAATTGCCAAACTCTGTATTGCTGCAACTTGTTTAAACCCTGATCCTCAATCAGTCTGGCAAAGATGGTTAAGATTTATTGCATGTTTTCATATAGAGATTTCTCTGTATAGCTGTAAAGGTAATGCAGCTGAAAGAGGAGTTTAGTGAATTTGGGGTCCACTTGAGAACTGTGTATATTGAAGTTCATAGTGACTACAGTATATTTCTTTAATCCTTTCTTTGAGGATGGTATCAACATTTCATTAGGCATTATCTTTATGAGTTCAATGTAACATTTTAACCATCTATTGATTTGTTTGGTAAACATTTGCTATTGTATCGCATTATTCTATATTTAGGTAATGTGTACTAACTTCTTCATTTTCCCAATAAAAATAAAAAAGAAGCCCATTTCCATGTGCTGTTTGTAAATATGGAGATTGTGCATCAAATGTGGCCTTTGTTTTTATATTCATCTAATCAGTGGTTCCAACATTGTCTTAGAAATTGTGTTGCTTTTATAATCTCCATTTTTCCAACGTGTGTGTATCCAACTCTACAAGTGCTTCATGCATCCCTTGTTCATTTCTCTGTACAATAGTGACCAACCTGTGAAAAGTCTCTCACTAGCTGTGAATGTCATTAGACCAGGCACATATATATTTCATTGTGTAACAGTGATTGATCTGTAACTTCCAACACACAAATGTACACAGCATAATGACTTACACTGCCCCTCAACTTATAGTTAATACCAGCACATAACTTATGTCCTCTGCTCTCCCATGACTTGACATAGAGGGGCCGATTCCGATTCGGGCCGGAATTCTCTCCGACCGAGCCGGACCCGGAGAGAATTCCGACCGAATCGGACCCTAGCAGTCCGACCGAACGAGTACGATGCGCACGCATGCAATCGGACTCGAGTCGGTCGGACTCCCATTGAAGTCAATGGGAGCCTGTCGTACGACACGTACGCGGGCTCCCATTGACTCAATGGGTGCGAGGCGGACAAGGGCGCCCCCTACAGCGTGTACGCGTCCATGCGCATTGCGGCGTACATGCACAGGTAGGGGGGACCCATGGGTCCCCCCTGTGTGCGACTCGCGCGCCTACGCGTACAGGGGGGTCCAACGCGGACCCCCAAAGTCCGGCTCCGACAGCTTTTTCGAGCCGGACGGCGCGAGTCGATCGGACTGATCGCGGCGCGCATCGTACTTACCCGGCCGGGAAACGTCTCCATAGCGCGGTGCGAGTCGTGTCCATGCGAGTCGGTCGGAGCGTGTTGAAGCCGCGTTCGAGTCGGTCGGAGATTTCGCGGGTGCCTGCATCGTACTCGCTCGGCCGGACCCGCGTACGATTCGGTCGGGAAACAGGGCTCCGAATCGGATCCGGTAAATCCGAATCCGATTCGGAGCACTACCGGCCGAGATCGGAATCGGCCCCCGAGTTGTTACTCAGCTAACTTTCCCGCACATAAATGTTTACTGTATTCAGCATTGTTTCCTCAAATTGATATTAAAACCTTTTACTCTTTTATGTTACACATTCACATTAATTGTACCACTTGTGCATATTTGTTCTAAAACACAGATTTAGAGGATTGTTTAAACACACCCCATCCATCTGCACAAGCAGAAAAACAGCAGAGAGCCCTATTGTTTCACCTGCACATATGCTTCTGAAGCGCCATGAAAATATGAGTCTGTTCAGAAAAGTCCCCTTTGGGTGGACAGTGTGCCTTGCCCTCCTTCCAATAACCCTCATAGAAAAGTGGCAGCCCGCCTCAGGGATTGCAGCAAGAATTTAATCAACAAACATTTGATCAAATTCTCAGTTCTTTTCTTGCTGGCTTGATTGTCTCCATTACACCTCCTTGAAAGAGCCATCAGAGTCAATGGGCGGCTGGTCATATTTGCGTTTAGCCTGACCCAATCCAAATGCAGTCCCACCCACCCAGCAGGGTGGATTGTAGTATTGCACCACAATACTACATTCCTGAGTCCATTAATTGAATACTGTACCTCATGATAATTAAAACTGCAATAATTGATTGTCTTATTGGGAAGGATTTGTATGGTTGCATGATTGTGGTTAGGGAAATCTGTCTGCCCTAGCTCAATCAAGGGAGGGAATTTATCTCAGGAAGCTCCTATAATACCGTCCTTGTCATCCCCAACCCATGCACATTTTTATTTGCTTATGGGATACATTGTATTTTTGGTAATACTTTCTTTTTTTGTTTTATAACATTATTAAACGTTTTAGAAAACAAATCACAGGAAGATTGCACCAAAATACCTATATCTACAAAAGCATGTGTAATAGCAGCAGTGACAGTGTACATAAATGCACAAATATCCTCACCATCAGATTATAAAGGCCTTTCTAGAGGAGTACATCAACAAGAAGGCGTATGAGTGGGAGGCGATGTTGAGAGACTAATATAAATTGACATATAATATGATACTGGGAAGTAGAAATCAGGGGAGAAAACAATCATGCAAGTCTTAAGAATGCAGGTTTGCATATTATTGTCATATCTTATTGAATTTATTGGTTGTGTTTTCTGTGCACGTTTTTTTGCAAGTTATGCCAATCCACTCAAATCTTGCAGTAAGGTATTCATGCTTGGTCACTGGTGTATTTCCCAATTCTGCACACCTACTTCTGCAAGGACTATTTCTCTTAATAAGTGTGACATTTTGTTGTGTTTGTTGGGTATACTATTAGACTTAATGGCATAGTAGGTCTATGACCCCTCACACTGTTTCAGCATTTGGGACAACAGGTGCAAAGTCCATAAGAATCCCATCTATACCTATGGATGTCTTACACTGCCTTTTACTGATTGAGGTCTTGAAAGATATAGTCAAACTCATCCTTTCAACTATACCATAATTTCTGATATTTTTCAGTGCATTCTTTATAATGTAATGGTGAATGTTTATATTTAAATTACAATGAAATTGCCCACGTTGCTGCAATGTCTGGGTGCTGGTTTGTTTTTGCTCATGGATACGAATCTTAAATCCACTGAGATATAGCAACACACCCTGGAAGCAGAGATTTCTTTTCATAAGCATGTTAAACCATTTATTCCCACTGATTCTCTACATTCTGCACTGCAGTTAACTAACTATGCTAACTAAAATAGATGGGGGCAATGACATTTACCCATTACTGCAAACTGCAAATTATTGTTGGCAAAACGGGGTGGCCATTTTGGATGATGCAAGTGACATTCAAGATCTAATGTTTATATCAGGTGTTTATCAGTTGGAGGAGACAGTATCGCATAAGATAAGCATGCTTTAATTATGCACTGAAGTGAATCTGCATTGCTTATGCACCAGAGTTGATCAAACAGACAAAGGGTGATGGGAGGATGCCTGCAATAATCCTAACTACTGGCAATCGCACGGGGTAGCATTCCTTTCACTCATTCTTTTGCCCAGCATGCCACCTCAGATTAGGCCCAGCCGTATGCAAATCTGTCTTGACCCTGCCCCAATAGAACAGTCCCGCTTGAACTGCCAAGCCAGGTCCTCTCTGAACCGGAACACAAGCAACTCAAGACCTGCTGATGAGCTCTTATCAGGGCGAAACCGGTCCTAGGTTGCTTGTGTTCTGGTTCGGTGAGGACCTGGCCTGACAGTTCAGGCTGGACTCTTCCCATGAGTAGCAGGGTCACGGTTGATTTGCATATGGCGGAGTCCTGTGCCACTGGAACCAAGCTATACCTGGCTGATGGGTCCTTATCAGGGCAAAACTGGTTCAAGTTTGCTTGTTTTCTGGTTCGGTGAGGGCCTGGCTAGCAGTTCAGGCTGGATTGTTCCCATGAGGAGTAGGTTCAGGGCTGATTTGCATATAACTGGGTCCATACTGAGGTGGCATAGTGAGCAAAAGAACGATGTGTTGGGGTGCCAGTGGTTAGACAAATTGCCAGCATTCCTCTAATCACATTTTGAGTGTTTGATATGCACAAAGTTTTTCATTGGGTTTGTAAAGCCAGTTTGTATTATTTAGAGATGGTGACCCGTTTTAATTGATCGCTACTTCTTAGGCACCTACCTATATCTTGTCACCTCAGGGCAAAGAACGCCAAAGAAAACTTTTCAAAAATAATAGTTTAAATGATTTATACAGGCTGAATAACCACACAGCAACAGAATTGCAGTTTTTATTCCAGTCCTCAGCAGCCTATTTCCAAACTTTGGACCAGTTGTAAAGTTGGCAGGTGGTTGTCCACAGGATAGGGTGGTGGAAGACATTACGTCCTTCAATCCGATGGACTACCACCTGCCAAATTTAGGAAACAATGCAGGCCAAGCGAAGATCTCTATACCTTCAGAGGAACCGACTTAGAATTGAGCAAGGGTTTGCAGAGAGGATTCTTTGTCACATTTGTGACTGAGTACCCTGTCCCCCAAACTCTAAATCGTGGCCTTAGTTATTTTGCTGGGATTCCACTGGTCTCTTCCCAGATGAACCAGCCTGAATTGCACATGAAATGTGTTCTTAATTATCCGAAGATATTAACAAATATACAAACCTTTATATTCTCACAAATGTCTAGAATGAATGTGAAAATAGTTCTGGGGGCAGTTACTGAAATAACATTTTATCTAGATTACAGAACATTCTTCATTAATGATCCTAAATACTTAAGGTTTGCTAACAACTAGGTCCTGTTTCACACTTCAGTTAGATGCTCTATATCAATAATGACTTACGGTGTTTCTTGAAATCATGCTAATAGTGTTGAATTCCATGAAAAGAACAAGCAGCGTCCTTATTGACTATCATCACTTTGTAACACTGATGGCAAATGTACGCTAATGTACTGCCTTCTCGGTTACTTGGTTACTTTGGTTGCAGCTGAATAGCATGTGTTAGTGAAAGGACAGAATACAGCAGCGCAAGCAAAGCTGGCAAATGTGCGCCTCGATTCTGCTGATTACAATCACATGCCTTTGGATATCACTATTCTGGACAAGGCTTTGGGTGGTTAAATAAGATTTATTGTTTGCAGTAATTGAGACCTATGGCTACTATCACTCTCACTACCACTTTTCTTCATGCATTGTGAACCATTCATCACTCAGAACAATGGTAAAAACAATACTCTCCAGGGCCCGTATTACAGATAGGTGCACTTGCCATGTTTGCGCCATGGCGCAACTTAAAGCATGTGCGCCGACTGCAAACATGGAAATGTACCCTATCGGGAAGAATGCACTGCCCTTGGAGCAGCCACAAACTCACGCTGCCCCCAGGGCAGAGCATTCAAGAGAAATATAGAGCAGCTGTTTAAAAGCTGCTCCATGTTTCTCTGTGCAGGCAGCAACCCGCCTGCACTTTTAAGAGGAACTGGAGATCCCCTTGCAGGCGGGTGCAGTGAGTGACTGCACCAGCCTGCAAGGGGATGTTCAGGAGGCCCATGGGACCCCGTTTCATCCCTTAAGAGGGCTGCATTTAGAAGGCGCACTGAAAGTGCTCCACCTTTTTTTGGCGCACTGAAAGGCATGTTTGCCTCTCCACCCATAATTAAATAAACAACACTAAGGGGCACCCGGGACTGATGCCTAGGCAGGGATTATGGGGAAAGTAACTACATAATCAAAAAAACAAATCCAACTGCCTGAAAACCATTTCTTTAATATGGCGGAAAATCTCGACCATCTAGTAGGGATATATATCTCCTCATCCGTAGGGAGCTAAAGAGAGTGTGCAATTAAGGAAGCCTACATTAAGAATAATTAAATGTCAAATGTAATTTCATACTATCAAAACATATATGATCAATTTATTTTAAATATTTATCGTACAAAAAATATATATGCACACATATCAATGTACATCAATAAACGTTGACACTCAATAAAATTCATACACAGAAAAAAATGATTAGTGCTCCTATGAGTCAGAAACATACTTCATTGTTGTTGTAAACAATCTGCCCCACAGTTCCATACATTCATTCAAACCGAGCTCTTACATTCACACTCACACTCAAGCACATGAACAAGACAAAACATAACAAACCAACTGACCAAGTACAGAATACTAATAAATTACCATAAATACCCAAAATGCCAACATAGTGTTTACCCACATTAGTTCCTGTATATCACTATGTTGATGTCAACAATTGCTGTTGTTCTTTCTTTTAAACCTTTATACATTTTTTTGAGACATGGTTGTCATCCAGTCTTGTTCATACGATGAGCCGACGCGCTTTTCGGTGGGAGACCAGAGGATTTGGTCACACCTTATTCAGGGTGCTTCAAGGATAGAAGTATGGGGCAGCAGAAAGGGTTGTCTGGACATTGGCACCATATAGGCCCAAGACCATATAAATGTGTGGCCTCACTACCGCATCTATCCAGCTGCAGATGCATAAAACCTCAAGTGGGAGAAATGAAAAAGTGGCACTGGCACAACAACAGAGCGAAAAACGGCCCAATAGATATCCAGAAAACGTCTTGGAGGTACAAACTCCAACAGGGTTTAGATAGGAACCATCATGGGTGTGAAATTAGCTCAGAGGGAGAAATCTAGCGGTCCTCAAAATGCGGGATTCCATCTCTCTGTGATATGGTCGCCGCGGTAGTTGGTGGATTCCAGGTGACCTTGTCTGGACACAGTATCAAAGGGCGCGCTGAGATCAAGAAGAATCAGCTCGTCCGTCTCACCCTCATCTAGGAGCCATCTCAGATGTTCAGTGACCCCGTCTGGGAGGGATGAAAATACTCTTGAGACTCTATTAAATTATATAGTTGTCTGTTAACATGCTTCTCCATTATATTCGCCATAATGGGAAGCATTGAGACTTGTCTGTAATTAGACCAGTTCTTAGGGTCCAGATTCTCTGTCTTCAAGAGGTGCTGAACCAAGGCATGTTTCCATGCCTGCAGGATCTTTCCTTGCGTAAGGGAGGTTTTCAAGAGTCCTACTAGAACTTGCAAATTATCAGGCTTTAGGGCACTTATCTTGGACGGAGGGACAGGATCTCGAGGCGAGCCAACCTAATTGAGGTCAGTAATTCCAAGAACACCGGCAGATCAACAGTGTCCCAGCAATTCAGTTTCTGTGGTGCTTGTACTGAAATCAGTCCTGTCGGGTCCTTGCTTTCCAGCGGGGCATCACTAGCACTAGGTGACCCTGAATTCTTCTCTCTGATCTTAAGACAAGCCTGAATATCTGCAACCTTTTTGATGAAGAAACTATCTAATTCGTCACGCTAAGCTGGTTAGACTGGTAGAGATGTTATTTTATTAGAGTCACAGAGCTCTTTCACCACTTTAAAAAGAGATTTTGGACAATTATGAGCAGCGTTGATTTGGTTCGTTCAAAATGTAGCACAGTCTGCACTACAAAGCCTGTGATACTTTTTGAGGGTCATTTTATATCTAATCTTACTCTTCTCATTATAGGCCCGTCTCCAAGATCTCTCTAAGTCTTTACACCTTGACTTCTCTGACTTTAACTCCTTTGTGAACCAAGGAGCTAGTGGGTGAGATGTGGCTGGGCGACTTACTTTGGCTGGCAAAATTGTTTCCCTGCGCTTCCCTCAGCGAAACATCCGTCCCAGGTTGGTCTAACTCAACCATTTGATTTAGTTCCGGAAGTGTATTTCTTAATTGACAATTGAGGTCTGGGATGTCAAGTCACGACCAGGCTGTAAACGTTATAGAAAAGAAAATGCTTGACACTTGAAATGAAGAATGTTATGTGGAAATCTTACTTTATCCTTTGCCCAAGAAGAATTATGATATCAAAATAAATTGTAGGATATGTGCTTCTTATTCAGAGCAAAACCTTTCTGATCTCCTCAGGTAAGAGGATTCCTGTGACACCTAAGGAATTAGCATAAAACATGGGAAACAACCATACATAGATAAACCAGAATAAGTGTGTTGTGACATTAGGACCAACTTGTTTTAAAAAAAATATTTCTTTGTTGATTGTTGGGGAAAAAGAACAAACATCACAAACAAGAAACGTTACATAAGTGAAGAAAAAAATCAAGGGAGGAATATATGGCGAGTAGAGAGTTACAATCTGCTTGTGCATTCCTGTAAAATAAAGAGAAAACAGCAACTGTGGACATGTACAGAGGTAAATGGTGCTAGCGAGGAGGGAATGTGAGGTAGAAAGTCAATCAATGATGTGGGGAGTATCTAACAACCATACAGGAAGGGCAGATGTCCAGAAAGTAGTGTTTCAGGGATTCTGCACATACACAGAACTATGCGCAGGAATATGGGACCTCGGTGTATAGAGACTAAGCCTTCCCACCACCTTAGTGCCCACAAACCCAGGACTGACTAGCTATAGTGTCTCACTCGCTCTCCTACTCACAACTGGAGAAACCAATGATTAGACACCCCAGAACACAACACTCCCAGATCTCTCAGGAATCGCGGTAACAAGACACACTTTTAACATCCCAGTCGTCTGAATGCAGTCCAGGTGTGATGACGTCACCTAATGAGACACAAAAGATGTATGGCATTCGAATCGTCTCTGTCAGGCTGTATATTTGGTATTGAACTTTATCCCAAACAATGCCATCTACTACTGGCACAGCCGAAATGTTAACTTGGTTTTGATCCCTTTTCATCATATGAGAGGAGGTGTGTGGGGCCAAAACACCATCAACCAAATGTACATTAGAACGTCCAGGTAAATAATGTCCATTAATCAAAAGGAAAAAAACTGTTACAAACCCAATCCACATAAACAGGAACACTGTTATAAGTACCATCCAAATATAGGTCCAAGGAGGAACCAGATAAGTTCTGCGAAACCAGCAAAAGAAAATGGCAAAACGACTGGGAGTTTCCTCTGTAGTGGAATTTGAAGAAGAAGACGATGAAGGTAAAGAAAAATTGTCTCTGTCCGTGTAATAACCAACAGTACCTAGTCGATACAGAGGTGCATGTCAGCATTAAAAGATGATTGGAGAGCACGTGTAGCAATGTCCACAGCAAGCTCCATTGACGGCGAGACATATTTTCGAGGAATAGCCGTCGAAAATGAGGGCAAAACAGGCAGCACATCAATTGAGGTTCCCACTTCACACTCCTGGTGTACGTTAGTCACCGTCAAGGACCTCACAGGAAGTGAAACATCTCTCCGGGGGACGGGTTTGGGCATACTATTCAGTATCGGCCAAATGGTGCAACTTGACATGTTCAATGGAAATGTAGCGATTCTCCTTGCGTCCAGGCAGTGGAGGCCAAATCACAGTTCAAGTGCACTTTAATCCAAGAACAGGGACTGGCGCACGGTAAGAGGGACCAAATTCTTTTTTGTTCTCTATCTTCTCCCGGACCAAATCTCCAACTTTAAGAAGCCACCCTGTGACTAGGGTCAGCACCTCTGTGTCTTCAGATGAGTGCAACTCAGCTCCAGCAAGAGTGTCTTGAGTCTTTTGTAGATCCTGTAACTTAGCACAATGGTTATCTACGTCAAATGCCACAACGTCTAGACCATCAAGGTCTGGCACAAACATTTTGATGCCAAAGAGCATTTTGTATGGGGTCCACCCACCCAGAGATCTTCTCGGGAGATTATTTAGTGCATGTTGAACCCCATATAAATGAGTCAGCCAACCCCTGCCAGTACCTAAGACTCTAGCTGTCAAAGATTGCTTTAAGTCACGGTTCATTCGCTCCACTATAGAATTGCCCTCAGGCCTGTATGGAGACGAAAATTGCAATAGCACACCCAGCAACCTCATAGCATCCTTGTAAGCCTTAGAGGCGAACGCCGGACCCTGATCAGAATGGAAGGTACCACAAGCAAATGTTCCGATAAAGACACGCAAATCTCTAATGGCATTTCAAGCGTAAGCACTACATTGCGGCCAAACCCAAAGGAATCTAGTGCATGAATCCACTGCAACCAGAATGTGTTTATAGGCAGTGTCGGACGTCAAAAGACCGCTGTGATCCAGATAAATACATCCAAATGGTTGATTTGAGATGTATAGCTGCGTGTAATGTGGATGTGCAACCGAGGATGGTTTAATCTGTTGACAGATGCCACAAGAAAGTACATAATTACGTGTCTGTCTATACAGACCATGCCACCAATAACGTTGCTGCAAAAGAGACACTGTCGCTGAAACTCCAGCATGTGCAGATGCCATGCCTTCGTGTGCGGCAATTATCAAAGGAATTCTGCGGTCCTCGTTGGGAATCAGCCGATCCCCAACGGACGGAATTCAAGCAAAGGGAACTTGTTCCAGTGACAAATGATAAGAATACTTAGAAGAGAAACCTTGTGGGAACACTGTCCCATCCCTTGTAGCAGCTATAGCTGCCAAAATGTCATTATCAATTTTAGTCATGGACCTTGTAACTGCTGCTACTGAACACGTGGCAACTGCAGATTTGGCTGCCTCGTCAGCCAAAGAATTACCAACAGCATGTGCTCCCATACGCTGATGGCCAAGAGTATGTATAACGTGTGAACGGCAGACTTCTTTTAAGAGCTGCCACTCGAACCCAAAGCTTTTTATGCTTGATCGCGCTGTCTTTAGAGTCTCGATAATCATTTTGAGACCAAAAGAATAGATTGTCATTAAAGGACTGTACATAATGGAAAGAATCGCACACTATAAGTGTAGAGACATCTGGATCAGCGAATTCGAGAGCCAATACTAAAGCCCGCAGCTCAGCCAACTGAGCCGTGCAGTCACCAAGGGGCTGTGTGTGGACTAAGGAAGATTTAAATACACTGTCAACCATAGAGCCTGCCACAATAGCACAGGCGGCCGAGTAAGCATGTTTGGAACCAATGGCCAGCTGCGCAGATCCGTCGGTATAAACTATACATTTGTATTGGTCTAGAGATAGTAAAAACTGTGGCGCAGGATGAACTTGTTCGTACTGTAAAAACTCCTGCGTCTGCAAGGATGGGTCAAAGATAAAAGTGACATCAGCCGATGTCAAAGAACTTGCCCAATGAATCCAACGCAGGTGTAAGGTTTTAGAATTCGGTACGCTCGCCTTTGTGACCGCTTCTAGAGTAGGCATAGGCAATACCATATGAATGCGTTTTCCTTGAGCCAATGAGCGCTCCTTCAGGATCGCCATCTGTACTGCTGTAAGAATTTTCTCAACCTGTGAAAAACGCATCTCTACTGAAGTGTAAAAATGCGATTTGTAGGCAATGGGGACGGTTTCTCCCTCATTGAACGTCAGGTAAGTGAAACCCATTGTACCAGGTACAATCCGTATGACTAAGTTAGTCGTGTTGTCACGAGTTAACAAGAAGTTGGTCGCAACCAGATCAGACTGCAAAGACCAAAGAATATCTGTATGTTCCGGAAGCCAGCTGGAAGACAAAAAAGAGGGTTGTATCAACTCGTAAAGCAGTTTGATACGCTGAACTTATCAGGAATGTAGGTCCTTCCGAAGTTGAAAAAACCCAGCTGAGATTGTAACTTCTGAAAAGTGGAAGGAGTCTGTAATTGAGCACATTTTTCCAGAAAGTGGGGGGCTAACCCCCTCCCTTCATTGTTAAATTCATAACCCAAAAAGAGAACCGCCAAATAGGCGATGTGCGACTTAGCAAAATTAAATTTGTACCCTAAGTATGCAAAGGACAAGATGATGCGGTCAACATGCACCAGATGCGGTATCAATTCATCATCAGTCAAATAAATGTCATCGACGTAAGAGAAAGCATCAGGATCTATGTCGTGTAAAAGTGACACAACACGCTCAGCAAATGCACCAGGACTATTCCTATAGCCCATGGGCAATCTTGTAAATCTTTTCTGATTGCCGACCGCAGTAAATGCGGTCCAGTCACGGCTCTCAGGAGCCAAATTGTGACTGTAAAAGCCATTGAAATTGTCTAAAGTCGTTTTATACTTTTTTCGGACAATATTATTTATTAAAGCAGAGCTGTGAGTGTTCTGTACGTCAAACATACGAACATGACTGTTCAAATTCCTATAATCCAAAAAAATGCAATATGAACCATCCGGTTTTGATATCGGAAAGAGAGGATTATTCATTGATGAAACACAGGGTTCAATTACACCCTGATATTCCAACTGGGCCAAAATGTCACTAACGGACCCTTTCGCCTCGCGTTTGATCGGATATTGCGCCTGAGGCTGTGGCATGGATCGCAAAGGGATCTCATGTGCCGGTGAATCTCTATCCCAGCCCACCTGATTGCGATACACAGCCGGCGCTAGGGCTAAAGCCCATTCCGAGACATAAGCCTCTTTAGTCTCTTCAGAGACGTAACGCGAAAAACTCAGAAGTATCACGTCCTCACTTCTGGAAGAAGCTAAAACAAAGGTAGGAGGCCAATCCGCCTCCGCCCACAAAATGTCATAAGTTGAGGTAAGGTTATCCAAAAAGATACCCTTAATTGTATTTTGTATATCACCTTCAATTTGGAGTACTATCTCATAAAGTCTATCAGGGGGTGCAACTCGTGTATCAGCTGTTTCCACCGTAATTAATGTGTCAGTTGCTCTTGCCTCCAGACAAGGACGGAGAACCTCTCGTACTATGGTAACTTCCGCCGCGCTGTCGGGGAGGGTCACAGCCCATCTCCAATCAAGGAGCAGCGTTCTCACCGTCTGAGGCATACTTCGCTGTTGAAGCGGCAACCTTTTTCTTTTGAAATGGGGCATGATATGGCAGTTGTCCCTCCTGTTTGGCCTTTACGTCAAACTGGTGTGGCGGATCACATCGTTGTTGCGTGGTCTTGCCTTTTCTACGATCTTGACGCTCCCCTCCACTGGACCGTTGATCCGACGAGTCCTGCAAGGAACGAGGATCAGGAACCTGAAACCTCTCTGACATTTTAAGCTTAGAGCGGTCACGCAAATCATACCTATGCTCTGAATCATCAGGTGTCGGTGAACCAGCACGCGAACCCTGCTTCTGTTGTTGTGGTTATTGTTGTTGTTTATTCTTGTTCCAATTCTTTTTAGGAAAGAATGGATGCTCCTCCTTTTCAGGAGGGGGTTTATTCTGCGGCTGAGTAAAAGGTTTATTCCCCAAATTATTACGCCCTAATGCTTTATACACCTTAGCGATGATCTTAGGCAATTCACGTTGTTTATCAACGTCTGCTACTGCCTCAAGGCGCTGTCTCACTTGCAAGCTAACTGCTTCTCCTTTTATATTGGCTAGAATCATATCAGAGACTATAGGGAATACCCGAACCAGTCTCATACCCAACTCCAGAGCGGCCTCCGCCGCGTGCTCCTTTTGAACCTTCTTAAGAACTGTCGGAAGCACTGTCATGGAGAGGGTGCCAAAGCAGAGAGAATACAGCACTGCAAACACCTTCCCTAAGGTGGTGCAATCAGCCAAATTGGGAATAAGACCTTTTGGTAAACTCATTGTAAGGATTCTATGCTTATCCAAAGGAGAAGGATTGGGAAATAAAGCTTTGAGTTGCTCAAATCGCTCAGCTAAGCAGAACGGCAATTCATCTCTATTTTGAGGACGCTTTCCCATCACTGAATTAATCATGATTGGGCTAATTACCATTCCTCCATGTCCTGGTTGCTGAGGAGGGGCCCCAGCCGGAGCCTCCTGGACCATGCGAGACACATATTGTATCACGCTTCTATGTATATGAACTAATGATTCATGCAATTGACTCAGCTCTGCGTGTGTAACACCACGATAATTTGGGTGCGGTGTAAAACCCGCCAAAACAGGCCATGTGGCTCCGTCGACCTATAAAGGGCCTAAACAGACCATTGTAACAGGGTGAGGTAGGGCACCATTAAACCAGATGGTGTGCTCCCAAGCTGACAGCCGAACTTCAAATGACCGATAAGGTCTATAATCCCGGGGAACCACGGCATGTTCATATTCATGAAAGAAATTATCATTCCCATCCACCGCCGGGAACTTAACCCAAGAATAAAACACCTGGAAGCGAGAGCAGCGTTCGCGTCAACAACAAAGATAATGATAATGTCTGCCCCCGTAGCCGGGACTCCATGTTGAGTCAAATGAGCAGTCAGCGCTGCTCGATTATGAGCAGCGACCGCAATAGCCATCAGAGAGGAAAAGAAGGAAAACAGTAGCGCAACACTGGGTATCAAAGATGAAAAACAACACCTTTTTAAAATCCAAGCTTGAAAAACCTATAATCTCTAACATAGGAGGTTATTCCCTTGCACCACGGACGTCTCCGGTAATTGGTGAGAGGGTTTGTGGACAAGCATAAGCGCTACTCAGGGGTCTCGCGAATAAGTACCAGACCAAACTTTGGTGGCGCTATGTTGCAGGGATTCTGCACATACACAGAACTATGCGCAGGAATATGGGACCTTGGTGTCTAGGGGCTAAGCCTTCCCACCACCTTAGTGCCCACAATCCCAGGACCGACTAGCTATAGTGTCTCACTCGCTCTCCTACTCACAACTGGTGAAACCAATGATTAGACACCCCAGAACACAACACTCCCGGATCTCTCAGGAATCGCAGTAACAAGACACACCTTTTCGCTCACATTCTCGTACTTGTCCACAATAAGATCTGACAGAGACACGACAATAGTTTTAAATATTTATTTTAACTAACGTGCTCTAAAATGCAGTATACGAGCCACCACCACCAGCAAAATGCATAATATCAATACAGTTAGCATTGCAGCAAGGCCATATATCATAAAGGGAAATGTCATTTTATAAAGACAGTGGATAAAGGACTATAAGGCCTAACCACCCTCCCCTTGGTAAGCAGAAGTATTATTAAATAATAGAAGATCTCTGGGCTTTGTCAGCAGACCCCATACCTCAGGCCATAGATCGCATTTCTACATCACAGGTGCGGGTTGCCCTTCTCCCTGGAAAGGTCCCTCTCCAAGTGTGTGTTACCTAAACATGCATCCTCATAATATCAAAGTACGATCCTCCAGCAGAAACAGCTGCATTGGTGTGCTATGTCTAAGTGCTAGGGCCTGACCAGAACAGAATAACAAGAGTCAGTGTTTATCGACCTTGCGCACAATGTTCAGACTAAACTCCAGGAACAGGCAGAGAGCGAGCACAGCAGAGAGTTCTCATGTGAAAGGCATAAACAAAGTTGTGCAAAAAGTAAAGACATGCAGTGTTGTGCGCAAAAGCAGCATCATGGCTACCGGGCTCATGCTAACTTAAAGATGTCGACAATGACTCCAGCTACCACGTGACAGTAGGACTCGTTCGAGGGGGGGCTGTTGCAGTGGGGACTCCTTCCAATCACACTATTTGTGGGTCTATATAGGCATTTTGTACGGTAGAAGTGTGCAACTTGGATCGGAATGTGTCTCAGGCTTGGGCAGGCAGCCCATCATCAGGTGAGTGAAGCAATAAGTAGTTATGCAGTGGTTGCCATATATTTTTAGGCCTGGAAGTGGGAGGTTGCTACATAGCGTAAGTGTCACTCATAGTGTCGCAGCACACTAGGTCACGGATCCATCCCTTGATCGTTGGAACTGGTGTGGCAAAGATACCTGGTGCATCGCTAACAAAAGCGCAATAGCGGCATAATGCCGAACTCCAACAAGGAGTGGTTTAACATAACCTAACAGTGCCATAAGCTGAGATGGAGCAAGTTCTATTTCAACCATTTGTGATATGGTACGGAACACTTCTTCCATAAAGGTAAATATCGAAGCATAGTTCTACGCCAGGTGTGAGAAATCTGCGTGGTCCTTGGCACACGTGGTGCAGCAGTGTGATTTAGTGGGATCAAATTTGGCTAGTAAGTAAGGGGTAGTATATGCACTATGTAGGAATCTGAAGTGCAGGAGTTTATGTCGGTGATTATTTGAGACTAGTCTGGTCTGCTCGCAGCAGAAGTACCATGTTGTGTCAGGTATTGGGCCACCCAGGTCAGTTTCCCAAGCCGCAAGCGCCCCCCTTTCCACTACAGGTTTCAGCGAGAGAGCTACATAATATAGACTCAAGACTAAATGAAAACCATCCGGAGTTGTGCTGACTAGTGACAATAATAGGAAATCGGAAGGCTCCGACGGGGCAGTCAGGACTGTGGCACGTACTGTATTGTGCAGTCGATGTAATATCAATCTGTCCATATACAAACCCATTATGCCCTTCCACTAGTGATGTGACAGAATGCATTTCAGTATTTACAAAGAGGTCGCCCAGTCGGTGTAATCTACAGCCGGATAAGGTGCGTTTAGTAAGAGCTTCTGTGGTTATAGGCAGCCAGGGATTGTCACAAAGAGGGATATGTGGAGAAAATAAATGATTATAACCTAGATATCGTTGGAGTTTAGCCAAGGCCCAGCAAGTAGTTGGGAGCATTTGTATTTCAGAAGCTTTTCTAGGTAGGCCCCGTGGTATGATTGTGGAAAGTCGATGCGGGTGGGTCTGCGACCATTCCGACTTCAGGAATTGCAGGCATGCTTCATAATGAAACCAGTGGTATGCAAAGTGTTCTTGCGCCACTAAATAATAGAGGTAAAAATCAGGGACGCCAACCCCTCTGCGTTCATATGGCAAGGTCAAGGTTTGCCAATTGGCTCTGGGTTGTCTACCGGCCCATACCAAGTGCCTCGTAGAGTGTCAAAAGAGGCGTTAGTCAAAACTATGGGAATGTTGAGGAATAAGTATAAAAAACGAGGCAGTACCACCATCTTTATTATTGCAATTCTGCCCGCAATAGATAGTGGAAGTTTAATCCATTCATGCACCTGGGATGCTAATCTGTCTATTGCTGCACCGTAGTTCAGGCGTCCAACCTTGGAACTTTGACGATGAAGGTAGATGCCAAGATATTTGGGTGGGTCAGTGCACCATTTTAAGGGGAATTCCAAGGGACAAATGGATGTGGCATCTGTTAAGAGAAAGATTTCGGACTTATTCCAATTAATCACGAGACCAGAGTGTTCTCCGAAACATAGTACCTCGCGGAGTAAGGGTGGTAGGTTGGTCTCTGACAAATAGCATTATGTCATCAGCGTAAAGGGAGGCTAAGAGGGGGCCACGGTGGAATCGGAGGCCCCTCATCAAGTGACGCTCCTGGAAATGTCGTACAAGGGGGTCCATAGCTATTATAAATAGAAAGGGGGACAAAGGGCATCCCTGCCTGGTGCAGCGAGTTAATATGAATTGGTCAGTTAAGGTGCCATTGACTTATAGGCAAGCCAGTGGGGTAGTATAGAGAAGGTGGACTAGTTCTCGGAAACCATTGGGAACTCCAAGTTTACTCAATGTAGCGAATTGGAAAGGCCATTCTAGCGAGTCAAACGCTTTTTCTGCATCGAGTAAAACTGCTGCAGCAGGGAGCTCTGAGTTGATCTGATTAAGAATAGCAAATATAGTCTACAAATTTATTGATGTGGAACGATTTGGTATGAACCCTGATTGTACAGGGGAAAATGATTTTGTCTATTAGTAGGGAAAGGCTAGTGGCAAAAACCTTGGCTAAAATTTTATTGTCATGATTCAGTAATGATAGTGGCCTATAAGAGGTGCACTTATCCGGGGGTTTGCCTGGCTTGAGTAGTAAGCTAATGACAACTTTGCGCATTGTGGGGGAGAGGCTTCCACGTTTCAGGGACTCCTCATAGACCTCAAGCAGGTGTGGGGCCAGTATCATTTTGTAAGCCATGTAGAAAGCTCAACTAAAGCTATCAAGGACCGGGGCATGGGTGCCACACAGATCGTCGATGGCCTGTATAATCTCGTTGCATGAAATAGGGGAAGCAAGAAATTGCTGCTGTCCTGTATTTAACCAAACCATGGCCTCCTCTGCCAGGTATTTTGCAACTGCTTCTACAGCAGCATTGCATCACGATGTGTACAGCTGAGTATAATAGTTAAGAAAAGTGCCAACTATATTGTCACTACTGGTGACAGTGGAGCCATCGTCAAGTTGAAGGCGCGTGATTAATGAAGCCTAATACGAGGGGTGTAGAAGTCGGGCCAATGTTCGGCTCGGCCTCTCCCCCTCACCATAGGCGCGAGCCCGCACATATTTATCAAGGTAGTTGACTTCCCGGGTTGCCAGATCCTGGAATTCCTGCATTAGGGAAGCGCACCGGCGTAACAATGAAGGAGAATCATTGGTATGCGTTTGTATATCAAGGTACTTCAATGCTTGCTCAACGGTTGCCAGCTCTCCACGTATGGAGCGTAACACACCTGAGTGGTTGGCAATGCACACCCTTCTGGTGTATGCTTTAAAAGCATCCCAAAGTATTGAGTAGTGCTGTACAGTTCCTGTGTTGAGTTGAAAATATTAAACTATTGCATCCCGCACTTCGGACCGGAAAACGTCAATGAGCAGGGCATTTGTGGGGAAGTGCCAGGGTGCACGAGGCAGTGCAGCTTTGGGAAGTTGGAGAGTGAGGAGTACCTGGGAATGGTCCGATAGGGTCCTGGGGAGGTGTTCAATGTCAGTGTGTGCTAGTGTTAGATTTGGGGTAAGGTACCAATAGTCAATATGCGACCAGGATCCATGCGGGGCAGAGTAAAAAGTATAGCTCCTGGTGGACAAGTGTTTGGAACGCCAGGCATCTGCAAGGAGAAAGGATTGGATGAGAGTAGAGAATGCCTGAAGGGAATGAGTTTTGGTAATAAGCCTCGTACCAGTCGAATCCACAGAGGGGTCCATAGTGAGATTGAAATCGCCCCCCATAAGCACTGTGTGAGCTTGCATTCGATTAAGATGTGTGGAAATGTCAATAAAGAATTTTGGGGCATCCACGATGGGGGTGTAGATGTTAGCCAGTAGGAGGGGCATGTTAGACAGCGTGCCAGAGACCAAAAGATAGCAACCATCCGGGTCTGCCATTATTTCACGTCATACAAAAGGGATCGCCGTGTGTACTAGAATGCACGCACCTCTAAAGTATGTGCTGTAGTTAGCAAAAAACGATTTTCACCCCAATTGGCAGTGTAGCGGTTAGGAGAACCGGGAGCAAGGTGGGTTTCCTGTAAATAAGCTATCTGTATGCCATGTCTGGTTAAGTATGACAGACCTTGATGCCCCTTCTGTGGGTTAGATAACCCCCGTACATTCCAAGTTATGCATTTTAATGTCACATTCTAGACTTCAACAGTGGGCGCAAGCATTTAGAAGGATATGTAATAAAAGAATGAGGTTGATGGCATATGTATACCAGGTAATGCAGTTACCATTATGTATTCATTCCCTTGCTTGAAATTCAGAATAATAATAAAATGATTCAACTTAATAACTCCCAGATCCCCCCACCCACATCGGATAGCTAACAACCCACTACCGGTGAATCCCATCAAAAATACAATCAACCAATGATAGAAACAAACAGACGGAGTCATCCTTGGGGGAGGCAACACTCAGGGGAGAGCGCCTAGTGTCCATGGACAAGGTAATGTATTAAGAAGGCCTTGTGAGGAGAGGAGGCAGTGTCTATCAGAAATGACGGCAGTGTAATGATGACCAGATGTGTTCAAACCAGCTCCAGCATTTGACCAGGCGTCATGTAGTTAGTTATATATATGAGCAGTTTATGGAAGCAATGGCAGGCAGGATGAGCATGACGCCATTAGATCGTTAGAGAATGAGAAGGAGAGCCACTAGGCCTATTGTCAGTTGGCGGGTTCCGTCCAATATGGTTCTGCTTGCAAACGTTTCTGGCCTCTGCAGGAGAGTCGAATATATGGGTCTTGCCATTTAATTGTACTCGTAGCATGTAGTATTATATGTTAGCCTTCTGGAGAAAGTGTTTAGCATCTGTGAACTTGCTGCGTGCTTCTTGCACAATTGGAGTGAAATTGGGAAAAAATAAATTGTCATACCCTGATATTGCAGTGCAGTTCTTTCCCGAGCGAGGCGTTGAATTGTGTCACAATCTTGGTAATTGAGAAGCTTGGCTATTATCAATCGAGAGGGTGCTCCCAGTGCCGGTCATGGGCCGAGGGTCCTGTGGGCTCTTTCGATTGCAAATGTGGATGAGAAGGTTTCTCTGCCAAAACGTTCGGTGAGTAGATTTCCCACATATGAGCTCATACGACCGGTGTTGGTGGACTCTGAGATTCCCGCAATGTGTATATTGTTTCTGCACGATCTCGCCTCCAACTCCTCTCCTTTCGCAGCAGCAGTTCTTTGAGGATCCTCTCGAGTTTATCAATACTTTTGGCGGCAGAGGAGCCTATGTCTTCAAGGTCCGATATGCATTGTGCAGCGGTACAAATGCGTGTTCCATGCTGTTCGGTCCTTTCATACATGCTCTCCAGTCGCGCCGCTGGTGCATCCAAGCGGGTGCCCACTGATCTGAACCATGCACGCAGCTCAGCTAGTATAGTCGCTGTGTCCTCAGGTGCCGGAGTGGTTTGGCTCAACAGTGTCTGAGGTTGCCCCACGGGAGCCCTCATCCCCTCCACATCGAGGGGTCTTGGCTGTATCAAAGGAGAGTGGGCGTTGACAGGGGTCGGAGCACCCCATCGTGTAGGGAGATAGAAGAGGCCCAGGGGCTATGACTGCCAATAGCAGTTTAGGGTCCACCAGTAAGTGGGGTAAATATCTGACTCAGTCAGCAAACCTGCTGGTTGTCAGTTTATAATCGTGTGCTGAAAGCACTCAAGGTGGAGTCTCAGCAACAATGTACAGTGCATGCAAGTGTAGGTTTAATTGGGATCCAGATACCAGAAACCAATATCAACCAGCAGCAGACAAGATCACTTATCAATAAGGGCGGTTCACCAAAATTTGCAGTCAGCGTGCTTTGTGATGCAGTATAGTCAGTACCACGTGGATCTTTCGCCGAGTCAGCAAAGGAGTATGTGCAGTAGCTCACAGCTTCAGTATGTACAGTAAACGATCAATGCAATGTATCAGGTAAGTACCCGTTTGTTAAAAAGCATAGTGCTGCGCCCATCAAGCAGCCATTGGCAGATTGCGGCCTCTCAACATTGGTAGCTTGGATACTGAAACCAGCTGGGAATATGGCAGAGGCGTGCCGCGAAATTTACCGCCGATTGCAGACTCAGAGCAGAGTGTGTGAGCAGGAGAATGGCTCCAATGTCCTTGGGTTTGCCGGTCCGTGCGCCATAAGTTGGAGTCGTCCAGGCTGTGCGGGCCTCGATTATGGCAGAGCAGCCAGGCGTGGCCGCAGCCCTGCCCTCAGGCTTGCCCGCAACCCCTGTCGTCGTGGGCCTCTGAGTGCCGCGTCAGGCCGCAACAGTCGCCAGCCGCTGAGCCGCATTGTCGAGAATCAGGAAGCCGAGTTACGGCTCTTTGGGTCGAGGTTCAGGTACGTCCCTCCATGCCGCTGTGATGCAAAATAGGCCGGCTGGGTGCGATGTAGGCCAAATAATGCCTGCGTGGGCTCCGGAGCTTCAGACTCGAGCAGCCATCTTGGTCCTTGGCCAGGCCACGTCCCCAGGACCAACTTGTTAATTGGGAGGCGGGGTCCTGCACACACCCTAGTTCAGGCACCAGGCCATGTCTCTATAGCAGGGGTTGCCAGACGTTTTAGAACCACAACCTACTTTTTAGAACAACAAATATTTGAGACCCAACTACCTTAAATGGACATGAGGTTGGGAGATTTTCGAATGAAACTAAAGCATTGTGTGGTAGTGCACTGTCATTTACACACATTTCCATTAAATTTGCACAGACATACAGTTATACTGATAAAACTATAGCACACTGTAACGAGGGCGGTCGGATGAAGAGCGGGGTGCGCCCACATGAAGGCTGGGAGAATGTGATTACCTCCGCCTCCCCTCTTGTTTCTCAGCAGCAGGACGAATGGACTTGGCCAGACATTCGAACATGTGACATGGAAGACGAAAAGGGACACCGTTCCTTTAAATGGGAGGACTGGTCGCTAAACCACGCCCCCAGCGATGACGACGAGGAGGTCGGCCCTTCAAAGACGGGAGGAAGGTGGAAGTACGGGTGTGTTAGCACCGGAGGAGCAGGAAGAGTCGAGGGAGTCGTGAGCCGAGTGAAGCAGACGGAATCAAGGGAAGGAGCAGAGGCCGAACGGTCGCAAGACGAAAAGGAGCCAGGAGGCCAACGATCCCGTGTATTGCCCAGCCACGTTCCAGGAGGAGCGTGGCTCTCGCAGGTACGAGACCGCTTTTCGGGCTGGGTGGGTAACAGAGAGAGCCCGAGAACCTAGTGTAATAGTCCCCGTATCCTGGTACTCCCGCCCTGAGCACTGCCCTCACTTATGTAGACGTGCTACGCACCGTGTGACTCCTCACCACCCCCTTCCCTTATCAGCCTGGTATATACGTGCACTACACTTAGACCCAGCTCCTTTCTCTTTCCCTTCCCATCCACGCTTCCCCTTTGCCCGGACGGACCCGTGCTGGAGCGACCACGGAGAGTGTGGACCTCGCCGAGGGACCGAGAACCCAGGGAGAAGACAGAAGAGCCACCCTTACCCTATTACAGACTGGTCTCACGACAGAGGCGTGTACTTAGACCAATAAAGCCTTCTTTGACCCCATCCTGTCTCCCGTATGTGCCTCGTAACCCACTACAAGTGGTGGAGAATGCGGGCATAGAGACACCCATCTGTATCACCACGATGGACGCCCTGATACAGCACCTGGTGAAGGGCCAGGAGCAGCTAGGATGGGCGGTGGAGAGGCAGCTAACATCGGCCCAAGCGGACCGAGACACATTTAAGGACACCATAACCGCTCAGATAGAGGGTTTACATAAGATGATGTGTGACCAGCCCCTCCCAACGCCGCAAGAACCTCGGAACCTAATCCCAGGACCCTCTAGCATATCACTACAGAAATACGTGGCGTGGGAGGACCCCGACGCCTTCATGCTCAATTTCGAATGAGCCGCCCGGGCCTGCGGTTGGCCCGTGGAGAAGTGGCAGTTTTTCCTAGCCCCATTGCTGACCGGAGAAGCGCAAGCCGCCTACCAGGTGGCCAACGCGGCAGGAAACACCCTGTATGCTGAGATTAAAACGGTCATATTAGACCACCTAGGTCTCGACGCTGAAGCGTATCGGGTACACTTTCGAAAGGACAGAGGTAACCCAGGAGAGAACCCAAAGACCCTGTTTTTCCGGCTAAAGATGGCTGCAGATAAGTGGCTTACCCCGCATATGTGTACAAAAGAAGAGATAATGGACAAAATTTATCTCGAACAGTACCTGGACGCTCTTCCCTTTAACACACAGAAATGGTTACGCCAGCACTCGCACCTGACCATGGAGCAAGCCATTGATATGGCCTCTACTTTTTCCCGGGCGCAACCCAAACAGAGCGGGTTGGAACACGAGAAACCTAGTAGGCCCCTGACATTCAAACAAGACAGGAGAAGCCATGCGTTTATGGAACCAAACAAACCACGACCCAGTAGACCAGAGATGCCACCATTCAGGGGACCCCAAAGCTTTGAGTGTGGGGACTGGGGCCATATCGCGAGGTGGTGCCCCCGACGAAAACCAACCGAAGAACCGATGGAGGTGGGATACGTCCCCAAGTCCATTCTTTACACCGCTGAGATGGGGAGCGCCTTTCACATGAGTGTACGGGTGAACGGGACCGATGTAAAGGCCCTCCTAGATTCAGGTTGTAGGCAGTCCGTAATACAGGGGTCTTCATACAGCCCAAGCAAGTCATCCCCGACACCATGGTCCACATCAGGTGCGTCCATGGAGACGTCAAGCCATACCCCGTGGCGGTAGTACCCCTGGTCCATTCAGACGGTAGCACCTATGTCATCCGGGTGGGGGTGTTGGAGGGGTTACCAGAAGAGCTTATAATTGGAACGGATAACCCCGAATTCCGAGACATGTTCCTACATACCCTTCAGAAACAGACCCCACAGAACCAACGAGGACCGGTAGTAACCTCCCCAGTACCCGCTTTCATAACACCTGAACCGTGGACTTTAGACAAAGGTTTTAAATTTGCCCAGGCCAATGACGCCTCCTTATTCAATGCTTGAGAACAAGCCCATAGAACACAAGTACCATAGTACTAGCCCTGTTTTTCCACGATTTCTTATCAAAAACGGTCTTCTATATCGCCAGGGTTCCAGAGAAGACCCCGATCAGCTATTGGTCCCGATTACTTTTAGGGAGCAGATCATGTTCTTCTCACACTCACACCTGACTGCAGGACACATAGGGAGCAAAAAGACCACCCAGAACGTGTTAAGACATTTTTTGGGCCTGGGGTCTATAAAGACATAAAAACCCACTGTCAGACCTGCGACATTTGCCAGAAAAAGAACCCTCACCAGCCCCCAGCGGTCCCTTTACAACCCCTCCCGATAATAGGTACCCCTTTTGAAAGAGTGGGGATGGACCTGATAGGACCCCTACCAAAGACACGGCGAGGGAATCAATATGCCCTCGTGATAATAGACTATGCCACCAGGTACCCGGAAGCCTTCCCCCTGAGAGCCACCACCACGCGCCTGATCTCCGAGAAGTTCCTGGAATTGTTTTCCCGGGTGGGGTTCCCCAAGGAGATCTTGACCGACCAGGGTACCCCTTTTGTGTCGAGGCTAATGAAGGAGGTATGTGGGATTTTACAACTGCGGCAGATTAGAACATCAGTCTACCACCCACAAACCGACGGCCTCGTAGAGAGGTACAACAGGACTCTCAAAACCACGTTGAAGAAAATGCTTTCCGTGAACAGCAGAGAATGGGACCAGTTACTACCACTTGCGTTGTACGTGATCAGGGGGCAAAAACAGAGCAGCCTGGGGTGTTCGTCATTTGAGATGTTATACGGACGACAACCCCGGTCGCTCTTGGAGATGACCAAGGAGGCATGGGAGAAGGAAGAGGCCGACGAAGAACGCGGGAAGTTGGAGTATACCCAGGCCCTAAAGTCAAAGATAGGAAAATTGAGAGACCTGGCCTATTCCAACCTGGAAAAGAGTCAAGAAAAACAGAACGTGTTCTACGATAAAGGGAAACAATGGAGAAGACTGGAAGTGAATGATTGGGTTCTAGTATTGTTACCCTCGTCCACAAAGAAGTTCCAGGCTGAGTGGATGGGACCCTACAAAGTTGTGGGGACCATTGGGAAAACCAGCTACAATATCCAGATCACCCCCCGAAGAAGCCAGACCTATCACATAAACATTCTGAAGAAATGGCTTGGACCCCCACCGAAAGCCGCCCACCTCACGTTACCGACGCACACCCCCTCCTCTTCTACCTTGGAACAGTTGGTTGTCAACGAGGAACTGAGAGAACAGGAAAAAGAAGACCTCCAGAAAACCCTGGTTTCCTTTTCCTCCCTCTTTTCGGACAAACCGGGAAAAACCACCTTGACCGAACATAGGATAGAGACACCCCCAGGAAAGACCATTAAACAGTGTCCATACCGAATCCCCGCGGCCAAAAGGAAGGCGGTACAAAAAGAAGTACAAGAGATGCTAAGCCTAGGGGTCATAAGACCGTCTAGGAGCGAATGGTCATCGCCCATCGTGATGGTGCCAAAACCTGATGGTAGCACCAGGTTCTGCATGGACTTCCGCGCCCTTAACGACATCTCCTCCTTCGACGCATATCCCATCCCACGCATAGATGAACTGATTGAAAAATTAGGTGAAGCCAAATATATTACCACCTTGGACCTGACCAAAGGTTACTAGCAGGTACCTCTACGGGAAGAAGATCGAAGGAAGACCGCTTTTTCTACACCTGAGGGTCTATTCAAGTTTACAGTTCTTCCCTTTGGCCTACATGGGGCGCCAGCAACATTCCAGCGCCTCATGAACACGGTGCTCCGGGACTATCAGTCGTTCACCTCCGCGTACTTGGACGACATAGTGATCTTCAGTCCTAGTTGGAAAACCCACCTAGTCCATCTACAGACCATCTTATCTGCCCTGCAACAGGCCGGGTTACACATAAACTCAAAGAAATCTAGGGTGGGTTATCAGAAGGTGAAATATCTAGGTTATGTACTAGGCCACGGGATGATTGAACCCCAGATTGAGAAGATCAGAGCGATAGCCGAGACCCCTTTTCCCAGCACCAAGAGAGAAATGAGAGCATTTTTGGGGTTGATAGGGTACTACCGTCGTTTCATTCCCCAATTTTCAGAGGTAGCCGCCCCACTGACAGACACCCTCAAACAAGACATAAAAGCACAGACCCTCTTACGCCCCACGCCCCTAATGTGGAAGGCATTCAACTGCTTGAAACGGGTTATAACCACTGGTCCCGTGCTCTCCTCCCCTGACTTTACCCGTCCCTTCATACTCCACACTGATGCATCAGACTATGGAATTGGGGCCGTCCTGTCACAGTTGTCACCTGAGGGTATAGACCATCCCATCCCCTATATTAGCAGAAAGCTTTTTCCCCGGGAACTCCGGTACCCTACTATCGAGAAGGAGTGCCTGGCAATAAAATGGGCTGTCGACAAGCTGAGGTATTACCTCGAGGGCCGCCCCTTCACCCTGTACACGGATCACGCCCCCCTCCAGTGGATGAGCCGGAACATCGCTCTGAACCCAAGGGTTCTTCGGTGGTTCCTCTCCCTGCAGCCCTTTTCCTTTACTGTGAAACATCGGAAAGGCTCTGAGAATGGGAGCGCTGATTACCTCTCCAGGTTTCCTCTCCCCGATCGGGAGAATCCAAGGGGGGTGGTGTGTAACGAGGGCGGTCGGATGAAGAGCGGGGTGCGCCCACATGAAGGCTGGGAGAATGTGATTACCTCCGCCTCCCCTCTTGTTTCTCAGCAGCAGGACGAATGGACTTGGCCAGACATTCGAACATGTGACATGGAAGACGAAAAGGGACACCGTTCCTTTAAGTGAGAGGACTAGTCGCTAAACCATGCCCCCAGCGATGACGACGAGGAGGTCGGCCCTTCAAAGACGGGAGGAAGGTGGAAGTACGGGTGTGTTAGCACCGGAGGAGCAGGAAGAGTCGAGGGAGTCGTGAGCCGAGTGAAGCAGACGGAATCAAGGGAAGGAGCAGAGGCGGAACGGTCGCAAGACGAAAAGGAGCCAGGAGGCCAACAATCCCGTGTATCGCCCAGCCACGTTCCAGGAGGAGCGTGGCTCTCGCAGGTACGAGACCGCTTTTCGGGCTGGGTGGGTAACAGAGAGAGCCCGAGAACCTAGTGTAATAGTCCCCGTATCCCGGTACTCCCGCCCTGAGCACTGCCCTCACTTATGTAGACGTGCTTCGCACCGTGTGACTCCTCACCACCCCCTTCCCTTATCAGCCTGGTATATACGTGCACTACACTTACACCCAGCTCCTTTCTCTTTCCCTTCCCATCCACGCTTCCCCTTTGCCCGGACGGACCCGTGCTGGAGCGACCACGGAGAGTGCGGACCTCGCCGAGGGACCGAGAACCCAGGAAGAAGAGAGAAGAGCCACCCTTACCCTATTACAGACTGGTCTCACGACAGAGGCGGGTACTTAGACCAATAAAGCCTTCTTTGACCCCATCCTGTCTCCCGTATGTGCCTCGTAACCCGCTACACACACAAATGATAATGTGTGAAAATCGGGTTTCTGTGAATATTTATCATTTGTACACCACCAAGTAAGTGTCTTGATTTGTTTTGATTCTATTAAAATCTCTGTTTCCAGCAACTTCAGAATTGAAACAAAGAGCTTAATTTTTGCTTTTGCTTTTCTAACTGCTCGATGCATACAGTTCATTTACAGGCATTTACATTTTGTTTGGTGTTGCAAAAAACAACATCCTACTTTGTCACATAATTCAATTTAACATCTCCTCTCACTTTGCAGTCAGAGAAAGAAAAGTTAACACCACCTCTCATGTTAAAAGGATAAAGCAGCCTGATATTTGACCTCTGTATTTGAATCACTGGCAAGTGTGACAGGTTAAACACAGATTTAAAGGCATCTTTATATATTATTCTGACTTTTGCGACCCACGAAAAATCTTGCTCGAGGCCCACCAGTGGGTGGTAACCCACAATTTGGGAAACACTACTCTAGAACAATAAGTCCATAAGATGACTCATTCCCTACAGTAATGAAGGAACACCCATGTTTTGTGAAAAAAACACTAATAATGTGTTCTAAATTATCATATTTCACACTCATGGATTTTAATAGTTCATTTTTAGCAGCAACAATAGAAGACAGGTAGTCTGATTCTGCTCTTTCCCGCAGAGTCTCAGTCTCAATAGAGATAACACTGTTAAAGGACGAAACCCAATGGTGAGCCTGGTCAGCTGCTTCAAAACATGCCACATGTAGCTCCAAATGGCCTCCTGAATGATGTTCTTATGACTGCTGCCCAAACAGTAATGATGACAAAGTCACATAAAATAGGTCTTAAATTAGTACAACTCCACTCTGCAAATGACTATCCTCTTTCTTCCCACACGCCAGAGCACCACAGGAAAGCACTATGAAAGTATACTACAAATAAGGCACTGGTTTTCTTATCTTTGCTTTTCTCCACAGCATGAGATGTAGAACTTCTTCTCCTTCACACTAAATTGGCAGTTAACTAACAGAGCACCACGAGTGGGAGGACCCTTGTATTCCATGATGGAAACACTCTACACGGGTGCTACAACAGCAGCCAAAAGACAAGTAACTCTGTTCCATAGCCCAAGTGATCACAATATTGTTAATTTCTGCCTACGCTTGACACTGTCCCACCTTCTACCTAGTAGGTAACAACTCCCATACACAGCAGATACACTGTTTCTTGCACATATCTTTGTTATATTAGCCTTTATAGACTGTTACCTTGATGGAAAGCAGTTAATCTTACACGTACTCCAACATATCAGAATACAGATTAATGTATTCTATAATTGGATGGCTCACTTTAAGACCACATTATGTAGCATAGTACGTTGGTGCTAGTGGCATTGAGTGGTCATAAGAACATATATATGCATTGCCTTCTTATTTGCAAATAATACCAGGATAGATGATGCAGGTGTATTGAGTATCTTCATTAATTGGGCCTAGAAGTAAGTCAAGAGTAAGAAAGGATTTCTCTTGAAATTCAGGAGTAAGCTAGGAGTAGTACAATAGTAAGTCACACCCGCTCAAAGCAAAATCTTGTGAACTGGTCCCAGAGTGTGTGCAGAGGAAAGCATTCTAGAGTAGTTCTAGCTAAATTAAAAACATCCACAGAGAAAATAATTTGTCCGGCTTTGAACGTCTTGTCCTATTACTAAGCGCTCTTAGTTTGGTCAAAACCATTACGAGTAACTGATCACCAGCCCTAAAGTGTCTAGACGTGATCATTCAGAAGCCACAGAAGTTTCTTTAGGTCACCCCGTTGTAAGGATCACTGGAGGCACACTTTGACTATTAGATTCTGTTATGAAAGAATCTATCAGCCTAGTATTAGCCACTGCATTATGAGTAGACTACTTGCATACCAGGTGCAAACTGTATTCCATAGACAAATTTGTAAGGGTTGGATATTATTGCTTTCAAATCATCATAACCTTCTGCTACCATTCATTGTGTTGCGGATGAAAGAATGCTATCAGTATGGTTACTTTAGCCTTCTTTTTTGGTTTCCCATACAGACACTCACTTGTGAGATTGATTACGAATTAAAAGACATAACAATCACCCCTTTGAAATGTGTCTCGACAAGACACATTGCCCTTGGTATGTACACTACTCATATGATATTGTTTCATTGTTCAAATAGTATCACAATATTCAAGGGGTTGATGTATCAATTTAGAAACAATTCTCTCTCCGGGATACTAAGGGGTCGATTCCGATGTCATTCGGAAGGGCTCCGAATCGGATTTGGGTTTGCTGAATCCGATCCGGAACCCTTGTTTCCGACCGAATCGTACACACGCCCCAACAACCGATTCCGATGCCTGGAAACCGTTAGGGCTGTCCGAATCGGTTCCAAAAGGCATTCGGACAGATCTCATCTTTCGGAGCTAAATCGTACAGCTCTATGGACTCGGTTTCCAAGTGAGCGAGTACGATGACCGATTCGGACAGGCGTTCTGATTCAGTTTTTCCAGAACAAATTGACTGCCGGAATCTGTCTCTGGGGGGCCAAAGCAGACCCCCCTTCACCCGGGGCCTTCCGAATGGGGCCCTTGGGGGTACCGAAGGGACCCCTCCTTTCCAACCATGCACAGTGTGGCAGGCACCATGGGGTTCCCACCACAGGGTGCAAGGTTTTCCCCAGCCACCCCTTTCCTAATTGGGAGCCTGTGTTCTCGTTCGGAACACAGGCTCCCATTGAAGTCAATGGGAGTCCGGCCGAATTGTATCTGGATACATCCAAGTCGCTCGGTCCGACTCCCCCCGATCCTAGTCGTCCAGAAAGCATTCCGGAACCGATCGGTAGGAATGCTTTCCGATCGACAAAGGAATCGACCCCTAAGTCTCCTTAGGGTACAATGAGTATATTGATATCCTGGCACTCTGAGTCTATATTGTTTTAGAACTAATGAATCCACGCCAAACTTTGTCGCAGCAGCAAACTTGTTGACTGTCAAGAAATAGCCACTACATGTGATAGATGGTTTAAATTTGTGCTGACCATGGTCAGACATCTTTCCCTTTATGCTTATGAAATTAGACTCTACTCTGGCATTCACATATCTGACATAACCTGCCAGCGGCACACCACCTTCGTGTTAGCTGGCATTAAATAAAGTATGTAACATTAAGGATAGTTGCCCAACTTCCACTCCATTGTTTGCCAGTGTTAGGGCACACCAAAGATGAGACGCGCAGGTGGTGTTCCAAACTACAAATTGGACCATCCATTTACGTTCATGTCAGGTACCTTTTCCTCAATGTGTGTGGCTGTTCTTTGACCCGAATGGAATGTTTTCTCAATTTTTGACATCTCTAGGAGTTGTACAATTAGAAGATTTTAATACTGCTGTTCCTGTCTTTCATTGAAAGGTTTAGAGTTTCATATACTTACAGTTTGAAAATTTAATGTAGATTATTTGGTTTTTAAAATCAGAGTCAATACTTCTCCATACTTCACTACTTCACAAATGAAGGTCCTGTCAGCCAGCAAAAACTCAAGCAAGTTATATTATTTTGGTTCTTCCCACATGGGAAAGCTCCCAAAAATCTCAAGCATGAAATAATCACCCTACTGCTGAAAGAACCAAATTCTAATTTTGTAAACCTGTTGACGTGTAAACACATTTCATGGCTTCCCCAGTATGGTTAGCACAATGGAAATCATTGTGTTGACCCAACATTGAAACAGCTGGAAGACAAATTTATCTGCATTCTGCCTCCATTATAGGGCTAAATCCCTTGAAAAAAACAGCAATGCGTGTTTATTCTCTTAGACTTTCCTGAAACATTCAACACCATTGATCCTCAATTACTGCTGAACCATATTTGTTCAACCCCTGGAGTTTAAAGGACCACTCTTATTTGCGTAAAATCCTTTCTGAAAAACAGTGCATCTACTAACATCAGCATTAGGTCTCACATGGTTCGGCTGTCTTTCTTGGGCATATTCACTGCTTACATTTCTGCTCTAACCTGTATATTGGAAGTGCACAATGTTGGCCCCTGTTTTTACAAGGATGATATCCTGACCTACCTAGCACAAGTATAGGTGTTTAGAAGGACTCTGAGATCGCCAACTGCTTGAAAGTATTTTTGCCCTCATGTAGTGCAAATGGCTCTGCCCAAACAGCAAGGACACTGAGGTCCAATGCATGTATTCCACAGACACCTCACTTCTCCCTTTCCCTTGACCTAAATCATGGGCCCTCAAACCACACCAGAACAGAAGGCTTGAACTCAAGGGGTTCTGTTCAATACCAGTCTCTCTTTTGTAGTGCCACCTGTCAGAAGACTTTCCAGAAATAAAACAAAATGTTAGAATATCCCTATATATTGAAGGCTCTGCACTTTGGAATGCCTTTCCATCGAATTTGAGGAATAAACATGATCACCAGAAATTCTGAGGCAATTTGAAGACCAAGTTGTTTCTCACTGCAAGTGATTAACTGTTTAAGACCCAATACCCTAGTTCTTCTCCACTCTTTGCTGGTCATATCCCTAAGACCAGTGACATAGATACGAAGTTTCTCCACGTCCAGGGCATTTGCATTTTATTTACTCGCCTATGGTGGTAATACTGATGAGCAGTCCAGTGCAGCATCAGATGTCACTTTCCCTCTTCCAAGACGGTCTGCACATCTGTATTGGATTGTGAAATTTGTAAGTGAGGAGTGAAACTCACCCTTTCCACAGTAAAAACCTTGATATGCTGATTTCCACTGCAGTTAAGACTATCATTTTGACTGGAAGTCTGCAGGTCAGAACTCAAAGCACACCATGCTGACCATAATTAGTTGTCACTAGAAGTCTGCACAGTCATATTGGCATGTTATGAAAGCCCTTCAAATTGGTCAGATTGGCGTTTCCCTATGATATGCCCTTAATATTTCTAATGAATCCTCTACTTACCTATAAATTGATGTTTTTGACCATAGGGCAAGTTCTGAGTATTTGGAAATGTATAATTGCTCTGTGGGGGGGTGGGGGGGGATGCTTTATAGTCAAAACAGATGTTACATAACACAAATTATATGAAAAATAAAATATAATTGCAATATCTCGAAATCGTATACCATTGTGGTTGCTTATTTGTTATTTCACCCTATTTATTTGTGGGTTTCTTAGATAAATAATTTTGATCTTTTTGTGTTTCCATTCAGCATTATGGCCCTGACTCATAAAGTTAAATGTAGACCTGAGGGCACAAACAACAGCTTTTATGTGCTTTATTATGATTTTCATGGTACTGGTGGGTTGCAAACATTGGATGTGAAACTTACGCTACCATGTGATAATACTGTGTGGGTACTGTGCAGTTGTAAGTCAAACACCATGTAATGGGAAATAATCATGTGGAACTAGATGTAAAACCAAATGGAATTCCCTATTCCATATGGTTTAACACATACATTCACTACCTGCTCTGAGCAGGTGGTAGATTGTAGCTGCCTCTGTGTGGGGTGGGGTGGTAGGAGGGTGATGTGGGGAGTAGCAGAGAGGAGGAAGCAAAGTTTTGACTGGCGGAGCATTGCATGTGCTCCCATTCCAAAGACACCCAAAAAATGTGGAAGAGGCTTGGCGCAACAGGCAAAGCCTCATGTGATTGTTCTGAGTGGGATTACCACCTGGTAAAATAAGGTCCAGTGTTCCAACATTCAGGAAAACCAGGTGCGGGTACACCCGGTCCACTCAGAATTAGGCAGAGTGGAATTACATATAGTAATTCTCATCTGCCATACTCATTATCAGGGCCCATGAGAAAAAATTCAATTTTGATACTCACAAAATATGAATTTTCACTTGTAACTAGATTTACTAACTGGGCAGGTTGAGGGCTTTTCAGGGTTGGGACACCTATAAATGTTTGTGAACACACACAAACGGTTGTTGTTCACAAACGTTTACAGGTACTTTCCCACTTTGCAAACTGCTAGAGATTTACTCCTTTTAGTCTCAGGACCTCAGGTGTGAATCTTTTGTCATTTTGACAACAGAGAGATACAACCCTCACAATTGCTAGGGCTGTGTTGGTTTCTTGAAAAGAGAAAAATCTTAGCTAGTTCAAATGCACTCATGCATTACATTTTCGCGTTTGTAAATGTAAACCTGTTATATTTCCAAATGTGTAAATGTTTGATTGTGAGCACTCCTGTAACATTAATTTCAAAGTTAGAAGTAATCTTATGGAGCAAATTTCCAACTTTCTTTGTGAACCAAGCCGAATGATTTAATTGTTGTGGGTACGGTATTGTTCTTTTTTAGGTTGGGATTGACAGCACAGCTGTCTACAAAACCTATTATTGCTAATGTCTTAAAATGTACATAGAGTTGGCTATGGGCCCTCCCAGAGGAGTATTTACTCTCACTCACACTATTGGCTGTTTGGTACATCATTCCACCTCTTATGGAGTACTCAGATTATAAAGAAACTGGGTTACTAGTTGACTGAGTTGTGAGCCCTGGTCAAGCAGCAACCACAATCCTAGTCAGGGTAAGGCACAAGCAAGCCCCAAATTAACCTATGCTCAACCCCATGGTGGCTTGGCACAGAACAGTCAGGCTAGAGGCAATGTGTAAAGTATTTGTGCAATACTTCAAACAGTAAAACAGTAAAAACGCCACACAAAAATGATCCCACACCAGGTTAGACAAATAGAGCAAGGGTCGTTGGAGAAATGACTACATGTCTGGCCACCCAATTTGGTTGGGCAGACATGTAGTCATTTTTTTCTGTTTCTTACGAGACAGTGAAAACATTTTAATACTCCCCCTGCCATAGGAGAAACCTCCCATGGCAAGGGGAGCATTACTTTTTTCTATACTAAAAGAAAATCCCCTTTCGTGATTTTCTTTGTGAAAAGAAAAAAAAAGATTACTGTTTGTTACCGAGCTGTGTCCTTCCGACGCATCCCTGTAACAAACAGTAAAAAGCTTTGACAGGAACCGTGTTGATGGTGTTCTTGCCAATGCCTTTATATATGACCACCTGCTAGGCTGGCATTTATAAATTTGGCGGGTGGAGTAGTCACTGCCTGGTGGACGTAAAGTCCTCCACCAGGCCAGTGGTGACTCCTCCGCCCGCCAAAAATTGGATTGTGCCCTGAGTGGAAAATAAAGAACTAATAAAAACTAGAACAAAATACTTTTGCTTCACATTGCATCAATGGACTGAATATTCAATGTTCATTACAAATGGTTTCAGTAATGGGGTGCCTATGATGCCAACATTTGGTATGATTAAAATTAAGGCTCCAATTTTTCAATCGTATAGATTTTCACATATAAATACATAGGGAAAACAGTGTGTTCCTGGGTGTTTAGTTATTTTTTAACTACAGAACAATACTAAAAAGTAGGTCTTCTTTTAAGTGATTCTCCTTACTTTCAAATAAAATACCACACCAATATATGCGTAGATTGAGAGCACGAGGAGTTAAAAAGGAATGACATTTCCTTATATAACAATGGATGTGTATGTGAGTGTACATCATTTTGATTATTTCCATATTATTGTATTGATACATTATGTAGGGCTTCTTATGGTACTAAAACCCGACAAGCAGCTACCTAGGTGTAAGTGTACATTTATTGACTAAATAAATGTGGAAATATACTAGTTGGAATTTGATATTTTCCTAGAACACAAAATAATATGGATAGTTACTAATAAGGTGTGCTAAAAACAAATACTAAAAAATAATACTGAAATGTTAAAAAAGAAATATCTTTAAAACAGAAACTAATTATTTAATGGCTATTCTAACTACTATAGTACAGACCTTGTGTGCTTCTGTTATTCTTAATAGCTTTTGATGGATCTGTTTAGAAATAACAAGTGCACAGAGCTAGTACAATGCTAGAAGTAAGTGTTTTCGTTGATAGGCTGTGTGCATTTGTCCATACTTTATTACCATGAATTAAAAAAACTTAAAGACATTGAGATGCATTGCCACCAATGCAATTTAAACTAATATGGGCATTTAATCGAAGTGTGTATTAGGTGACTAAGTACATTTTATTGGACCATCAACATAAGTACAAGGATGATAGTGTGTTTTCTTTTGAGATGCCACACACTTCTTCAGATGTAAGTAGGTGAAACTGAGGAGACATTTACATAAACTCAGTCATACATAACAAGTTTTGAAAATTAGCTCTATACTTTAAATTCGTCCATCATCTTTTTGTCTGTGCAGATAGTCTGACTATTTTTTCTGAATAATGTTCCATCAATGGGGAAACTGTAAGAGAAGCTGACTCCATTTTAAAACTACATGAACAAACCATACAGATAACTTGGACTGATTTTGCAAATCATGGAATATTGGAATTTAGGGAGGCAGCTAAGAAAGGTTATGAGGGGCGTTCAGAAGGATTAACCAAGTTAAATGAACTTAGTCATTTACATTAATATGAATGATATGGGATTTTATATATTTTTTTGTATCTGGGATAAATCAATAAATGGAACTAAACTGAATTAAAATAGTTATGACATTTTACACAAAAATCACTTGCAGTAAAATATTAGTGGAAGAAGGAGGGTCCAGCCTCAAAGAAGAAACTGATAGTTTCAACAAACTATTAGGCCCAATAAGTGAAACACTTGCCACTGACATGTTCTGTAATGCGCAGGCCAGGTGCTGAAATGCATGCAAGGACAACTCAGTCTTCTATCCTTCTGATGTTGGTAAAATGATAATGATTAACGTAGATAATAGTAACAACTGTTATTTACAGTACCTAGACATTACAGAGGTGCCTCTGAATTGCTGCACCAAAAATAAATTACTATGATCTTGCATATAGTCTCTTGTGAGTTAGCGATGGTGGAACCCTTTTGGTTCCAGGTGGACTCTGTAGAACTATGACGTGTTCGGGTGTGGTGAACAGAGTTTGTTTAGAACGTTGAGTTCGCAGTTACACATACAAGAATAAAGACGTGTAATACTAAGCTCCGTGTGTGGCGTATTCATTTACGAGTACCCAGGCTGGGGAGGACGCTACAACTGGCGATGAGATAGGGGATACGTAACCCGAAGATCGACAGTGCTCTCCCATAGAGTTTGCCGTGGTCCAGCAAACTGCTTGTGCGTGCCACATATGCCTCAATCGAAGTGAAGATTGACGTCTGGCATATGTGGAGTCAAAGCGCCACTCCAACCAGTGTGAAGCATTTGACGATAACGAAAGCCTAACTGAGAAGTACATTCATCATTGCCCAGAAACCTGCTGGTAAGGCTGTGAAAGAAGTATGGCGCCACTAAGCAACACTGAGCTATGAATCCTATGAAACAATAATGCTAAAGACAGAAACAATCAGGTACAGAGAAGCGCTGGCTAGCAGCAATCACCAAGGGCGAGAAAGAGCTAGCAGTGAAAATAGGCAAGATACAGAAAAGCACTAAAAGCACCGAAAACCAGGTACCATGCAGAAGGGTGAAGAACAGGTACAATAAACAAAACCAGTATTTACCGTAAAGGAAGAAGCAGGTGCAGTGCGTCCGGTGACTCGGCCAGATGATTCCAGTTCAAGTACTGAGCCGGTACTTGTGAAGGTACGGAGTCAAATGTACATCAAGAGCATACTTTCCACAACAGTAGCAAGAGGCATGAGGCACACAGCCGCTGCTTTCCTGAAACCATTACCTCCATTCGACACTGCTAAAAAGCAGAATATTTGTGACAGATGGGCTGCCTGGATAGAATTGTTTGATGATTTCATTGATGCAATGGAAGAATCATATAACAAGAAGATCGTCAAATACCTCAAAAATCTTGCCGGTAAAGGAGTAAAAGAGGTAATAAAGAAACTGATGTGAACTGATAGTCACATACCGTCAAATCATAGAAGCGTTAAATCTCAAGTTTAATCCTGTGCAGAGCGTCGATTAAGAGAGATACATTTTTACTCAGGAATGTTAAAAAGCTGGTGAAACAATCGACAAATTTATTGAGATACTTGATACGCTCATTGTAAGTACAATGAATTCAATGATGAAGAAGCTGTACATCTGACTTAATGACAGATGTCTGTCATATTCATTCAGATGACGAATGTTGAGAGAAACCCCCAGTCTGGAGTGAGTTCTTATGGCTGCCAGAGCTAAGGAACATCCTGATAGACAAGCTGCTGACATGGAGGCCAGAGGTGCCCAAAATGAGTCAGTCATGAACATGAAAAGCAAGCAGAAACACAAAGCTGTAGGACACAAAGTTATGTCTCCAAAACAAAAAAAACCTGTGCTTTAGATGCAGATTTTTGTTTCCACACAAAGGTAAATGTCCTGCCAAAGGACAAGTATGCAAAGGATGTGGGAAGGAGAACTATTTTGTAACGGTTTGCAAGGCGAAGGAAAAGCTAAGTGCATCACGATGAGAAAACAAAATGGAGGACCTAACGTTCCAGAAGAGACGTTGTACGCACACCCACAAGGCTACGCAGAAACACCAGCTGAGGCAAATCGGCACTAAACGAACTAGATCATCATTTAAATCTTCGTCCAAGAGTTCTTCAGTTTCATTGTCAAGTGACAGTGAGGAAGACGGATGTACAATGTCGATGGTTACCTCAGAAAAATGTGCACATGTCGGACTGGCCCCATGCAGAGAAGAATATGAGTCAAAGAAAAGTCGACAAGTAAAATCACAAAGTCATTCAAAAATTGCCTGAAAAAAATTGCACTAAAAGTAAACGGTTGCTTTATACCTTTTATTATTGACAGTGGTGCATCGATAAACATCATGCCTGAGCAGAAATACAATGAACTATCTCCATTGCCCAGTCTCACACCATTGAAGACTAAAGTGTATACATGGGCTGCATCAACTCCATTAAAGAGTCAAGGTTTATTCGTAGCAACCATGAAATACAAAAAGACAAAAGTACAAGCACCCATTCATGTACTTCAAGGTACTGCATCAAAAACCTGTTTACTCAGTTTCAATACTGCTGCGGATATGGGGCTGATATCTGTGAACTACAACATGAATACACAGCTAAATGGTGCCAAAGTTTTCTCTAGCCTTGATCTGAAGAAGGGATATCATCAGTTGTAACTCGAAGAAATATGCAGGTACATTACCACCTTTTCTACCCATATTGGTTTGCTCAGATATAAATGCTTACGTTTCGGTGTGTCATCAGCTGCAGAACTTTTACAAGATGTCAGTCGACATATCATACAAGCTGTCATGAATGCTTTCAATTACAGTGAAGACATATTGGTTTTCGGAGCTACACAAAAGGAACATGATAACGCTCTTACACAAGTGTGTCATTTACTTGCTGATGCAGGTTTAACTTTGATTGCTGACAAATGTCAGTTTCACAAAATAAAACTTAAATTCTTTGGCCCTATCTTTTCTGATTGGGGCGTGGTGCCAGATCCAGCTAAAGTACAAGCTTTGTTAGCCACCAATCTCCCTCACGATGTTACCATGTTATGTTCATTCCTTGACATGGCCAGTTTCTGTTCCCGTTACACATGTGACTTTGCCACAGTAAGCGCTCTAAACAAAAAGAAATGCTTCGTTCTACTGGTCACACGAATGTGAACAAAGTTTTAAGAAAATCAAGCATGCAATTGAGAATGCCACTGAAATGGCCTACTTTGATCTGAAGCTCCATACAGAAGTTGTTGTTGACACAAGCCCGGTCGGGTTGGGCGTGATCCTTGCCCAACACAGTGGACACCCAAATGCTCGAAGGCATCTTGTGGCATATGCCAGCAGAAGTTTGTCGCAAACTGGACGTGCCTATTCACAACCTGAGGAAGAAAGTGTAGCAGTGGTGCGGGCTTGTGAACATTTCCACGTATTCCTACATGAAAAGCCTTTGACTCTTGTAACGGATCATCAAGCATTGCTTACCATCTTTGGCAACCCCAAAAGTCAAGATGCCTCCTAGAATTGAATGTTGGGGTTTGTGACTACAGGACTATGACTACATTATCGTGCACCGACCAGGGAAAGATCAAAACCCTGCTAACTACTTTTCAAGAGTGCCAGGGCCAAAGCATTCATTGTAAAGTCCAATACACCTGCTGCACTTTCATTAGAACAGATCATTGCTGCAACAAGCAAAGATAATGACATGTTGATACTAAAAGACATTATTGCACATCAACCAACCTCTACACATGACAACGAATATCAAAACTTCAAAAATGTGAAAGATGAACTGTCTGTTACTCAAGAAGTTATAGTCCTGTGAGGTTCAAGAATTGTCATACCGGAGAGTCTGCGACAACAAGTAATTAAGGTGGCTCCTGAAGGACATCGTAGAAAATGTTTCCACTAAACGAGCTCTTCGAGATCGAGTTTGGTTTCCTTATCTTAATATGAGAGTTGAAAGTGAGTTGAAGACCTGTCATTTGTGTAATTGCTTATCTCCCAAAACCACTCAACATGCCTTGAATATGTCTGATTTACCAAAACGTTTGGGTGAGAATCGCTGTTGATTTCTTTGGTCCTCCTGACAATGGACATCTCCTGATGGTGGTTATCGCTGAATACTCCCGTTTTCCATTGGTAGAAGATCTCTCATCGACCACTCATCAAGAGTTTAGATGGCATTTTTTCAACATGGGGTGTTCCTTCAATCCTAAAGTCTGACAATGGCCGACCATTCAACAGTCGAGAATTCAGAGACTTTCTTAATCATCTCAATGTGAAGCCTCAGAAAAGCACGCCTCTTTCGCCACAAACAAATGGCGTTGTCGGACGCTTTATGAGCACACTTAAAAAGACCGTCCAGTGTGCTACATTGGAGATGCTTGATCTGAAGTCTGCCCTCCATGCTGCTCTTCGAGCGTACCTGTCGACTCCTCATTCGACAACAGGTGAAAGTCCTGCCACCTTGATGTTCGGGAGAGCCATGACAACCAAGTTACCACAATGGACCAACAGAAGATCTACAACAGATGATGAACTTCATCAAACTGACTTGTACTGTAACCAAAAGATGAAAGTATATACTGACAAGCGTCAATGTGCCAAGAACATAACTTTCAATGAAGGCGATCGAGTGTTGGTACGACAACAGAGAAAGCGCAAATCTGATGCTCCTTTTGATGCCGAACCCTTCAAAGTTGTAACTAGTAAAAAACACATGGTGACTGCTCACTGTACTGGAAAGTCCATTATGCGAGATTCTTCGCATTTCAGGCATCTGCATCATCATTCACCCGTACCTGATGTCAGAGATAAGACTGGTTTGATTGAGACTGTCAAAAGCCCCTTGACTGCATCTGTCCCTACATCACCAGTGCCTGCCATGGACACTTCTCTTCTTTCTTTCCAGCCTCAGTGAACACGATCTAGGCTTTTGATCAGTGCTCCATGACGACTTATCGAGGAGTTGTAATGTATATAGATATGTCTGTAAAAAATGTTTATTTTTTATTTAACAGAGGGGAAGATGTAGTGTCTTGTGAGTTAGCGATGACGGGGCTCTTTTGATTCCTGATGGACTCCGTAGTACTATGACATAAGTGTTTGTGTGTGGTGAATAGAGTTCATGTTTAGAATGCTGAGTTTGCAGTTACATGCACAAGAATAAAGACGTGTAATACTAACCTCTCTGTGTGGCGTATTCATTTACAAGGACCCAGGCTGGGCAGGATGCTACGTTGCACAGAAAAAGATCAAAGTTGTCCAGGCCATCAATCAGAGCAGCTAGAGTGGCTATATTCTTTGAATGGATCCTCAAATACAAGGTATTATTTTGTTCTTATACAAAGGATTAAATATAGTATCTAAACTACGGTCCACCAGTTTTTTACTTGAGACGACACACAACAATAAATAGGTTGGAACATTTTGAAGTGATGACTAATAACACAGGGAAAGGAGGAAAAAGAGAACTTGGATAAGGATGAAACATTTAAGAAAGAAATGGTGATTTTGCCTGGAGGCACTCTACTGATGGTTGTGGAAAAAGAAGTGGAAACCTAATCTATTGAGGAAGAGAGGAGCCATAGTAACACTGGTGAAAGTAAAAGGGTTAAGTAGACTGAAGAGAAAAAAGTTAACCTATAATGGCACACATAGTGGAAAAAGATAAGAATGCAGAAGCACTGGACTGAGAGTACTATGATGTCTAACATGGGAGTTAGGAAGGAACACCTATCACGGCATAATTACCAAAGTCCAAGGAGAACAAAATTGCTATAGGAAGCTAAAGAATACATCCTCAAAAATGGCTTAAATAGAAATGGTTGATACATCCTGTAATTACAGACTGTACGGCTACCATACCTGGAGGTAATTGGAGAGAATGGAGAAGGCAGAAATCATCAACATTCCCAAGTTAATAATGAAAGTAAAATGCACAAAACAGGCAAAGCACCCTTCACAAACAAAAAAACAAGGGTAGCAGTCCCAAAGGGCACAAGAGAAGTGGTGAAACTGCATAGAAGATACAAAATGTGATATTAGTGAACCATTAAATGATGAAATAGAGATCATGCATTCAATAATAATTTGCTAAGGGAGTTCCTTGCAAAACAACAAGTGACAGCTTGAAACCCAGAATTCTGAAGTTCCAAATCACAAATTAAAGTACATGCCTAAGTGACACTTAGTTGTGCTTATAGCAGCACAAATGAGTGCAAATTAATCTTTGTTATTTGACAAAATTGAATTTGCACTCATAAATGGATTAGCTCAAACATAAAATGGCAGTATTTTGGTGGAATTGTTTCTGTCAGCAAATCACCTCACAGGCACATGTTTTGGGTGTTGCAGGATGTGGATACCTGACAAAGTCGATCTACACACATAAACCCATGCAGTTGGAAGCATTCAGAAAGACTTTGCAGGCAGATTCCCAACTTTAATTTGGCCAAAGATCCATTTATTTTTGTGGCAGGACCACATTTGTTTTCAAGATGCCAAAAGGGAGGCAGCACCTCTAAAATTCCAACTAGATATAAAAAAAAAAGTTAGCAATTCCTCTTCAGAATTATACATACATCTAATAAACTTCTGAGTGCAAAAATGTGTAAGTGTGTGAGTACTCCTGGGAAAGTGTGATAATCTTAGCGACCCTGTTTTACGCCAGGAATTCTCTGTAAATTCCAAGAAAGTCATAAATAATTGCTCAAACATGTAATAACCATGTGGCAGCAACTATCTGACTTAGTTTGTTACTCTGAGAATACATTATAAAGAGGTAGTTCATTAAAGAAATCTTGAGGGATCCAACTTTAGAGTTATCTGAATCCTTACATTAAGGGAGGGCATGCAGGGTTTGAAAACCCAGATAGCTTTATCCTTACAGAAATTCTGAAGCAGCTTGGATATTCTACCGCAGAAGTGGGGACCCCCTCTTTAAGGAAAAGTGAGTCAAGGCCAGGGAGAAGAAGGAAGACTACAAACAATCAGTGGGGAAGCTCCCTCAAGGCCTATATTTCTTTTATTGTGAAACTAAGTCTAAAAATGGGCTCAACAACCAATTAGATCATTTCAATGAACTAACATGATACATTTTTCATCATTATTTTATTATTTTCTTTTATAAGTTTTACTATAGTTCATTTTCTTTCTTAATTTAGCTTAAAAACTTTTTGTTAAATATATACATCAGAAGAATCGACAATGCTTCCACAAAAGAATTTAACAATGCATACAAAATACTGTCAAAAACAGAACACCCCGGAAAATACTACATTCATTAAATACAAAAACAATAAACAGAACTCATCCAAGCACACAGATTCATACCACATTCATACAGAACACATCTGGGGAAAGGGGAGACTACAGAAAACAAAGTCTCTGCGACCAGATATAGTATATATGCTCAACAGGATCTGAACATTAGGTCGACGCGCGTTTCGGTGGCTTGCGAAGAGTAGTACGACCACCTTCTTCAGGACCTTTCCAGATACCCACAAAAAGTCACACAACAACCAGGGGACCTAAAAAGCATGAATAACAGGTATTATACGCCCATAAATACAAATTTGCTGGTCGATTGGACCAAAATTCACAGAATCATTAAGTTATTTACACAGATCAAAATAGTCATACCTAGTAATACCCACACCACAGAAAGGTGTGACTCCCCATACTTACCAGGGGGAATCTAGTAAATACAGTTTGTAAATTAAAAGTAAAAACAAGGGGGGGGCATAGAACACCCAAAAGGGCAAGAAAAAATAAAACCTGATATATTGTAGCCCAGAAAAAAAGGGAAGAAGGGAACATCTCAAATAGCATGTGTGTGGCTAGTTGGCTAGCTGCACCTTACCTCAAATATTTGTCAAAGAATATCTTATCAAGAGGTCGGTTTTTTTCAGGAAAGACGTCCCAGAATGGACTTTAATTTCTAGATAAAGAGATTTTTTATTAATATAAATATTTTCGTCAGTCTCCTTAAATAAATAGATGTAAATAATCTGAAAATGCTATACAGATGACAAAAGTGTACGCACCTAATTTGGTCAGATAAGACGCATATACAGGTCCTCTTTTATTCACAACTATGTTGTTACAAGTGGTATAAGATGCCACTATTATCCATTGTAAGTTGGTATCCTCCTACCAGAGAGTGAACGCTATGAATCTATAAAGGAAAGAAAACCTATCACTGAAAGCAGTAACCAGTATAATGCAACATGGCACAACATGGCACAATACATATCTAATAGACGTTTATTGTAATGCGAAGACATGGCAAGAGTCTTAGAATAATTTATATGCGTAAGTACAGCAAAGTTATGGCCAAAAAATCGAAGACTGATAACAATTGATATATTTGGGCAGATCATATGTGCTACTCCCTATATAGATATAATTATGGGAGATCTGGCTTGGCCGAAGATGGTTGGCTATAATAGCCCATCATATGTGAGGAAAAACTCTCCAGGGTCATAATGATTAAAGCAGAGCATGACGCAATTACAGAAGACAGTTTCCTGTTGGTCAAAATAATCAAACTGGCTTAGTCGAGAGTAGTTTATCGCAGCGGCCCGTCATATTTGAGTTCCAAATAGGAACAACAATAAAGAAATAATTTGTTAAAAAAACGTGCATAAACATGGGAGCAGGATGGAAGGACACAGCTTTGGGCGCCATATATAGTAAGGAATAGTACATATATCCGATATCCTAAAGACTTCCCCCTAGGATCCATTTTCAAGCAATTTCCAATAAGACTCCGAGATAACCCAGCTCGGTGACTGAATTTTGGCACTTGACTTAGTGACTGTTTGATCCCACCTGGTTTATGGACCCGCTTACTCAAACTTTTTCGGCCCCCATGAGGTACTTTTCTGCCACTGCCGGTCCACCAGAACCGATCAGCCTCCCATCCCCCGGTTCCTACTCCCCTCCCCCATTCCCTCTATCCTCTATTGGTGACTTGTTCTTCTGTGTCTGATTATGCAATTGTAACTAATGTAACTATGTAAACTGTTGCTCTTGTTGTTTATCCCTCACCGTGGTGACCTGAGAAACTTGGCTGATGACCGGTGGAGCTGCTAGACAGCTATGGAGGAGATAGGCCCTGGTTCCCCACTCGGCCGTCACCTACCCAGCCGGACATTGGGCACAGTTCTCCTCATCTCCCTGCGATTGTCTCCTTCCTCCGACGAATTTTCCGTAACATTGTTTTCATGTCCTATGTTTTGACTATGCTCTTGTAACAGATCTAACTTGTAACTTGTAATCTCACCTATCCTCATGTAAAGCGCTCTGATACCTCCGGGTCTAGCCAGCGCTATATAAAACTCAAATAAATAAATAAATAAATATTTGAGGGAAAAGCTCTGTAAGGTCATTATAATTAAGACAGGGCATAGCACAATAAATGTGAAAAAGAGCCTCCTGTCCAATAAACGATACAGGACGGCCTTCGCCCAGAATAATTAGCTGCTGTGGCTCATCATGTATGAAAGTTCTAACAAAGCATATCACCACGAGTAAAAACAAGGGGGACCTGTTTTCGATCAGAAGATACAAAAGGACATAACCGGGAAAGTTACAACGTAATTCGCATTCCTGAATTGAAACTTACCATACGTAACTTTGGAGCGCAAATGCACGGGCCATCGTTCAGCTACCCTGATCGTAAACAGAGGCATTTAGTCAGCGTCCTATATATAGGAAGCACCTGGAAAGCCGCGCAAATGACTGATTTGACGTGACGTGCATAGGCATCGAAACAGGATGGAAGGACACGGTTTTGGGCGCCATCTTTGAATGGAGAAAGGTACATGTATCCGATAAAAGCATAAGGATAGTGTATCATACACCGCATAATATGTGCTGGGACTTATTCTTATAAGAAAAAAGATGACAAGAAATAATAAAGTTCCAAATAGGAACAACAATAAAGAAATAATTTGTTAAAAAAACGTGCATAAACATGGGAGCAGGATGGAAGGACACAGCTTTGGGCGCCATATATAGTAAGGAATAGTACATATATCCGATAAAAACATCAAGATAGTCTATCATAAGCCGCATATACTGAGACTTACTTAGATAAGACAAAGGATGTCCTGAAGAAGGTGGTCGTACTACTCTTCGCAAGCCACCGAAATGTGCGTCGACCTAATGTTCAGATCCTGTTGAGCATATATACTATATCTGGTCGCGGAGACTTTGTTTTCTGTAGTCTCCCCTTTCCCCAGATGTGTTCTGTATGAATGTGGTATGAATCTGTGTGCTTGGATGAGTTCTGTTTATAGTTTTGGTATTTAATGAATGTAGTATTTTCCAGGGTGTTCTGTTTTTGACAGTATTTTGTATGCATTGTTAAATTCTTTTGTGGAAGCATTGTCGATTCTTCTGATGTATATATTTAACAAAAAGTTTTTAAGCTAAATTAAGAAAGAAAATGAACTATAATAAAACTTATAAAAGAAAATAATAAAATAATGATGAAAATTTATCATGTTAGTTCATTGAAATGATCTAATTGGTTGTTGAGCCCATTTTTGGACTTAGTTTCACAATAAAAGAAATATAGGCCTTGAGGGAGCTTCCCCACTGATTGTTTGCAGCTTGGATATTCAGCAGTCATGCCAAGATACAATATTGAGTGCACCTATCTCTCAAAAGCCAAGAAAGATTGTTGTGGATGTTTCACTCTAGCACAAGGTAAAGGATACTACAACAACAGGTCAAGCCAGTGGTGAACGCAGAAGTTCCTGATCTGCCTTGGCATCTGTCCACTGATTGACTGAATGTGTGTTGCTATAGTTTTAAAACAATTGGATAAAACAAACTAGTAACAGTGTGCAAAACTGCAAGGCAGCAGTTAAATGAGAAGAAATTGATCTTCTCAGAGGAAATAGAAAAACCTCTGCAGAGCCTACACCATAGGATCCAGAAGGCAAGAGCAACTACTCACACTTTAGTAAGCTGAGAGTGAGAGTGAAACCTCAAGGCTTCTTGAGTTAAATAGAATTCAAGACCCTTCAAATTCAGAAACTCTCCAAGATATATTAGAATCTTCTATCAAATGTGGCAAGTTATTCAGCTCAAACAAGATGATTTTGGTCTCCAGACTGGTATAGATCACAGATGTTTAACCAGTTATTAATTTATCACTAATATTATCATAACCATAAAGTGTTCTGTAATACAATATGTCACTTACACATAACAGCACAAACTTGATTATCAATGAAATGTATACAAGAAAGAAAAAATACAAATTTATAAATACCTGAAGGGAAAACAAATTCCAGTGATTTCACAAAGTTGCCATACACCTTTCCTACACTACTCGGAAATATATCCCGGCAAAGTCTGAAATTCAAAGATCAGATATATATCCTGTATACTAAATAACATGTGAAGATCTAAGTAAAGCCCTGATCATAGAATTTAATTGTTCTGAATTCATCATGTATTCATTGTTTCATTTTACAGTACATGAAAGTTAGTTGTTTTTATCGCTATTTTAAGACAAAACATCTCCCATGCTTACTTCTGCAAAGCTGGATAATCCATTTCTGTAAAAGTAGTCGGGAATGTAAAACACAATGCTCTAATTAAGAGTTGCATGGTACTGAGGCAATTTTACCACATGGTAAATTTGCATGCGATTTTACAGTTTACAAGCAGTAAAATTGACCCAATACTGTGCAATTACAAGTACAACTTTCTGGAATGGGGAATTGCCATGTCGAGGCTGATTTTTCTGACTGCAAAACTGCACAGAATCCCCTACACAATGTGGTTTTACCACATATATTTACTAAGTGGTCAGCTGTAAATGCATGCAGGGTTGGTGCATGGGGAGGGGGGTAATAAGAAAGGGGAATTTATTTTCAGAGGCAATGCTTCCCCCATTAGAAAACAAATGTGGTATGGGACTTGTCTGCTGCTGCAGCCAAAGTTTCATAAGTTTTTTCTGACTAGAAAGATTGTGTCACATTCTTCCACACCCAGTTGTAGAAAATCCTAACCACTTATATTCAGATGGAGTGAAATTAACGAATGCAAGCCTGGGTTAATTTTGCTCTGCCTGACTTGTGATTAGGCCAAAAACATTATTACCTTTTTATTTTTAATTCTTCTTTGACTAAAATCAAATAATATAAGGAAGTTTGAAATATACATGGCATATTTGCTAAATATATGAGGTAATTCCATCAAAGGGTTTCTTTATGGGCTAAATCTTTATAATCCTTACTCGTGGAAAAATGATGGAAGAATTACCTAGAACACTTGGTTCATGTATCATTAAATGTATTTTCTAATGGGATTGCATTGTAGGATTACTGTTGCAAATGGACAAATCCCCTATTAATCTTTACAAAAATGAAACTTAATTTGAATATTTTCCCTTCTGCATTTACCTTGTAGACTTCAACATCCACGATGAAAGCAAATTAACAAATTATTCAGCCTAACCAGCACACAAAGTATGTTGTTTGGTTTATTTGTTATAAGCTTTGTTTCAATTCTTAGACACAAATTAGCCTGAAAAAGAGAAGAAGTAAAAGCATTCAGATACATTAATTGGAGAAATCTAGAGACTTCAGATTGGAAGCATACAGTATCCTGACAACTAATGCACTACCAACACATTTCCAAATGGAGGACAGAAATATAAATAGAAAGAAACCTATTAATTTGAATAGCAAAACAGTGGGAAACATTGCTATGAGTGAAAACAAGAGGACACCCCATATAAAATAAAATGAACAATGGACAAAGAGGATGGTTGGGGAAAAAGCAAAAAGAAAAGATTTCCAAGAAACAGGTTGTTAGTTCAATGCAGAACTGAATACAGATAAAAGTGTTCATTTGAAATTATCACTAACATTTGACAGATATTCAGTTGCCAAGCCTATGTTTTGCTGAGGCCTTATTAAAGAGTAATGTCCCAGCTCCAGATGTTCATTGTAATGAAGTGTATTCAAGCGTATAAAGCCTTGACTCCACTTCTAATGAAAGCATTTTCTGTGATGTATGAAAATGCACCAAGAATCCCTAAAATATTACCACATTTCAAATGAAATGTAAAAATATGAAAATGTATACATTATGTTGTCCAATATTGTTTTATATCATGGATTTATCATCGATTGGAATGCTCATAAATATCTACAGGAATTAACAGGAACAGTTAATATTGGCACTGAAACTTGCAGTACTCTTGTGTATTTGATACAAAAGAATTTGATTATGTTAAATATGTGTATTTGTGGGCTGCCATGAGAAAATAAACTTTGCAACTGACTTTTTGATCAAGTGCATCTCTTTGTGATAACTTCCCTTTAAAGCACTTTGAGAGCCAAAGAGGGGGAGCCAGGGATTGTCCTTTAACTTTTTTTATCTGTATACATTGGTCCCATGGGAATGTTGATAATGAAAAATATATTAAAAGCACATCTTTAATTGAATAAATGGAAACCTGAGGTCACATTGTACATAGATGATATATTTGTCTACTGTACATTTCCCGTTATGGCCTACAATACCCCCATAAGATCTTTCACAGAAGAATGGTCCTATTTCTTAATATGGGATCAATAACAAAACACAGACATTCCTATGCTCAACCTGCAGATGTTTACACTTCTGCTGTAAGCTAAGAGAAACATCAAATGTGTAGGTATATGTATCATAACTGGCATCCATTAGGTCTATGAACTGCATTGTGACTTTAAATTAATGATGATACAGAAGGAACGGACACTGGTAGGCCTCATAAGATTGTCTTTGAGTAGCCAAATTAACTAATTTACTACAGTATTTTGCCTAATTTCTATTTTTGACCAATCTTTGGCTAAATCCCAACAAATATTTTCACAAATCTTAAACCTCTAACTACCAGGTTTCTTTGGGGAAAGGAAACATTTTGTAGTACATATTCTAATCTACGTAGATTAAAACTGCAAATTGGCTGGGATTTTAGGGTTTGGAGGGAACTGAAAATCTTCCAGTTTCTGTAGGAAACTAAATAAAGAGTAGAATCCTCCTGCTGATTTTTTTCAGCAGTTATAAATCTATGGTGGAGGAAATTCTGCAGATGGATTATACTCCGTCTTTAGAAATGGGAAGATTTTCAGTCCCCTCCAAACTCCAAATTAGGCCATCATTGATTAGGTACATAATTATCAAACTGTTATGAGGCGTAAACTATATCCCATATGATTTGGAAACAATAGCACACCTTACATTGTAGCTTTTGCCTGTTTAAAACTGCAAGATTACATATAAAAGCTTGAACATCCACATTTAGCAAAATTCCATTGCAAATGGTGAGTGTTTTTGTGACACATGGTGGAATTTGACAGCATAAAACAAATAAAATCGCATCTGTTGATATACTAGAATTTATCATTGCTGCAGCATTCCTCCAGTAGTTTGAAAAATATGTGATGAGCACAGTGTAACAGAAATACACATTTTTTTTCTGAACGGAGGGCTTTTCCTCAAAGCTCCTAGATTGGCAGTGGCAAGCCAGTCAAAATGCTTTTCCAAGCATCATATAATTCTGAACTCTGAACAGGTAGATATTAACTTAAATTTAGGAATAGATTCTCTTGTTTAATAACAGACTGGAGCCTACTGGCTGCACTGTCACAGGTCTGATTTCATTAGATCCACCAGTGGTGTTCTCCATACTCCACCATAACAGTCTGCCAAACTGCTTGCAGAATTTCAGAATCTTCAGCCGAGCATTGTGATGGATTTGCAGTTTACCAAATGGGAGGCGGCAGGCAATTACGAATCATGCCAAAGCTAACATCATAGAAAGTCGAGGGCCCACAAAATTGTCATTCAACATTCTTCTCATTGTTGTCCAAATACTTTGATCTCACAGAGGAATCATTAGGGCCTTTTTCCAAAATATAATATGCAAACTCTTATGATGAGTGTGTACATTCAGGGGCAATGTTCCCTGATTTCCATGGGACATTACACACGCTAATTAGATAATCCTGGTAACCTGGTATTCCCCAAAACAAACGTGCTGAGACAACATATCACCTGAGAAAGATGCAGAATGTAGACTACCAGGTGGGTTTGTGAGGGGCAAGTAGGATCCGCTAATCCAGAACTCCTTTGTGAACTGTGCACCAAACGTCTGGTCAAAGCCATGATGAACCCCCTGCTGGGCCCCCTGCACACATGCTATATGCCTATGGTTGAATTAGCAACTTTTGTCTTTGAGGTGAATCCATTGGTCTACCAGCAGGCTGGGTAATGTGATACACTCCCCCCAACCCCAGTGTAAGGTGCTGACAGAACAGCAGGACAAATGTCACCTTATCAAGGTGCAATAGTCACCAGACACTTGGACCCATAAGATGAGTTGTGCTGCTGACTTATAATGTTATCCCATAACCCCCTGTATGTGCCACACATTAGCAAAGCACACTGTGCTCAAAATGCATTACAACATTTGGAGTTCCTCAGGGATAAATTAGATAATGTATTAGTTTAATCATTATCAGGCATTTCAGTTTCAGAGTAGAATAAACATTAAATTAAAGATAATGGGTTTCAGACTTGCAGCTATTGTGACAATATCCAAATCTGCCAGCACTGTATTTAAAATACCAACATGGTAACAAATTGTTTTCGGGAATGCATGTCAGACATCAAGTTAGCGATATGCTTTAATGTGTTGAAATTATTCACATCATCGTCAGATAAATTGGAGGTTCACACCCACAACACTGAATGGTCTCCTCTTTGGCCAAACAAAAGGGAGCATTGTTTTGAGTGTTTCAAGACAGTCAGAAATCCGGGTGTAATTCTTGATACTTGTTTTTCGACTTACAAATCTCAGTCATTATAAAACAGTCAAACTGCCTAATATTCTTGAGGAACATTCTACCTTTTATTGCATTTTTCTAACATGTTGAGCAGTCCTAGAAGTAACTATCTCTTTTCTGCATTGTCTCATTGATTGATATCTCAGCCGTCTTGATTACTTGATTTTGAGCCATTAGAAAGGCAGTTGTTGCTACCTGCCTTTTAGCCAAGACAAGAGGAGATTGCCTTTTTCCTCATCTGCTCTTGCCCCTACATTGGATTCAGTAGCTAACAGATAAGGTATAAAGCCTTACACATAGTGCATAGAACCTAGCAAAAGCAAGACCAGTTCTGATCCACAGTATTAAGGTATGATCAACAATTCATTACCTAGTTTCTAAAATCCAAGGAGTGCGTACAGCCATACATACTATCTTGCTCTAGGCTTTCACAATGAGAGACACTCTCCCACTGCAAATAATCCTACTTGATAATCCTCTTGACTTAGGTAGGGCCGTGAAAACATGGCTGTTTTGCTACTGAACAACACCCTTGGATGGTGAAGAATGGCAAAACAGCAATCACTGGTAAATGTGTGTTCTGTCAAAAAAAGAATGTAGTAACAGAAAACCACTGAAGGTGGATATACTATGTTACTAATTCACATATGACTCTATTCCCGCTGATGGAGACCCAGGATGAGGGTGATATTTTATGTGGTTTTGAGTTTCACAGCCTTCAGTAGATTTAGAGCTGGCTGTAAGACTAGTGGTATTGGTTCTTTAAACTGTGAATGTGTGCCACCACATACAAAGCATTTATGTATACACTTAGGGGTCAATTACGATGTCGTCCGGAAAGGCTCAGAACAGCATTCAAATCGTCCGAATCCGATTCGGAACCCGCCTTTCTGACCAACCCGGACACGTTTCCCAACAAGCTATTACGATGGCTGAGAAGCGTTCGAACTGTCCGACTCGGTTCCGAAAGGCATTGGGAGTAACTGAGTCATTCGGAGCCGAATCGTAGCGGTCTACGGAGCACGTTTCCAGCCGAGTGATTAGGATGTCCGATTCAGACAGCCTTTCGGAATCGGTTGTTCCGGAACGAATCGGGTGTTGGAATCTGACTTTGGTGGCCCATAGCAGGACCCCTTCACCCGGGGCCCTCCGAATCGGGCCTGTTGGGGTACCCATGGGTCCCCCCCACCCATGCATGCACAGTGTAGCAGGTACCATGGGGTGCCCGCCCCAAGGTGCAAGGTTTTCCCCAACCACCCCTTTTGTCAATGGGAGCCTGTGTTCTCATTCGGAACACAGGCTCCCATTGAAGTCAATGGGAGCATGACCGAATCGTATCCAGAAGCATCCGGATACATCAAAATCGCTTGGTCAGACTCCCCCGATCCGAGTCGTTCAGAAGGCATTCCGGAACCGAATTGGTCGGAATGCTTTCCGGAGGAGATCGTAATCGGCCCCTTAATCTGTCCTCATTTTAAGACTAAAAAGAAATAGTTTGAACCTTTCTTTCTAAAGACAGACATGGAACTTTAAACATTTTGCCTAATTTAGCTATCAAATTCTCTTTACTACTGCTACAGACCACCACCCTTAAATCAATAAATACACTTTGTTAGTTGGAAGGAAGGTAATTTGCTTGCAGTAAGAGGCTGCTTAGGTATTGCTGTTAAAGTGTAATACGATTTGTTTTGTCCGATATTAACTAACCGGCAGATATGTCCCTCTAAGTTTCCTCTGTGGTTTTCCAGTCACTTTGTTTCCCTATGAGAAAGGCCACTGGGATTGTGCAGCAGTGAACTACAAATTTATGGGGCAGATTGACAAAATTATGCAGTTAGGATTGGTAAATTATGCAGCAAGGAATGGCACATTTTGTGGTATATAATGTGATTAAAGGTACAAAGGAAGATTTTCTGTGTCATTAATGTCTGGTTATTTTGATATTTTAACACACTAATAGAAAAGAGATCACAATGATTTAAAAATGCATGATACTGAGAATTTTTTGCCACCACACTGACAGAGAACTTTGGGGCCTATTACGATGGCGGTCGGATGTCCACTGCCGGGCCGGCGGTGGTGCCCGCTGGACCGGCGGTGGACATCCGCCCGCGATCGCAAGCCAGAAAACCGCCGGTCAAATTAGGATGGCGGTGGTGACCGCGGCAGTGGGAAATTCCGACTGCCGCTTTTCCGCCAGTTGCCATCCGCACTCCTGCCTGGCGGATGGAGCAGGACCGGGATAATGGTGGCGGTGCAGAGCAGGCTCCGCCGGCACGATTATGATGCCGGCGGTAGCCAGCCTTTCCTCAGCAGTCCGACCGCCATGGAAAGGCATGCGGAGATTGTCTTTCGGGGGCCCGTTGCGGGCCCCCAATGTGTTGGGGGGGGTGTGGGTGCACAGGGGGGGTACCCATGGTCCACCCCTACATTTCCCTGTACCAGGTGGCAGGCACTGTGCAGTGCCTGCCACGCAGTGCAGGGAAATGCAGGACATGCTCCTTTCGGCATCGCGGCGATGCTACGGGCAGCAGCAACCGCCGCAATGTTAAGGCCCGTGATCAGACCGCCGCGGTCGGATTTCGACCGCAAGTCATCGTAATTCGACCGGCGGTGATGTCACGGGCGGTCTTTTCCCACTACCATGGCAGTCGGGGAGGTTTTCCGACCGCCATCGTAATAGGCCCCTTTGACTTGCGGCTTCATTTTCAACCATGCACATTTTTCTATCTATGATTTCATACCCCTTGAAAATACAGTGTGATCCATCCCTACACTCAAGCTCTTTTAGTAAGTGCCACTGGTGTATGGATTAAATGTGAGAATAAATCTTTCCCCTGTGGAATTTGTTTTCTTTAATATTTGTAGTACTTGAATAGTGAACGTCTATTCACCATTCTAGCTCTCTTAAGAATTCACTTACTACACAAAGGTTGAAATGTAAACTTATGTTATGTTCTAACTATCTATTCCTGCATCACCAATTGTTGTAGAAGCATTGCTTTCTAGAGAGAGGTTTTTGCTTTATTCTGAAGCAACTTGTATATTGCCAAACATTGCTAGGGCCCCTTTGTATCATGGTTTCAGTACAAACGCTTGGAACAATCATGTTTTCAAACCTCCCTTCTTTTTGGTCTTTGGAAATAAATGTGCACAGACGCTTCAACTGAAAGTTCCAGATTGTGCTCTGTTATCTTGATTCGAATAATATGCTTGATTTTTCTCCTATGTGCAGTGAGTCTAGATATTAAGGGCCCAATTCACAAAGGAAACTTACAATTTTGAATAATTTACACTTTTTAGTAAGTTTACTACTTTTTGCTTAGTCACAAAATCCAAGTGTAAGTTACTACTAAGACTACTAAAGCAGTAGTATGTCTAGTACCACACATGGGCAACCACTCCTACTGCAACACCATCGACAAAATATAATTGAGGTAGGGAATTAAATGAAACCACATAGGAAATAATTTTAAATTAAAATAAATGATTTAACATAGTTCAAGGCATAAATAAATATATTTTAATGTTAAAAAGTATGCAAATTGCACATATTTATTATGCAATTATAAAACATTTTAATGCCTTTTTTTAGGTTTACCAATTAATGTAACAATATTTTTAGTAAACTATAAGTAAATTAATTGTATTTAATCCTACACATAGTAAAATATACTTTAGGTCAATCAATCAATCAATCAGGGAATTGTAAGCGCTCTACTCACCTGTGAGGGTCTCAAGGCGCTGAGGGGGGGCGGGGTCCGCAGATCTGTTTAGCCGAAGAGCCAGGTCTTGAGGGTCTTCCTGAAGGTATTCAGGGAGGGGGCGCGTCTGATGTCTGCTGGTAGCTCGTTCCAGGTCTTGGCTGCAATGTGACAGAAGGATCTTCCGCCTGCTCTGGCTCTGTGGATGCACGGGGTTTCGGCCAGTGCAAGGTTGGAAGCTCGGAGGTTTCTTTTGGGTACATGGAAGTTGATTCTGTCGTTGAAGTACTTGGGTTCTGTTGTTGTGTAGGCATTTGTAGGCGTGAGTGAGCATTTTGAAAGTGATTCTTTTCTCCACGGGGAGCCATTCGAGACTTCGTAGGTGTTGGCTGATGTGTTCGTGTCGGGGGATGCCGAGGACGAGTCTGGCGGCGGTGTTCTGTATTGTCTGGAGTTTGCGGAGTAGGGACTTGTTGATGCCGGCGTAGATTGCGTTTCCATAGTCCAGTCTGCTGGTGATGAGTGCGTGGGTGACTGTCTTCCTTGATTCAGGGGGGATCCACTTGAAGGTCTTGCGGAGGATGCGGAGGGTGTTGAAGCAGCTGAAGGTGACGGCGTTGACCTGTCGGTTCATGGTGAGTGATGAGTTGAGTACGATGCTGAGGTTCTTGCCGTGGTCTGAGGGGGTAGGTGGGCTTCCGAGGGTGGTCGGCCACCAGGTGCTATCCCATGCAGAAGGGGTGGTACCGAGGACAAGGACTTCTGCCTTCTCGGCGTTGAGCTTCAGGCAGTTGTTGGTCATCCAGACTGCGACGTCTTGCATTCCTTTCTGGAAGTTGAGTTTGGCAGTGGTGGGGTATTTGGTGAGGGAGAGGATGAGCTGGGTGTCGTCGGCGTAGGATACGATGTTGAGGCCGTGTTGTCGGACGATGGCTGCGAGGGGGGCCATGTAGATGTTGAAGAGGGTGGGGCTCAGTGATGAACCCTGTGGGACTCCGCAGATGATTTTCGTGGGGTTGGAGAGGAAGGGTGGGAGTCTGATCCGGTGAGGAATGATCGGATCCAGTCCAGGGCTGTTCCTTGTATGCCTGCGTCGTGTAGTCTGGTGACTAGTGTGCGGTGGGAGACGGTGTCGAAGGCCGCTGATAGGTCGAGTAGGATTAGGGCTGTGGAGTGGCCTTGGTCCAGGAGGGTGCGGATTTCGTCTGTGGCGGCAAGTAGGGCAGTCTCTGTGCTGTGATTGCTTCGGTATCCAGATTGGGACGGGTCGAGGATGGCGTTCTCTTCAATGAATCGTGTCAGTTTCCTGTTGACTGTTTTCTCTGCAACTTTGGCTGCGAAGGGGAGGAGTGAGATGGGTCGATAGTTCTTGAGGTCGGTGGGGTCAGCTGTGGGCTTCTTGAGCAGGGGTCTGACTTCTGCGCGCTTCCAGGCATCTGGGAAGGTGCCTGTTTTGAAGGTGGTGTTGATGGTGCGTTGTAGTTCGGGTGCAATGGCGGCCGCGGCTCTGTGGTAGATGTGAGGGGGCAGGGGTCGGTGGGGGCCCCCGAGTGGTTGCTTTCATGGTCAAGGCGGTGTCTTCGGCCATGATCGGTGTCCAGTTGGAGATAGTGGGCTGGCTGGTGTTTCTGGGGGGCGGGGGGCCGCCTGTGGCGCCTGGTGGATGGTCGATGAAGTTGTCGTAGAGGTTTTTGATCTTGAGGTGGAAATAGGGTCCAAGCTTGTCGCAGAGGTCTTGGGATGGGGTGATGTCTGTGGCTTCGCTGCATGGGTTGGTGAATTCTTGAATGACACTGAAAAGTTCCTTGGAGTTGGTGGAGTTGGCCAGGATTTTGTTGTGGATGAAGTTCCTCTTGGTGGCTCTGATCTGGTTGTGGTAGTCCGTCATGGCGTCCTTGTAGGTTGGGTGGTTTTCGGTTGTCTTGGTGTTTCTCTAGTTCTTCTCCAGGTGTCTGCAGGTGTGTCTGGCTTCTTGGAGAGCGGTGGTGAACCAGACGGCTTTCCTGGGGTGTTGTCTGTCAGGGTTGCGTAGCGGGCGAGTTCGTCTGCGCAGTTGGAGATCCAGGTGTGGAGTTCTCTGGCTGCATTGTTTGTGTCGGGTGCCCAGGTGTGGTTGTCTCGAGTGAGGGTGGAGTTAAGTTGCTCATCGGTAACCTTGCTCCAGTTCCTTCGAGGTGGGCGTGGGGCTGGTTTGGGTGCCTTGGGTTTGTTGATGGCGAAGTGTACGCAGTGGTGGTCGGTCCATGGTGGCTGCGTTGTGTGGCTGAATTGGACGCTGTTTCCTGCCGCGAAGATGGGGTCGAGGGTGTGTCCTGCTCTGTGGGTCGTGTATTGACGAGTTGTTTAAGTCCGATGCTGGCGATGTTGTCACGAAGGATAGTGGAGTTGGAGTTGCTGGGGTTGTCGAGGTGGAAGTTCAGGTCTCCAATGAGTATGTAGTTTGTTGAGGCGATGGCGTGGGGTGCGATGAAGTTGGTGATGGTGGTGGCGAAGAGTGTTCAGGGGCCGGGGGGGTCTGTAGATGAGGGTACCTCGGAGTGTGGCTTTGGGGGTGGTCTGGATCTGGAAGTGCAGGTGTTCGGCGGAGGGGAAGGTTTCGCTGGAGGTGGTGAGGCGGAGGGTGCTCTTGTGGGTGATGGCGAGGCCCCCTCCTGGGTAGTTGGGGCGGTCTTTCCTCTGGATCTTGTATCCGTCTGGGATGGCGGTGCTGATGTCGGGGGCGGAGGATGCGTTGGTCCAGGTCTCTGTGAAGAAGATGATGTCGGGCGAGAGAGAGTCAAGTAGGTTCCAGATTTCCATGGCGTGTTTGTGTACGGAGCGTACGTTGAGGAGGATGCATTTTAGGGTGTCGCCGGCGGTGTTGGAGAACGGGGTGGCGGTGAGGGTCTGGCGGCAGTGGAGGCAGGAGAACTGGCCGTGGGTCATGTTCGGCGAGGCCTGTTGGCATTCTCTAAGTCTTCCAGGGTTGAGTGCGAGGAGGGTGGTGGTGTCGTAGCGATGGGTAGTGGGAGGTCCAGGGTTCCTGGCGCTGGCCGCGGTCGGGTCACGGTCGGGTCGCGGACGGGTGCAGACGGGCTTGCCTTTGGCCGTCTTAGGTGGGAATGTATTTTTTAATTTAAACTTTGAAATAGAATTTTAATTTCATTTGATATATTACCATTAATGAAAGATTTATTTCAATATAAATTTTGTTCTACATTTAAAATAACTATAAATATATAAAATTAATTCACATTAGTATTTAATATAACAATATTTTAATATTTATTTTTGAGTTACATTTTTTTCATTTCCCCTATACTTTATCATACTGAGATCGCTGACCCTATGGTAAAGTATAGGGAAAATTAAACGAATTGAATTAACTCTAAAATAAATATTGCAAATATTTTCATATTAAATATTAATGTTAATGTTTTTATATATTTGTTTGAAATGTACGTTCTTCTTGGATCTTGAATTAGATTGCCAAATAGATCCATTAGTGTGATGTTAAAACTTCTACTTAAAACAAGTAGGGCATGAAATGAGAAGATTCCAGCATCCGCAGATTGTTTCTTTGTGTTAAAAGACTGTGCCACATTGGGTATTTATCACAAGGTCACCTTTTAATAATGCCTCAATTTTTACTAATAATGAATGTGGTCCCATGAACAGCTTCATGGCCTTTGAATATTTGATGTTCTTGATCCAGAAGCTGGGAAGGATTCATTAACTTGTAATTAATTTTCAGACTACCCATCTAAAATAATCATGAGGGCCCCCTTTTCTCCTCATTTCTCTGACCCCTGTTTCGCGTTTCACATTATTTATTTTATTTTGTTCCACCTTTTGAATTTTTTTCCTCGACCTCACTTACTCCCTACTCCACTCATCCCTCAACTAGCCTAACTATCCAACCACGTACTTGAGTACCCTCATGAAATACCTGCTACTTTGAGGAAAGCATCTGTAATACATACATGAATTTGTGAAAATAGTGAAGCACAACCTTTTCATGACAATTAGTCTTCCCATCCTGTTTCAATTACTTAAGTAGATCAGGATTCTCTTTCCTATTACCCCAATCAACCAAATTAGAATGTTTACCCTACCAGGGCTATATCCTCACCGGTATAAATGCCAAAATGCAGTACAGCAGTCAACACTACACATCTACAATGGACCTGACATGGGATTGCATGTGTGGCTAAGTCATATTTATGGGACAAAACTGCAGCCTCCTAATTTGTTTCTCTAGAGGTCCTGAATATATCTATATCACTGACCCACTATTTATAAGCCAAGTTGTTTGGTGGTTCATATCTTAAATTGAAACCCAGCAGCACGCACTACAGAGGGATGTTAACTGTCTAAAATGTGTTTAGCTGTCACAATTTTGAATGTTTTGTCACATGCTCCCTGAATTTCTGAGATTAATCATGAGAGGCTCCAATTAACAAGACCACTTGAAGTCCTTATCACCTTTATGGTTTGTTTTACACTCTCAGTGAGCAGCCAATAGTCATTGATGAAATAAATGTATGGGAAGAGACACACTCTTTTTTTCTTAGATGGAACTTAAAAAAGTACCTGCAGGTGAAAAGGGAAGAGGTCGGAAAAGGAGACAAGAAAAAAGCCTTAGCCAGTAGCGACTGAAACAAAGGAGCATGAGGTAGCATGCTGACTGAAAGAGGTCAGTCATGACCACAAGAAATCATTGTTCCTGCATGTCATATTGCATTTACTCAACAGTGTTTGAGTAAAAGGGTGCTGAGTCCTCACCCAAGCAAGGTGGGATGCTTCATCATTGGGCAGCTCCTTACCCTAAGCAATAGCATTTGCTCAGGTTGGACTCCTTAGGCACACTTAGCTTTTGGGGGGGATTACAAATTTGTTGCAGATCATTAGACCCAACCTAAAGTTAGGTGTAGTACAATCTTATTTTAGTACACCAAACCAGCAGCCAACTTGTTGAGCCATGACCTAAACTGTTAAAATTGCCTAGTGTAGAGGGCGTGCCATCACCACAACAGGGCAGACGCAAGCCCCTGAGTCTCTGAGGACTGGCCTGCAAAACATACAGAACCAAGGAATGAGGTCTTACTACTTACAGCTCATGGATGGCAGACAATTAAGAATTGGGGGCCAGCAGCTAGAACACACTGGATCTGGAACAATATCCCCGTATCCTGAGTGATATGGGCAACTATGCCACTAAGTAGGATACTGCTGGAGAAATTGACCTCCTATACTGCAAAGCAATTTATTAGATGACCTACACACTCAGCTGGCCATATTCTAGACTATATCTTTTCTAATTGTAAGGTGGAATTGAAAAACTTGAAAACTATTGAGTGGTCTGATCATCTTATCATACACTTCACCAGGGGTGCTGAGCATCATCCCTCTGGGCGATGATCAAAGTGGCCTGTCTCATATAGAAATTAGTCTAAGTCAATGGCTCTGACAAAGAGTCTTTTTTACGGAGCTCCACACCTTGTATGAGGGGGGAGATTGAGGCAGACGCCGTAGCAGTTTACTCTTGGTTATTGAATATGGCAAACACATTAGTTCTGGTGAAAAAGCAAAAGTCTGTCACTGCCAGACGACTTTCGTCTGTCCCTTGATTTAATGCCGAGCTAAGACATGTATGCAACATTGTAAACAATTAGAGATGTTATGGAGAAGGTTCTATCATCCTGAGGAAAAAGAACTCTATAACAATGGCAGGAAAATATATCATGGAATGATGAACAAAACTATAGCAACATTTTTCGCTGACCAAATTGCAGCTACTAACTAGGGGTGGGCGGACCTTGTGCACATGCACACTTTGTCACTGGAACCAAGCTGTAACTGACTGATGAGCCCATAACAAGGGCAAAACCGGTCCTGGGTTGCTGGTGTTCCAATTCTGGGAGGAGCTGGCTTGGCAGGTTGGGCTGGACTGTTCCTATTGGAGCAGGGTCAAGACTGATTTGCATATAGCTGGGTCCGAAATGAGGTGGCATAGTGTGCAGAATAATGATGGATTGGGATGTGGCCCTGAGTGATTACCAGTGGCTGAGATTAATTCAAGCATTCCATCCATCACTGTTTTGTTTGCTACAGATCTCTAGGCGGATTGCTATTCGTCCTTATTTAAAAGGCCTCCATTGGTTTCCTATCAAGGAGAGAATCCAGTTTAAAATTTTAACCTTAGCACATAGAGCTTTTTATCAGTTGGGCTCTTCTTATCTCTCCGCAAGGATTACCCATTATCACCCCGTTAGAACCCTCTACTCTCTGGTGCGGGCTGGCCCTGGTACCAAGAACTAAGTTGAAAAAATGGGGTGGTGCGTCCTTCTTCTACCTTGCTGTGCGGGCATGAACTGCCTTCCAAATGGATATGCGTGTGCTGAGGGATGAAAATCGCATCAGGCGCGCCCTTAAAACCTGACTTTTTAAAGTAGCTTTTTGGTGATTACTTGTGTGAGAATTTTGAATACGGTTCTTAGCGCCGGGAAACTTTTGAGTGGCTGTGTGCTTTATAAATCTTTGATTGGTTGATTGATTGATTGAGTACCATCCCAATGCTTCTCCAATTTAGGAAAGAGGTGAAGATTTACCTCTTTAAAGAACACTACATCACAATACATTAATAGTCCACCACTCAGCTTCCTCTCCTTTCACTCTCCGACTTGCCTTTGACCATGTTCAGTGCTCCCCTGCCTTTTGGCTAAGTTCGCACTTGCTATGGAAATACCATATGCAAACATACAGACACACATACTCAATTAGTGGACAACTGAGTAATGTGACACACTCACAGGGTCACCCAATGTTGATGCTGATGTGCTAATAATCTTAATCCTGAATATGCTGTCTGTAATGTTCCCCTAACTTACACCTTGGATACTTGCTCTGCAGGAGGGATCCTGGTAGAGAACACTGTAATCCCTACTTAGTAGCTTCAGGGGACAACTAAGGTCATCTATATTGAGGGAACAATAACACTCAGCACTCAAGCTGACTGAAGGCTCACTATCTGCAACACTCAGCATGCCAGATAATTCTACATAAGGCCTCCCATCACTGAAGCAGTGCACTACATTGAGTTCTCGGAGGGCTGTAGCAACACAGCTAACCAACTGCATGATATGCACCAAATCTAAAAATGGAAACGAGGATTCATTCCTACTGGCCTATTGGTAAGGCCCCCTCCATGATGGAGAGTACATGTTATGGATGCAATGGTTGACAGGAAAGAGATGGCAAGCTCCCCAAAGAAGGCCTTAACCCCTTCGCTGCTAGGCCTTTTCCCCCCCTGTGCTAAGCCTTTTTTTGGCTATTTGGGGTAGTTCGCGCTTAGGCCCCTGTAACTTTTTGACCACATAAGGTATCCGCGCCAAATTTGCGTCCTTTTCTTCCAACATCCTGGGGATTCTAAAGGTACCCAGGGTTTGTGGATTCCCCTGGAGGGGACCCAGAAATTAGTCAAAATACAGCAAAATTTTGGGTTTTGGGGAAAAATTGGAAAAAGTGCTGCAAATGAAAGCATCTGGGTTTTCCCTGCAAATGATATCAAAAAGGGTTTGTGGGGCTGAAATCACCATTTTCCCAGCTTTTAGGGAATGCCAGACTTTTGTCAGAAAACCAAAAAATTTAAACAGTTTTGGCATTTTTCTGGGACATAGCCTATTTTTGCTATTTTTGTGCTTTCAACCTCCTTCCAGTTAATGGTAGAAATGGGTATAAAAGCAATAATGGATCCTGGAAAGCTATACATTTTAGTAAAGTAGACAAAATTCTGAATTCAGCAAGGGGTCATTTGTGTAGATTCTTCAAGGTTTCTTTATAGAAACTAACAGTTAGATATAGGAAAAATTAAAAATTAGTTGGAAAAAACAGCCTTTTGTGTCAACGTTTTCACCTGTAACTTCTTCTAATTATGACAGCTCTTTGAAAGCAATATACCGTTACATCCGCGGGACCTTACTGGTTGTGGGGATAATAGGACTTGTAGGTTCACCAAGAACCCGACGAACCCAGAGCCAATAACTGAGCAGCGACTTGCAATGGTTTTTTATTATGTACCGGGTATATAGCAATTATTTTGGGAAAATGTATACATGGAAAAATTGTTATGAAAGACACCTATGTATTTCTGAAATGGGAACAAAATGTAGATTTTAGAAACAGTAGATATTTGCACATTTCCGAAATTGGGAGTACCCATACTAGCATGAGAATTATAAGTCATTTTTCAAAATGACTTATTTTTTCACATTGTCTTTCATTTGGAAGGCAGAAATGCATCAAAAGTCAATAGGTAATAACAGTTTCTCTACAATTCTGTGTTACCCTAAGTCTCCCGATAAAAATGGTACCTCACTTGTGTGGGTAGGCCTTGTGCCCACAACAGGAAATGGCTCAAAATACAACGTGGACGTACCACATTTTCACAATGAAAAATTACCCTTTTTTTGCAAAGTGCCTAGCTGTAGTTTTTGAACCCTAGCTCTGCGGGCACTTAGGGAAACCTACCAAACCTATACATTTTTGAAAACTAGACACCCAGGGGAATTCAGGATGGGGTGACTTGACTGGCTCTCACCAGGTTCTGTTACCCAGAATCCCTTGCAAACCTAAAAAATTGGCAAACAAAACACATTTTCCTCACTTTTCTGTGGTGGAAAGTTCAGGAATCTGCTTGGATCCACACAATTCCACCCACCCCGCGTTCCACAAGGTCTTCCGAAAAAAATGGTACCTCACTTGTGTGGGTAGACCTAGTGCCCGCGACAGGAAGCAGCGCAAAACGCAACGTGGACGCACCACATATTCACAGTGAAAAATGACCCTTTTTTTGCAAAGTGCCTTGCTGTAGTTTTTGAATCCTAGCTCTGCCGGCACTTAGGGAAACCTAGCAAACCTATACATTTTTGAAAAGTAGACACCCAGGGGAATCCAGGATGGGGTGACTTGACTGGCTCTCACTAGGTTCTGTTACCCAGAATCCCTTGCAAACCTAACAAATTGGCAAAAAAAACACATTTTCCTCACTTTTCTGTGGTGGAAAGTTCTGGAATCTGTGTGGATCCACAAAATTCCACCCACCCCGCGTTCCCCAAGGTCTTCTGAAAAAAATGGTACCTCACTTGTGTGGGTAGGCCTAGTGCCCGCGAATGGAAGCAGCGCAAAGCGCAACGTGGACGCACCACATTTTCACAGTGAAAAATGACCCTTTTTTGCAAAGTGCCTAGCTGTAGTTTTGAACCCTAGCTCTGCCAGCACTTAGGAAACCTAGCAAACCTATACATTTTTAAAAGTAGACACCCAGGGAATCCAGGATGGGGTGACTTGACTGGCTCTCACCAGGTTCTGTTACCCAGAATCCCTTGCAAACCTAAACAATTGGCAAAAAAAACACATTTTCCTCATTTTTCTGTGGTGGAAAGTTCTGGAATCTGCGTGGAGCCACAAAATTCCACCCACCCCGCGTTCCCCAAGGTCTTCCAAAAAAAATGGTACCTCACTTGTGTGGGTAGGCCTAGTGCCCGCGACAGGAAGCAGCGCAAAACGCAACGTGGACGCACCACATTTTCACAGTGAAAAATGACCCTTTTTTTGCAAAGTGCCTAGCTGTAGTTTTTGAACCCTAGCTCTGCCGGCACTTAGGAAACCTAGCAAACCTATACATTTTTGAAAAGTAGACACCCAGGGAATCCAGGATGGGGTGACTTGACTGGCTCTCACTAGGTTCTGTTACCCAGAATCCCTTGCAAACCTAACAAATTGTCAAAAAAACCACATTTTCCTCACTTTTCTGTGGTGGAAAGTTCTGGAATCTGCGTGGATCCACAAAATTCCACCCACCCCGCGTTCCCCAAGGTCTTCTGAAAAAAATGGTACCTCACTTGTGTGGGTAGGCCTAGTGCCCGCGACAGGAAGCAGCGCAAAACGCAACGTGGACGCACCACATTTTCACAGTGAAAAATGACCCTTTTTTTGCAAAGTGCCTAGCTGTAGTTTTTGAACCCTAGCTCTGCCAGCACTTAGGAAACCTAGCAAACCTATACATTTTTTAAAAGTAGACACCCAGGGGAATCCAGGATGGGGTGACTTGACTGGCTCTCACCAGGTTCTGTTACCCAGAATCCCTTGCAAACCCAAAAAAGTGGCAAAAAAAACACATTTTCCTCACTTTTCTGTGGTGGAAAGTTCTGGAATCTGCGTGGATCCACAAAATTCCACCCACCCCGCGTTCCCCAAGGTCTTCCAAAAAAAATGGTACCTCACTTGTGTGGGTAGGCCTAGTGCCCGCGACAGGAAGCAGCGCAAAACACAACGTGGACGCACCACATTTTCACAGTGAAAAATGACCCTTTTTTTGCAGAGTGCCTAGCTGTAGTTTTTGAACCCTAGCTCTGCCGGCACCTAGGGAAACCTACCAAACCCACACTTTTCTGAAAAGTAGACACATGGGGGATTCCAGGGAGGTATGGCTTGCGTGGATCCCCCAATGTTTTCTTACCCAGAATCCCCTGCAAACCTGACATTTTGCTGAAAAAATCCCTTTTTTCACACATTTTTGTGTGGTAAAGTCGTGGCATCACGGGGCTGACACAAATTTCCTACCACCCAGCGTTCCCCCAGGTCTCTCGATAAAAATGGTGCCTCACTCGGGTGGGAGGCCCAAGTACCCGCGACAGGCAAGGGCCCACAACGTATTGAGGCGACCTCAAAATGGCCCATCACAAAACGACCTGGTTTTGCAAGGGGGGTCCCATGACGTTTTGGCCCGGGGCTCGGCGGCCACCTAGGGAAACATACCAAACCCACACATTTCTGAAAGGTAGACACCCGGGGGATTCCAGGGAGGTATGGCTTGCGTGGATCCTCTAAAGTTTTCTTACCCAGAATCCCCTGCAAACCTGTTATTTTGCTGAAAAAATCACTTTTTTCACACATTTTTGTGTGGTAAAGTCGTGGCATCACGGGGCTGACAAAAATTTCCTACCACCCAGCGTTCCCCCAGGTCTCCCGATAAAAATGGTGCCTCACTCGGGTGGGAGGCCCAAGTACCAGCGACAGGCAAGGGCCCACAACGTATTGAGGCGACCTCAAAATGGCCCATCACAAAACGACCTGGTTTTGCAAGGGAGTCCCATGACGTTTTGGCCCGGGGCTCGGCGGCCACCTAGGGACACCTACCAAACCCACACATTTCTGAAAAGTAGACACCCGGGGGATTCCAGGGAGGTATGGCTTGCGTGGATCCTCCAACGTTTTCTTACCCAGAATCCCCTGCAAACCTGTTATTTTGCTGAAAAAATCACTTTTTCACACATTTTTGTGTGGTAAAGTCGTGGCATCACGGGGCTGACAGAAATTTCCTACCACCCAGCGTTCCCCCAGGTCTCCCGATAAAAATGGTGCCTCACTCGGGTGGGAGGCCCAAGTACCAGCGACAGGAAAGGGCCCACAACGTATTGAGGCGACTTCAAAATGGCCCATCACAAAACGACCTGGTTTTGCAAGGGGGTCCCATGACGTTTTGGCCCGGGGCTCGCGGCCACCTATGGAAACCTACCAAACCCACACATTTATGAAAAGTAGACACCCGGGGATTCCAGGGAGGTATGGCTTGCGTGGATCCTCCAACGTTTTCTTACCCAGAATCCCCTGCAAACCTGTTATTTTGTTGAAAAAATCACTTTTTCACACATTTTTGAGTGGTAAAGTCGTGGCATCACGGGGCTGACACAAATTTCCTACCACCCAGCGTTCCCCAGGTCTCCCGATAAAAATGGTGCCTCACTCGGGTGGGAGGCCCAAGTACCCGTGACAGGCAAGGGCCCACAACGTATTGAGGCAACCTCAAAATGGCCCATCACAAAACGACCTGGTTTTGCAAGGGAGTCCCATGACGTTTTGGCCCGGGGCTCGGCGGCCACCTAGGGAAACCTACCAAACCCACACATTTCTGAAAAGTAGACACCCGGGGGATTCCAGGGAGGTACGGCTTGCGTGGATCCCCCAACGTTTTCTTACCCAGAATCCCCTGCAAACCTGTTATTTTGCTGAAAAAATCACTTTTTCACACATTTTTGTGTGGTAAAGTTGTGGCATCACCGGGCTGACACAAATTTCCTACCACCCAGCGTTCCCCCAGGTCTCCCGATAAAAATGGTGCCTCACTCGGGTGGGAGGCCCAAGTACCCGCGACAGGCAAGGGCCCTGGCAACGTATTGAGGCAACCTCAAAATGGCCCATCACAAAATGACCTGGTTTTGCAGGGGGTCCCATGACGTTTTGGCCCGGGGCTCGGCGGCCACCTAGGAAACCTACCAAACCCACACATTTCTGAAAAGTAGACACCGGGGGATTCAGGGAGGTATGGCTTGCGTGGATCCCCCAACGTTTTCTTACCCAGAATCCCCTGCAAACCTGTTATTTTGCTGAAAAAATCACTTTTTCACACATTTTTGTGTGGTAAAGTTGTGGCATCACCGGGCTGACACAAATTTCCTACCACCCAGCGTTCCCCCAGGTCTCCCGATAAAAATGGTGCCTCACTCGGGTGGGAGGCCCAAGTACCAGCGACAGGCAAGGGCCCACAACATTTTGTGATAGGCAATTTTGATGTCGCCTCAATACGTTGTGGGCCCTTGCCTGTTGCGGGTACTTGGACCTCCCACCCGAGTGAGGCACCATTTTTATCGGAGACCTGGGGAACGCTGGGCAGTAGGAAATTTGTGTCAGCCTGTGATGCCACAACTACCACACAAATGTGTGAAAAAGTGATTTTTCAGCAAAATATCAGGTTTGCAGAGATTCTGAAGGTAAACGTTGGAGATCCACGCAAGCCATACCTCCTGGAATCCCGGTGTCTACTTTTCAGAAATGTGTGGGTTTGGTAGGTTTCCCTAGGTGGCCGCCGAGCCCAGGCCAAAACGTCATGGGACCCCTTGGAAAACCAGATCGTTTTGTGATAGGCAATTTCGAGGTCGCCTCAATACGTTGTGGGCCCTTGCCTGTCGCAGTACTGGGCCTCCCACCCGAGTGAGGCACCATTTTATCGGGAGACCTGGGGAACGCTGGGTGGTAGGAAATTTGTGTCAGCCTGTGATGCCGCAACTTACCACACAAAATGTGTGAACAAAGTGATTTTTGAGCAAAATATCAGGTTTGCAGGGATTCTGGGTGAAAACGTTGGGGATCCACGCAAGCCATACCTCCCTGGAATCCCGGTGTCTACTTTCAGAAATGTGTGGGTTGGTAGGTTTCCTAGGTGGCCGCCGAGCTCAGCCAAACGTCATGGGACCCACTTGAAAACCAGATCGTTTTGTGATAGGCAATTTTGAGGTCGCCTCAATACGTTGTGGGCCTTGCCTGTCACGGTACTGGGCCTCCCACCGAGTGAGGCACTATTTTTATCGGGAGACCTGAGGAACGCTGGGCAGTAGGAAATTTGTGTCAGCCCTGTGACGCCACAACTTTATCACGCAAAAATATGTGAAAAGGGATTTTTTCAGCAAAATGTCAGGTTGCAGGGATTCTGGGTGAAAGCGTTGGGGGATCCACGCAAGCCATACCTCCCTGGAATCCCACGGTGTCTACTTTCAGAAATGTGTGGGTTTGTAGGTTTCCTAGGTGGCCGCCGAGCCCAGGCCAAGCGTCATGGGACCCCTTGGAAAACCAGATCGTTTTGTGATAGGCAATTTTGAGGTCAGCCTCAATACGTTGTGGGCCCTGCCTGTCGCGGTACTGGGCCTCCCACCCGAGTGAGGCACCATTTGCATCGGGAGACCTGGGGAACGCTGGGTGGTAGGAAATTTGTGTCAGCCCTGTGATGCCACAACTTACCACACAAAATGTGTGAAAAAGTGATTTTTCAGCAAAATATCAGGTTTGCAGGGATTCTGGAAGAAAGCGTTGGAGATCCACGAGCCATACCTCCCTGGAATCCCCGGGTGTCTACTTTTCAGAAATGTGTGGGTTTGGTAGGTTTCCTAGGTGGCCGCCGAGCCCCAGGCCAAAACGTCATGGGACCTCCTTGCAAAACCAGGTCGTTTTGTGATAGGCAATTTTGAGGTCGCCTCAATACGTTGTGGCCCTGCCTGTCGCGGTTACTGGGCCTCCCCCCGAGTGAGGCACCATTTTTATCGGGAGACCTGGGGAACGCTGGCAGTAGGAAATTTGTGTCAGCCCTGTGATGCTGCAACTACCACACAAAATGTGTGAAAAAGTGATTTTTCAGCAAAATATCAGGTTTGCAGGGATTCTGGGTAAGAATGTTGGGGGATCCACACAAGCCATACCTCCTGGAATCCCAGGTGTCTACTTTTCAGAAATGTGTGGGTTTGGTAGGTTTCCCTAGGTGGCCGCCGAGCCCCAGGCCAAACGTCATGGGACCCCTGTCGCGGGCACTAGGCCTACCCATGCAAGTGAGGTACCATTTTTCTCGGAAGACTTTGGGGAACGCGGGGTGGGTGGAATTTTGTGGACCCACGCAGATTCCAGAACTTTCCACCACAGGAATGTGAGGAAAACGTGTTTTTGGGGACGAATTTTTAGGTTTGTAAGGGATTCTGGGTAACAGAACCTGGTGAGAGCCAGTCAAGTCACCCCATCCTGGATTCCCCTGGGTATCTAGTTTTCAAAAATGTACAGATTTGCTAGGTTTCCCTACGTGCCAGCTGCGCTAGGGCCCAAAATCCACAGGTAGGCACATTGCTAAAAAAAGTCGGAGCCTAGTGGGCTTTTGCCACCCTGGGGGAGATCGGGGAGGGGTTTGTCCCGATATGCCCCCAAAGGGGCAGAAAGACTTTGGCTATTTTTGTGGGGGTGGGGACATTGGTATGACCATTTTGGGCAGCCCCCACCCCCACGCATAAAAAAGCCTGCGTACTCGCTGGCGCCTAGTGGGCTTTCTGCCCCCAGGGGGCAGATCAGGGGCCACTGCCACCATCTTCCCTCCCGGGGGCAGGAAGACTGGAATTTCTCTGGGGGTGGGGTGGGGGTATTGTCATGCCCATTTTGGGCAGCCCCTACCCCTACCCCTACACTAATAAAAGAAAAAAATCCATGGTTTCTAGTGTGCTTTCTGCGCCCCCCAGGGGGGCCAGATTGGGGTTACAGCTCCATCTGCCTCCCGGGGGCAGAAAGACTGTCATTTTGTGGGGGGGTGGGTGCATTGGCGTGCCCGTTTCGGGCAGCCCACACCCTAAAAACAATTGCGCAAAAAAAATCCCTGGTGTCAAGTGGGCTTTCTGCCCTCCCCGGGAGCAGATTGGGGGCTACTGTCCCCATCTGCCCCCAGGGGGCAGAAAAGCTGTAATGGTGGTGGTGGGGGTGTGGGGGCATTGGCATGCCCATTTTGGGCAGCCCCACCCTAAAACAAATTGTGCAAAATAAAATCCCTGGCATTTAGTGGGTTTTCTGCCCCCCAGGGGGGGCAGAAAGGCTGTAATGGTGGCGGGGGTGGGGGCATTGGCGTGCCCGTTTCGGGCAAGCCCCCACCCTAAGAAAATGGTGCGGAAAAAAATCCCTGGCGTCACGTGGGCTTTCTGCCACCCCGGGGGGGGGCAGATTGGGGGCTGCTGCCCCCATCTTCCCCCAGGGGGGCAGAAAGGCTGTAATGGGGCGTGGGGGCATTGGTGTGCCCGTTTCGGGCAGCCCCACCCTAAAGAAATGGTGCAATAAAAAATCCCTGGCGTTTAGTGGGCTTTCTGCCCCCAGGGAGGCAGAAAGGCTGTAATGGTGGTGGGGGTGGGGGCAGTGGCGTGCCCGTTTCGGGCAGCCCCCACCCTAAAACAAATGGTGCAATAAAAAGTCCCTGGCGTTTAGTGGGCTTTCTGCCCCCGGGGGCAGAAAGGCTGTATTGGTGGCGGGTGGGTGGGGGCATTGGCGTGCCCGTTTCGGGCAAGCCCCACCCTAAAAAACTTCAAAAAACAAATCCCTGGTGTTTAGTGGGCTTTCTGCCCCCGAAGGGGCAGATTAGGGGCCAATGCCCCATCTGCCCCCAGGGGAGCAGAAAGACTGTAATGATTGCGGGGGTGGGGGCATGGGCATGCCCGTTTTGGGCAGCCCCACCCTTATTTTTACTTCCTAAAAAAATCCCTGGTGTCTAGTGGGCTTTTGCCCCCGGGGGCAGATTAGGGGCTACTGCCCCCATCTGTCCCCCAGGGGGCAAAAAGACTACATTTGCAAAATTAAATAGGGGGAGCAAAGGCCCTTGCCCAAGGGGCCGCTCCCCCTCCCTGGTGTCTAGTGGGTGGATCCTGCTTGGGGATCGCCCTCCTGTGGCGATCCCCAAGCAGGGATCCACTGGGAAGAGTACCTTTGGAAAGGGAGATTCTCCCTTTCCAACGATACCTCTCCCGTCTTTCTACGTGCTCAGGGGCTGAGATAGCCCCTGAGCACGTAGAAAGGAAACTGAAATGAGCCTCTTGGCTCATTTCAGTTTCAGTTTCACTGAAATGACATCAGCGCGACGTGCGCGCCGATCGTCATTTCAGGGAAACCAGGGAGTCTCAGGAGCTGGGAAGCTCTTCCCCAGCTCCCGAGGCTCTTGTGGCATTAAGGGAATCCCTCTGGTGCCCGCACCAGAGGGATTTCCCAGGCGATGTTTCATGACGAGCTGGACTCGTCATGAGCACACGAGCACTGTGTGCCATGACGAGTCCAGCTCGTCATGAGCATCGAAGGGGTTAAACATCCCTTCAAGAATTGGGAGGGGAATGGAATACTGACCTTAAACAAGAAATGGAGGACATTAAAAAAAACTGAAACTTCCCTCCTTACGTTAAGGTGTGGAACTAGAATAGTTTAGGTAGAGGAAATAACAAGAGAGCAAGCCACCAAAACCTCATCCTTGGAGGGTAAACTTAAACTATTAGGTGTCTAAATTCACATTAGCAGTGTCTCTGTGGAGACTGAGGGAAATGATAACCACGATTACTTAAAATCACTATTTGGCCAATACTACTGCACAAAGAAGAGGACACAGTGGATATAGAGGGAGCAAACAGAGTGGGCCCAAAGGAGAAGAAAGACGCAGGCAAGTCTAGAGAAGCCTGGTGAAGCTATCATCATACCCACAAAAATAAGAAATAATGAAGATCCAGGAAGTTCTCCCACTCTACGAAAAAGACAGACTATACTTCAGCCAAAACCACCCTGGCAAAAAGTAAACCTTTCAGTCATATCCTTAATAAGAAACAATTGAGATCTCAATGGACATTTCTGTGTGGAGTGCACTTCCAAATAGGAGAAAAAATTAACAATGTAAGCATGGTTCAAAATAGTCCCAAAGCAACAGATATGACACCACACACCAAAGACAATACCAGTGTCCCAGGAGCTAGATCACTAGAACAGAGGCAAGACCAGCCAATCCAGAGCACAGTGACAGACAGTCCAGGTGACATTAGGCCATGTGACCCAGCAAGGGGGGGCTGTTTGACTGTGTCAGTTGGCCAGCAAGCCCAAGTTGTACTCAGCCCAATGGAACCTTTTAAGAGACAAAGCTAACTTGCTCTCTGCTTAGAGATCGCGTTATATTAATTTGTTACTGATCCCTCTCTGTACATAACATGACAATTGAAAACTAGGTTGGGACCGTCTGAGTAGACTGATATCTCCACAATCATAGCAGTGGAAGTTAAGTCCAAAACAGGGATCATTTGCATACTTTTACCTGGCTACATTATTCTTTTATATGTACTTATTCGAAGATGGTTTAGGGTATATTTGATTGGCGAGGGGGAGGGGTAGATCTAAGGCAGAGCAACAGAATGATGAGTTTATGGGCTACAATGTAGGTGACCATACTAAACTAGAGAATTTATCGTCAATGAAAATGTAACGTATATTCCTTTAATGTGAGGGGATTTATTTCCCCTTCCCAGATGACAAGAGTATACAAGTACTTAGCATCTGCATACAGAGATATTATGGTACTGCAGGAAACACACACAAACAGAGGTTATTCAGGGAGGTTTAAACCCAGGAGATTCATTTTAGAAATATACAAATATATAAATCTACACCGACGAAATCTTGTAGGATGGCAACATTGTTTTCATTCACTTTTTGTGTTGCTGGAGTCACTGAAAGACAAGAGTGTGTTTGTATGAGGGGAGGATTATGATATCATAAAGGACAAATTCAAGATGAGATTCTGCTGGTAGTTGCCTTGCACCCTCAGGGTCAAGGCCTCTTTTAGAGAAAACCTTATGGAAAGTGATGCACTTTCCAGAAGATACCTTGATTCTGGCTAGTGACTTTAATCTGATGATGGACTCTAAACTGGAGCGATCTGCTAATTTGAGCTTTACAAAGAGGAACTCTTTTCAAAAGGCAAGGAAGCAGTGAGAGATTTTGGACTAGTGAGAGATGTTGGGCTAGTGGATGTATGGACAGCAACACATCCAAATGATAAGGAGTACACTTTTATTTTCACCGGTGCTCTGTGCTTACTCAATGATCAACATGATCTTTATAGCAAGCTCACTAGTAGGTGTTATTAGATAGGCAGAAATAGGGAGGGTTAGAGTGCCTGAAACGCCCTAATGTGAGTGGGAGTCACTGTTTTGTCAGCTTTTCTAGAGGAAGGTATGGTGTCTTGGTAGATACTTATTACAAAACGTCATGACTAGAACACAGATTTCCAAAACTATTAAGTTAATACATGGAATTTATCAACACTACTGAAATTCGTAATGCATTTCTCTGGGACACCTTAAAAGCTGTATTCAGAGGGAAGCTGGTGGCACTGATTGTCATGGCTAACAGGGAACATTATCAACTACAGACCCACTTGGAGGCTGAACTGAAAATTGCAGCAGCAAAACATAAATCATTGAGATATGATCTGGGGTCACCTGAGAACAATACAAGTAAATAAAGCAGCAATGCAATTGCTAGCTCCTAGGTGCAAAGTGTATGAAACTGAAGAGCCCCCTCATTCTTAGCAAATAAACTCAATGCCAGATATAGTGAAGCGGCAAATATTAATAAGATTATTAAAGGGTATTTGATCTTTGATGATAGTTCCAGAGAGGATGAGATTTGTTTGTATTATTATCTCTTTATGCCAGCAGAGATAAGGATAAAAAGATACAGAAGGCGTTAGTAGACAAATTAGCACTACCTAAGTTTGCACTAGAACAGGTAGGGGAATTGGATGCCCCAATAATGATAGCTATCAAGGGCTCAAAGCCAAATCTGACACAAGGGCTGGAAGCCTTTAAAGGAGAATTTCATAGGAAATTCTCAGCAAACCTTACTCCAATAATTAGAGGAGTATTCTACTAATTTGTGGACAATCAAAGGGTGACTCCATCAATGGAAGAGGAGGCTACAATAATGGTTATCCCTAAACTTGGAAACACAACATATATCGGCCATTCTATACACTGATTACGCTACTGAATGTGCATGTTAAAATATATAAGGAAGTCTTGATAAATAGGATGTTAATGCTTCTACTGTCTCTGACACAGTAAGACCAATCTGTCTTTTTTTGGAGGAGACAATCATTCAATAATATATGCTGGATAGGTCATCTAATCTAAAAGGCAAAATGTAAAAAGTGAGGTACACTCTGCTAACATTAGATTCAGAGGAGGCCTTTGACCAGTTGAGTTGGATGTCTACGTTCTAAGCCATTTTTCGTCTTTGACAATCGTTTATCATTATGGTCCTAGTGAATTACCAGAAATATAACACTAGAATCTGGACAACTGGTGCATTGTAGACTTATTGAGAGGTACCAGACAGGAATGCCACTGGCCCCTCTATTGTTTGTTGTGGTGATTGAGCCATTGGTGATGAGAGTGCTTTCTGTTCTGGCAATTAAAGGCATAATATTTGGGGGTGTCGACTTTTAGATTTCCATTGTTTGTGCATGAAGTGTTGCACTCCTGTTAAAAGCCCCAAGTTACAAAATCAACAAGGATAAAATAAAACTATTACCTATTCAGTGCTTAATTTTGAGCCTGTGTTTTCCGGTGCTCAGCACCGGTACTTAATAATCAACACCAGCACTTTTCATGAGCACCAGTTAAGGACACATTTATTTAAGGGGAGATTAAGTAATTTTCCCATAATCACAGGATGTTGACCCGACACTGAGATTCGAACCTGGTTCCCCTGCTCCAAAGTCGACAGCTCTAGCCATTAAGCCACATCCTCTCCCCACTTTCATGATTAGTAGTTGGTTCTGTTTTAGGCAGAGCTAACAGGAGAAATGGACTGGTGCAAGCTGCCCCCTGACGAGAGCCCCAGCACTTTTTTTTTCTTTCAAATTAACCACTGTACCTTTCAACTTTACAAAAGAAAAAGTTAAAGCATTGCAGGTACCAGTACCCTTCAAAATTACTGGGACATCAATTGGACATTAGCCTTTTGGTTGACTCCCTCCATAAGCGGCCTCTACACAGCAAATATCCCATCCCTCTTTAGAAGAATTAGGGATGACCTGCATAAGTAGAAGGATCTATGTGTCTCCTGAATAGGCCACATAGCTGCCAAAAACAATTAACATAATTCCTTGACTGCTTTAGGTATTGAAAGTCCTACAGATAAAAACTGAGAAGAGATCTTTAGACAATTTTCATGAAGTTCTTGTATAATTTTCTACAGCAACAGAGGATTCCCAAGAGTTTCAATGAAACTTATGTAAGCCATAACGAATAAAGGAAGACTAAAATTCCCCAACATATCTGACTTTGCTGCATTTTGCATAAGGCGAATTGCATCAATTCTTTGGGTCTTTTCCTAAATCCATGGGCAAAATAATCCCCTTTAGGAATTTTCACTCTGGCATATCAAAACCCAGGTCCCGGGTCTGACATGTTCTCTGAAGTACAGATCTATCAAGAGTGTCCCTAGTGGCCAATTTCTGCATTACCTCCTCTGCTTGTTCATTGAATCTAGAGATGTCTGAGCGAGTTCTCCTGGTCTTATCCTGTCCATGAAATTCAATTTTAAAGGTCAGAAGAGCTGTGCCTTTGAGAGCTCTATCTATCCTATTCAAGAATAAGTACACTGGGGTTTCGGTTAGCCTTCTAGACACCCCTTAACACCCTTGATCCAGCGTGACAGCTAATCAGTCTTTACACAACATATAATCTTAATATGAGAACAAAGTTTCACATGCAAAATGCATGTGAACTTTGCACACGTTAAAGAAACACATTGAAGTAATGTGTTAAGTGTAGAAGAAGCACTATAAAAGTGAGCTTAGATTTTAGAAAGAGAAGAAAACATTTCACTGTGTGTCTGACATGCTTAACAGTTTGAATTCGTATAAGTTTAAACCATGCTAAATGCAAATAACTCATAAAATGTATTTTCTGTAATTTCACAATTTATCAAGAAATTAATACAGGTTGGCATTCATTTGAACTTTGGTTATAATCGTGTACTTCCATTAATGATTTTGAATGCATTTTGCCTTAGCTAACCATTTTCATTGCTCTCATTGTAATGCCTCATTGACTTTTAAAAAGTAGTGCAACTCCTTTATGCAACCATTTAGAAAGCTGACATTTTATTTGACCAATCATTAAAACACAAGTGACTTAGAATTCCTAAAATGATAAAAAAACAATTTTTAATTGTTAGCAAAAGTTGCATGTTGGTACTTTGAAAATGTGGCAATAGGCCATACCTACCAATGAATGGTTTCGTGAAATGATTTATGACATTTAACATGAAAAAATGTCAATGTGCAGTTCCTATTTGTGAAGGAGTATTCAGGTCTGTTATGGATTGCCCTCACACACCCCGGAGGATGTCATGCTTCATCATTGGGCCTTGCTCCTCGTTGGGCCGGCGCTGCAATGCCCGACGGGCACCCGCGAAGGGGCTCTTTAGCGGAGATCTTTTTTTGATGAAGCCGTTAGGTGTGTGAGGGTATGTGGACAGTGTGGTGAGTGTGGTGAGTGTGCTGTGTAAATTAAAATAGGTCTAGAACTGCCCTTGGCAATAATTTTATTTTGGGGGTGCACTAACCTAGCTAAAAAATGTGTGAGCCCTGCCTGGAAGTAATGGTCCTGCAGGGTTTTATCTGGTGTAGGTGGTCGACATGTTTCTTGCCTAAAAAGCCCCTGGCGGGTCTGGTGGCAATTCATCAGGACCGTTTTGTGAAAAAGATAGAAGGTGATCTTGACTCTTACACTACCGCAATGCTGGTTCTGAACGTCACGGTGTAACCAGCGTTGCTGTTTTTCACCAGGTCCTTTGGCCTGGAGTTCTGTGACCCCTGTACTTTGAGGTCGAAGAAGACGGGGTGTGCCAACAGAGCACTGCGTTGCTCGTGCTGTAGGGTGGCGTGGCAACTAGCTATCGTCCTACCCTCGCTCCGGTCCCTTATGACATTTAACTACTTTATTAATGTACTATTCCACCTGCATTCTACTCCTTTCTAAAGTGTACCTAGATATGTGTATTTTAATTTCAGATTTTGTTGCTTTAAGTTGATGTAGTTCTTGAAGCTTTCAGGTTCTCGTTACACCTTGGGAAATAATTTTTCTTCCGTTCTCACTCATGTAACTTTCTGTCCTTTCTCACAGTAATGTTGCAACAAATGATACATGTTGTCATACAGTGAATTGACACAGTCGTATAGGACAGACTTTGTTAGTTGCCTACGAAAAGTTTTTTTATGAATGATTCTTTGTGGACAAACCTGTGTGCACAGGATGGACAATCGATTCCCATAAACAGCATGGGAAAGTACATCAATGTTACAATTTTTGCATCTTGTGAGCTGATGATGATCTAATGGCTATCTGACGTTAATGGTGTGGCCGTCGATTTCATCTCCGGACTTGTGAAACTATATGGGCGATTCCTTTCAAGGAAGAGTGGGGTTCTGTTGACTTTCCCCTTTGATAGTGGTCAATGGTGGAGCTAGCTGCGAGAGACCAACTGCTGATACTGCAGCTGCAGTATTGACTACCCTTTGACCCTTACTTCCCTCTTCTGCCCATGCACTCAAGCTGGTAGACTTGCTAGCTATTCTCGTACTTGTTTTTCTTGCTAATTTACTGAACTCTATGCAGATGCTAAGAGAACTCTTGAAAACTTTCCTCTGCCCTTTCTGGTGGCAGGAACTCTTTGCTTAAATAGACTTTTCAAACTCTTTAGCTGAACAAAATCATCCCAAATGTCATGTTAGGGGAACCTTCTTAAACCAATCTGTTGACTTGTAAGTTTATTCTGATTTGTGCATTAATGTAGAGTCTCATACTATTTCTGAGTCTCATGCTGAAGCATTATTGAATTATTTGCCTATTGACCTAATATTGCTTAATACAAAATTAACTTGAACTCTATTTGTCTGAGTCTTCTTAAATTCACTAATGTTTTTCCCCACATAGATTGTGCATAAAATTCTAATGTATAGCAAGGATAGTCACAGATTATTTTCAGAACAGCAAGTCTTTCCGTTGATGTTCTGTACCCCCAGTAGTAGAATTGCTCATCTGTAAGATATTGACCCAACTGAACTTCTTCAGGAAGTCTGGACTGCCAGTTGCCATCCTATACATTTATAGCATGGTATTGCAGGTGGTATAGTGCAACAAGCAAGGTCCATCGGAGTACCAACCTGGATGGGCGGTAATAAATCCCAGTGCAAGTAAATAATTTATTTAATGTGTAAAGAGGGCCCAGAAATTTACACTGGATCAGAACTTGGTAGCATGTGGGATGGTTCTGTCCATTGACGTGAGGAAGTTAGGGTGTCATAGTTAGAAATTTGCCCCAATAGAGCCCAAACCCAAAATTCCCATGATTCAACTGAAGAATTGATGGAGTACCAGTGCCACATTTTCGAAGACAACTTGCAGCAGCAAAAGGAGTGTGAGTATTAATAGGGATGTGCTTTGCCTTTGCTTAGATTTCGGTGTTTTGAAATGGCTGTGTGATGTCATGCGAAATTGAAAAGGTTTTGTGCAAAGAAGTTGAAGTTGTTATCGGGTCCCTCGTGACTAATATCCCGGGATATACAGATATATACACACCTATGTGGTGGTCTCAGAGTAGAAGACACAGAGTGTAGTTGTCTGCTTTGTTGTGGTGTTTGTCGTGAGACGTCATTGACAACATCTTAAAGGACAGGGACTTTACGTTGAGTGATAGTGAGAAGTGGTTGATCTGAGTGCACAGGGAATAACCTTATCAATCTGAGTGAGACTCCGCTGGTCGAGGTTTCACTCAAAGTGAATGTTAATTTAGAATGTAGAAGAATAGTTTTAGCTACCTTGTGAGATTGATCTGTTTTCTTTTGGAGAAGCAGACAGACTTAGTTGTTGAAATTGCTTGCATTGTATTGTATAATTGTTTAGAGGAAATGCGCTGAGAAATGGTAAAGGAGGGTGAGCTGCTGCAAGGAGCGAGATCCGCATCACAGTGTACCGCACTGGGATTGGTTGGTTGGTGTAAAGCTGCGCTGGGATTGGTTGAATATGTCATAGAGAGTCACATTGGTATTGGTTGTGATAGCCGCACAAAAGATTGTGGGAAATAATTTATTTCCTGGGTTTTACGGAAACATTTGTGAATTACAATTTTTAATGAAAATGAAATTTTTCTAAGCAATAGAAACGGTTAGTACAGGGAAATGTGACAATATCTGTTAGAGAGGGAGAAGAAGTACCGCCCGAGGGTACGCCAGGCTACATCTTAACGATGGATAAAGGATTACACCTGTGTATTTGGCTTGCAGAATGGCATAAAATTACAGAAGAAGACAAGGTCTTACAGTTTCCTAGTTAAATTTTATATGAGATTCATTGAGAATTTAAAAAGAAAGCTATAGGAGATGAGACCACCTCCTAGACCCGCACAATTTGAAGCATTAAAATTAAATATCTGGGAATACATAGCCCATCAAAGAGAGAAAGAGAAATATAAGGGAAGGTGTAGAGGAGCCATAAACACTTATGCAGAAGCTAGGTGGGATGCACAACAAAAAGCTTAGAGAGCTAACATCATTGAGGGAATGAGAATGTACCCTGTTCTAACAGTAGAAGGTTGGGTTAGAAAGAAATGAAAGGAGAAGAGAAAACATTTAGAGACTGACAAGACCGATGTTGGAACTCATGGAGAGAGAGATGACATAAATGATGATTTCTTAAGTGATTTATTGATGAATTATCCACTACCATACAATGAATCTCAAACTGAGGAACTCACAAATGGGAATTCATCTGAAATCCTAAATGCACCTACTGTACCTGTCCTTTGAAACTGTTTGCTTTAAATGCTCCAGGCGCTTTGACTGTTCCTGTTACTATTGGTCCTGTTGTACCTCTTTATAAATCTGGGTCAAAGGGAAATACTGCTCATGCTTTGACTGTACCTACTGGAGTGAATGCTTCAATTGGTAATCCAATAGATTTGACAATGAGACCAGTGCTTCAGACACCCATGATTCCGACTCAAGGAAATGTCACAGGTACTAAGAATACAGGTTCGATTAAAAATCAGACGAATATAGACCCTGTTAGTAGAATGATCCAGAGGTTATCACCCTTTTATGTGTCTAGATCAGATGAATCTCCACAAATAAATTACTCTGCCTTTGAGATGGCAGTGCACATGAGAGCACCAAATTCTGATGAGCTTTTATTACACCCGTCACCTGAAACGAAGGGAAGTTCAAACCAAGGAGAATTATATTCAAACACATCTTTAGAACAATTAGGTCTTCTTCCTCAAGAATTTGATGAATGGCTCAAGGGGTTGAGTACCCCAACTGCAAAAACAAAATTCTGAAAATGTTCAAGTCCCGGAGAAGGAAAAGACTATAGATGTAGCCAATTTAAAAGTAGAGTTATAAAAATGATTCTTGGAATTCCTAGTCCATCTCAATTAAATACCTACCAGGCAGAGGAAATTTTGCTTCTCTGTAAATATATTACCAGACAGACTAGACAGACTCATGAAAAACTGACTGAATTAGCTCAGAAATCTGAAATTGACGTTGAAAAATCCAAGGTGTTACAAAGTACTTACCGATTAGATTTTAGCGACAAAGATCTTTCTAACATGAGACCAGCAGGTATGTAGTTACAGATTAAGGAAATAATGACACTGACTAAAACATGGAATGAGTTAGACAGATGGGAAGGTAGATGGTCAAAGAAGAAGCAAACAAAGAAAGTTAGAATGCAGATGTCTCCAGTTGTAATCAACGGAGAAGAAGAGGAAGTGTGAATGCTTCTGATGAGGGATGTACCTGGAGGAGAATATGTGCATGTGCCTTGGACTAGGGCTGATATTTTGTCTTTCACAAATGAGTTCCCAAAACTGAGGGATAACCCAGTAGAATGGTATACACAGTTTGTGAAAGCTTCAAAAGTTCTGTGGACAGATTAAATACATTGTTTGACATTGTGGTTCCAGGAGGTATATGGACGGAATGTAAGTTGTCCGTAGATTGGCCTGATGTTGAGCCGTCAAGAGACCATAAAACAGGTATTGAAGAAACACAACCAGGTGATTACCTTTTTGAAAAATAAAATCTCTCCTAAATAGATTGATTGGCTAAAAATTGACAGAACGACTCAAGAACTCAAAGAAACAGTTCATGCCTACTATAAAATATTGATACAGGCTTTTAGACAGTACAGTGGAATGGAAAATGTGGCTTAGAAGGATTTGGAACATTTTATCTATAGATTTGTGTATGGTTTAAGACCTGGGATTTCTCCAATGATTCAGCAACATTTAATTTGTTGGCAGAATATACCAATTGATGAGATCCTGTGGTACGCAAATTACTGTGGGGATGAGATTGAAGTGAAACACAAAAGGCTGAAGGAAAAATTAATGATTGCCCAAATGAAGGCAGTTCACAAAGGACAGAATCAGTTGGATTTTGATGATGTGGTTCCACCGCAGCAAGGATGTAATCAGGTTCCAATGATGCAAGGTGTTAATGGATTTCAGCAACAGAAATTTCAGTCGCAAGGTATAGGTGGTGGTGTTCTGATCAATTCAAGAATGGGTGTTAATGTGTCGGCTTTGAAGAAAACAAATCCTTGTCACGTCTGTGGCAATTTCGGGCATTGGAAACGTGAGTGTTGGTTTAATGTGAATTATAATAATGGAAATCAGGTTCAGAATGGAGGGTATGCACATTCTCAAGGAAATAACATGGTTCAGACTGAACAGAGAGTTCAAAATACTAATGTACCTCAAGTGCCAGTGCTTCCACAGAATGCTCTGTTTCAGGAATATAATATGAATCAGTCTCACAATGTGAATCTGAATTCCTTTGGAAATCAAGGAATGGCCCAACAGTTCTCAGTGATCCAAACAGACGATTTTGGCTCAGACCTGTCAGCATGACTGGGCCTGAAGAGGGAGGAGGACTGCATGCTTGGCACAGCCTCAGAGGTAGACCAGAGTGGTCCCTATGTGGACAGAGAGGTCAATGGGACTCCTGGCTCATTCTTCGTTGACACTGGGTGCTACCTGATCTACTGTAAGAACAGCAGAGGTTCCTGGCCTACCCCTCTCGGGAGAAAGAATCCAAGTTGTAGGATTTGCAAATAAAAAAGTGCCCACCCCAGTTTCCGAAGCAGTACCTATTAAGTTAGGATCCTTTGAGGATCAACATCAATTTGTGGTGTGTGATTCAAGTCCAGTGAATCTATTTGGACGAGACTTGGTTTGCAAACTGAATTGTTCCATATACTTTACCGCAGATGCTATTGAATTTCATACAAACGATGAAGATATCATCTTTAAGTTGGCCAGACAAAGACCCAATATTGGCATGTTTCCTTTTTTAACAAAAGATGACCTACCCATAGAATTACGAGACACTGTGTTATCTAAATTTTGGGACTTTTCCGGAAAAGACATCGGAATTATTAAAGGTGTAGAACCAGTCTGAATCACAGTGAATCCAAATGCATAATTTCAGAGACTCCCACAATACAACTTGACACCTGATACTATTGCCGGTATTACTCCTGTGATCGACTCAATGATTGAGCAAGGGATCCTGAAGGAGATAATGGGGAGTCCATGTAACTGACTCATTATGGGCCTACAGAAGCCGAATGGCAAGAATCATATTGTGCAGGATTTGAGAAAGGTGAATTCGATCATGATTCCTTGTTGTCCTGTGGTACTAAGTCCAGCTGTGATATTATCCTAAATTACATGCGAAGCAGAATGGTTTTCTGTTCTAGATTTATGCCAAGCTTTTTTCTCTATCCCTTTGCATGAGGATAGCCAATACCTTTCCACTTTCTGTTTCGGCAGTCATGTTTTGGCAGGGTGCCAAGTCCCACAAGGGTATACGGAAAGCCCCTCAATTTTTAACCAGATACTTAAAAAGAATCTTGAGTCCCTGATAATGCTTTCACAATTCAGTCTTGGTGCGGTATATTGACGACCTATTGGTAGCGTCAAATACACAAGAAGCTTGCAAGACTGATACCGTGTTCTCTTAAATCATTTAGCTGAGAATGGACATAAAGTTTCCCCGACTAAATTACAGTTTTGCCAATGAGAAGTCCTGTATCTGGGACATCACATTGAAAAAGGAGCAAGGAAAGTATCACAAGAAAGAATCTTTGCTATTCTGAATATGAGTCCACCCACTACACAGAAAGAAAGTACGTGTGATCCTAGGAATAGTGGGATATTGCCGACAATGGATTACCAACTTTTCCCTGACTGTAAAGACGTGTCTGATCCGGTACCCTGGGATGATGATTGCATGAGTGCCTTCACTGAGCTGAGAGAATGCCTCTGTCGTACCTCAGCTCTGGGAATGCCTGACTACAAGTGCTTAGTGTTGTTTTGCAGTGAAAGAAAAGGCTGCAGTCTTTCAGTGTGCATGGAACTGCTAACAGACCTGTAGCTTATTTTTCTGCTACACTTGTTCCCAGGGGCGGCCCAACCGTAATAGCGGAGGAGCATCGCTCCACTGGTTTAATGATAAAACAATATTATCATTTTATTTGCCACTGAGTCTTGGGTGGGGTGGGGCCGGGCCATGGCATGGAGGATGAGTGATGGGCACTGTAAAGTGCGCATGTCAGTTTGGCTGGCCGTCTTAGGTCAGCCAAACAGACATGCGCACTTAGGTTTCTCCAACCCACTGTGTTGACAGCCCAGTTGGAGAAACGCTGCAGGTTCCCTGTGCCTGAGCGAGTATCAGGCCAGCCCACTCAAGCCAGTCCCCATGCTGCTCTCATACTTGAGAGCAGCGTCTGAATTGGGTGGGGAGCCTGTGATTTGTGCCCCAGTGATTGCCAGGAGGAGAGAAGCACCGAGGCTGCCGGCAGCCTCGGCGGCAGGACAAGTAAGTTTTTTCGTTTTAATTATTATTTCCCTAATCTCCGGTCCACCCCCCACCTACCCCACTTTAGTTTTGCGGCTGCCGCCACTGCTGGATCCTGTTGCCGCTGCATTACCTGGATATTTTAAAGCAGTTGCGCCTCATTCTGTTGAGGTACTGCTAACCCGTACTCGGACACAGTCTCTTACCAATAGCCGCCTCACAAGGTATGAGCAGATTCTTTTGGGTGCACAGAATGTGACCCATAGAAGATGCATAATCCTGAATCTTTCAACCCTATTACTTCTTCCTGGAAATGAAGCAGTGACTGATGAAGCTTAGGGTGATTGCCTTGATGTGATTGAATTATGTACCAAACCCAATCCAGATATACAAGATGTATCTTTGCCTGAATCTAACCATGTGCTGTTTGTTGATGGTTCTTGTTTGTGTGACCATGAAGGAAATCTGAAGCTGCATTTGCTGTATGTACAGTTGCAGGTCTTGTTAAAGCTTCCTGGCTGCAAGGAGTGTATTCAGCACAAGTTGCCAAGTTGATCGCTTTGACATGAGCTTTCTGAGTCTCAGACCAGCTACGAGTGACAATTTTCACTGACAGTCAGTGCGGATTTGGCATTGTTAGAAATGGGGGTCTGTAGTTGGCAATGGTTTGCACCGTTGTCCAAGTAGGGACCCTTCTTCCTAGTCAGGGTAAGGGGGATACACTTCTAAAATAACCCCTGCTCACCCCCTTGGTAACTTGGCACGAGCAGACAGGCTTATCTCAGAGACAGTGTTAAAGCATTTGTGCACACATACAGTAATACAGTGAAGACACTACAAATGGACACCACACCAGGTTAGAAAAATAAGTAATCTTTATCTATACCAAACAAGACCAAAATGACAAAAATCCACAAAACAGTAATCAAAATATGACTTTTAAAAGGTAAAAATAGATTTGTCCATAGCAAATTATAGATGCAACACTTTCAACACAAAGTACCTTGGATGCGTCAAAATCGAAAGCATGAACAGCCGCAGGGAAGGTGATGCGTCGGTTCCTTACGTGCAGGGAAGGTGATGCGTCGGTTCCTTACTCCAGGGGAGGTGATGTGTTGGTTCCTTACTACCACGCAGGGGAGGTGATGCGTCGGTTCCTTACTGAAGGGGAGGTGATGCGTCGGTTTCTTACTGCACGGGCAGGTGATGTGTTGGTTTCTTACTGCGGCCCCGGTGTCCTTGTAGACTTGGCACCCTGGTGCGATGCATGAGGATCGAGGATGCGTCGGTTCTCGATGCGGTGGTGGCAGCAGGGCTGCATTGGTTTCTTCAGTCACGGTCCCACAATGTGTTGGTTCTTGCAGCCGCACAGCAGGGCCTGCGTCATAATCAGTGCGATGATCTCAGACTTTGCAGATCGGTACACTCAATGCGGCGTGCAGCGATTTCTCCCGCCGTGGGCAGGCGCTGCATCGGATTCTTCGGCGATGCTTCGGAAACAGGTGCGGATGCGTCGCGCTTCTCGTCGTTGCATTACTTTTCTAGCTCCCAACAGCAGTAGCAACCTCCAGAGGCCCAGAACAGCAACAGGCACCTCTTGGCAGTTCAGAACTCCCAGCAAGGAAGTTCAGGGGAGCTGGGGGTGAAGTTTTTGTATCCCCGAGACTTCAAAACAGGAGGCAAGCTCTACTTCAAGTGCTTGGAGATCTTCCTCAAGCAGGGGACACAGCACACAGCAAAGTCCTTGTACTTTCCTTGGCAGAAACAGCCACTGCAGGCTAGCCCCAGATAGTACACAGCAAAGGGGCAGTCCTTCTCATTCAGTTTCTCCAGCTCTTCTCCTTGGCAAAGGTTCCTCTTGAATTCCAGAAGTAATCTAAAGTTCAGGGGTCTAGGCCCCACTTTTTATAGCACAAATTTGTTCTCTGGTGGCAAAGAAGCTCTTTGCCCAGCCAAAACCAGTTCTGTCCTCTCTGGTGCAGCTTCCCGACAGGAGGTGGAGACAGCATTGTGTAAGGCAGACCAGGCCTATTCAGGTACAAGAAAATCTCCTCCCCCTACTCTAAATGCAGCCCAGGTCTATTCAGCCCAGCCTGACTCATTCAGGAAAGGCAGGACACACATCAACCCCCCCCGGTGGCTGTCTGAGAGAATGCACATCCCCACCACCTGTCACTTCGAAGCCAGACAGTCAATCCACAAACCAGCAGAGGCACACAGGATGGCTAAGCAAGGAAATACCCACTTTCTAGAAGTGGTATTTTCAAGCACACAATATAAAAATCATCTTTACTAAAAGATGCATTTTTATATTCTGAATTCAGGCATACTAAACTCCATCTTTCTATCTTGTCCCAATGAGAATTTATACTTATAAGATCTTATAAATAAACTCCTGTTAGAAATGTGGGTCTCTAGTTGGCAGAGGTAGGTACCTTTGTCCAAATAGTGGACCTTGCTTCTAGTCAGGGTAACGGGGATACACTCCTAAAATAACCCCTGCTCACCCCCTTGGTAGCTTGGCACGAGCAGACAGGCTCATCTCAGAGGCAGTGTGTAAAGCATTTGTGAACATATACAGTAATACCGTGAAAACACTACAAATGGACACCACACCAGTTTAGAAAAATAAGAAATCTTTATCTAAACCAAACAAGACCAAACAACAGAAAATCCATAATACAGTAATCAAAACACAGAGGTGTGGCCCAGTGCACCCCCGGGGTGTGACTCCTGTCCCCCTCCCAGGGGCAACTCTGTCCACCAGGAAAGCAAGCCACAGCGGCCACTGACAGCTTTCAGTGATGAGAACCAGGCCCCAGGCCTTTCATGGTTCTATAACCTCTGTGGTGTCAGAGAGCGGGGGGCAGTAGCACCAGGTGCCTGGCACCCTTAGTCCACTCTCCCTCCTGTCAGGTCAGGTATGACATCCTGAAACTGACCCACCAGCCCTGGGCCTGTACCCGGTGGCTGGACAGGAGACTGGGGTGGGCTTTCCCACACCCAGTCCTCCTCCTCGGGGCTCTGCACCCCCCACCTGGAGCGGTACCCCCTTCCAGAATTGTCAGGGCACCTGTGGCAGGTGTCCTGCACAATTCGCTCACCAGTTCAGGTATTCTATCCTGCAACTGGGATCCCAGCTTAGGGTCTGTCCCCTTAGACTGGGCAGAGGTCAGGGGTGAGGCTGCCCTCTCCCCGCCCCCCTTACTGGGACCCTGCACCCTCCCATCTGGAGCGGTGCTCCCAGAAGACAAACTGGTAGGGGCACTGTCAGCAGTTGTCCTTCCCCCCAGGTCAGGCATAACCTCCTGAACCTGGCCTCCCAACCCAGGGACTACCCCCTGCAGCTAAGCACCTGCCTGGCACACCAGGACTTCCTGGGGAGCACGCATGCCCCCCCAAGGGTAACACATATCTGATGAGTTGCGTGACAGTCTGCCTGGTGCTGATCTCCCGACCCCTGCCCATCTGACAGTGTGTGAAGACCCCCGAAACAGAAGTGGTGTCACCATGGTCACTCCTAGAAGGTTCAGCCCTTAAGACTGGCCCCTGACCCACTGGTTCTCCCACTGGGGACTCTCTCCCCCTCTCACCCCTCCATCTGGACTCCTGCACCCTCCACACTGGAGCGGTACGGCCTGACATCAGAGCTGGTGGAGTGCTGGTTACAGCAGTCTCCCCCAGCTCAACTGACACCTTGGGATACCCCCAGGGGATGGCCTCCCGGTAAAGACTAGGCCCCCCTCCTGGTGTTCACTCATGGAACCAACCAGGCCTTGGGACTGGGTTTCGGGCACCTCAGGACACCGTCACCTTCTACTCCTTCTCCTTTCAGACAGGACATGGGGCCCTACACCCCTCCCACTACTCTGGGACCTATCTGGGCTACCACCACCCTCCCCTACCTCACTTGGTTGGGGAAAACCTAAGCCACCTCCTTTAGGATCACCCCCAGATGTCTCTTCAGACCCTCTGGAATCCACCAAAAGGACTGCCTCCAGTGTGAGCTCCCTGGGGTCAGAGAACTCCCACTCCACCAGGCGTTGGCATAGCTCTGGAAAACAGGGACTTAAAATATGCTCTCCATGAATTGAATCATACAACCCCACACAGGTGTTAACCAAGCTATCCTTTGTCTTACCATCCAGTGCCTCGCACACGTACCCCACACCACTCTCCTGAGATTGGCAAGACAGTGTCTGACTGTCTCTGTCACTCAACCCACACTCTTCTGGGCGGTCTCCACACTCACACACCAGGACTTCTACCATGGGGAAACCCCTCTCCCTGCACCTCTCATCTAGAGTCAGTAGAGTGTCCCTCCCACCACTAGGACTATGAACCCCTGTGCCAGTTCCCCAATCCACCTCAGGGACACTGCGCACCACTGGCGCTACCTCATATCCTTGAACACCCTGGTGTATGTTAACCCCCTCCGTCAGGCACCACATCTCTGGGTGTGTGTACTGCTCCCTCAGCACTAGATAACACCATTTTGCTGCCACCATCTGAGCTGGACTCCACCTCCAACCCAGCCAAGCTCCCTTCCTGAACTACACACATTTCTTCTTCTTGGGTTAAGGCCCTCTTGGTCTCAGCCCTCTTGAGCTCCTCATCAAACTCTCTCAGCCTCTGCTCACAAGCGAGAAGCCAGCCAACTTTTTCTGTTTCTTCCTCACTTTCAGAGAACTCCTCCTCCTCAGACTCAACTGGTAGTGTTGGCCCCCAGCGGGGTAACTCATAATGAAATAGGGATGCCTCTAGATCCTCCCTGGACCTTCTCTTCACAGCCCTCTTTCCTTGCAGAACACACGTAGCTCCTTCATTGTGTAGATGAACTTGTGCCAGAAGTCAAGTTCCATTTTGCAACAACTAACCAGAGTCCTAGTATCAAAAAATACTGCCAGGAGGACACCAGAAAACAGAAAAAACAGTATGTGGTTGCGTAATGGTCTGCACTATACTAGTAGTGTACACCAATCACTGTATGTAAGACACAAATGCAAGTCCAGATCCTCACCACTGACCACCAATGTTAGAAATGGGGGGTCTCTAGTTGGCAGAGGTAGGTACCTTTGTCCAAATAGGGACCCTTGCTTCTAGTCCGGGTAAGGGGGATACACTCCTAAAATAACCCCTGCTCACCCCCTTGGTAGCTTGGCACGAGCAGACAGGCTTATCTCAGAGGCAGTGGGTAAAGCATTTGTGAACACATACAGTAATACAGTGAAAACACTACAAATGGACACCACACCAGTTTAGAAAAATAAGAAATCTTTATCTAAACCAAACAAGACCAAATGACAAAAATCCATAATACAGTCATCAAAATAATCAAAATATGACTTACAAAAGGTAGAAACAGTTCTGTCCATAGCAAACTATGGATGCAACACTTTCAACACAAAGTACCTTGGGTGCCACAGGAAAGGTGATGTGTCGGTTCCTTAGGGGTGACTCACATGTACAAAAAGGGATGGTTAGGACCTGGCAAGTGGGTGCACTTGCCAGTTCGACATGGCAGTTCTAAACTGCACACAGACACTGCAGTGGCAGGTCTGAGTTACATTTACAGGTTGCTCATGTGGGTGGCACAATCAGTGCTGCAGGCCCACTAGCAGCATTTGATTTACAGGCCCTAGGCACACACAGTGCACTGTACTAGGGACTTACCAGTAAATCAAATATGCCAATCATGGAATCACCAATCCATAAACACAAGTTAGAGGGAGAGCATAAGCACTTTAGCACTGATCAGCAGTGGTAAAGTGCCCAGAGTTATAAAACCAACAAAAACAGCATCCAAAACAGGAGGCCAAAAAGCAAAAAGCCTGAGGATAAACCCGCTGGAAAAGCCAAGTCGACCAGGCATCCTACATGACTTGGGGAAATTGTGGTCGCAGCATGGGTTCATGACTTCCTCCGGTTCGAGAAAGTGAGAGGAACCTATTGCAGTCCCTACAAATGCCCGCTGAAATTGCAATGGTGAAATTTGTTCCTCATAGACAGGGCACAGACTGTGTTACAGTTGACAAGCACTTCGCAGATGAAATTGCCAAATACTGTGCTCTAAATTCACACACATTTAATGGGGACTCTATAAATGAAACATCAAATGTCACAAATTGCAACCTGTTGTTAACTGCTGTCAGTACTTGGGAGGAAGTTAAAAGACTACATGAAGAAGTAGCAGGCCCCAAACAACAGTGTTGGGTTAGAGCTGGTTATTCCAAAAGGGAGGACGATGTGTAAATTTATACTGATGGTAGACCTGTGTTACCTGATCGTCTGTTACCACCTATGGCTAGACATTACCATGGTCCTGCCCATTTAGGTAGGGATGCAGTGATGTGTCTCTTCCGACAGACCTAGTTTAATCCCAGATTCCGACTGATGGCAGAAAATTTGTATCACAGATGTTGGTAGGAAAACTCAATTCACAATGAGTCATGTAGGGAGATCAGAAGGTCCCTTCAACTCAATGCAAATGAACTTCATAGAGATGCCTGTTTGCAATGGGTTGAAATATATGCTGGTGCTTGTTTGCATCTTTTCCGAAGGGTGGAAGCTTACACCACTAGAAGAAATGTCAGGCTTACAGTAGCCAAACTGTTGCTGAGAGAGTTGATTTCGAGGTTCGGCTTCCCAACTTCTCTCGAGTCAGATCGAGGAACTAATTTTAACAATAAGGTCCTGAAGATGTTATGGGCAGCATTACAAGTTGAGCAGAAGCTCCATTGCAGCTATCGTGCAGACGCTTCTGGACTTGTAGAGCAGATAAATGGCACATTGAAATCCAGATTGGCAAAGGTGTATGCTTCAACATCGATGAAGAGGCCTGATATATTGCCTCTTGTGCTGATAAGTTTGAGAATTACTCCAGACAGGAGAACAGTATTTTCGCCTTATGAGATCATCATGGGTAGAGTGATGAGACAGCCAGCTGTGCCTGCAAATGCTCTTGTGAACATCACAGATGATTTAATATTGGACTACTGCAAAGGTTTTGCTGATGTGGTGCATTCTGTGTCACACCAGGCTGGAGAGGCTGCAATTGCAACTCAACAGGAGCCATGCCATGACCTCAGTCCTGGTGACTGGGTATTGGTGAAGAAGCACATGCGGAAGTCGTGCTTGGAACCTCGTTGGCATGGGCCTTACCAGGTGATCCTGGTCACCACTATTGCTGTGAAGTGTGGTGGTCTCCCGAATTGGGTACACGCTGCCAATACTCGCAGAGTTGCTTGTCCCCTTGATGATGTGCCAGTGGTTACAGTGAAACAGAAGGAGCAGGTTAGTCAAGCTGTTGGGGACCAGCAAGCGACTGGTACAGCACTCGTTTGGCCTGAGGGAGGTCTGAGAGAGTCAACTGTTATAGGTACCGAGGTGTCGCTGCCAGTAGAGTTGACTTCGAGAGAAAGACCTTAATGAAGAGCCTAGTGCAGCGAGAAAGCGAGTAGTACCTGGAGACTGTTGCCCAAGAAGACAAGACATACTGAGATGTTATCTAACAGCAGTTCGAGTGTGGCAAATGATTCCTGAAAGCTCTGAACAGTCTGAGCAGAGTGACAGCGATGATGAATGACCAGCAGTGAGGATATCAAAAAGAGCGAGAGTATCCAGTCAAAAGTACTCCTCTCCTGAATGGACTTATCTGGCAGCCAATGACTGGCAGAGAAGAGAATTTCATACCTTTTGCTATAATAATTTGAGTCCACCTGAACCTCCATGAATCCAATTTTGTGGTGGAGTTGAAATACGAACTTGCTGTACCACTGAATGGACTGACTCAATTTAACCTGAACATACTCATCAACTAAGCTGATTTGCGCATTTTCTCAGCTTGAGAAGAAATACTTGAACTGTGCCAAACTTGCTCAACTTCCTGGACTGAGACAAACCAATTGCTGCTAATCATCTAAAGTGAAACGGTCTGTCTTGAGGAGATTCATGGAGTCGACCCTTACAACATCTCTTAGATGCAAATGCATTTATGTAGGAATATTAGCTGTTGTTTCAACAATGCTGGTTATTTTGCTAGTTATTTTGAATTTGCCACATTACATGCCTGTAGGGAACTCAAATTTTGCTCATCCTTTCAAAGCTTCTTCATCTACTAGTACTAGTTTTACTGCATTAGTTGACAAATCTTTACACTTTTTTCATAGTCATATTCTTTATTCGACCACAATAAAAATGATCATAAAAGAACAAATACATTCATCATAATTAATAAACATTTATAAAATTTTCACTCAAATTACATACCTTTCTGAAATAATTCTTAATTTTAAAATCATTAAAATCCCTTCACATACTATTTTTAGCAATTATATTATTATTTACACAATCAGTTATAAGAAAAGCAGTTCATCTATAAAAGTCATCTTAGTGCTCTGGGTGCCCTCCCCTTTCTCTTCCTCATACAAGCCCATAGGAAGGACGCCACAGAAAAACATACCAGAGGAACTGGTAATGATTTAAAAAAATATAGTGCCACCCGACACTGCTTAAAATTTCCTTTCTTTAAAATTGGTTTCAGATAATCCTTCCTTTCCTTCTCATATAGGCTGCAGAATGGAACTATATGCAGTTCGGTTTGCGCTGATGAATAATCACAGGGGCACGGGCTTAAATCAGCATAATTAAAAGAATTTTCCGGGTATCCTAGCATGCTGGGAATTGAATTTGTTCGAAACCTTAGCAAGATGAATCTATGTTGTGATCTATTTACAGATGCAAGGTAAGAAAACTCCCCCTCTATCGGTGGGGGGTTACTGCGATATGACCGGACAGCATATTTCTCCTTATAATATTCATTGCGTTTATACTCGGTCATCAGCAAAAACATGTTAGTAACCCTCTGCTTAGAGATGTTCTTGCATGCCAAAGGATCATTAAAAAGTTCTGGGAGACCAATTTCTCTCAATACAGACTCAACATCGCTCAGCCACCTAGACCTCCTCCACTTATCCATGGCTAGGCAGCTCTTTATTATTGATTGCGTAAGTGGGACAGATTCTCTTCTCCAAATTGAATGCCATAATAATATTGGGGCTATTTGGATCTGGTCTGATATAAAAGGGACAGCCAGTTCCGTATGTAAAATATAATTTGTGAATGAGGGTGGGAGACCTACTACTGATTTAAAAAATGTATTCTCAACAGTCTGTAAAGATGAGGATTCAGCCACCCCCCAAACGCCGGCCCCATAGTTCACTGCAGCTTTTACTCTAGCTTGGTAAATGTTTTTAATCGGCATTATAGGTTTCGCCCCCAGTTTTTTTGTAAAAGATTTCAAAGCTATGATGCCCCTCTCCATCACCATCTTTCTACCTTCCACCAATTTGACCCACGATGGGTCTTTATTGAAAAGAATCCCCAGGAAGGGAAAAGAGTCTACTACTTCAATTCTTTTCGCCTCGGCATGAAAATACATCCTTTTTTCTCTTTTTGTTGCCCCGGCGACTATTACAAAGGACTTGTTATGGTTCACTTTCATTTGCAATGAATCCATAAAGGAAACATATGCCGTAATCAACCTTTGTAGCCCCAACCCTGTCCTGGCGATTAACACAGCGTCGTCAGCATAAGCCAATATTGGTATTTTCTGATCTTCAAAAGGGGAACATCATTTGTAACAACTGAGAGTACTTTCTCTACTCCGTTTGTATATAAGGAGAAAAGAAATGGAGCCAATACGCAGCCCTGCCTTACTCCCCTAGAAATTTTAAAGGGGCGCGTACAGTCTCCATTTTTGGTAAATCGTACTGATGCCGTTGCATTGGCATATAGCTGCCTTATAAAGTTGAGTATGGCAAGGTCAACTCCCATCATCTGCATTATATTCCAGAGTTTTTCATGGACCACGCAGTCGAAAGCTGCGCTCAGGTCCATGAATGCCATATATAATTTCCCTTCCTTTATTCGTGTGTACTTTTCTATGGTCATTGCTAGATTCAGGGCTTGGTCCACCGTGCCCTTTCCCTGCTGGAAACCATATTGGGCTTGGATCAAGATGTTATTATCCCTAGCCCATGCCTCTAACCTTGATAGAAGGAGGCGGCCCATAAGCTTTGATGTTGTATCCAGCAGGGAAATGGGTCTATAATTCTTCGGGTCAGCCCTGTCTCCTTTTTTATAAATAGGTACGATCACCCCTGAAGACCAGGAAGGAGGGGGCCTACCAGAGCTATGCTATTCAAAACATTCGTCAAGAATGGTGTCCATAGATCTAAGTTATCTTGAAAAAGTCTATAGGAACGCCGTCAGGTCCTGGCGCTTTTCCCTGACTACATGCATTCAGCCCAATCTTGACTTCAGTATGAGAAAATGAAAGAGTCTGATATTGGGTTTCATTTTCAGCCACTCGGTGGAGTTGGGTCACTGAATCAGATGCAAAAATGTTCTCGAAGTGGGTGACCCATGCCTCCTCATCAACATTTATATCTAATGATGGATCAGTAGGATTTTTAAAATATGGGGCATTTACCAGTTTCCAAAATTGACAGCTATTTCCTGAATTCGCAGCCTCGTCTAATTCAGCCCAAAGGTCCTCCCTAATCTTTTTTTTCACAATTTTTCCGTGCCTCTATATATGAGGCACGCAAGAGTTTTATATTTTCCTTGTTTCTAGGGTTCTCCTTTAATGCACTCAGCAAAGCTGCCCTTGACTTTGTGCACCAAGTATCGAACCAGCCCTTCTTTGTTGCTTGTTTCGGGGCACTTTTTCCCCTTGTGAGGGCCGCTTTAATAATTCCTAAAATTTCACAAAAAGCTAAAACAACTTCACCTCGATCGGCTTCAGGATCCAGACACAACTGTAGTTTGTCTTGTGTTTTAAGAACAATTTCCGGGATCAACACCGTTTTATCTATATGTCTCCATTTTAACTGGACACCGTTTTTTCTAGCAACAATCGGTCTACCGACATTGCTTCTATTATAACTCTTTTGAGATGTTAATTTCATTTCAATTGAAACAATGGCATGATCGCTAAAAGTATTAAATATATTGCATACCTTAACCACCCTTGCGCCAAGCGGAAAGGTCAAAAGGATATAATCAAGAGTTGTCTCCGCTCCATTCCGGTGGAAGGTTTTCAATATAGCATCAGTTTCAGGATCTTTATCACAAGCCATTTCCATATTTAAAACTGCTAGTAATTTATTTAGACTATTTCCGTACTCGGTATGAGAAAAATGGTATATTGGGTTACCCCCCATCCTCCAAGCCACATATGGGTAGTGTATTATATTTACAAGGATGAATATTAAAATCACCTACCCATATGACGTTGATGTTTACCTTCATTTTATTGTGGACTATGGTAGCAATATCTTTCTCTACCTCCCCCACAATTTGGTGCATGTTGGGTCCAAATCTATTATTATAAAAATGTATTAATAACCAGTTCCCTTCCTGTGGTAACTCTAAGGTCAGGATATGGAAATTTGGATTGGGTTGGGAGACCATCTTCACTTTAGCAGGTAAATCATTCCGGATTAGGGTCAAAATACCCCCCTTTGCCCTGCCTGAGGGTGATGGATCAGCCTGGGTCTGGAAAGATCTATACCCGTTCACAAATACAGGCTCCATGGCCCATGTTTCTTGAAAGCAGACTATCTCCTGGTCCTGCCACGACTTTAGCCACTCATTTTCACTAACTTTAGAGGCAATACCAGCCACATTCCAGGCAATACCAGCCACATTCCAAGGCAATACCAGCCACATTCCAAGGCAATACCAGCCACATTCCACTTGTATTCGTCAAAAGGTGATTACTTGAAAAATGTATATACTAGATTATTGTACGAGTATGTTAATGTAATTGATGCTCACAACTGTTATGTGTGCATGCAATTACCTGACTCAGTTGCTGAGGGGGTAACCTATCATTATATTCCTTTGACTTATGGAGTTTCTTGTAGGTTATTAACAAGTTTATTTTATGAAAATGGTCAATTCCAAGATTAATACTCGAACTATGATTTGATTTGTTCAGAAATACCTAAATTGAAACACTTAAAACCACATACTGAAGCTAGTACAGCTGAGACAATGGGATCTTTCTTTAGACCCACTCTGTCATTAGATATGGCTTATGCATATAGAAATAATTTAACCTGTGCTTTAGAGGGAGCAGAAAATACATTTATAGATTCAGTAGAAGATAGACGTATAATGCAACTACTAAAATTGTAAATAATTCAAAAGCTTTTTCTTGGATGCCCCAGAAGGAAGAGCATAAAATATTAGGGAACATGGCTGCTTTAGCTTTAGACTGGTAACATAAAGGGAAATTATGTACATATATATGAAAAGGTCTTCTACTAATACGAATTTTGTAGCTACTAGTCAACGTGAACACACGTTTTACATCTTTGAAAATTGGGGATGATTTTTAGCAGGAGTAGATTCTGTGTTCCCTGGTGTCTATTATGTTGGTGGGAAGAATGCTTTTTATAGATTACCTAGAAAATGGTAAGGAACTTGTTATGTAGGAGTAGATTTTCCAAAGATTTTCCATGTGGAAAAGATTGAAGATGTAGTAACAGAACAACTCGGGAAAATGAAAAGAGGAGCAAGTGCAAGTGAAATAGTGGGAGATATTTTTGGAGCTTGAATACCTTCTGTGGGAATAGCACTAAACTCTCATAAAATGTGAAAACTTTCTTCTGTAGTTGATAAACTAGCTACTAACACAGCTGCGGGATTTCTAGCTATTGATACAGAGATTATTTCCATCCATTCAATGGTAATCCAGAATAGACTTGCTTTATATGTTCTGCTCACGTAAGACTGCAGAATCTGTCAGATGGTGAAGGTTCAACAATGTTGGACCTTTATACCTGATAGGAGTAAAGATTTAAGGGGTAGCATCAAAAATATTACTTCTGTTCTCACTCATGTAACTTTCTGTCCCTTCTCATAGTAATGTTGCAACAAATGATACATGTTGGCATACAGGGAATTGACACAGTCGTATAGCATAGACTTTGTTACTTGCCTACGAAAAGTTTCTTTATGAATGATTCTTTGTGGATAATCCTGTGTGCATTGGATGGACAATCGAGTCCCATGAACAGCATGGGAAAGTACATCAACGTTTCCATTTTAGCATGATCTTTAGCTGAAGTAAATCATCCCAAATGTCATGGTAGGGGATCCGTCCTAAACTATTCTGTTGACTTGTAAATGTATTCTGATTTGTGTATTGATGTATAGTCTTAGACTATTTCTGAGACTCATACTGAAGCATTATTGAATTATTTGCCTAATGACCTAATATTGCTTAATACAAACTTAATTTAAACTCTATTTGTGTGAGTCTTCTTAAACTCACTAATGGTTTTCCCCACAGAGATTGTGCATACAAAGACTTAAATTCTAATGTACGGCAAGGATAGTCATGGATTATTTTCAGAACAACCCGGCTTACAGTTGCTGTTCTATACTGTGGTAGCGGAATTGCTCATCTGTATGATTTTGACCCAACTGAACTACTTCAGCAGGTTTGAACTTCCAGTTGCCATCCTATATATTTACAGCATGGTATTGCGGGTGATATATTTAAACCTGTTTACCAATCTGTGAGTTGGTTACTTATGTATGGTCCTCATTGAGTAGCCAACAGGGACACCTTAGCTCCTTCACCCCTCAATGCGATGAGCAAGGTCCATCAGAGGAGTAACCTGGATGGGTGGTAAGAAATCCCAGTCCGAGTAAATAATTAATTTGACGTGTAAAAAGGGCACAGAAATTTCCACTGGATCACCCTCAAACATAGGTACTCTGAGTAAGAGTAGGTTAGTAGGGCCAGAGAGTCCTGATGAAGTGCCATAGATGCATTTATTGCTACACAATGCAAGAAACATCATTCAGGACATGAATGATTGTGACTCTCACTCTTGTTTTTATGGTTGCCACAGGGAGACACAAATAAAAATGTTTTAGTCTGTGTTAGGCAATTTTAACAGTATAGGTCCTGGTGCAACATTCATCAAAGACTGTTAGAGCAGTGTACCAAATTAAGACTGATCTATTCACCTAACCTTAGGTATGGTGTTGTTCCATTCCCCACAGCATCCAATGAAACCCACCCTAAGCAAAATCTATTTCTGGCAGAGCAGCCCAGTGATGAAGCTTTTCACCTTGTGTGGGTAAGTTAAGTGCTCAGGCTTCTCAGATACTGTTTAGTAAATTCAATACGACTTACTGGAACAGGGATCTGTCAAGTTCATGACTGACCACTTCCAGACAACACACTAGCTCCACTTCTCTATTCTTGTTGCTTTGCTGTATATGTAACTTACAACAATAGTGCTGGCTTTTGTTTCTGTGAATGCTACTGTGAGCATTCTTGGGACATGGGTAGCCCAACTTTTAATAGTCATAGTGAGAAGGGACAAGCGTCTGTGCTTGGTGGCAGGTTAGCTATTTGATCACTTTACCTAGCTTGTACATCTATGCAGCGGATTCCAACATCAAGCACAAATCACATTTTTGGGGAGAATGTTTTTTATTGATATTGTGAGCGACAACCTATTTGACAACGAGGAGTACAGTCATATATTTAAGCAGCATTACTGGAAAGACACCTGTACATTCGCAGAAAGGGTTTCTATATGTGCATTATACATAGGTTGCATACAATTCTGCAGTGTATCTATATTGAGGTCATAGCAAAAACAAAGACAATTACTTAATTTGAAACACATCACCAAAAATTATAAGAACAATTCCAAACATGATTAAACAATCACTCAACAGTTGGTAGTGGTGTCATGGTATGTCGGAGGTGATGTGAAGGAGAGGAGGAGGTTGATTGTATAGAATCCTCAATTAGTGTGTTTCATCATTGTGTATGGTGGGGATTTGCCTGGCACGTGGGGGGGGGGGTGTCTCGAGACGGCCATGCTGCCACCTTCCGGGCTGAACCCGTATCCCAAACACTCTCAGGGCAGTACGCCCACAGATCTTGACTCCACTACCTCTAGACATCTTTGCCAGTCTGGGGGGTGGGACGAAGTCGATCTGCCTGTCCCTGCAGTGCGTAGAGCTGTATTTTCTGCCATAATGCCAGTACACATATTAGAGATCCACAGTTGAGTAGGAGGGGGCGCTGCCGATTTCCAGCACATTGCTATTCTACGCTTGGCAAAGATCAGTGCCAGGTCAAGTAATTTGTTGGTGACTTTGCGCGCTGCCATACAGGAAGTTATCCCTAAGAGACAATGGAGACCATCTATTTGTAGTGTAGTATTAAGGGCCTCAAAAAAGTACTTTATTCAGTGAATAGATCACCCCATGTTTTGAGACCCGAGTTTATCCATTTGGCGGCCTCTAACCTGGAGCGCAGTTTCGTACAGCCCGGCATCGCCCAGAGAGGCAATTCAGGGAAATATGGAGGTAGGTGTTCCAGCACATGTGGGTTGTGTGCATGAGACTATTACCAGCTCTTCAGGGGATCACCTCTTCTGAACCAAGCAACCATTCCAGAACTGCGGGTGGGCAGATCCCATCTGACCAGCGGCCCAGTTCTGACATATTCTGTCCATCCAGTCAATGAATAGGCCACTGTAACTGAGCGGCCGCATAGTAATATTCATAATTCGGGGCACCCAGGCAACCCTCCGATAGAGGGGCATATAATTGTATTATTGACTCTTGCTTTCTGCCATTACCTCTCATTAGTGCAATCACAAGCGTTTGTAAATTGTTAAAACATTTTCGGAGTAAATGAATAGGAAGAGCTGAGAAAAAATATATTAATCTGGGGAGAAGCAGCATTTTTGAGATAGCTATGTGACCCAAAGGGGAGAGCAGTAGTGCAGTCCAGAATGGAAGGGATGATCTTGCATTTGTGATACCCTTACCTATGTTACCATCCAGTAAATCCCTTTCGGAATGATAGACCTGGATCCCCAAATATTTAAATGTAACACAGGTCCAAGGAGGTATAGTATCTGGAAGTACCCGTTGTTTGGCTGGAGAAAGAAATGTCAGCGGGAATAATTGAGATTTGTCCCAATTCACCTTTAATCCGGAGGCATCTCTGAATTGCCCCAGTAGCTCCGTGAGACTCGGAAGCACAGTGGCATCTTCATGAAGATGCACCAGGGCATCGTCCGCATACATAGATATTATATGCCATTGGATGGCTGCCAGTATCCCCCACTTGTGGCGTGTTGTTGAAGTGCGCAAGCCAGTGACTCCATTTCAAGCGCGAAAATAATTGGGGGTAGGGGACAACCCTGGCGAGTCCTGCTTCCAATGCTCAATGGACCTTTACTCCGGTTTTTACTCGAGCCATAGGTGAGTTATATAGAAGAGAGACCCACCTGATGAATTTAGGCCCCATTCCAAACCATCCATACCTCCATCAGGTAGCCCCAACCCAGGGTGCCAAATGCCTTCTCAATATCGAGGGATGCGACCCAAGGGTTTGTATCCATCTTACGAGCCCAGTCCATCAACATAAAAAGCTGACGCAGATTCAAGAACATATTCCTGCCAGGGATTAACCCATTTTGGTCTTGATGTACTACATGCTGCACTATAGGAATTAATTGGTTAGCTAGTACTTTCCCCAGAATCTTGTAGTCAGAATTTAGGAGGGATAGTGGACGGTATGACTTCAAGAGCAATGGGTCTCTGTCCATTTTGGGTATTCCATCACTGCCTCTCTGAGGGTGGGGGGGGGAACCTTCAGTGTACGATGTGGTGTAAACCTTAAATGTGGGATGAGTTGTGATTTAAAAGTGAAGTAAAACTCCAATTGCCAGCCATCTACCCCAGGGGTCATACCTGTGCCGTTTGTTTGATCGCCTCAGAGAATTCGATTTCAGTAAGTGGAGCTTCCAGATCCACTTGCTGAGAGGCCTGTATATGCAGGAGAACCACTCCATCTAAAAAGGATTGTATCAATGCTGAGTCCTCCCCTTGTGGGGCTCTGTATAAGTTAGCGTAGTATGTGGGAAAAGCTGTGTTAATTCCATCCTGAGAGTTAAGAATAATTCCAGAATTATCTCTTATGGCAGTGATCGGGCTCCTTGGTGAATCAGAGCGGAGAAGCCATGCCAAAAGTCTACCTGCCTTAGCACATGTTTCCTTGCCAAGTGTTCCCTGTAGTGTAGAGCACCCAGCTTCTCTAGAGTGGATCTGGCCTGTGCTAGCGGGTCCATAACTGACTGGTCTGTGGGAGATAATCGTTCATAATGCCATATGTCCATTTCCAGGGTACTGAGTTCTTTACGAAGGGTCAGCTTGGTGCCATATACTGTCTTGATTGTGTAGCCGCCAAGCACGGTTTTGAAGGCATCCCATTCGATACTGGTTCCCAAAGCTGAGCTCTCTTTATCCTGAAAGTAGGAAGAGATATTATCTGAAAGAGCAGAATGGAATGGGGTATCACGGAGTGCCTCCGAGGGAAGCCACCATGTGGATATTTTCGGTCGTTCTCTGCCCCAACACAACTCTAGCTGCAGGGGATAGTGGTCTGAAAGAGTGCGTCCGAGATGTTCAGCGTGTGTTACTTTAGAAAGGGCATCTTGACAACAGTAAAAGAGATCTAGCCTAGTGTGTAGGTCATGAGTACCTGAATAATATGAGTACTCCCTGGACACAGGGTTCAGGCTGTGCCAGGCATCCTGTACCTGACTATGTAGATGTTGTGTAAGGTAGATTGATTGCACCCTAGGTATTGGGGGCGGGAGTAGTCACAGTCTAAGTCCGGGGTGCAGTTGAAGTCTGCACCCCAGTAACTGGGTGCCAGAGTGTTGTGTAATATTGCCAGAGTCAAAGAGTGTAAAAAATGGGCCTGGTTGGTATTGGGGGTATATAGGATTTTGGAATGTACCCCCTAGAGGGGCACTCCTGGCGCCACCCATATTAGAACTCCCCTAGCGCATCTAGAGTATTTGGTCCCTATCAGTGTGCCCCTTCAACGCTTGCGCATTGCTGTTTGGTCAGGGACAGTCAGATGTGTCTCCTGGAGGAGCGCTATTTGAATCCGGCCTCTACGTAAGTATTGATAAACACAGTATTATTTTGTGTAACCTGCCAGCCCACGTACATTTCAGGACATCAACATAAATTGGTTTGTAGCCATTACCACTTTGGTGGCCACTGTGACATGTATGTTTTGATCCTTCCAACTCCACTACACCATCTCAACCCCCCACATACCTCTCCCCAAGTCCCAACACATGTCAACTGTTCACAGACACAGAATGAAAAACTATATGAAGAATAAGTGAGAAAATATATAGGAAATTCCCAACGCCCGTTCCCAAGCCAGTACACCAATGAGCAACTAGCCTTTAGCACTTTAATAAAATACGAATAAAGTTATATTACTGTCTATAACAGTGGTATTTCACAAGTGAAGGTAGCTAGATGACTGTAGCAGTAGCCCATCGTAAGCATGCACTCATCCCACAGCCAGTGCATCAACATTACCATTGCTTACCCAGTCAACAGCAACCATAAGTGTAAAACATTTATATCAACCATTTTACCAAATCCGGAACTGCAGCCTATATCAAGTACTCAGCTGATTGAGATGTAATGAGTGGGCTACCCCCCCCCCCTAACAGTTCAGCAATCTGCTAGGTAGTCACTTACGGGGATTTATCTGGTTGATTCTCAGTTTCAGATCCTGTGGGGGAGGAGGGCGCCATGCATCGCTCCACGTTGGCCACCGCCTGAGCCCTCTCCCTAGCTGCCTGTTCCCTAGTTGGACCACGAGGGCGCCACCTGTTGCGTGATTTATGGTGTCTTTGTACATTCCAATCGGGAGGAGGGTGCGTCTTGACCACAGAAAAGGATGTGATGCCTCTGCGTTCCAATCAATACCAGGCATCTTCTGATGTTGAGCAAAAAGAGGTGATGCCTTCATGAACGATCCTGAGTGTGCCAGGGAATTGCAAAGCATATTTAATGCCATGTTCACGAAGGCATTTCTTTACTGCTATGAAGGAGGACCTGCGGTATTGAACTTCTAACGTGTAATTAGGGTAAATGTGTACTTGAACATTTTCGACAGTCCACGGACCCCTGGCCCATGTTACCTGCAGGATATGATCCCTGTCTCTGTAGTTGAAGAGGCGGGCAACCACTGGTCATGGGGAGGCACCCAGATGGGGAGGTCTCACAGGTACTCTGTGAACACGTTCGACAGAAAAGAAGGATGACTGTTTTCCCTGCAATATCGTGTTTACAAACAAATCCCCAAGGTACAGTTCCATATTTGGGCCCTCCGCCTGCTCCATGAGGCCCACGATTCTCACTTTGTTCCACCTTGATCTGTCCTCCTGATCATCCACCCTTTTACAGAGATATTCTATCTCTTCCTGCTTTTCCCAAAGGCGCTTGTCAGAGTCCACTACCGTGGGCCTCAAAGCTGTCAACGTTGATTCTGTGTTTTCAACATGGTCTTTCAGTTTCTTATGATCTTCTCGGAGGAGGCCCATGAGGCTTAAGGTGTCTATTTTGGGTACAAGGGTGGATTTAATATCCAACACAGCCGACAGGAGTTAATAAAATTGGCGGGAGTGCTCAGAGAGAGTGGCCACTAGGGACAAGCCCATAGCTTCAGTGACAGCAGTGGTTTCTTCACCCCCGCCCCCCTGGGTGTCAGCTGTTGTCACCGGGGTTTTGTCGGTCTTCTGAAGTACCATTGTGCGTGTGATATGTGTTCGGTTTTTTAGTACTCCGTTGGATAACGTTGAATACTAAGACAAAGCAGTGACTGCACTTCTGTGATTCAAGAATTACTTCTTTTCTACGATCAGCCGTTTGTCACAGTTAACCTTTCTGTGCGAGCGGGGTCGCTGGCCAGTGTCGGAGGTCTCAATATAATATTTACCACAGTAAGGGCAATAGCCATCCAGTATTAGCGTTGTCCAAGCAATCTGTCCCCTGTTGGTTTACCAGCATCCCATTGGCCCCACTGGGTTAAATAAGCAGAGTGTACGGTTACTGGCCACAGTGGGTAGTCTCTGCAGGGGATACATACTCAAGAGTGCTGTGCAACAGACAAAGTCTGTAAGGATCATTAATTTTGAGCGTCAAATAGGTACAGAGAGCAGCAGCTTGGAGCCATACCTTCATGTTGTTCAGGGCTCTGCAAGCGTCCAATACCCAGTACGGCTTGGTCCAGGTAGCCAGGGCCCTAGGAGAAACCGTAAGCGAGGAGATCTATTATCTATTCTGTCTTCATTAGGACAAAGTCGAGGCAGCCCGAACACGGGGTGCCAGTAGGTCTGCTGTGCGGAGTGCCATGCTCGGGGGGCAAAGATGAGGAATGCCGTGATAATCCACCCAGCGCCGTGCGTCCCCCCACTCCTTCACAGGCTGGGCGGCTTATCTCTGCGTCGTTGCACATCCCCGTATAGTGCGGGTGCCGTTGGGTGCTTGCACCTCTTCAATGATGCATGGCGAGGCCTCCTCCGCACTAGGCCAGCCCCAGTAGGACGCTGCTGCGTCTCGGCATCCACAGGTTGACTGCAGCCACGAACAGTCACGGAGGTGAAAACCCACTCGATTGCACATACTCTTACTGACCTTCACAATGCTCAAGCCTCAGCAGAGTAGAGGATTCCGCATACCCCCTCTGCTCTCAGGTGTTTCTCTCCTTGCACCACAGTCACCTGTTGCAGCCCCACCCTGTGACAGGGCCCCACTGTAAAAGGACTGTGTTCTAGGTCTCACCCTCAAGCTGTGCACCTCACATCCAGGGCAGCGTGCACTCGTGCATTTCACTCTCGGCCTTTGTCTTCTTGTGGGATATTCAGCCCAGGCAGCGATTGATGATGAGTCGAGCTGACTCAACCGTCCCAGTTAGTCCACTACCCTTTGAAGTTTCAGTGGTGGGCGGTCGGAGTCCTCGAAGTGCACAGAGACCAGCCCTGGGCTCCCTCTTGTTCCACCGTGCCACAATGTCGTCTCTCGCCAGGCTCCTCCCCGCAAACCCAGGCTTACTTAGTGGTTCAGCCCTGGCTCTGGCGGCGCCATGCGCCCTATGTCCCCACCACGGCGGCCAATGGAACTCTCGATCTTGGGTGGCTGGAAGGAACCCCCACACAATATGGGGTGATTCTGGACCAGGTTGTGTGATTAAAACAGGATTCTTAGCAGGCCTAGGACAAAGCTCACTAGAGTACGTTTTATACGGCCACCATCTTGGCCACGCCCCAAGCACCAATCACATTCTAGTTGCTATGCTGATCATCTGCATCCATGGAGCAGTACTGTCCAACAGACGTTTGTGGCTAGGGGGTAGACAACGTAGCATGCATTGGTTGAAAGGGACTTCAAGACAACGTGTTTGTTCTGTTTCCTATATCTTGGAGTTCCACTTTCTACTTTCTTTTAGTTCATTCCCCACCCCGAGTTAGCTTCCTTCTCTATCTCCTTGGGTATGGGTACCTGAAGAAAAGGATGATAAAGCAGCTTAGAATGTAGGCATTTACATCAGTTAGTGTCCTTTCCAAATTCAATCATGGGATTAATTACTTACATTGTTTTTCACTCCACGAAGCGAATATGACAGTGTGTCTTAATTTATGGGTTTTTTTTACCAGAAAGTGGCAGCCCGAGTCCAACATATATTTTGGTGCACAGAATAACTACTCAGGCGCCCTTATAAAGCAGATACTTCTGGATATATGTGTTAAATCTAATGTAAAATACTCATGCCATCCTTGTTGGATCATTATACATCGTTAATACAGTAGTCAGGGTAGAAACAAAGCACCCAACAGACCTTGAGCATATAATCAGTTGTACCCTCTTATTTGAACCATACTGAAACCTCACCTACTGCCCCTTGTAATAATAGATGTAGGGTTTTTGATGGTTAATGTAAAGCTTCCTTCTCCATACAACTTTCAATTGGCAGCTGGAAAGAATATGTACAAAATTGGCAACAGTCTCAGTTTTAAAATAAGTCATATGCCATGTTTTTAAAAATGATATTCATGTGTCATTGTACTCCAGAACCACACATCATTCTTAAGTCACGGTGCTTTATCACTGCAGCACAATTTGTTCCTCGTCTGGCTCCCAATTGTTTTTCTTCTATGCTCTGTGTGCTACAATCCCTTAGTACCCAAAGGCTGTGCGAGAAAGGTTCTGACAATGTTCACTTGCAATTCCACGCTTTCCTGCCTTTATTTTAACAGAGAGCCTTAACTGTTGTTTATAATACATCTCCTTTCACATCTTCAATTGCATTTTTGTCAGATGATCCAACCAAGTAACTTTGTGAAATTCGCATGCAGAATATATGCTTAGGGCTCAAGTCACTTAATTAAGATTTATGCCAATTAACTTTGAAAGCACAGTATTATTAAATCTTAAATTTAGTGCTGGTAATTAAACACTATTCAGAACTCGAGTTCATTTGCTGCATGGCAGCCACTGGGAGATTTGCTGTTATGAGCTTGGTATTTTAGCACAAAACACAATGATTTGAATGGTGTCATTGCTTCTTATATAGCAACTGCTGATCTCCACCATACATTTTTAGGTGAATTAATATAAGTACCTTATCTCAGAGAGGCTGGTAAGAATGAAACTCAGTTAAGGGTGGCCAGGAGTGGCAGCTCCCACCCCTGGCTTGCCCATTGGTACCCGTGGCACTGCCCTTGTTGGTTTCTACCCCTGCACCAGAGGTAATGAAGGCAGGAGCAGAAATAGAAACTAAAGAGGGGTTTAGAGGGCCTATTAGTGTGTGAAGTGTCCCCTACCTGACAACTTTAAAAACTGTTCACTATAAGAGAGAGGAGGAGGAGGAGGGGGCATAAACAGGGAGAGGCTTGGCTAGCGAGTAGCCTGAGAGCCACACCTCTCTCTCCCCTAAAACTCAAGCAAAAGTTTCAGAGGCTACCACTAATTTCCTAGGGAGGTTGAAACACCCTATATGGACGTCAGCAATGCAGAGCCTCCACACACAAGCTGGAAGCCTGCTCTGTGCAAGGGTTTCCGGCTCACCTTGTCTAGCACTGTGTGATGTCAGCTCTTCACAGGGTGACCATGTGAAGTGAGCCAATACAGTGTGACACACGGTCGCACCGTGTGAGGTAGCAGTTCTAGCTTTCACATCTTGCCCTTGCTGCCCCTGGGCCCTCAGGAGCAAGTAGGTGGCTGTTGAAGGGCTTGGACTAGGACGAGAGATCAACTCTGTGATGTCATCAGAGGATTTACGATGTCATTTGCAGAGCACAGCGCCTTCTGTAGAGAACTCTGTGCTGCTAATTTGTTACGGATTTGAATTGATGCAAGGCAGCAGACCCAGCCTTTTCAGCTTTCTGAGGCCAAAAAACACGAATACTATTCAGCTGGATAATCTGTTCCTTACACTTTGAAATAGAAACATCACAGAGCACATAAGAATTGGGTATTACGAAACAGCAAGTCTCTTTCGAAAGCTTCTGTCAGATTACACACTGGGAACTCCAGTTACCGTCACTATGGCCCGATTGCATCTTTTAGAAGTGAACCATCCGCTCACCCGCACCACACAGCGTAAACTGGGAGCTCTCGCCACATCCGTTGCCTCGCCTGGCTATTTGAAGCCACAACAAAGGAGGCCGGAGCGTTCAGACACCACAAACATCTTGGTGATTTCAGTTTTACTCAGAGTGCGGCTCGGTCTAGAGTTGTGTGTGTAGGCTAACTAATGCTGATTTAAACAAAGCCAAATATTGCAAAATCAAAACTAGGAAAAACCAACGTATGACAGCAGAGGGGAAAGAAAAACAGAAAGCGGAGAAATTGATGTTTCCTGACCATTTTGACTATCTGCAATAAGCAAACAGCGCGGGAAAGTTGCTTCATAAAATGTCATGGATTTAATTTTCCACATTACACTTACTCGTAGATTGCACGTTCTGGTAAACTGTAAGGGTAATCTACACAGAACTTCTTTCATCTGAATAATTGTCTTTTTGGGAGTTCTTTAACTCCAATGTCTACAGTATCAGGAACATCCAGGGACATTTCCCGTTACATACTGATGACGTGTAAGGCCGAGTAAATCAATGTTTTTATTATGGGAGGTCTCAATTTACCCGTAATCTAATTTTTAGTGATTATTTTATCCAGAATGATTGGGTTATAAATAATGATCATAAGCAGCAGAGAAGCATTCATTCATCACACATATAATAGATCCTTTATTCCTAAGTATAAAGTACCCTGACTTTTTAAAGTTCTAAATAGATAGATATAACTTTTTTCACACTTTTATCTGTGGATCATGTGTGAGATAGGATTCAGGGACTGTTTTTGCCATCATGATGAATATACAATTCCCACTTTGTCTCTAGGTGCCACTATAAAATGTTGATTTGGTTATCATGTGTCTGTTTGTACAGGAAGTTGGTGCCTGTGCAAATGACTGACAAGTTGTCATGGGACTCTATCAAAGAAAGTGTAAAGAAAATGTGCAAGACTCTGGATATTTGTTTTTATCACACACATTGGCGAATTTTTTTTAATAGAAAAGCTCCAAATTGTGAAGGCGGTACACTCTGCTTTTTCTGTAAGATTTCATTGGAAAAGGTTCTTTTGTTAGTTTTTTTCATTGGGTGCACGTGTTTTGCATTAAAACCATTGGAATGGAAATTATGAGAAATTTGCACACTGTGTAAGGACTACACATAACACGATTACCTGAAAACTTCTTCGGAAAACTTGTCCCAAATCATGGGACAGTCACTGATATTGGTTGCCATTTGTGCCCAACTTGTAATACTCTTTGCTCCCAAAGTGTCCTTACCGGCCCTATTGTAATGGGAGCCAAAACACGTAGATTGCAACAATGAAGTATTCTAGTTCAATTTATTCTAGTTGCCAATTGAATATTGTATTAACACATCTTACTCTGTGTGCCAACCATAGCCTTTGGACGCCGCTCCTGCTTCTCTGCCTTGCTTCCTCTCTCACCCCCTGAGTGTCAATCATGCATAGCACTCCTGCCTTCCCCTTGTCTGCTTCCCCTGCTCCAGTAGCATCTGGGCAACACTCCCAGCTGCTCCCTTCTTCCTATGTCCCATCCCCTCGTCTTGTCACTTTATTCCTTGCACAAGTGGAGGGAGGTATTTCCGGCAGGGGACATTGCGGGACACATTTTTTACCACAGAGGATCAAGGCTGGAGGTGCTGCTTCCAACACCACGGTGCCACTGCAGGGGCTTCCCCTCAGGATTGTGAACCTTAACACCATTTTCCAAAAAAAACAATGCTTGTATTGCTGAAGACACAGGAAAAATATGTATGTGGGAGACAGCGGTCAAGAGAAAGCTGTACTTTTCGAACCCCTGACGACTTGAGGGCATGACCTCAAAAACACTGAACTACATCAGGCGGTGTGACAAAAAACCCTCCTTTTGGAAGACCTGATGAGTTAATGTTAACCACCCTCCAAAAAAAGATATGCTACGCGGAATCAGTGGACACCCATGCTCCTGTCGACATCTGCCTTGCTGCAGATGACTTTTGAAGTCGTTAATGCCCAATAATCTGGTTTCTTTGTTTGTCTCTCGTGCTGTCCTGAATAATGTTACATACTGTTGCATGTTCCTGAATTGATGGATGTAGTGTTTATAAACACTTTGGCCAAATTACAAATTCAGGCTTTATGAAGTGCAAAATAACCGCCTTAGAGTAAAACGATGTCACAGGGTTGAAACTGTGACAAACAATTTCATGTAACAGTCCCATCCCACTGTATTGGTATCATTGGTGGCAGAAATTTCTCACTCTGTAATTTTGCAGAATTGACACCACACCTGATAATACTGCAGATGTACTCTAAAACAGGAAGCCGCAGTTTAAGGAAATTTATAATATAAATAGCGTAATATGCATTAAAAGGCCTTGTAAACCTTCACACCCAGCACAGGCCAGTAAGATAAGCAAGGGAATTTGTCCTGAGACGCTCACCAGAAGCGATTTTGGGAAGCGTAATCCTCCCGCTACGGCTGCCATGTGATCATCATGACCTGTCAAAATTGTCACCACCAAATACATCAATGAGTGCATTCCAGGTGAGTGATAAAAGCCACCCTTTAACCTATTTGGTAACACCTGGGAAGCACAATGAGTGTTTGCTTCTATTGTTGGAACCCTCTGGGTACTTTAACATTACGGAAGTGGTGACTCATATGGTTATGTAGCCCCTATTTACATGGGCACACACATTGCCCCGCGAGATCCCAAAGAGGCATTCTCTGTTTGCATGGTGATATTGCCTCATGCTGCTGAGGGAACGCTTTTGCCCTTCGATCCATACAATGAAGGGACAGAGACCAGATAACACACTGATTGTGTGCTACATATGAAATATTGCCCCCAAGGCATCTATTGAGAGGAAGGCATAAGGTCCCAGGTACCCCCAAGAATCCCTCCGCAGATGGGTGCAGTCACTTACAGCAAATGCAAAAAAACGTTTCTTAGGACCAAATTCGATTACAGCTCGAGGGGCATGAAAAACACAAGATTTATTTATAGTTGGTGGTAAAGTGATTCCTATTAGAGACAAAATAAAGTGACCGGGGGTTCTGTTTAACTTCCATAAATCTATAGATTATTAAACAAATGCAATTATTACAGCCTCCCATTATCGCATCAACAATTTTGTAGGTTTACCCCTTTTCACATTTGGCGATGCAGCGCGAGAAACCAAATTCGTTTTATTTATTTATATGTGTACTTACCTGTAATCGCCCGTAATCCGTAGTTTACTACCCCCCACCCTGCCCCTCCCCCGCCCCACGTCAGCGCCCGGCGGCACTCCCACCACCGACCGCTACTGGTGAGAACTGTTGGCACCATCCAGAGTTAATCGGATCAGGGCTAGTGGAAAAACATTCCTAATGAAAGTGTGTGACATTTGGAACTGCCAGACCATTGTGCTTAACACCACAACTATCTTCTTCCTAGGAAGGTCTGAAGAGTAGCCTGTTTCTTGCTTTCGAGTCCTTGTACATCCTTGGATTTGAGTGGTTTATAAGAAATTGATAATGATAATGCAAGTATATTTTAAGTTAGGTGAACTTTGTAGAGCATACCTAATATGAATCTTGGCAATAGGCATACCTGGGTGGTTTAAAGGAGACAATTGATGGTACTGAGTGCATGAAGAATAGTTTAATGTGTTATTTAACGGATATCTGTGTGCCTCTTTTTGGGTTTCCTTCCACATTTCGTGTAAATATACGTTGGATGTTTTGCCCATGTTCTGCATCAGTAGATGATATCTCTGCATTTATTACTGACTTTCTCCTGCAAACAACACTATACAAAGTCTACAATGTATCAACTCTAGTTAGTCACCATGGACATTACCAGCATCAGTAGCAGGGAGAAGCCAAATAACATTTATAAATATGGCAACATTGTTAGTGGAGAGAAGCAACAAAATGATACTTTGTCTAGGGTGGTTAAAATGGTCACAGTGGCTCAGATTGCAGCAGACACAGTGCCAGGGGCTTCACTCATTCAGAGTGATTCACCATACTCCATGGCTCACCCAACCTCCTTTTGACTGTGTCAGGTATGATCTAGCCCAGAGTTTCTTCAGGGGAAGGCACAATGTAGACAAAAGACAGATGTATTCTCTGTATTTGTTGCAATTGGAGTAAATGAGTAATTCCGCATTACTTATATAATGCAGAATTACTAATTAATTCCGCAGTTCCGCCGGCATAATTAAATAAGCACTGCTTTCCCTACAAGATCAGATGCAGCACATGTTCTGCCTACAGACACTTCGAGCACTATGCTGTGTAAGCCAGAGTTACCTGTGACGTCATTGCGCAGCTTGAGCCTCAAATAGCCAATGGTGGCGCAGCAAGCTCCAGGTTCCTGGATCCCTTCTCTGTAAACGCCGCTGTCTGGAGAGTAAGCTGCGCAGGAGGAAGATTCATCCGGTGGTCGAGGGCGCGTGTCCGCCGCACAGGCACCAGCAAAAGAGTCATGGAGACCTTCTGCGGCTCCGAGGGCGGACAGCATTTCAGAGGTCTCAGGGAAGGTGACCAGGGCACTGGCTCCTGGCCAGTACCTAAGCCGTGGGCTTGGTTTGGAGGGATTGGCCTGAAAGTGAAAGGAAACAGTAGCACCTAGTTCTGTCATTGAAATGTCAGCTGCATTTTTATCCTGCGTGCTCATTTTTGTGCACAAGAAAATGAAAGTGTGTTATGTACCTCAGCTTTACATAAGCCTGTATACATCCAGTAGCCTCACAGCATTTATTACCACCCTTTCACAAAAACAGGTTATTGCGCCTTCCGCCACTTCTAGTCCCCCACATACCTCTTAGATGTTCGGGGTGCAATCCGCACCCCCAACTCTGGGATGAACACTTTCTTGGGAATTTCCTATATATTTTCTCACTTATTCTTCATATAGTTTTTCATTCTGTGTCTGTGAACAGTTGACATGTGTTGGGACTTGGGGAGAGGTATGTGGGGGGTTGAGATGGTGTAGTGGAGTTGGAAGGATCAAAACATACATGTCACAGTGGCCACTTTCTTTTTAGTCCCCACCAATTCTGCCCACCCCTAATCACTACGCAGCCCTACATATGATGCTTCCTGCTTCTGGCTCATCATTAACGAAATTTCTTGAAAGGAGTGGGTCCTGCAGTTCCACCCAGTAGATCTGCCCAAGCTCTAGAGAAATCAGTGGGAAGCTGCTTTTGGGCTAGTTATAGAACAAGGGAGAAGTTCAAAAGATCTCCCTTCACAAATACCAGAGAGGCTGCCAAGATCACAAATACCAGAGAGGCTGCCAAGAGTTACTAAAGCTTGGAACACCGCTCTGTCCTGAGGTGGAAGCGTAGAATTACCAGGGTGAACATATTGTGGATAGCAAGCACTGTAGAGGAAGTGGACAGAGTAGAATTAAGGGCCTGATTACGATGACGGTGGGACTGAACAGCCCACAGCCAGCAGCACCCGCCGCAATACAAAACTGAGGCATTGCGACCACCATGGTGGCAGTCGCATCCTAATACCTATGGCGAGACTGCCGACAGCCTGTCGGGCGGTCCCATTTACGAAAGGATCAGCCCCTAGGTTAGGTGTAAGGACTGGGGCTGCAAATTTTGGCTCCCATGAAACCCTGATGAAGGACACTATGAATGTTGGAAACACACCATCTTGTTGGGGTGCGGTGCGTTATTATGGCCCCAAGAAACAACTGCTTTTTGGCTACAGATGAAAGGAACATTGCTATAATAGATGAAAGAGTTATGTACAGTTAGTGGGGCTTTGTTTGGATCTTGATATGTTGCATAGTATTGTAAAAAGTTTTTGGGTTCTTTCATTGTTAAGATCTTGATGAATAATGATAAAAGCAAAGACACTTCCTTCAGAGAAGGTTCATAAAAATTCTCCCAGGCAATTAGGGCCAACTTTCAAATCATATAGTTTTTTGTGTAAGTTTCGGTTTGTAAACTATTTTTTGCAGTTTATCAAGTGAAGAAGAATATGGTTTGTAGCAGTTAGCAAAAATGGTGTTTGTTAGTTAGTGTTTTCACATGCAGTACTTGCATCTTTTGTGTACCTTTCCATGTGTATGATCCCACTAAATACAAGGATACTGAAAGATAATTTTATTAGTATGAGGAATGCTGGTCCTCTCATTAATAATGAATTTGTTTATAAAAATACAAATCTCTTCAAGTAAACCCTGTTTAACTGCAATGGACAAGTTGGGCTACAGGCCAGGTTGCATTGCAGCATTGTTTTTAAAAAGCATGTGCCAGATTTTTGCACTGTGCCAGATGTATCAACTGGCAGAGCGCAAAGCAGCAATTGCAAGCACATACAGACATTCTGCCTTGTTAATATTTATTAGACAGGGTGTATTCTGCAGTTGCTGTGAGCACCAGAGGATTCAATGGACAACATATCTTTCCACGTCTGTGTTTATAAATGCATTGCTGGTAAACTGTAGTATCCATGTAAAAAAAAATGAAAGTTAAAAAAAGAGAAGAAGCGGAGAAATGAAAGGGCAGCTACAAAACGAGAAAATTGAAAAGTGAAAGCCTGGCCAACCAGCCCTAACACTGCAGCACAATTATTTTCAGGTAGATGTGCACATGTGATCAGAAAATGCCTCATTCCCATGACAATAGAGCCAATGACTAATGTGGATGGAACCATTGGTCCATTTAGTAAGCTGTCATGGATGGAAACAGAGAGTAAATGGCACTATGACCGATCAAGGGCAGCAGAGGGATGACCCAAAAGCCCTCAATGTATCAATAACTATATATATTGATAGCTATGTATTATTTAACACTTTTTTATTACAAGATCCTGTCTGACTGCTAATCCTGTTAGCTTTCCGAAGAGACAGTGCTAATCTTCTTTTTTTTAAGTTTGAATTTATTAAGAAAAAACAAACAAAAGAACAGCATTGTAATAGTTACAACAGATTCCAAATGGGAAATAAGACTACCAAGCTGTATACAAAGGGAAAACAAATATACGTTATGAACCAAGAAAAGAAAAAAAGGGGGAGGAAAGGGGGAGGGGAGAGAACAATATGTAGTTAAATTATAATATTGGAATAAAAACAAGAACAATAATTGGTTTAACACTGTGAGCATAACAACAAGCACATTTTAAAATTACGTGGCAGAGAAAACAGAAGAATAAATAAACTTCTGATCGTTTAAGAAGGAAAAGGCAAAGAGTAAAATTTAAGGTGGTTTCCTAACATCATCAGAAACAATAATATCTTTAACAATAGAAGATGCAGATGCGGATAAATATGTGGTCAGTGGAAGCCATAAGAGGTCTCTTTCAATCGCTAGGGAAATGGGGGAGACGTAATTAGTATCTAGTCTATGGTGGAAACACACTGCATTCCACCAGGACCTGAAAGTAACTTTATCTGCTTGTTTCCAATTTGAGGTTATTAAATGAAAAGCAACAGCTAACAATAGGTCTAACAATTTAAAATTTGATATTGATTGAGGCCAATGAGGTGACTGAGTGCCAAGGAATATGTTTATTATAGAGAAGGGTATTTTAACTTTGAAAATTTTCTCAATTTGGAACCAAACCAATTGCCAAAATCTGTGGATAGGGGGACATTCAAATAACATGTGTTTTAAATCAGCAGTAGGACAGGAACAGAACCAACAATTGGAGGACAGATCCGATGTGAAGGATGCTAGGGTCACAGGAGAGAATAATATCCGATGATAAATAAAATAAAGGGTTTGAGTGGTGTTAGCAGCACGAGAAGTTTTGTGAAGCCTAGACCATAACTTATCCAAAGTACTGGTTGACCAACATTCTAGAAAATCTTTTCCCAAGCCAGTTCAGTCTTGGATTTAAGTCTATCCGAGGGTAACTGTAGGGACTTATATATAGTGGAAGCAGAGGGAGGAGTATCTAAAATTGGAGAGAGATTTAAGCAAACTGGAGGGGGGTTGGAAGTGTTTGGTAATGTGAGAAGATATTGATTAAGGGCAGGAAGTAAAAGATGATATTGCAGTTTAAAGGAGGCTGGTAAAGAAAACTTTGTTTTAAGATCGGTGAACGAAAGGGGTTTGTTTTCAAATATAAGTTGAGATATCCAATGCAAGCCTTTTGAACGCCAATTTTTCCAGTATATAGAATGGCTGTTAATTCGTAACGATTTAATATGCCAAATAGGTCGTTGTTGATATGAATTAGTTGAAGGATATGAAGTCAGTAAGAGAGGAATTAAGAGTTTACGGGAATGAGAAATGAAAGGGGAACGTAAAAAGGAATTATTGGAAGTAAAAGCAAGAATTTCCTGAAAATCAAAAGGGGTAACAAGAAACTAGTCTAATTCTAACCACAATGTGGAAAATACAAGGGGCTCCGAGGAGAGCCAGCGGGTAGCTTGTTTTAGGGAAAAAGCAGAGTGATAAGTTTTGAAATCAGGAAACTTAAGACCTCCAATGGTTTTGTCTTTTTTTAGTAGACAAGGCTATACGAGAGGGTTTACCTTTCCAAAGAAACTTTGATAGAAGGGAATCTATTTTTTTAAAGTAATACCCTGGAATATGGACTGGAATCATGGAAATGATAAATAGAATCTGAGGGGCAAGTACCATTTTAATCGAATCTATTCGGCCCCACCAGGAAAGAAAGAGAGGATGCCAACACGAGATAGTATCATTTAGGGGCCGATTCCGATTCGGGCCGGAAAACATACCGACCGACTCGGTATGGGAATTTAGTCCGACCGACTCGGACCGGCGCCGTACGACCCGGGTAGTACGATGAAATGCATGTGAGATCCGACCGACTCGGATGGAATACAAAACGACCGACCGAGCCGGACGGAAACAAGCCATCCGGCCGGGAAATCACGCGAAACGAACCGACCGACACGCACTCGGATTGAACCCGAACGAAACGTACCCGCGAACTCCGACCCGCGTAGTACGATGCTGTGCGTGCAAAACACGACCGACTCGCCCGGAGCACAAGCTGTACGACCGACACGCATACAAAACCCAGCCGAAGCAACCCAATACTACGCTACCGACTCGTACGCCGCATATGAAACCTAGCTGACACACAGCGGGAACGAGTCGGACAAGATCGCACCAGACAACTGCAGCGTCCTACTCGGACACAAGAACGACTCCTACATGCACCAAAAACACCAAGGAAAAATTTGAAAAAAAGGGCCAAACAAGCAACCACTAAGCCAATAAATACAGGGAGGGAAAAAAATGGAACAAGGACACACCTCCAACTCCACCTACATAAAGGCCACAAATCCCTACCATGATCCTTTGCAAATTCCACTGACCTGCCAGACAGAACACCATCACACAGCAACCACAGACACACTCACAGCTCATACATCACACAAGCCACACACCATTACCACACCTACAAATAGCACCCTCACACACACCCAGCTAAACCTACACTCACACCCCCCACTTGCACACACACACACATCAATCACCACCACCACCCATCACCATGCCCCCAAAGAAGAACCTTAAGTTCCTAGATTGTGAATTGGAAGTCCTGGTAGACGAGATCCTGAGGGTAGAGCCACAGTTGTTTGGTACATTGGTACAACAGACCCCCATGTCGCAGAAAACCAAGATGTGGGCGAGGATTGTCGACAGGGTCAACGCACAATCACCATGTTTGCGCACAAAGGAAGACATCCAGAACAGGTGGTATGATGTGCGCAGGAGGGTCCGGGACCTACTAAAAAAGGACTACCTCCTCAGCCAGCACACCGGCAGTGGCCCTCCTGCAAAACCAGTATACCTCAGGCCCTGGAAGGAGAAGGTGCGGGCCATCCTACCACCAGTGAGCGTATACGGACTAACAGACATCCCAGAGCCTGGTGAGTACACAACTAATATACACAATATGGTGTGACAACACACACACATCACAGTCAAGGGGATAGGCAAACCATGCACACTTAGCAAATACACAGCAACCAAAAGATATTCATCCCAAGATGTGAATGCTAGTCAGACAAACACAATACCTGCCATCTCATAGTGATATGTAACTGTGTCATGACATCTACAAACCTAACAACAAATACAGCAAGGCAGTGGCACAAATAGAACCAACAAACACTCCCAGATATTTACCCACCACTAGAACACCACCTCACAGGGAAGCTCACTGAAAGGAAGGAATTCTGTGTATGCTGGTCAAGTCAGTGTAGCCAATAGCATGATGGGAGTGGTAGTCACAGATATTGGTCACACCCACAATTGGCCCATCAACACCACTCTGAACCATGCTCACATCACAGGGAGTGGAAAACAACTGACAAGATGGCTGACACTGGGTACTGCTGGGGGGAGCACAAGGCCCTGCTGGGAACTGGGCACCAACAAACAACAGGACCACACTGTCAGCCATCTTGCCATTGCTGTCACACTCACACACACCGAAGTCCACTCAAAAGGAAGGAAGGATGGGCATGCTGGGAAGGGGGGTGTAGGCAATAGAATGGGAGTGGTAGTCACAGATCAACTTCTCACACCCACATGGCCCAGCAAGTTAGCACTGAAGCATGCAGACCTCACAGGGAGTCAAAAGCCACTTCAAAGATGTCTGACACTGGCCACAGCTGTGGGGAGCACAAGGCCCTGCTGGGAACTGGGCACCAACAAACAACAGGACCACACTGTCAGCCATCTTGCCATTGCTGTCACACTCACACACAGTGAAGTCCACTCAAAAGGAAGGAAGTATGGGCATGCTGGGAAGGGGGGTGTAGGCAATAGCAGGATGGGAGTTGTAGGCACAGATATTGGTCACACCCACAATTGGCCCATCAACACCACTCTGAACCATGCTCACATCACAGGGAGTGGAAAACAACTGACAAGATGGCTGACACTGGGTACTGCTGTGGGGAGCACAAGGCCCTGCTGGGAACTGTGCAACAACCAACAGCAGGACACCACTGACTGACATCCTGAAAGACAACTTGCACTCCCTGCAATGGAAGCACGTTCCATGGTGGGATATCTGGCTGGGTGGGAAGGAGGACTCACAGCACTGACCATAGTTACAAGCAGCTCCCCTCACACACCCCCGCAACACTAACTCCACATAACCCACCTGGGAGAATGCAATGCCTCACATCCTAACTGAAGATCCCACAAAGAACCACCACCCTGGGTTATGCTGTGTGAAGCACAGGGACACTCTTGGGACTTATAGCCAAACAACTGCCAGGACAACACTCCCAGCCATCCTGTCAGCACAGGCACCCCACCCCACAGGGAAGCAGAGTCAAAAGGAAGGAAGGATGGGCATGCTGGGAAGGGGGGTGGAGGCAATAGCATGATAGGAGCTGTAGGCACAGATATTGGTCACCCTCACAATTGGCCCATCAACACCACTCTCAACCATGCTCACATCACAGGGAGTGGAAAAGGACTCACAAGATGGCTGACACTGGGTACTGCTGGGGGGAGCACAAGGCCCTGCTGGGAACTGTGCAACAACCAACATCAGGACACCACTGACTGACATCCTGAAAGACAACTTGCACACCCTGCAATGGAAGCACGTTCCATGGTGGGATATCTGGCTGGGTGGGAAGGAGGACTCACAGCACTGACCATAGTTACAAGCACCTCCCCTCACACACCCCCTCAACACTAACTCCACATAACCCACCTGGGAGAATGCAATGCCTCACATCCTAACTGAAGATCCCACAAAGAACCACCACCCTGGGTTATGCTGTGTGAAGCACAGGGACACTCTTGGGACTTGTAGCCAAACAACTGCCAGGACAACACTCCCAGCCATCCTGTCAGCACAGGCACCCCACCCCACAGGGAAGCAGAGTCAAAAGGAAGGAAGGATGGGCATGCTGGGAAGGGGGTGGAGGCAATAGTATGATGGGAGTTGTAGGCACAGATATTGCTCACCCTCACAATTGGCCCATCAACACCACTCTGAACCATGCTCACATCACAGGGAGTGGAAAAGGACTCACAAGATGGCTGACACTGGGTACTGCTGGGGGAGCACAAGGCCCTGCTGGGAACTGTGCAACAACCAACAGCAGGACACCACTGACTGACATCCTGAAAGACAACTTGCACTCCCTGCAATGGAAGCACGCTTCATGGTGGGATAACTGGGCTGGGGGAGAAGGAGGCCTGGATGGCAACCAAATACCACCAATGCTGGTCATGCACACACCTCAACATTCACATTGACATGCCACAGGTTGGCAGGACAATGTGCTACACCAATATCACTCTCTGACTGTCACAATTTAGGAGAATGCAATGTCCTGGCCCACATCCAGAGGTACAGTCACAACTGTCAGGTGTTTGAACAATTGATGCCAGTAGAAACATAACATACAATCTGTGTCTCTCCCCAAAACAGGTGATGATGGGGACACAGCAGCAGACGAGGAGGAGTCCCTGTCCCAGGCTCCGGGGAACACTGAGCTCACTGGTGTGGATCAGCCTCTGCACTCCTCGGATGGTGAAGAACCAGCTGGACCCTCCGGCGTGAGTCATCATGCAGCACCAGCAGGACCAACATCTGCACTCCCTGCACCCACCCCTCCAACAACTGCCAACACACAGGCCACCCCTGCCAACACGGACAGACCAAGGACCACAGATGACAACAGCGCAGGGACCCAGGCCCAAACTGGAGCTGGTGACAACGAGCCCAGGAACAACACCCAAGTGGGCCCACGGTCACCTGTGCGTGCCACCGCAGGTCCTGCATGTGTCGCATGGGGTGGTGGGAGGGGTGTTAGGCATTGGTCGCTCTTTGCAGAGGGGTCTGGACTGCATGATGACCCACAACTGGCACGCATCGCGGATGCGTACCAGACTAGCACCGGAGAGGTCAGCCAGGTAGTGGGGATCCTCAAGGACATACAACAGCAGCAGACTGCCCATCATGCTCGCTTGGGCTCCCACATGTCCCGTGTCGAGACACACATGTCACGTGTCGAGACACACATGTCTGGCATGGAGTCCAAGTGGGACACATTGGAACTACTGACAGCGGTGCATAGGGACATACTGACATGCCTCCGCCAGATCAGCACCAACATGGCCTCACCTCCCTGTGTGCCCACAACATCTGCTGCTGAAACAACTGCAAATGCCACAGGGAGGGAGGAGGACTCTGGCACAGAGTCCCCTGCACCGCCGCAGCCTGCACCTGAGGGTCCCCCCCCCCAAGAAGAGGGGCCGTCTGAGGAGGCCATACTGAGAGGCCGATGGCCATCTACATCCCCCAGGAAGCCAACACCTGTTCTGGAACTTTTCCTCTGTGTGCAAACTACACGCCCTGTCGAAGCCAACCCAACTCTCCCACATGACATGGGGAGCTCTAGTTGTCCAAATTTATCAGATGACTGTGGACTTTACTCTGGACATTTCAGCTACCAAGACTTCCAATTCACATGGGAACTTTGGATTCCAATTTCTATGTACAGCACCCACCATCCTGTGCACCATCCTCACACCTGTATATAAATAAACTCACCAATACACCATATCTGCCTCTGTTGTGATTCCAACGTGGTTTTTGTCATGTAGATGGTGATCTGCTAAATGACACTGTGCATGCTAACTGCTACAGCAAGTCCAACACCATCATGTCAGTCATGGCGACGTGACACATATGAGGGAGACACACCACTAGGGCCACACAACACATACACACCAGGGCCATCAGACTCATCACCTATACTGATGTTGCAACGAAATACAGTGGAATGAACAGACACGCCACCTATTCACAGTCACTGTCAACTAGACTACAGGTGCAGTAAGCAAATGTCAGTCAGATGTGTGACTACAGACAACGCACATCCCAAAGTGAAGCACAGGTTTATTACACATTTGCAACATGTTGTTTCCACTACAAATGCAAGCTAATCCAACCTGGCTGTGGCCACAAAGTCAAAAAGTGCAGAAGATAGAAAGTCCAGGGGTGTGTGGCACATCACCTGTAGGGAAACGACTGCTTCCACCTTGGAAGTTGAATCATGGATTCGGGGGATCCAAGTTGATCAGACAACTCCGGCAGCAACCTGTGAAGGACAGACATGACACACAGTCAAAACCACTGAAGAACAGCACAGAACGGCAATACTCATGTCTAATACATGTCACGAGATAACTACACAAAACCAAGTTAGCATGTCAACACTGTTGGGCAGTACAGACCACCTGCAAGGACACATCGCTGCACGCATCCAGTCAAGTAGCACATGGCCACACTCAAACAGCACCAGAGCACCACACACACATATCATGCAAACTCAAATCATTGACATTACAACTCTCTGGAGACTCACATTCAGCTGAAGAAGTTGGTGATGAGCTGTGTGCGGACATCACCATCATCATCATCATCATCTTCACTGGCATCGTGACCCAGGCCAGGATCTTCCACAGGTGGGGGACGTTGGTCATCGTCATCCAGGATGAGAGGCAACTCCTTCCGCACTGCCAGGTTGTGTAGCATGCAGCAGACTATGACAATCTTGCACACCTTTGCTGGGGCATATGGGAGGGCCCCTCCTGTCTTGTCCAGGCAGCGGAAGCGGCTCTTCAGGAGACCAAAGGTCCGCTCAATCACCCTCCTCGTCCTACCATGTGCCTCATTGTAGCGCATCTGGGCTGGTGTCACAGGGTTCCTGAGGGGTGTCAGCAACCACAGCATGTTGGGGTATCCCGAGTCACCTACAGACAGACAATTTCACATTAGCCGATTTGAAAATGTGTGCGGAAAACAACATAGCAGAACACACACAATGGTACAAAGTCAGTACACACCAACAAGCCAGGCACGCTGGTTCGGCATCTGTGACATCATCCTCGGGATGGGACTACTCCTCATCACGTAGGCATCGTGTGCCGAACCGGGGAAACGGGCACACACATGTGCGATGGTCATATCTGCAAGACATACCACCAGAGCATTGATCGAATGGTAATGTTTACGGTTCCGGTATGCCTGCTCATGTGCCTGTGGTGGTATCAAAGCCACATGTGTCCCATCAATGGAGCCAATTACATGTGGCATCCTCCCCAGGGCATAGAAGTCACTCTTGACGTCAGTGAGTCGTTGACGTGTTGGGAAATAGATGTACTGGTTCAGGTATCTCAACATTGCCCCCAAAACATCGCGTAGCACACGGCTGAACATAGTCTGTGACATCCCACCAGTAGTTGCCACAGTGTGTTGAAAGGTACCGGTGGCAAAGAAGTGTAGGGCTGCCATCACCTTCACCTTGGGGGTCAGCGCTGTAGGATACGGCCGGCCAGGCTGCAAATGTGGGTCCAACCGCACTGCCAAATCCTCAATCAGCTGCCTGGTGAAGCGGTACCGTCGGATGCTGTCACGTTCCACCATCGTTGCCAGGTCTGGGAATGGTCGATGGACAGCAGGAGCCCTGCAGTGCATAGGTGAAGAAAGCAAGATTGTCAGTCACCCCACCTATGTGCCGTTCACCATACTCAATTTCACATGATACATCATTAACAAACACAAGTACTTGATGTGTGTGTCGCTCCGTTTGGACATATATGGCACCTACATGGACATCATCTAACATCTCTGTTCAACAAGTGTTGACAACAGGTTCCAGGGTGTGCTATGGGAAACCATTAGGCTGTGTCACAGTACCCATTAACTGCTCTCACGTTCCACACACATACCACAGTGACATGTCTGGACAGATGCTCCACAGGCATCACAGCTCATTGACAGGTAGATTCCCAGGGACCCTGTCTTGCCACATGGACACTGGCATGACATGGCGTATCATGTACACATCAGAAAAACAAACATGACACCCACAGGTAGTGGCCCCTGTAGCCTCTGCAGGACAGACATGGACGTCTGTGACACACACACACACACCATCAAAGTTCATGCACAAACCACGTGGATGTGGAGACTGTCTCCCATTGTGCACATGGAGTCAGAGACATGTGATACACAACATACACACAGACTGTGGAGGGACATCACTATTGTTGGAATGGGCCACCCTGTGACGTACATGCCTTCCCACATGTGAGCCTGGGGGTATGTGACATGTCATACACATACACAACCTGGAAATGTGACCATGACACATGCTCAGAAATGAAAAGTTGCACACCACAGTGGTCAGGTGCACAACACACAAAGGACCCTGTCCCCATGAACACGTGCACAGCCTGGGTGTGTCTGCCCCCAAGTGCCACCCCAAAAACCACATGTTCACCCCCATACACAGATAAGGTTATGCTGCCACACATGCCTTATATACAGTGTGGACTGGGTGTGGTGTTGTAGGTGTGCCCCTGAGTAGGTTCCAGGGTGTGCTATGGGAAACCATTAGGCTGTGTCACAGTACCCATTAACTGCTCTCACGTTCCACACACATACCACAGTGACACGTCTGGACAGATGCTCCACAGGCATCACAGCTCATTGACAGGTAGATTCCCAGGGACCCTGTCTTGCCACATGGACACTGGCATGACATGGCGTATCATGTACACATCAGAAAAACAAACATGACACCCACAGGTAGTGGCCCCTGTAGCCTCTGCAGGATAGACATGGACGTTTGTGACACACACACACACACCATCAAAGTTCATGCACAAACCACATGGATGTGGAGACTGTCTCCCATTGTGCACATGGAGTCAGAGACATGTGATACACAACATGCACACAGACTGTGGAGGGACATCACTATTGTTGGAATGGGCCACCCTGTGACGTACATGCCTTCCCACATGTGAGCCTGGGGGTATGTGACATGTCATACACATACACAACCTGGAAATGTGACCATGACACATGCTCAGAAATGAAAAGTTGCACACCACAGTGGTCAGGTGCACAACACACAAAGGACCCTGTCCCCATGAACACGTGCACAGCCTGGGTGTGTCTGCCCCCAAGTGCCACCCCAAAACCACATGTTCACCCCCATACACAGATAAGGTTATGCTGCCACACATGCCTTATATACAGTGTGGACTGGGTGTGGTGTTGTAGGTGTGCCCCTGAGTCCCTGGAAAGTAAATGTGGCTGGCATAGGTTCACCAGTGACCAGCATGGTGACATATGCGTGTGACCTGTCCAGGGACGCGTTGTAGAGCAATGGACCGATCGGTGAGCCCGACCGGCCCATTGCATTGTATGTGAGCGGGTACGAGTTGTATGCCTGGTACGGCGTAGTACAGCAATGGACCGATCGGTGTGCCCGGCCGGCCCATTGCATTGTATGTGAGCGGGTACGCGTTGTATCCCGGGTACGCGTTGAACAGCAATGGACCGATCGGTGTGCCCGGCCGGCCCATTGCATTGTATGTGAGCGGATGCACGTTGCAGAGCAATGGACCGATCGGTGTGCCCGGCCGGCCCATTGCATTGTATGTGAGCGGGTATCGTTGCAGAGCAATGGACCGATCGGTGTGCCCGGCCGGCCCATTGCATTGTATGTGAGCGGGTACGTTGCAGAGCAATGGACCGATCGGTGTGCCCGGCCGGCCCATTGCATTGTATGTGAGCGGGTACGCGTTGTAGAGCAATGGACCGATCGGTGTGCCCGGCCGGCCCATTGCATTGTATGTGAGCGGGTACGCGTTGTAGAGCAATGGACCGATCTGTGTGCCCGGCCGGCCCATTGCATTGTATGTGAGTGGGTACGCGTTGTATCCCGGGTACGCGTTGTCCAGCAATGGACCGATCGGTGTGCCCGGCCGGCCCATTGCATTGTATGTGAGCGGATACGCGTTGTATCCCGGGTACACATTGTCCAGCAATGGACCGATCGGTGTGCCCGGCCGGCCCATTGCATTGTATGTGAGCGGATACGCGTTGTATCCCTGGTACGAGTTGTACAGCAATGGACCGATCGGTGTGCCCGGCCGGCCCATTGCATTGTATGTGAGTGGGTACGCGTTGTATCCCATGTACGCGTTGTCCAGCAATGGACCGATCGGTGTGCCCGGCCGGCCCATTGCATTGTATGTGAGCGGGTATGCGTTGTATCCCTGGTACGCGTTGTACAGCAATGGACCGATCGGTGTGCCCGGCCAGCCCATTGCATTGTATGTGAGCGGGTACGCGTTGTATCCCGGGTATGCGTTGTCCAGCAATGGACCGATCGGTGTGCCCGGCCGGCCCATTGCATTGTATGTGAGCGGGTACGCGTTGTATCCCTGGTACGCGTTGTACAGCAATGGACCGATAGGTGTGCCCGGCTGGCCCATTGCATTGTATGTGAGCGGGTACGCGTTGTATCCCGGGTACGCGTTGTACAGCAATGGACCGATCGGTGTGCACACATTGGCTGGCGCCTGGCATGGCAACGGACGCGTTTTCGAAGCTCCAACAAGTCTGATGCAGTGAATTCAGTTGGCCAGCCACAACAATGTTGCAAAATCATGGGTGTCATGAAGTTGAAGATTTGATGGATGCTGTGGGCGTGTATTAGTGCTGCTATTCCATGGATTGGTCAGATTCAGAAGATGCAAACGACTTGGACCTATCACTTTGGACACATGGGACAGTATCTGCCTCTGCAGCACACATATAATGCTGGCTGTTCCCCTGAGAGCTCACTTGCCTGCACTACATGCTCCAGGACGACATCTGCCACCAACACTGCTGCTGTTTATGCATCCTCTGGCTCCTGCAATGGCACGTACTGTGGAGAGAGCCCCAGCCTTCAGCCTTGAGGAGAACCAGGCCCTGCTGGACAGCCTCCTTCCACAGTACAGCAAGCTGTATGGGAAACCAGGGGAGCAGGTGAGTGTGCTGTCCACTGCCTCACTAATTGTGCATGTTGTCTGACTAGCAGGACTTTCAGTGTGCACACCACTGGCTAGCATGCCCACTGAGTAGTTGTCACACCCCAAAGTGTGTAGTTACATGCACTGAACTGATACAGTGCAGTAACAGTGCATTCCAACTAGGTTTACTTCCCATGCAATGATACCATGTAGTGACTGCTGGCAAACTGTTCATAGCCATTGTTGCACTGCCTGTGTACATCATATGCCCCTGTGATTGAGACATGTATATCCAACTGTGTGATGCACGTATATGTTGCATGTGTAGTAATGGCCTTTTCACTTTGTCATCCTCACAGGTTGATGCCCACCAGAAGCAGGAAATCTGTCTGACCATCGCCCGGAAAGTAAGATCCGTGGGGGTCTACAGGCGCAGGATCCGCAACTGCCAGAAGAGGTGACAGGACCTTCGTGGCTGGACCCGGAGGATCGCAAGGGTCCAGCTGAAGCTGTCGCCTCCTCGCAGGAGGGGCGGACACCGGACCCTGACCCCCACATGCTCCGGATCCTGGCGGTGGTCTTCCCTGACCTGGATGGGCAGCTGAAGGACAGACAGCAGCAAGGAGGGGGTGAGTCCATGACTGCACTGTGCACTTTGTCTGACATGCTATGTGCCCTCCTCTGGCCTGGTTAAACTTCCACAGTACATCAGTCATGTGGTCCAGGACCCATGTCCCTCATTTGTGACATGCCCACTTCTCCTCTGATACGCATATGTGTGGCCCTTATAGTCAGGAAATTGTGTCATTTGGGGACTGTGTCATTGCATTTAGCTTTGCTCAAGCTGGGGGACAGCATTTGTTCCCGTGACTATGTTGTGCGATTCATGGGTGGGTCAATTGCTTACACAATGCCTAAGTTCTGACATGTAATCTGGGTGTAACTTTGATATGTGGTCCGCTTGCTGCTCTGACTCACCACATGTCCCTGGGGAATTTGGCACACACCCATGCTGCTGGTGGGAACAATGTTTGGGCCTCAGGAGTATGTGTATCCAGTGTGTCACACATGCTTAGCCACCTGCCTACTGTCCAGGACTCATCCCTCTTACAGGTGGAGCTGGACAGTAATGCCTACTCCAGGTCATGCAATGCACTCTGTACTCCCACTCCCGTGTACCATCTGGCATGTTGTGATCAGTGTAATGTACCCTCAGGTGTCTGCCTCTGTCTCATTGTGCTGTGTCTTCATTGTCAGGACTACTGGTATGTTTATCGGTTAGGGCTCAGCATGCCATCTGAGATGTGACCATGATAGACGATACTTCTGTGACTTATAGGTGTCTGATCACTTGACTGTGCACACAGGTGTTTGCGACTGTGACTTTCAGGCAGCTGTATTGTCATTCACAGCACACTGTGAGGTGCTCATGTTCAGAGAGTTGTGTTTCATGTCCCCCATATGTCCAGTTGGTATGACGTGGACAAATAGTAGTACAGATGATGTGGTATTTGGGGGATGGACATGTGCACTTGTCAGTCACATACCTTGCATTCCCCATGCCCTGGGATTGTGACACAGTGCAGACTGTTGTTGGCTGGCTGCCATGGCCATGTGACTTGAGACAGTAATGTATGACTTTGCACGCATTCCTGTGTCATGGCATTAAACTTCCTGAGACTGATCCTGCAGGGGAGTGACATGTGCAACATGCACCCCATTGTGGCATTGACTATCCGGACATGGGTGCATCATGGTGTCTGGTGCTGGTATGCATCACATGCATTTCTATTTAGACTCTGGCCATCCCTTAATCCGGACACCTGCACTGACTCAGTGGCAAGAGATGTGATGTGTGCATGTTCACATACTTCACCGTGTTCCCTGCAATGTCCAACAACTGTGTAGGTGGTGCATGTGTCCACACTGGGGTCTTACCATCAGACAGGCACCAGACAGATGGGTGCAAGGGCAGGAGGGGTGTGAGTCCCATGGTTGACCATCAGACTGACAATTGGCTTCCCGAATCTGTGTGAGGACTTTAGGCAATGTTCAACTAAGGATGCCAGGGCTTGCTCTGTAATGTGCTGTACTTACTGTGGTGTGTGCGGTCAGTGCAGGTGACTGATGTTTGTCTGTTTCCCTAATTGTTTGCAGATACATCCACGGCCACAGGAGGGGTCAGCTCCACGGACCAGGAGGAGCAGCGGAGCCAGACTGGGTCAGCATCGGACGAGTGGTCAGAGGGACCCAGTGGCACGGAGGGCGGGTGTCAGCAGCCACCAAAGGCCAGCTAGTCTGTCTGGCCCCGCCACCACCACCACCGCCCTCCCATTGGCTCCCATTCCTGAGGTCCGTGGAGGCTCCCGTACTCGGGAGCGTGTCTCCTTCATGCCAGGCACTGCAGCCCCTGCCCCTGTGTCCCCTGCTGCCCTGAGTGAGGAGTCTGTGTACCTCCTTCGGCAGCTCCATGTAGGGCAGACAGCAATGCTGAGTGTCCTCCATGCACACACCACTCTGTTGACACAGCTGGTGTCGTTCATGGAGGGCATCTCAATGGGTATGTCTGCCCTACAGAGGAGCAACAAGTCCATGGACTCCTCCCTGATGGCAGCAGTGTCCCTCCTCCAACAGTCCCTCACCCCTCCCACCTCTGCCCCATCCACACTTCCTGCCCCCCTACCTGTCCAAAGCACATGCACACCTGCAAAGTCACCCAAACACACAGACACGAGCAGCACAGACACACCCAAGAGAAAGGCAAGACGTGCACACAAGCATCCTCAGGGGACTGATACCACAGACACAGGGGACGGGGAACACACACACACACAGGCATCCACATTAACTCCGCAGTCCTCCAAATCCTCTCCCTCCAAGACCCCTTCCCTTGCCTCGCCTGCTACCACACCTACACAGCAGATCTTCCTGTGTGACCTCGGCCTCTTCCCCTCCAATCCTGCTGATCCAGCATACCGGGGAAGAGGAAGTCCACCCACACAGAGGGGAGTGCCCCTCGCCCCCGGACACCCTCCCCCAGGCACAGGCAGAGTGAGCCCCCCACCCGCAAGTCCCCCGGTCCCAGAAGAGCAAGACCCCGCCACCGCCCTGCAAGTCAACCACCCAGTCTCTCACCTCCATCCCCCAGGCCACCACTCCACAGGTTCCACCGCCACACCCTGCCCCAGGTTCCCACACACCAATACCGCATCCCCAGACTGCTTAGGCCCTCCCCTCCTGCCACTTGTTCTTCCACCCCCAAACCAGATGCTCTGCCTGTTTGTGCCACTGGTGTGGAGACCGTGTCCCCCCCTCTGTCCTGCACAGCTCTTCTGCCCCCCCTTCCACTACCTTGGAGTCATGCACTGCGGTGGAGTCCACAACCACCCCGTCTGACTCGGGCACTGCATTGGGGACCCAGTCCACTCCATCTGACCAGCCCACTGCAGTGGTTGCAGCACCAACACCATCAGACTTGAGCCCTGCGGTGGTGCCAGCCCCCCCTGAGACAGACACCTCCACTGCAGTTGCCGGTGACACTCCTGCACCCACCTCCCCTTCACTGCCTCCTTCTGGCATCCCCTGATCCTGTCCCTGCGGTGCCTGGCCTGCCCCTCGTATGCCCCTCCAAGGGGGATGTCCCCTGTCCGTACCTGTGCAGGCAAGCAATTGTTGACAAGTTGTCACACATCACCCTGTTGGGACTGTATATTTGGACTGGCCATTGGCCTTAGTTTATTTTGGACTTTTGATTTGAGTTGCACACTTGCTGAATAAAGCCTCTTTTTGTTTACTTGTGGTTAATCTTTGGAGGTCCATGATGTAGATGTGTAGAATCATGCATTTGCTGTTGTAATAGCGTTCAGATCAGGTAAATGAAGTTTTGCTGTGATGGGCTCCATGTGGTCCATGGGATATGTGTCCTAATCTAGTCTTGATCTATAGCATCCTTTGCTGCAGTCTGAGGGTGTAATGTTCAGCATTTGACACAGGGATGTACGTTTAGCTTTTGTAGATTACCATCTTTGTCCTACAATGATGCACATCTGGTGGGCTTACCACTGTCCAATGTTCCTAGTACCCTGACTGTGTGCCCGTCTCCAATGGACATGCAGTTTAGCACATCACATTTGGAGGACTCATCTGTGTACACAGTGCAAGTTGCTTGACACGTGTCTTGGGTGTATGCAGATGACTGACGTGACACTCCCGTGCCCAGGCTGATATGAGCAGAGCCTTCAGTGTGTTGTAGTTGTTGACTCACTGACCGAGTGTTCTGCTGACATGTTTTAGTCGTGCACAGACAAGGTTTGGCACAGCTGACCTTCCACAGGAGTGGAGTGCCCTCATGGCAGTGCGTGATTCCGTGATATAGGCTGTGCCCGTGTTGTGTGTTGTGTAGGAATGTCTGTGCGTGTACCCTTCTCCTTTTCCTACACAGGCTGTGTCCCTACGGATGTTCCTGTTTGTGATGCTTGCTGAGTTGTTCTGTGTTCATCCAGCATCTTGGACCTGGTTTCTCCGGGATGTGGGTGCATGGCAAACTAATGTTAATGAGGTTGTCATCCCTAGTTGTCTTTGTTGTCAGGGCTGGGGATGTGGGCAAACGCAGATGGGACACAGTCAAGATTCCTCTTGGCACTTGTTGGTTACACGAGTAATGTGATTTTCTGTTTGTGTATGCTTTCAGTGATTGTGACACGTTGTGTGTGTGACTGCTGCCACTCCTCAGGGTCAGAGCTGCAATGTTGGAAGTTGTCTATGTGTGTCCTTTGTGGGTCAGCTTGGCTTCTTCATTGGTGTGTGACTATGGCCAGGATCCCATTGTTTGGGGTGGATTTCACGTCATGCCCATGTACGGCATACTGTGCAGTGTGTCAGACATTCACAAGTATTGTTGACTGGCCATGTGTGATGGGTTTCTGCACCTTATTTCCCCCACCACCCCTGGGATTTTCATGGGTGCATGTGCAATGTCAGCAGTCCATGTGAGCTTCACTGCTGCACATTGGTGGAGTTCAAGGTGTGTGGTGTTGAGTGTGTGCAAATGTGAGTTGTTGCACGGCTGGGGCACTACCTCCATATTGTCCTTGGCTGGCAGGCCATGCTGAGTGCTTTGTGCTTCTATAGGTGTGATGGTAGTTTGTTGCTCAGGACACATGGCTGTGGTTCACAGTGTGGATGACATCTACCTTTGCCATCACAGTGTGATTGTCATGCAGGCTAGTGTCACCACAATGTGGGGTCCCTGGGGGAGTGCTGTGGTGGTTCTGTCTCTTGCTGTGTTTGTTGCTGTTCCTACAAGCTTGTGTGACATGTGTAATTTGGGCTCCCTCTCATCTCACAATGCCTGTTTGCCCACATAGGGAATCCAATCCCTGAGTTAGTTTTGTATGTGACTGTGTTGACATCTGTGTATTAGTGAATCTGGCCTCCTCATGTGTTGTGTGTTTGCCTGGGGACACTGGCACACAACCCCCTCACCTGTTGCGTATGATATGCAGTGTGAGTCTGCCTGTTTGTGTTTGTGCATTTGCACCACTGCATTGGCATATCTTTAGTTTGCCATTGGCTGTATGTTGTTTGTTGGCTTTCCCCTGCTGGCCCTGGGACTGCTAGGTCATCAGTCAGCACATTGATCATGGTTAGTATGTCCCATTGCTGCCATGGTATGGTATTTGTTCACATGACATCTACAGTCTCCACAGGATATCTACATTTGTGTGTCCATTGCTGCAGATATGTGGGTCTGCATTATGATGCTCACTTCTGTCATTGTGTTATTTGTGAATGTAGACAATGTGGGCCCCCATGGCTGATGTTTGTGTGCACATGGCTAGAACGATGTGTCATTGGCACTGCACTGCTTGCCTCACACAATCTATGTTGCTATGGGACACAAGCACTACAATGCCACTGTAGTGTTTGGTGTTGTGTGGCCAGGAATAATCCCTGCTTTTTGGGTTTAGCAGCTTTTACCAGGACTACACTTACCTTTTGGGCACTGTGGTGATGGGGCTTAGGGCCCCATTGCCACACTGTTCAAAATGTGCTTCAGCTATGGAGCACACACTTACCTTCTGGGCACTGTGGTGATGGTGCTTAGGGCCCCATTGCCACACTGTTCAAAATGTGCTTCAGCTATGGAGCACACACTTACCTTTTGGGCACTGTGGTGATGGGGCTTTGGCCCCATTGCCACACTGTTCAAAATGTGCTTCAGCTATGGAGCACACACTTACCTTTTGGGCACTGTGGTGATGGGGCTTAAGCACACACTTACCTTTTGGGCACTGTGGTGATGGGGCTTTGGGCCCCATTGCCACACTGTTCAAAATGTGCTTCAGCTATGGAGCACACACTTACCTTTTGGGCACTGTGGTGATGGGGCTTAGGGCCCCATTGCCACACTGTTCAAAATGTGCTTCAGCTATGGAGCACACACTTACCTTTTGGGCACTGTGGTGATGGGGCTTTGGGCCACATTGCCACACTGTCCAAAATGTGCTTCAGCTATGGTGCACACACTTACCTTTTGGGCACTGTGGTGATGGGGCTTTGGGCCACATTGCCACAGTGGTCATGGTCTGCTTGCATTGTGTAGGTCACACACACAATTATGTGTGACACATGTGTTAGGGGGTCACATTGTATGTTCAATGTCATGTTCAGTGTTGTATGCATTTGACACAGATCACACACGCTTGTCATGGTGTTGGGGGTGGGATGTAATTTACAGACAGTCCTTATGTGGGAGTATGCTAGTTGTGTCATGCATTACCCGTCCTATGAGTAGGGGTGGTTGTAGTGACAGGCATCCTGCCCCCATGAGTGGGGATGGTAGTAGTGACAGGCATCCAGCCCACCCTGAGTGGGGGTGGTGTTAGTGGTAGGCATCCATCCCCCTATGAGTGGGGATGGTAGTAGTGGCAGGCATCCAGCCCCCCATGAGTGGGGGTGGTGGTGGTGGCAGGCATCTAGCCACCCATGAGTAGGGGTAGTTGTAGGGTGGTGTTGGTGGTAGGCATCCATCCCCCTATGGGTGGGGATGGCAGTAGTGGTAGGCATCCAGCCCCCATGAGTGGGGATGGTAGTAGTGGTAGGCATCCAGCCCCCATGAGTGGGGATGGTAGTAGTGGTAGGCATCCAGCCCCCATGAGTGGGGGTGGTGGTAGTGGCAGGCATCTAGCCACCCATGAGTAGGGGTAGTTGTAGGGTGGTGTTGGTGGTAGGCATCCATCCCCCCATGAGTGGGGGTGGTGTTAGTGGTAGGCATCCATCCCCCTATGGGTGGGGATGGCAGTAGTGGCAGGCATCCATCCCCCCATGAGTGAGGATGGCAGTAGTGACAGGCATCCAGCCCCCCATGAGTGGGGGTGGTGTTAGTGGTAGGCATCCATCCCCCTATGGGTGGGGATGGCAGTAGTGGCAGGCATCCATCCCCCATGAGTGGGGATGGCAGTAGTGACAGGCATCCAGCCCCCATGAGTGGGGGTGGTGTTAGTGGTAGGCATCCATCCCCCTATGGGTGGGGATGGCAGTAGTGGCAGGCATCCATTCCCCCATGAGTGGGGATGGCAGTAGTGACAGGCATCCAGCCCCCCATGAGTGGGGATGGTAGTAGTGGCAGCCATCCAGCCCCCCATGAGTAGTGGTGGTGTTAGTGGTAGGCATCCATCCCCTATGGGTGGGGATGGCAGTAGTGGCAGGCATCCATCCCCCCATGAGTGGGGATGGCAGTAGTGACAGGCATCCACCCCCATGAGTGGGGGTGGTGTTAGTGGTAGGCATCCATCCCCTATGGGTGGGGATGGCAGTAGTGGCAGGCATCCATCCCCCTATGAGTGGGGATGGCAGTAGTGACAGGCATCCAGCCCCCATGAGTGGGGATGGTAGTAGTGGCAGCCATCCAGCCCCCATGAGCGGGGTGGTGTTAGTGGTAGGCATCCATCCCCCTATGGGTGGGGATGGCAGTAGTGGCAGGCATCCATCCCCCATGAGTGGGGATGGCAGTAGTGACAGGCATCCAGCCCCCATGAGTGGGGATGGTAGTAGTGGCAGCCATCCAGCCCCCCATGAGTGGGGGTGGTGTTAGTGGTAGGCATCCATCCCCCTATGGGTGGGGATGACAGTAGTGGCAGCCATCCAGCCCCCATGAGTGGGGGGTGGTGGCAGGCATCTAGCCACCCATGAGTAGGGGTAGTTGTAGGGTGGTGTTGGTGGTAGGCATCCATCCCCCTATGGGTGTGTATGGCATTGGTGTTGGCCATCCCACCCCTATGGTTCTGCTGTTGCTTGTGTACGTCATTTGTGCATCCCTATGTGTGTGTGACATATTTCGGGTACGTGTCGTTTGTTTGTGTTGTGGGTGTTTGACTTACCGTCTGCGCCGTACGCGTCCGTACCGGTCCCGGTAATAGATGTAGAGTATTGGCAGGACCTGCGCGATGGGATTCATGGTTGGTTCGTCTCGTTCGGGTTTCTCGTGTCTTCGACTCGTACTCGTCGCTGGCTTGTTCGTCTCGTCGCAGTGGATCGTCTTGTGGCGCGAATCGCTTATGTGCAGCTCTCCCGGATGCTCAAACGTGCCGGACGTAGCGACGAGTTCGGCGCGTACGGGAGACGCATCGTACTAGCCCGGCCGGAAGGTGCTGTGTATTTGGTTCCGTGCGACTCGATTCGGCGTTTACGGATACGGCTCGGGCGGGGAACAGGAGCTGGAATGGGTAAGTACGGCTCGGTCGGAATCTGGGCTGTTATACGCATCGTACTTGTTCGTTCGGTAGAGTGTTCGAGTCGGTCGGAAAACACGCGTTCGGCTCGTATTTTTTCCAGACGAATACTGTTAGGTGCGCTTCAGGCCGACATCGGAATCGACCCCTTAATGTTTTGGTGATGTGGTCGAAATTTAGTTCTAATGTTTCAGAAATTGTTGGAGCAAACCACAGGCCTAAATATTTTATTTTAGAAGGTTGCCAAGAAAAACCAGTATGGGCAAAAAAGTGTTTTTGACATAAAACATTTAAAGGCAAAACTTCACATTTATCAGCATTAAGTCGATATCCTGAAAGCTGAGAAAATGTAGTTACTAGTTGAAGAAAAGGGGGAGAGGTTGCAGGATTAGAACAATATAAAAAATATCATCAGCGTAGACTGACATTTTAACTTAATGATGACCATAATGAAAACCAGTAATGAGAGAATCTTGTCTAATTTTGGTTAAGAAGGGTTCCAGCGCTATGACAAATAAAAGAGGTGATAAGGGGCACCCTTGTCGTACCCCTCTAAGTAGTGGAAAATAGTCTGAGGTTTTACCATTAACAAAGATTGAGGCTTTGGGACCAGAATATAATAGAGAAATTAAAGTAATCAACTTAGATGGAAATCCAGCCCATTTTAATGCGTGGAACATAAAGTCCCAGCCAATCCTGTCAAAAGCCTTTTCTGCATCCAAAGCAATTGCAGCAAAAGGGTGATTTAAAGATGAGGCCTTGCTCAGAATATTAAAAAAGACTCGAGAATTGTCAGAAGCTAATCTACCCTTAACAAAGCCAGATTGTTCGGGCCAATGAGATCAGGTAGAACTGGGTCTATACGTAGGGCCAGGATCATAGCAAATATCTTATAATCAGTGTTGACTAGGGAGATGGGGCGGAAGTTCTTAAAGAGAGAGAGGTCTTTACCCTCTTTTGGGATTAAACAAATCAAAGCTTCTTGGAATGTGCCTTGCGAGATACCTTTGTCGATAAAGGAATTAAATAAAGTTAAAAGATTGGGTAAGAGGAGATTTGCAAAGTGATCATAAAATTCAATAGTGAAACCATCAGGTCCAGGAGCCTTCCCTCTTCTTAAAACCGAAACTGCGTGGGAGATTTCTGGAAGGGAAATATCAATTTCTAAGGAATAAAAGTCAATGTGATGGGAAGGCGGAGAGGCGATGGACTGGAAATAAGAAGAGAGATCAGATTGTGCTGGTAGATCTTCAGGAGAGTAGAGATTTTTGTAAAAGGAAACAAATTCATTTAAAATATCACTATCCTTAAAAAGAGAAGTTCCCAATGGACCCTGTAAAGATTCTATTTTAGTTCTGTCTTTTCTCACTTTCAAATAATTAGCCAATAGTTTCCCCATTTTGTTTTGACCCCCGTAATAGCGAGTACTACTTTTCAATAAAAAGGAGGAGGGTGCGTTCGTAGAGAGTCTGTTAAAAGTAATTTTAGCGTCAACAAGATTTTTCAGGGAAGACTCATCGTTGGATTGGTAGTATGAATATTCTAGTTGCTTAAGTTTGGTGATTAATTGAGTGGACTGAGCCACTAAAGATGTTTTCCTTTGTGATACAAAATTTATTATGAACCCTCTTGCAGCTGCTTTAAAAGAGTCCCAAACCATTACAAAAGAGGAATCTGGAGTGGAGTTAATGGCAAAAGATTCGGAGGTAAAGGAACGAAATTGTTGATTGAAATTAGGATCTAAAAGTAGTGAGTTATTAAAGCGCCATCTGCCTGATTGTGGGGAAAAAGGGATAGGATCAATGTCGACATATACTGGGGCGTGATCTGAGATTAGAATTGAACCTATTTCAGAGTGAATAGCATGTTGGGCTAAGGACTTGCTTAGGAAAAGGAAATCTATACAGGATTGTGAGTGGTGAGGAGCTGAATAGAAACTATATTCTCGAAGATCTGGATGACAGAGTGGCCAAATATCTACTAGAATCACTGACAAAATATCGACTACCACAATATTGAGGTACAAAAATATCGTGACAAAAATATCGAAGTCAAGAATATTGACATCCTATCTACATCACGGTAAGCACAAAAATATTGAGAAAAAATATCGTTGTCAAAAATATCGTTGTTAAAAATATCATTTTTTTAATGTTAAAAAAGAATGTAAAATATAGTAAATAATATTCATAATTAAAAGAAACATAGTTAAAAATATTTTAAAATGCTTAAAAATGATAACTAATACATATAATGTAAAAATAAATTAAACATATATATATAAAATATAATATATATACTTACTTAATAATATTCATAAATAATTATTTTAATAACTTATAAATTGTTAAAAAACATTTTATAAATTATAAATACATATATACACATACAACAATAATATAAATAAAAATATAAAAAATATATATAACAAATTAAAAAATTACAATATTTTTAATCTTTTTAAAAGAAATTATACACTACATTAACTAAAACAGTAGAGAAAATATTGGATAGCGGAGGGAATAAAATTACTCTTCCCACTCCAGTGAGTGCAACAGTAGGGAAAGTGTTGGATAGCGTAGGGGTAAAAATTATTATTCCCACTCCAGAGAGTGCAACAGTAGGGAAAATGTTGGATAGCGTAGGGGTAAAAATTACTATTCCCACTCCAGAGAGTGTAACAGTAGGGAAAGTGTTGGTTAGAGAAGGGGTAAAATTACTATTCCCACTCCAGTGAGTGCAACAGTAGGAAAAGTGTTGGATAGCGTAAGGGTTAAAATTACTATTCCCACTCCAGAGAGTGCAACACTAGGGAAAGTGTTGGATAGCGTAGGGGTAAAATTACTATTCCCACTCCAGTGAGTGCAACAGTAGGGAAAGTGTTGGATAGCGAAGAGGTAAAATTACTATTCCCACTCCAATCAGTGCAACAGTAGGGAAAGTGTTGGATAGCGTAAGGGTTCAAATTACTATTCCCACTCCAGAGAGTGCAACAGTAGAGAAAGTGTTGGTTAGCGTAGGGGTAAAAATTACTATTCCCACTCCAGTGAGTGTAACAGTAGGGAAAGTGTTGGATAGCGTAGGGGTAAA